>OY720153.1:36868593-37512310 GCA_963082725.1 Pedicia rivosa
TTTCATTTCAGTTCTTTTTTTTTTTGCGGTGTACAAAACAAAACACCAATAGACGTAATAAAACGGAGGATATCGCAAAAAAAAAAAAAAATGCATTAGCCATTTTTCCCATGGGTGCTTTTTGAGAATTTCCTTCTGTCTTTTTTTTTTTTGTTTTTTTTCGTGCTTACTTTTTGGATTTGTATTTTATTTTGACCATTCATTTAGCAGTTTCCGACATGTTTTTTTTTTTGTCTTGTTGTTATTTCTGTTGTGTGTTGTGTGTTGGGTATTTTTTTTTACTTTTATTTTTTTTTATTTTTATTTTGATTAAAAATATTAACGAGTTGATTTTCCTATTTTTTTTTTTTTGCTCCCTTTATATTGTGTGCTTTTGTTTTTTTTTTTATCATGTAATCTTCTTATGTAATTTTTTTCTTTTGTTTTGTTTCATTTTCTTATAATTTTATTATGATAGTATTTTTTCCTCTTGACTTGACTTTGATATTTTATTATTAAGAGCAATTTTTTTTTTTTATATTCTTCTTGTACAATATTTTATTAACACAATGTAAAATGAGACGACAATTCTAAAAGTATGAACAAATGATAAGTTAATGGACACTAACAGGAGATGTGTATAGAAGGATAATAAATAAAATAAAAACGAGGCGACATTTTGACTATGTCTAAGAAAGAAAACAAAATTCTTATGATTGTCAGGTACAACCTGATACCTGACAATCATAAGAATGAGTGAAAAATTTAAATATGGTCAATAGAAAGAAATTTTCATTTATTATTTTTTTTTTTAAATTAAATATTTGAAAGAATCAAATTCCAAAAATAAAGATAAAAAAAGAAACAAATCGTTAATTTGTCTAATTATTCTTGAAAAAATATTTATTGACAAAAAACTAGGTGCCTCCACTTTATTCTTAAATTTTTATTTCTTCATTTTATGAATTTTAGTTAAGAAAATTTTGTCAACTTAATTAAATGAAATGAACGAATAAATTTTAAATAGTTAAATTTAAAAGAAAGCCAACCTTAAAAATTCGATAATTAATGTTTCCCTTAAGTTGAAGTAAAATCCTTTTTTTTTTTTTTGTAAAATTCTCTCTTGTTGTAAAACTTTAAAAACTAATAAAACGAATGAAGGATAAAAAAAAAAAAAGGAACACAGTTTTACCGTTTAAATATTTGATTTCAACCAATGAAACACATTTAAAGAAAATAGAAATATTTTCCTTTTTTATATTTACTTTGATTGTATTTGTGTATAGTTGAGTAGTTTTTCTTTTGAATCACAAATTCATTCCCGTTCCATAAGAAATAAAAGAATAAGAAACAAATACACACAAACACACACACACACACATATACATTTAGAGAGAAAATCTATTAATATCTTTGTATCTCTATCTTCTTCTAACGTTTACTTTTGTGAAATATTTTTTATTTTTTATTTTTCAGAACATTCAGAGAAAATCATCCTTACCCCCCTAACTTTACCATCATAACATACATTCTCATACAGTCATACATACACACTAGAAAAATATTTATATACAGAAAATGTATATAGAAAAGAGATGAAACAAAAAATACTCAATTTGGTTTTTGGATCAACAGAAAATGGTGGTAAGAGATAAATGACTATAAAAAAAGAAAGAAAAGAATGAAAGAAAAATAAAAGAAGAAAAATATATGAGTGTATAAGTGTAATAAAGAGAGAGAATTGATGTTTAGTATTTTGTATAGATATAAGAGTATGAGTGAAGTAGATGGAATATGGTGAATGATCCAATCATATGAAACAAGATTTTACCACCCGTATATAAACGCGATCATCAAAAGAAAATTCCTTTTGTTTCTATTTTTCTATTTTACTTTTTATTATTTATATAAAAGCTTCGTTGACGCCATCTTTAGGTATATATATCATAATAAATGTAATATTATTATTTTTAGTTTTATTTCATTTGTTTTAATGAAATGAGATGAAATGAATTTTTATATATGGATATGAGTGTACGATTATATTATATTTATGTACATTACATTCTTAATTTAATTCATTCTTATTCATCTTTATCTCCCTTACACTCACTATACACTAAATGACTAAATATACGTTCAAAAGTGACAGACTTTGTAGAATTTTATTCTATTTAGACATTTGACGTTTTGTGTTTGAGTGAAATTTAATGAAAATATATTTTTTTTTACCAATTAGAAGAAAAAAAAATTATCTAATTTTCGGAGCTACATTTTTTCTTTTTGTTTATTTAAAATGGATGAAATTAATTATAGTAAGAATATGGAGAATCCAACTCTCACAGTAAAACCTTTCTCATCGGAACATTGACATTGACTAGAAAATTGGTCCAATTAGAAAAGGATCTTTCATTTAGAAGTTTTACTCTAATAAAATTAACCAAAAAGTTTAATCATTCAACGAAAAATCTAATTTAATTAATTGTCATAATCACAATGAATCATTAACATCTGATTTCCAATAAAGAAAAAAGAAAAATTAAATCAAACCATTCTTGGATGGAGAACATTCTTATCCATATGTTACTTGCAGTTCAGTGGTCAATAACAAAAAGTTATTTTTTTTTTCTTCTACAAATGGATTCAACGATTTGCTGTTTTTGGTAAGTAATCTAATACAAAACAACAAAAGGCAACTAGAGATGAGACTTTTTGAAACATTAACTATATAACACCACAATCATCATCATCATCATGACCATCATCATCATCAACAATGACCATCACCATTTTATTTGTTATATTCCGATATTTTTATGTGTTAGCATATTTTTTCTCTTTCTAACATTATTATTTTCTTTTATTTTTATCAATATAATGTGTGTATGTGTGTGCATGTACCATTTGAATGTGTAAGTAAGAGGCTCATTTCAGTGCAGGTGTGTGCGTGTATTTATGTGGGTTGGTTGGGTGGTGAGAGTGTTTTATATGTAACAACTTTGATATTTTTTCTTTTCAATTTGAATTTCATTTCGTCTCACTTTATAAAGAGAAAAAAAAAACAAACAGATGAATTGGAAAAGTGTATTTTGTTTTAGAAAATAAGTTTATAGATTTTCAGATAGAAAATATTATTTAGCTTTTAGTAGAGTGGGGGGGCTGAAATGTGTTTTTTCTTGGAAATTATCGAGAATTTCGTGTCAAGAATTTCAAATATATAATGAGCCATAATGATTCCATAATTGATTTAACTTTTTTAGAGCTTTGTATTTTACAATTTATTTATTTGTATATGAAAAATATCGTTTTCCATTTATATTGTGGCAGAGGCTCCAGATTCAAACATGAGTGTGAAGGAAAACATAGTTTAAATTTCATCATGCTATTAAATAATTTTGGCAGTTGATAAAAGAAAAACAAACTTTATTCATTTATTAATTAACGTAACATTTTGATTTTTGATTTAATTAAATTGTAAAAGATATTTATGTGACATGAAAAGTGTGTGATAGATTTTAAAAGTGACGTACCATATTATAAAGGATTAAAGATTTTCTATAATAGAGAAGATTAACATAAGGGTATTAGTTATAAGTTTATATAAAAGTACATATTATATTATTTGAAATTAATCCATCGATTGTTTTTGATTGAATCTTTATATACATTAAGTAAGTAAATTTACCTTCTTAATTATATGTTACAATTATACGTTCCACAGAATATTTCGATACACTGTGAACAAAATATTGTTTACAGAGTTACAAAGTGCAGAAACAAGAACAATTGTTGGAGGATTATCTTTTGTTGCCCTCAAAATCATAATAATCTTGTTGTATCATCAAAAAAATATCTGGAATTTAATATTAATTGCCATGTAATCCTATAAATAACCGATGGTGATTACATGTTGATCACAAATATAATATTTATTAGAATAATGATGCTAACAAATAGAAATTGTTTCCTATTACTATCAAAATGTAAACTCAATGAGGCTGGGTCCAACCTTTACCAACTACAACAGTTGTTATCAGTGTAGAATTACTGTATAGAGAACATCTTCTGTACTCAAACCTAAAATGCATTAAAATACTTTGATTTTTTTTTAATACTGTAAAGATTATGAAAAATAATTTCTATTTTTATTCTAATTGAATTCAATACCCTATTCTGTTTACTGATGTCCAGAGTATATATTTTATCTTATCTTCTTGTACTCTGTAATTTTTCTCTTTATATAGAAACATTATCCCATCATAACAATTATCAAAAAATAAAAAGAGCCAAAAAGGTCCAAACTCTAAAAACACACACACACACTTTTAGTCGTCACTCTCATCCACTCTATTTATCTCCATATTTTTTCTTCTAATTTCCTTTTGGCTTTATTTAATACGATGATTTCTTTTGGGTGTGAGTAGGTGACTTGGTAATATTATAGGGGTAGTAGAGGTGATGGTGATGGTAATAGACTAACAACATTTATTTAAATTAAAAGCTTTTTTTTTTTGTTATAAAAGAGTGAAAGGAGAAGGAGAACGTATATAATCATCATTTTGCACAAAACACTTAATTGTGGGCAAATCAAAACTGTATAATTCTCTCCCACTCTGTCTCTCGCACACTCTATCTATCTTATCTCATTTTCCTTGTTATTTACATTTTATTTCCTAACTGTTAAAAACATGGTGGGGGGTACAAAGAAAAAGAAGAAAATGATTTTTATGTTTATAAAAGCATTAACAATTGTTACCCTAAAATTATATCATCGTCGCATCATCATCAAAGAATGTGAGATTGAGAGAAAGAGAGAGAGAGAGAGATAGAGTGAAAGTGATTGGGACTATTTTGATTGGAGGTATATGAAAGGACACCCTATTTACTATTATATAGACCATCAACAATAACAAAAACAACAACAACAACAGAAACAAAAATTAAAACTGAATAATTTGATGTGATTTTACTTTGATTAGGGTCAATATAATAGACACAAAACAGTGATAGAAAAATAGAGGGAGAGAGAGCGATACAATAGAGTGAGAAAGTGGAATATTTTGTGTGATTATATCCTGATCCTGGTGTATTTATTTGCTACTCGTTTTCTCCTGTTGTGCTTTCTTTTTTGGTTTCCTTTTTTTTTCTAAATGCGTCAATCTAATAATGATTATTATAATGATGTTTTTTTTAAAGGGGGTGATTGAAATGATTGAAGTAAAATTCGGAATGAATAAAGTAGAAACATTATACTAATTAACGTTTTACACTTTAACTTTTCATCATTTGTCAGAAAATGGAAATTTTTAACAGAAATGAAAAATATTTTATGATGAATCGATTAGAAATTTTTAATCAATTTTTTTTGTCGTTCAATTTTTTTTTATTTATTTTATTACGGATTTTTAATATTCCCAAGATTTCAGTGAAAGAAATTAAAATGTGTTCTCAATTAGAGGAGAGCTTTGTTAAATAACTCAATGCGTTATGTAGTTGTTGGCACATAATGACCTAACCATTTAATGTCAAATCTAACAATTAACTTCCATAAATCAGGAAGCATATTGTTCAGATGTCACAGTTGTAACAACAAAGTTTGAATAAATTTAAAAAATTGTAGAACGTAATTAGTGCGGTTTTAATATTCCCGATCACTGTAAATTGGGGAAAAAGGATCTTTATACTAGTTATGGGTATTTTTAAGAATCCTTAACAAAAAATTTTATGTTAAAATTAAAAAAAAATACACAACAATTAACCATTAACAATAATTTAGCTATCTAATTTTTGTTTAGCATTAATTATTTATAGAATAATCCTACATAAATTAAGTCTTCAAAGTTAACTTTAAGAAATTATACTCATTCCCAGTTTTTCTTTTTTTTTGTCTATAATTTAATCTATCGTTTATTTGAAAACATGAGCCTCATCTTTAACTCCATATAGAATCATTTTATCTCATAATAAAATATATAATTCTCTTCTCAAATGTAATAACTTTCAATAAAATTTACTTCTTCTTTGTCCTAATTATACCCCATCGCATATAACATCTTACACTAAAGATATCTCCCTCAATATACATTTATACAACCTACACAAGTACACATATATACATAAAATACGCATATATATATACAGACACACATTAACTTACATCAATTATGTCTCAAATAACTCTACAAATGCGAATATGTTTCTTTAATGTTTTTCTTTATTACCTTCCTTGCTTTCATTTGCCTCAAACACAGAACCACTAACCATTCCATTTCACCCATTTACTTATCTCCTTCTACTCCTCTCACTTTTTATCTATCTCTTTCTATCTCATCCTTCAAGATATTTCGTTTTTACTTAATTTAGGATTTATATATCTGTTATAAAGTAAAATGTTAAGGGTAGAAAATTAAGACGTTAATGAGTCTTAAATGAGTTGAGGGGGGCTAATTTTCTCAGGTATCCACTCTTTTTTCTCTTTCTTCATATATACATGAAATCTCTAACACACACACACACCCACACCCACAAACACAAATACAGGCATATACATACACTAACACACAGCCATACTTTTATAGATAAAAATGGTGGATATTATATAATGTAAAATGTTGTTTTAGAAGAATATAATAAAGATACTTTTGAGAAAAGAAAATCTTTCTTCTTCTTCTTCTTCTTCTTCTTCCTCTTTTTTATCTTCTTCCCCTTCTTTTCTTTCTTGCTTTCTATATTGTGTTAAGAAGTTAAGATATAATTATTATATTATGTACGTATGGATGTGTATATATGTGTGTGTGTGTATGTGTGTATACAAAAATTTTAAATTGAACATAAAAAATATATATATAAGATAATAATATAAGGGAAGAAAGGGGTTAAACGTGTATAAGATAATTTGAATGTTGCTATCACATATTATTTAATAGAAAGCACAAATAGTCTAATCAGTGCCGGCAATATACAAATTATTGTTTATTCATTTAATTTAGCATTTGGCACAATACGTTTGATTTTAAAAATTCATCTCATTCGTTACCATCTTTCACAAAATAATTGCTGATTTGTGATTTGATGACGAAATTATATGCATAATAATTTTTTGCAATTAGAAATCGTTCATTTTGTTTTTCCACTCAAATGTTTACTTGAGTTCCAGTCCAAGACTTTCTCATTTTTATTCAAAATTTCCTGAATTCCACAATTGTTGTGTTGGAATTTATTGGAATATTATTCTAATTCAGTATAAGAAAATCTCAAAATAATTCGATAATATTATTAAAGTTTGAATTAGTGTACGATAGAATGTAGATGGTGACGTCTAATAGCAGCATTAATGCTAAGTATATGGAATAAGATGAAGAAAAAGATGAAGAAGACAAAGAATAAAATATATAAATATATAGATAAGTTTTATAACAGAATGTAGAATGTAAGATATAAGTTGTTTGTTTCTTTCTGTTTATTATTTAAATTTAGAATAATAAATGTATTAAAAGTCATATACGATAATGTGTAAATGGGGATAAGTGAATGAGTGAATGGGTTGTTGGGTGTTATAATTAAAGAAATTAGATGGGTGAAAGGTGGTAAATGTTAATGTAGCACGTAGTTTTAAAGTGGAGATTATTTTCATTATTTTAATAAAATGAAAATTATAATTTATTGTTTTTTTTTTTTTAATTTAAATTTCAAAGAGATTTTTTGTGTTTAGAGAAATTTTTGTGATTTCTTAATAGAAATTCACAATATTTGGTTATATTTCTTTTTTTTGTACAAATGATTGTGGATTTTAGATGTAGAATTTAGTATTTAGTATTGTTAGTTTTAGTATTAATTGTGGAATTCAAAAATATGGCGACGGACAATTTTTAAATAGAAAATTAAAGAATATTTGTAGTTCAATTTGGTCACAATAAAGAATAATATTTTTTTAAGGAAACCGATTAAATTATTTATTTCCATTTTTTTGTTTTAAATAATAATAAATGTTTTAATAACTTTTAAAATGAAAATGTTAGAAAATTGTAACCACTTCACAAAATCAATTGAATTTGATTGAAAAAATATTATCAAAATGGGCCATCCGCTTAATCGGATCAAATGCCTAGGTAAGACCAGTGGTCTAATTAGACAGGGTTTCTTAATATATTATACATAAAAGAATAAAGTTAGCATATGTTAACAATGAATACAAAATCTTTCTTGTTCAATTCTATTCACGTTGATCGTTTATATTTCAGACCAAAAAAAAAACTCTATTATTTAGATTCACTAAACAATATTTTGATGTGGTGATTGCCGCTAAATAACAACAACAGAGAAATATTTTCTCTTACAAAGTGTCGGCAATCTTTCTTCTTTATATTTGTTTAAGAAAGGAAACAAAATAAACTGAAAAAGAAAGAAAATCAAAATGTATCATGTTAACGTTGTAGGCCGATTTGATTTAAGAATATTGTTTAAAACACAATCATAAATGAAGATGAACCAAAATGAAAATAATGAACCGAAAAATAATATATAAACACATGATATCGATTGTTTGAATTGTATTTTGTTATAATATTTAATCCTCATTCCACCCCCTGGAGAGGATTAGAATAGTTTACCTATTTTTTCTTTTGGGTTCATAAAAATTGGTAGCAGAAAATTAGTTACGAATATGTAGAATTCTACAGTGGCGAGCTTCGATAAATAAATTATAGCACCAAGTTTACAGAATTGTTTATAATCAATTGACATAATTTTAGATAACATATTGAAAGAATGTACCGACTCCATCAGAATCTAAAAAAACAGGACGTGGACTTGATTCTTCTTTTCAAACCCATCAAATGTCATTTCGGTGGACCCCAGAATTAATTTATAAATAACTCATTAAAGAAAGATTTCACAACGATTACAGAAGACCAAAAAAAATGTTGAAACGAGAACAAATAATTTCAGTTCAATTTCAAGTTTTTGTTAAATTTCACATAAATATTTATCAACCCACACTGATAAAATCATAAAAGTTATAACAATTTGAATACAAAAGATAATAATTAAATACACACTTGGCGCCTCCACATAATTTATTATTTTGACTTGAATTCATTGAAAAAACGTCGATAGACAATATTGAAAATTTTCCATGAATCAATAATCTTTTGTTTTTAACAAGAAAACATCTTTTGTTGTTTCCTTTTATTTTCTATTATGAAATTTATTTAACAAGATTGAAGATTATAATAAATAAATAATCTACAATATAAAATCTTATCGATTTTCTTGTTAAGAATTGTTAAGATATAATAAATAGTTATGTATATAGAAAATATAAGATGTATATAAGTATATCGGGCATCGTCAACATATCTGAACACCATTATCATTCATTTATCGGTGTTATAGAAAATATAAATAAAAATACATTGATTTTTTTTGCTCTTGTTGTTATTGTTTTACTTTTTTACCATGGCAACGTTTATTGTTCATCCTTATTGTTTGTGTAGTGTTCAACTGTTCACAGTATTTTTATACTTAAAAAAAAAATATAGATGAATAATCTTATCTTTATAATTTTAATATTTGCACACTAGTATTGTATGTTGGTATTATAGAATTACGTATAGATGTGCGTGTGTTGTGTGTGTGTGAGTGAATTTTGAGAGGAAAATTATATATTGTAATGTTAGATTCAATATACGCATTTGGTGTTTGTTAGTGCGTTTCTGTTAATTTTGAAAATGTATTGACAGAATATCATACGTCAGTGTACACCCTATGAATAAAAACATTATAACAATAACAACACAATACAACAAACAAAAGGTAATTTTCAAACAAAATAGTCAAACTAAAATACAATAATAAACAAAAAAATAAACCTCCTCTGTTTAATACAAAGCAAAAAAAAAAAAAAAGAACAGAAAGAGAGAGAGAGAGAGAGAGACAAAAATCGGAAACAGTTTTCTTGATCGGTTTTAGTTAGGTAGTTCATATTTGTTGTTGTTATTTTTTTTTTCTCTTTACTTCTTCTCATCATTGATGACCCTTCAAACTTCAAGAGTTTGTTTCAACATCAATGCATGTGAAAATTTGAACAAGTAGAAAAGTATATAGAGAAAGTGCGATTATCGGCCTAACTAATTGAAATTGATATTATAGATCGAATAATCTAGGTAAAGGTAAATAATAATAGTTTAATAAAAAAAGATAGAGAGAGAGAGAGAGAGAAAGAGAGATAGAGAGTGAGAATAAAGGCTCTGTTTGTCTAAATAAATAATAATAGTTTTGTAAATTATTCAGGTATAAATTGTGTTTAGAACAAAAAATATAAGAATGTGTACTTGTGAAAGGGAATGGAGATTAATTAGGAGGATATTGTACAACCATTAAAAATAATATTTTATTTATTTTTTATTAATTGATTCGTAAAATTCCTAAAGACATTTTGGCTTTATGACTTATTAGACTGATGAGTTTTGATTTTAATAAATTCGTTAATAACTTAGGTGAAATTGATATTAATTCATTCAAATCAATCAACATATTTTCCCCTAATTAGAATAAAGCGCTAGAATTTTTTTTATAGAAAATTATGACAGGTTCATTATTTTCAAATCTATACAAATAATTTAATTGCACATAAATGATTAATCCAATTGTTTTCAAAATACAGTATATAAATAGTAGGTAGTATCCAGTTACTATAATTATTTTATATACTAAAATAAAACAAAATGTCAAAATTATGATGTATTATGTAGACACATACCAACTATTATTTATAAAACTATCAAACTACATCAAATTAAATCATTTCAATATGAATGATTCAATATAATTATAATACATATAATAATAGACCACACACACACACACATACACACATACACATATGCATACATGCATACATATGTATACGTCAATTATTATTAGATGTACTGTAATTGGGGGCATTTTATATACAATTACAAATTACAAATTAACAAGAGAAACCCAAATATAAATATTATTATTATTATTATTTTTTTTTGCCTCTGATTCCAAAATATTCTCAGAGATTAAAAAATAATAAAAAAAAGGGGTGTGTTATCGATTGTATTTGTATTTGTGTGTATGTGTGTGAGTAGGCATGATGTTGTTGATTATTAAATTGACAAACATTACTTTTAAGGGTTGAAATTATTTTTTTTAACATGAAAAAAAAATTAAATTAACTGAAAATTGAAATTCAGAATAAAAGTTTTGAATTGTTCACAGCATACCTATAAAACGGTATGGCTTAAATTTATTGGCTGAAAGACATAATTTTATATCATAATTTATTTTTAGCCTTAAATATGACTGGAACTTTATAAATTCAGTCAGAGAATTACAATGGGTTATTATGTTAAAATTGGTTTATATCGAAATAATTTTAATTTGCAAGAATTTCATGTAAGGAAGAATTACATGTCCTTGATTTGGCACACTTATTTGAAACTCTTTAATTGTTGGTAATACATGCGGCAATTAACTCAATAATTCCTTCACCAGTTTCCCTTTTTTTTATTATTAATAATTTTAAAACAGAATAAATCAATTGAAACAACTTTGTAATTCAATAATATTAAAAATTTTACAGTGAATATTTACATCGACAAACTTCATTTATGACAGATTATATTTTAGTTAATTTTGTTACATTCATAAAGCTCCATTTGTGATTAGAGTAAAATTTCAACTCGATAATTAAATGACAAGCGCAAGGATCAAATAATTAATTGATAAGTTGTATATGTTGAATTATTAAATTTTATTATAAATATTTATTATAAAAAATATTGTTTAATTTACAGAATATAATTTACTGTATGTAGGTAAATGTTAATCTTTCTTAATAAATTCTTTTCGGTCGTTCAGCTACACAAGCACAGTGCAAGCATATCAATTTTGCTAATGTTTTTCTTCCACTAAAAATATTATTATTCATGTCAATTTTTACATCACTTCCAAAGGTGACACAGAAATTTGTTATTAGTGCAAACAATTTATATTTTCATCTGAAATATGTCTTCGGAAACATATCTTATGATGAGCCTTCAGTATTTTTTTAAAATTAAAATTCAGCATCTATACATTGTAACAGATACACATATTATTCTGTATTAGTAAATTTATGTACGTTAAGTTAGTTGATGTGAAATGTTATGAAATAAGAAAAAAAAATATATAAAAACATTAACCCTCCATTTTGCAACAACAGTAAATATTGGTATACATAGCTACTGCACCTATTACCGAATATGTTATTCCTTAATTGTGTATAATGTCGAGGATTTATATTTATATAAACATAAATTTATTGTAAAAGGGAGAGAATATTTGTTTTTTTATTCTAAAAAACTAAAAAGGGGCGAATAGATTGTTTATACTTCCATATATTCTTTATATTTCGTTCAATTTATTAAGAGTAAGAGGCGGCTTCCATTGTCCCTCTCTCTTGTTTGAATATGACCCACACAACAATCATTAAAATTTCATTTCATTCGGTGAGGTTGTTTCTTCTTTTTTTTTTTTTTCTTTGGTAAAAGTAAAGATGCCAGACGTCACTTAATATACCAACAATAATAACAACAATAACAACAACAACATAATAACAAATGAAATCGTTTCAATTTAACTAAATTACTAAAAAAAAAAAAAATAAATAAATAAAAGTTATAGAGAAAAATTACAAGGATCAAGGAGAATATTTTCTTCTTATATTCTTTTTTGTTTTATTTTGTTGTTGTTGTTGTTGTTTATTTTTTTGCGATCTTTATTTTTTAAGTCTTCTCTATTGTATCAATTTATCTTATATAAAACCTCAACAATGGAAACAATTTTCTTCAATGAAAAATAAAAAAAAAAAAAACACGAAGAAGACGAAGAAGACGAAATAGTGGATTGTATCTTCTCTCTTACATTTATTAAAAAAAAGAAAAGAAAAACAGAAAAAAAGTAAACCGGGTAAAGAAAAAGAAATCAAAAGCAAAAAAAAAAAAAAGAAGATCTTGAACAAAAAGTGTATATTTAGTGGACCACCAAGATAGAATTTATATTTATTTGTTAAGATTATAAGAAGAGCAAAAGAAGAAGAAAAAAAATAAATAAAGGAATAATATTTTTTGTTTCTTTTATCCTTTTGTAGAAATTCTTTTTTAAATAAATAAATAATAATAAGATAAGTGAAATTTAGTAATATTCGACCGAAAGGAAAAAAAAAAATTGATTTCGGCTAATTCTGTTATAAAAGAGGCGAAGAGGATTAACAATAATAAAGTCTAGACTAACTTATTATATTAATTCTCTTATTATTATTATTATTATTATTATTGTTATTATTGTTGTGTGTGTGTGTGTTTGTTTGTTGAGTATCCTTAACAGCGTATATGCCTTAATTGAATTTTTCACTTTATTAATTTTTTTTTTTTATTAAAAATTTAACATAATTTATAGAAAACCATTTTAAATTAATTTAGCCCATTTGATGCCTCTGTGGCTTTTAGGTTTTATGAATTTTTAAAGATAATTGTAAAAATTAACCAAAGAACACTTTTTACGTTAGAATGAAACTTTTTAATCATTGAAGGTAATTTTATTCAGTTCAGTTGTTCAAATTAAAAATTGTGTTCTTCAGTGGACTGTCATCATTGAATAATTTTACCTTATTATTATATTTTAGGTAGACTCATGTCACACAAATTAACTTCAATAATTATGAAATTATTTCCCAACGGAAAAAAGAGCAATTTTAAAGTTTACTCTTGAAAATGGAATTCTGTAATTTTCCACCATTTTTTTTTGTTAAAACAAAACAATGCGATGTTTGTTGTTTATTTAATTGGTAATCATTTATGCCCAGTTTCACAAAACATTTAACATTCTGCTAGTTAAAGTTGTATTTTTTGCATCAATTGTTCTCAGAATGGATTCTCTCTTTAACTGACTGTTCTCTGTTGAGAATGCTAAAATATTCGTGAAACTCATCATTAAACATTTATTATTCCATTCCAACATTACACAGATATTTGTACGATAATCCGATATTCAGAATCAATATAAATATAATTTTCTTATTGTCTAAAAAAATATTTACCTTTAAGTAGCCATTTTAAATATTCCCCCAAAACTTAATATTCCATTTATTTTTAATGGTAAAAATATAAAATATCCAAATTGTATAAAATTCAAGGAAAAAATCTGTATAAATTGTTTGCAATAAAAAATTTTTTTCATTGAAGTTTTCTTGAAATTTAAGACGAATTTAGAAAAGAAAATCTATTTTTGCATATAAAAGAAAATCTATTTCTGTTTATGATGAAAAATATTATTAACGATATCATATTTTTTTTTCTGAACTTAAGCAAGTTAATATTTATAGAACAGTAAAAATCTGTCTAATATGAAACTTGTTTAATGGGACCAGGATTTAAACTAGAGGTGGAATTACAACGAACATAAATTCAAACAGAAACAATAATAATTGGTTGAGTTAAGTTTCATATGAATGACCTTGATTACTTTATCAATTTGTACCATTTATCTTATCAGACAAGTTTCAAAGTAGAAGAAAATATATTCATTGTATAAGTAAAATTTAGCAATTTATAATGACTTTCGTTTTTTTTTCAGGAATCTCGTAACTCTACCAAATGTAAATAAAATAAATAAAAAAGTTTATTGATGGAAATATTTGTAAGTTTATAATTTATGATTAAGTCTGATAGAACTTATCTAATGTGACCATTTTTCAGAATCAATCAAATTTCATTAATTATTTGTGTTAAAATTTTATGTAAACTGTATTGGCCTCTATGAACTAGACTGGTTTAAATTACTTTGTAACATTAATGGTACAATCAGTACTGTGTACTGTACTGTAATAATCTAGTCAAATTAAATTAAAAATTGTTTCGTTCAAATAAGATTTTCTGTCATTCAAAACCATTTTTAATAATCAAAATAAAATATGATTGATTTTTTTTTTTTTTTTTAGTTCATTTTATTTTATTTTTCTTCTTTTAACAATATTTTCATCGTTAAATTATCATCTATAAATAAAGCATATGTAAGGATGTTTAAGATTTATGTATATACCTTCCTATACGTTTATTTTTTGAATTGAACTACCCTTATATATTTTTATTATAAGGACGCCGTTTCATATTAAATATATTGTTGTGTGTGTGTGTGTATATATATATATATATATATATATATGACTGTGTGTGTATGGCTATATATATATGTGTAAATATAAATGTGAAAAGGATAAAGAAAATGGGTGGAAACATCTTCTTAATATAATATATTTGTGTATAGAGAAATATATAAGATGAAAGAAGGAAAATTGTATCAATTTATGTAGAGTCGAATGTATAAATTTGTGTGTATACGCTTTATCTGATGAATAAGGGATGGATGTGGTAGTAAGAGGTTAGGAGAAGAGTAAAATTTCTTATGGTGGAAGAGGTTTTTTTTTTCTCGAAGTCTTTACTCCCCAAGAAATATTTTTATTTTTTTTCCTCATAGATAATATGGAACGAGAATGATGATGAATATCCCGAGAGGTTGAGTTTAGATTGAACTCACTTTTCTTTTTTCGTTTCGTTTCGTTTCGTTTCTCTTTTTTTTTTTTTTTTCGAAAATCCAATTAAATTACTTAATTTTCCGTTTCAAAGATATGAAAGTGATAAATTTGTTTGAATTTAAGATATAAGGGTGTGTATGTATGTGTATGTGTGTGTGTGTGGTATATGAGTAAGTATAAAGAAAAAGAGGATGGTAATATATATTTTTTTTATTTTGATTTTTAAATAAAAAGCATGAACGTTTTTGTTGATAAAAGTGAGATGTCTTTCCTCACGTTCCTCTTTATCAGAAAGATTTTTTCATCCACATTTTTCTGTTTAATGATTTTTCATTTACAAAAAAAAAAAAAAAAATCTTCATACCAGTGACGTCTTTTTTTTTTTATTTAATTTTCTCAAGGATCTCATATTTTTTAATGTTTCAAGGACTCACTTTTAAAAGAGAGTTATTTGACACTCAAGTAGTCAAGTCAAGAGCACTTTCATTAAGTGACAAAATTTGTAAACAATTTTTTTAAAAAGAACAAAACTTTTTTCGTTTATCAAGATTCAATTTTTTTTTTGTATTTGTTAGATTCAGGATCCAGGTAAAAACTAAAGAAATAAATCAAGAGTATTAACCATCTGTCTAAGTTTTATTTGTAAATTTTTATAATAATATTGGAAAATTATATGTGCGCGAAAAGATACAAAAAAAATGTCTAATCCATTTATGTTTACCCAATTAACTAAAATACTAAATTGTATTTGTATACAAAACAATTGTACAGAGTGTATCTGTGTATTTGTTTGTTTGTCTGTTTCTAAATCCTTACAGTGTTTTAAATGAATAATGGTTTATTATGCATTTTGTAATCCTTAAATAAGTAAGGTATGAAGTCGCATCTGGCGCCAATCAAATCAACTGGAAAATTACAAACAAAAAAAAAGAATAGATAACAACTAAAATTCATAATTCATATTTTTTTTTTTGGATTCTTCTTCTTTCTTTCTCTTCTGGAATAATTTATGAAAATTGAGTTTGCAATTGGAGTTTTTTAAAATTTTTGCAAAACAGATTATTATTTCCGAAGATAAACGGAGCCATATATGATTTGAAAAAGGAAGAAATTGATCTGTGATTATGTTCAGAAAAATCTATCAATAGATTGCAGAAGATCGTTCAAAAAAAAAAGTTGTAAGTTTCATATTTCAAAGTGAAAAACACGGCTATTTTTTTTTTTTTGTTTCACAATCAAATTTAATGGATTTTCTATTATTTATTTTGCAACAACAATAAAAGAAAAAAAGAAGAAGAATTTGCAACAATGAATCATTTCATATCGTTTCATATATCGGCAAATCTATATATATGAATAAGGAATATAAGATAAAGGACATAAGTCGTTTTCTTCTCTTTATTGTATAAGGATCTTCTCATCTATATAGATTTATAAAGAAACGTCTTATGTCCTTTTTCATCATCTATTTTGCGGACATATTGAAAATATATATAATGGATAATAAGAGTAAACAATAACACTTTTTTTTCATTGTTTGTGAAAAATCTGAAAATCTAAATCTCAAAAATTACAAACAAAATAAAACACGCAAACAAACGCTGTATAGTGTACCGATTTTTAAACATCTTTATTCATAACATTCTTATAGATTTTTTTTTCTTTTTATAAAATGTTTTCTTATTTCTTATTATTCTTTTTTAATCCGATAGAAGATAAACACCTTTTATCTGTATCTTTTACACAACAAAATATCAACAGAATAACACAACAACCAAAGTAATATCCATAAGACTAGTCACTAGTGTAATAATACAACTAAGGTACTACAACTACTATTTGAAGTATAGATAAAAAAAAAAAAACAAAACACTATCCATTTATTCTTTATTGTATTTATTTATTCATGGTTCAATACCTGTTTGTCCATCTTCCTTTTATAATAATTGAAAAGAAAAATGATAAAACTTTTTCTACATTTTTTTTTTTTTTTTTGGAAATTTTCATTTGTGTTTGACAATAAACCAGTGCAAATAACAAAACAATGTGAAGAGAAATATATATATAAGAAAAATGGATAATCGTCTTTATATTATTCGTTTGTCGTTCTTATCGTTATTGATTTTTTCTGTTGTTGTTGTTACATTTTATCAGAAACAAATTCATAAGAATAAAATGAAGAATAAGTTTAATCGATTGTTTTAAGTTATCGTTATGATGATTGTCTTAAATAGTTTATGCTTAATCGTGTAGTTAATATTTTATTTTTCCTTTTTCCCTTTTGCTTCATTTTATAACAAAATGAAATTTCACGTAATTCGGATTTCTACAATACGATGGAGGCGCCCAAAATTTATAACATAACAATTTATTATTTATTTGTAAGCGATTGAACTCAAAATCCAATGATACAAATAATTACAATTCCAAAATGAATTAAGAGAAAAATTTAAATTTCTAACAACAAGTTAATTGTGATGTGATGACTGATGACAAGTAACAACATCTAGCCATTTATTATTAGATTTCTTAGAATGGTACATCACAGGAAGCAATTTATGTAATAATGCAATTTAATGCAGACAAATTTAGTATTTTGTTATCATTACTAAGAAATAACAATTAATTTATAATCATAATCATTATTACTACGGTACCATTGTGACTATCGATATTTGAATCAATCTTCCTTCTATTTTTCTTCAAATTCGATTTTTAAATCAATTCATACTTTGTTTCTACTGCCATGAATATGAAAAATAAATTAAATGTTTCATTTAAATTAAATGATTTGTATTTATTTGTTAATCAGGCTTATCTCTGGTCCACCAGATTGCTTATAAGAATTACGTGAACATTCTATACGTGTTAGTGCAGCATACTTTAATCTATACAACTTTTAATCAAAGAAGAATAATGAATAAAAATGAAATCTGATGTTCCTATAATTTTAGATAAATTATAAATCATTATGACGTATAATTAATTATTTATTCTATAATTTAATTATGTAATTATGTCAACATATAATCGCATCAACTTACAATTTTATAATTAAAAATATTTCAAATAAATATTCATGTAGAGAATGATAATTAATTTATTTATTATGTAAATTGATTCATTGTGTCAAGTATTAATTTAATTGTTAAATAGCTAATTATTTATTTATTTACAATTTTTTTTTTTTTTGGTTAATCGATAATTTGAAATTAATTTTATATGCACTTTGACCTCAATTATTTCATACAGGTACATACCGACATATTCACCAAAAATTTATCTCATTGTAAAAATAAAAATATAAAATACAAAAAAAAAAAATTACTGCGGTACACAATTTATATTTTTTTATGGATTAATTTTAATTTATTATTTATTTAAATGCGTTTGTTATTATCGGATGATGGTTACATTTTTTTTTTTTAAATATTTTGTTGGCACAATTCCACATAAAATAAATCTAATTTGCAATCATTTTAATTCTTGTGCTGATGATAATTAATCTGCACTTTTATTGTTTATTATTATATAAAATTTTACAGATAAAATTTAATTTTTATTGGAATTAAATTATGTTTGATGAACGGAAAATTATATTTGAGTTGGTAATTTTCTGTAATATTTTATTTGGATTTTTATTGAAGCTTTTCAATAATGTTATCATCGTAATTTGAATAATAAACAATTGTATACAATTGTGTTAGTGAAATATCTCTATACGCAATTTAATACAATTTTACTTGAGGCAATATTGGAATTATTTTGTTGCTTCTCACAACTCAGATGAACCATCCAGAAAGTTTTGCTTATATTTATTAATTATCAGGTCAGCTGGTCATATTGCCGTCCGGCGGTTCTATTATCAGGTTTTAATGTGTAATTCATATAATGCTTTATATTTTTTATCTGCCCTCATTGTACTAATCATTTTGTTTTGTAATAAATTTTAAATACTTTTTTTTAGCAGCACAATTAACTTCGAACGATCTTCCACACACACAAAATTCATACATAAAAATCCTCTAATAAGAAACATAAAATCTCTATACTAAAATCAAATAAATCGAAAGAAGAAAAAAAAAATAAAAATATTTTCATATATAGAAAAAGAAAATGAAGAAAATCTAAAAGAAAAACAACATCAACAAAATTGTAAGAAATACAAAAAAATAAAAGTAAAAATAAAGAAATAAAAACAGAAATTTTTCTTATCGTTTTTAAGTGTGGGAAATACAAATCGGTTTTTGTCTTCTTCGCTTTTTTTTTCTTCTTCTTCTTCTAAAATGAATATTGTCCATAAGGAGCCAAACCAACCAACCAAAATGATATCAAAACCAAACCAACCCAAACAGACAAATAAAATGAACAAATAAAAAAAAAAGAAAAACGAACAAAAAAAAAATCGATTTTCTTCAATTTCTCTTTTATATTATTTTTATTCCAATTTTCCTTCATTTTCCTTTCAAATACATGAATTTTCTCAATCTATATCTACACACGTTTATGTATCCTACTATTCTTTGTATTTTTGTCCCTATATGTGTGCGTGTGTGTGTGTAACATATCATATAGTATAATATAATCAACAGGGGTGTACTTTGAAAATGATATTATTATTTTTTTGTTGTTGGTTGTAATAAATAAATTGGCCTTCTACATAAATATAATGGAAAAACAATTGACAATGAAACATCCCTTATAACTTTTGTATGTACGTATGTATAAAATAGAAAAGATTTTCACAACATTAGATTGTCATTGTTACTGTTGTTGTTATTGTAAATTTTTCTATTTAAGTGACTTAGCTTAAGTTTCTATTTTTATCCGCCTCCTTTTCTTTATTTTCATAAAGAAAATAATTTTTATTAAATTATTGTATGCATAAGAAATTTCCACAACATGATCTTATATTTCCGCGTCAAATTTTCAGAAGATGAAAATAGAAAATAAAAGAAGTAGAATAAAAGAAAAGGAAAAATTAAAGAAATAAAAGAAATATTAAAGGAACAACAACAAAAAAAAAAGGAACAAAATCCACCCTAAAGAGTCGCGTAACATCGGTAATTGTTTGTATGCGCAAATATATTCAGTTAAACATGAGTGTATTTTACATGTGTATTTGTATTTTTATTGCAATCATATAGAATATAATTTTACCCTTACTGTTAAAATAATAATAAAAAAAAAATAAAATACTTTTACCCCCAAAAAATATCAACCCCTGAATACTAAATGTTATACACACCTACCAGAAACATTCATTGGTTCTAACGAAAATTTTCGAATACAGTAAAATGATGATGATAAAAGGGAAACGCCTTTAAATGGTTTTTTTTTCTATCCCTTATAGAATCACGTAGTACACAATTTTTACTTTATACACACACACACACGCTCACACACACAAGCACATACATTCACACATGTGAATATACAAGAGCTGTTGATGGTGTTTGTGGTGCTTGTTTTTTTTTCTTTCTTTTTTTCCCTTTCGTTTTATACATCAGAAGAATAAAATAAAAAACCACCCCACTTTATTTTCACCAACACTTTTGCATAATTTTTGTTTTGTATATTGGCTAATAGTTGTACGTGTATGCTTACGTATGTATGTATGTTATCGATGTGTTTGTGTAAATAATAAACTAATAATACAAAATATATAATAAGAAGAACAAGGACCTAAGGGGGTGTAGTGTTAAATGGAATAATTGTATATATGAATAAAAGGGAAAAAAGATAACAAAATAAAAATAACAAAAAAAAAAACAAAGTAAAGGAAGAAGAAAAAACAACAACATTAACACGCAAAAATACAAATACATATGCAGAACGATACAAAAACATACAATAATAAAATTTGACACATACACACGCATACACATATAGACATCACACACACATTTATATAAAATGGGGGTTAATAATAATAATATATAAATTTAGATTTTATTTTCCTTTTTTTTTTTTTTTTGCTTGTGTTCTTTTTTCTTGTTTTTTTTTTCGTCATTTTATAGGAAAACTAAACTTCATTTGTAAGTTGAACGTTGACGTTAGGTGAACCATCACAAATACAATTTAAAACAACAACAACAACAACAACAACAAGAAAAATAAACAAGAGGAATAACAATAATAACAACAATAGCAACAACGATAACGACAATCGAAAATATGAAGAAGAACAATAACAATAATAACAACAACAACAGCAGCAACAACAACAACAACAAAAATAAAAACAACAATCAGTAAAGTTCTGAGTTTTAATCGTACAGAATTTCTTTGTTGATTTTTTGGATTTATAAATTAATACATTTGATTGTTAATTATCAATTGTCCTTTTTTGCTGTTATTATTATCTAAGATTTTAAGTTATCTAAAAAGTGTTGTGATTCATTCAATTAAAGAAAGAAAAAAAAAAGTGTTTTTAGAATTTCCCGTTTAATTATATTTTCTTTAGATTTATTTAATTTTCCAAAAATTGTTTTTTTTTTTTTTGTGTTTACCGAAAATAAAAGTTTTAAAAAATTAAAAATTATTTTCACGGTTGTATTTTTTGGTTTGTTTGTGATTTTATTTTGTTCTATACCTTAAAAAAAGTTTATAAATTGAAAATGTTGTGATGAAAAATGTACAAAACAATTAATTAAAATGAATTAAAACAAAAAAAAAAAAAGTTGTGTCCTCAGTTTTGTTCAAATTTCAATTTTCGGTTAAATTAAAAGGAAAAAAAAACTGATCAGTTTGATTTGATTTGAAGATTTTTTTTTTAAATTTATTTTAAGTTGAAAAAATAAGAAATAAAAAAATTAATGTCCTTAATTATGATTAATTAATACACTGTCAAGTTAAGTTAATTAATTAGAACTTTTGTGATCGATGAAACAGAATTTTGACATTTTAATAAAAAAAAAAAAGTTATGAAATAAAAAGTTGTTGTTTTTATTTAAACTAATCTAACTGAGACTTAATAATGTCTTTGGTTTAATTTCTTTAAAAAGAAAGTGACAGTTAAAAATAATTAACTTGCAATTAAAAAATAAAAAAAAAAAAAAAGAACAAAATCAAAGTGTACCAAAGTGATAAATTTTTTATGGATAAATCATTATGATAAATAATTGCTAAAAAGTGGGATGAGAGAAAAAAGTGCGGATGTGTAATAAAATAATACGATAAAAAATGATTGTGTTCAAAACAATTGATTAAATATTTTTTCAATTTCTTTATTTAGTTTAATCCTTTTTTTTGTTCTCCTCTGACTCTATCACTCTCTCTCTCCCTCTATCTCTTATACTTCCTCTTTCTCTATCTGTCACTGTGTCTCTTTCTCTCTTTTTGTGTTTTTTTTTTATTAATAAAATAGTAAAAATAAAACAATTTTAACAAAAATGTCATCACAAGACGGTGATGTGGATATAAGTGTTGTATCTAGTCCAGAATCAAGTCCACGTTGTAATATACGTGATGATAGTCCAATACATTTACAAGATACAAATAATTATAATAATCATCATACAAATAATAATTATCATCATAGTGTTGAATCACGTTTGAGTCCATCAAAATCACCAATTGAACATAATCATAATCAACAGCAAGGAAAAACATCAGGAAGTGGATATACAAGTTTTTCAATATCAAGTATATTAAGTCGTAATGAACCTAAAAAAGGACCGATTATACCGTTACCAACATTACCACCACAATCTGGTGTTGGTGGTGGTGGTGGTGTTGGTGGTGGTGGACCGCAAGATGCGGCTATGTTGACCAGGTAAAAAAAAAACAAACTAACTAAATAAAAACACAAAAATTTTATGTGCGTTTTTTTTTTAATTTTTAAAGGGAAAGGGAAGAACTAAAGAAGAAAAGAATCTTGTCTCACTTTTAGGATCTTAATCTTAAAGGACTTAAATACTTGAAAGAAGAAGAAAAAAAAATATAATCCAAAGTGGTTTTGGTTTATTTAGTTCATTTCTTTCGATCACATCGAAATTTTTGTATTTTCATTTTATATTTTGAGAATTTTTAAAACCAGAAGCATTTTTGTTTTGTATATGTGAGAAATTTTATTGAAGTATACCGACAGAAATTATCCTCAGGGGTTTTTTTTTTGTTGTTAACAAACACAAATATAAAAGGTGTTGCATTGTTTTTACACAATAAATTTTCTACCTATCACTAAATGCACATTAATTTAGCGTCGGTAAATTTTGTACTTTTGCATTATTGCATTTTTACATTTGGTTTTGTGTTTATGAACAATTTTTTGTTTTGGTATTTATATGGAACATGGCTTTATCTGATTATCTATTTATAGAATGATTGGAGATGTCTGCATACATGTGTTAAAATTGTTGTAATTAATTAGGGGATTACGTTCAATTATAAAATAATTTATTGGATGTTAATTTTTAACCATGATAATTTTAGTGTTTAGTACTAAACACTTTCATTTAAATTCTTTTTGTTGTTATGAGAATTTTATTGTGTTACTGATTAAGGAAATTTTTTTGAAACTAGAATAAGTGACGGGATCATTTTTGAAGATCCTATTAATTCTAATGTAACTATGAGTTTTAATTTAAATCAAATATAGGTAATTACCTTTTCTACATTACAATTGCTAGTTAATCGTATACAAAACAAGACATTTAGTTTCTTTCACTTTTACATTCTCTCAAATTCTCTACAAAATTATGAGTCACTTGTCGTTCAATACTTCATATAGATCAATTAAATTAAATCAAACATTGATCAACTAATCTAATGATATGTTTAATGTGAACCCCCTCAATTTATTATTCCCCCTTAACATTTTCTTTTCTTAAAATTTTTTTGGTAGAATTGTTACACACAAAATCTCCAACAATTTCCGTCACCCTGATAAAACGCGTTTATTTTTTTAATTGTCACAATTAAGACAGAGAAACTTTTATGTTTTCATTTTATTATTCATGTTTTTACCGAAAACAAACACCAAACTACCCTACCATAATAAATGTATCTAGTTAAACACAATAAAAAATAAATAAGAAAAATAAAAAACCACCTTCTTCTACGGGCCGTAGCCCTGCACATTTAAAAAAAAAAGTATACAACAAAAACAAAAACAGTAAAAGAAAGAAAAAGAAAAAAAAGAAGAAAAGTCTAATCCTTAAGTAGATATTCTTCTTGTCTTTTGATCGTTATTTTATTTTCTTCTTAAAAAAAAAAAAAAAAAAAGTAGAAGAAAAATAAACACGAGGAGTTTCTCTGTTGTTGTTATTATATATTGTTGGATCCTTGAGGCTGACACCGTTGACAGAAATCCGCCTAAAGAGCTTTCTTTTTCTTTTACATCTTTACTCAGTCAGTTTAAATTCTTTATATATATATTTTTTTATTCCGTTTATTCATCTTCAGTTTTACAAAAAAAAAAAAAACAAAAAACAAAAAAAAAAAAAGACGTATTTCTGTTTTGTGTTGTCATCAATTTGAGATCCTTTATATAATCCTTTATAAGTTTATATTTCTAATAATATAATTGTGCTACTTTTCTGTGGGATTAAAATTTTAAATGATTTTATTAGTTCATAAGATTAAATTGAATTAAATTTCAAAGTGTAAGTGAGTGTAATTTGTTGTATTGTGTTTAGGCAAATAGGGTTTTGAAAGTTTTCTTCTTGTGATTTAATTCTTGATAAAATATTTATATTTGTTTTTTTTTTTTGAAAGTTATTACAAATTTAAAGATTTTTAAGTAAACAATATTTGAAATATTTTAGATTTACATTTAATTAATTCATCAACCATTGTATTAAGTTTAACAATTTCGTGTAAATTATGTACGTGAAAATGTGAATGGTGAAAATCAACACATGAGCTAATTATCTAACACTTCTTCTGACATTATTTTCTAAATATATTTCTTTCTCTTTTGTTCTATATAAGAACCAGCGCGTCTCTTAGAAACTTGTCATTTTTTATTTATCACATTTTGGAAGCGGTAAAACGGTTTGTTGAAAACTACAAAAAAAAAATTATTGATTAATGACTTCATTGGATATTTTTGTTTAAAAGAACACAGTAACTGTTACAGTTCATTATTTTTCTTGGTGTAAATTATTCATTTATAACTTTTGTTCTTATGAAAATCATAATAACAAAATTCTCGCATTTAAGTGTTTCGTTAACAACTCAAAAAGACATCGATTTAATTATCGCTCTTAACTCAATTAGTAAAATCTTTATCATCTGTCTCTGATCAAACTGATGTCATTATTATATTTTCACTGAAATTAAAATTTCATTCTCTTCTGTACGTCAACATATGCTCTTTAAATATATAATTCTCAACGTCCAAAATGTCCAATAAATTCATAAATTTTATAACAAACTTCAATGATAAAACGTATAGTGTAAAATATACATTAGAACAAAATAACTTAAAAAAAAATATTCTTTCACATCTCTCCGGAAACCCTTCTCGGTCATTTTTTTAATTTTATAAGACAGAACCAAACGCATACAAAAATTTAATTTGTATCAACATGAAAAAAAAAAAAGAAGAAACAAGACAGAAAAAAAATGTTGGACGTGTGCTCGCACAGCTACAGTTCGTTAAGACCGTTTTTCATGTGTGTTTATTGTTGTTGTTGAGTCTCTTCTGTAATCTACAATCTTATCATTGAATCTGATCATTCTCCGCGGTTTTTTATATGTGTTATTTGGCTTTCGATATTTTGTTGTTGTTGTTGTTGTTGTTGTTGTTATAATTTCATTTGAATTTCTGGTATTATATGTAACTATGTAGAAAGAATGACTAAAAAAATGAAAAAGGTTTACAGAGGGAATTTATAATAAATGTTTTATAACATGCGCCCTTGAATTTAAATGCGCCCTCTTTTTTTTTTTTTGGATAATTTTATTATTACATGACAGAGATGGATATATAATATTATTAATATTATGAGTTATGTGTGTGTGTGTGTGTGTGTATTTTTAAAGTTGATTGTCCACGTGCGATAAAAAAATAAATAAATACTTAAAGGAAGAAAAAACAAAAAAATTATTATTAAGTCAACATGTTTAATTTCCATAAAAAATTAAAAACCAACAAAAACCACAAAAAAAAAAAACAAAAACAAAAAGTAAGAAGAAATTTATGTTGTATGTAATAAACGTGATCACAAGTACACGGTAATTATTTTACTTTGATCAAGTATTTTGATTTGATTGTCGTGTGTCGTTCGTGTGTGTTATTATACATTGTATGCCCGTCGGTTATTAAAGTTTTTCTTTTTTCTTTTATCAAAGATTAAGATTACACATTTTTTTTCTTCTTATGTTGATGAAATGAGAATGATAAATCAATTGTTTATTGGTTTAGTTACTTAATTAAAATATATTTTAACTGAGGAGGATCTTTTATGGTTTGATCACTTAAATCGGAAAAGGAAATTTGGTTGGCATATGCATGTGGATAACAACCATACCAAATTTGTTCACGATTATTTCCCTTTTGTATATGATTTAATTTTAACAGGGTTTTTTTAAATTCATATTTGATTACATTTATGATAAGATTTATCCACAATAATGAATCAATATAAACAGTTGAATTTTTCCCTCAAGCTGAATGAAAATAAAAAAATTGTTTAATGGTTTTATTTTATAACAATTCAATTTTTTAAGTAAATTTCAACGGTTTTTAGGTGCAGGCAACAATAATTATCGTCACGGAATATTAACTAAATTGTTAACGATTTTCTAGAACTTGGAGGTTCTTTATTATAATTCCGATTAATCTTATCGGAATTTCAAAATCCATATTTTCTGTATATCCGTTACTTATTCGTTATTGTTGCTAGTGACGTGCCCTACGAATACATACATACAGCAAAATTTCAAGATTTATAGCGGATTTAAGTTCATCATTGAAGTATTGTTATTTATTTAAACAAAATTGCAATAAATTAATCTTCACTGATTTTAATTATTCCGTAATGGTAAAATGTTAAGCGCACTTTTATGGTTTCATTTTTATTCAGGCAATTATATTTATTTACAATAAATCTATAAAAGGAAGAAAGGATATACGATATAAATCGCTAAACGTTTCCACTGTTAGATTGAAGAAATAATAAACTTCACCTCACACACAACCTACACTCAAATACACACACACACACAAATATAAGACAGACAGACTGACGAAACGATCTTTACAATTGATTCACTTTTGCGCATTTAATATTAAAAAAAAAAAAAAATACAGAAATAAAGAAGGAAAAAAAATATACGTCAGTTTGGAAGTTTTGAAACATATGTGACCCCCTTTTATACGTATACAAAAAGTAAAATACGTTTGTAAGGATTCTCCAATAAAAAAAAAAAATCTGAATGAAAATCGTTGTTTGAAATTTAATATCCAAATGAAAATGAAAAGACCAAAAAAAAAAAAAATCAACAACAAAAACAACAATTATTTTATTTCTATGTAGTCTTTGTCTATTTTAAGGATGAATATTGTGGATATTGCGTATAACTACAGGGTGAATATATTTTATTAATTGTTGTTCCTTTAAATATATTTTCTAGTCACAGAGTATTTTGAAATTAGTTACTTCCTATTTCCGATTTAAAGAATGTGATCTTATGATTATTTCACTTAACGATCACTTAAAGATCGCATTAATTAATGCCATAGATAAGGAATATTAGAAATGGGAGCATTCTATTTAACTTTCTTACAATTATTTATCCTATTTCTCGTCGCTCATAAGAAACGTCTTAAAATTTCCATATACATTTTGGAAATCTTGTGTACAATTAAAAGACAGAACCATCTTCACTAAATTAGTTCTACCGATCATTCTTCAAATTATTCTTTTACTATATTAAGTACAAGAGTTACTAAATATATTTATGTCAATCCGTCGGCTTAAACTCTTCAAACATTATAATAAAAACATTTACGTTAATCGTTCAACAATTTATTCTGAATCACCCTTCAACTACAAACCATACACAACCAAACAATCCATAAGCATTCGTATAACTACAATATAAATTGAACTCAACCGAACACAATCTAACATCAATTTTGATTCTAAACATTGAGTGAGAGATGATTTTGTGAGGGTGCAAAAAGAATGATGAATCCATTAAATAAACGAGAATTTTTAAATCTATTTCACTCACTTTTATATATTTTCTAGATTTGAATCGTCTTTTATTCATTCAGATTATGACTAGGCTTTTATCACAGATTAATTTGCAATTAATTTCACCTACCCTCAGGAGTATTTATATATTCTTTCTTTTGTCGTGATTTCTTTTACTTTTGGATTCTTCTTTTTTTTTTTTTGTTTTTGGGGAATAGTTATTGTTGTTGTTTATTTTTTGTTTATCGTTTTTTATTTTGTTCGCGGTAAAATAATAATTTACGTTATCCGATGCACATACAGAACTGTAATTAGGGTGATATGACAGAATATTTCTTATAAGTGAATTAATAATTTTTTTTATTTATTTCTCAGAGTTGAAAATGTATTGAAGGATTTTGGTTTAGGAAAGTGAATGTTGTGTTAGCCAAATGATTAATTCAATTTTGTAGCAGGTGTTTATTTTTTTAAATAAATATAGAAATGAAACTTGTAACTAAAGGCAAATTATAAAATCAACGATTTTAGTTTGATTCTAAAAGTCAGAATTATTTCGTGAGAAAATTACAACTGAAGTGATTGTGTTAAAGTTAAAATCAATTTTAATCTAAAAATCAATATGACTGAAATCAATCTTGTCGTATTCAATTACACTTGAAAGTTTAAATTTAAAGTGTTAAAAGAAGATTGGTGTAAGTGGCCTATTTATACCACATACATATTTTCACATTTAATAATCAAATATTATTTATGTTAATACAAAATGGGTCTACGTTAACATACAAAAAATTAAATCTTATTTACACATCAACAAATAAAAATTAACTAAATATATTTTCACTGAATAATAAAAATATAAAATTTTCAGTTCAATGAATTTTGAAATGTAAAAACTTACAATAATTCTAATTCACCGCATTTTTTTTTTCTTTCTATTCTTTATTATTGTGTTGATTTTCTATTTTATTTGGTGTGTTAAACTATATTTGAATTGTTATGATATAATAGCATATTGTTGTACTTTATATATTCATTATATTTACTTAGGGATTTTTATTTTTACTTTCAAAAGTAATTGTAGTTTTTTTTCTGTTCTTTCATTTTGGATTATAAAAGTATTTAGTTTAAAATTGGAACGAAACTCAAAAATAAGGGATCTTCCAAAAAAAAAAAGAAGGGCAGGGTTGAAGTTAGCTTTTTTTTTTATAAATTAGTGAAATTGGAATATCTTCTTTAAAGTTAAAAAACAAATAAAATGATTGTGATTAATTTTAAATTAAAATTAAGTTCGTATCACAATTTCTATATTCCACTTGAATTTAATACATTGTGGAAAAAGAAAAAGAAGAAGAAGTGAAATAATAAATCCGACACTGTATTAAATTGGAAATCGATAAGCAAAAAAAAAATTGCAGTAAATAATAAAACTACAACAGTTACGAAAAAGTAGAAAAAAATTGAATGAAAGGGCACTTTTGTGGCTTTTATGTATGAGAGCGGATTAGCCAATCGTTTTTGAATTGTATGTTCAGTGGCACCAATATTAACATGAACATTATATGCAATTTGCATTCTTAAGTGTAACAAAATTGAACCTTTTTTCTACTATTCTTTTTTTTTTTTTGATGAATTGTAAAAAGAACTTTTTATAAATCGCATTAAATAAAAAAGAACACAATTTTTGCTTAGTTAAGTCCTTTGTATGACTTCAAATGATTTTCTTCGTTTTTTTTTCTATTTTTTTTTGATTGTTCAAAAAGTTTCAATTTATAACTTTTCGTTAATTAGTTTTTTTTATACAATTTTTAATTAAAAGAAAAAAAAAAACAATTATTTTACAATTAAATTTAGAAAATCAAAAAAAAAAATAATTAATTAATTTTCTTTCTCATTTTGAATGGTGTAAATTTTTCACATTTATAGCTACAAAATGTGTGAATTTTTCTATAAATAAAAATAATCATATACAAGAGTCACTCATAACCACTGAACCACAAATTAACACAAACCCACAAAATATTCATAAAATTATCATTCACTGTTCACTTTTCAACCAAAAATTATTACAAAAAATATATTAACATTTAATTACCGGAAATATGTTTTCATTGGCTATTTCCTACACCCTATAAATATCTCCCCAACATCACTTGGATTACCATGTACAATTTATAAGTACATTATACAAGTCGTATATATTTTTTTCTTTTTAGGAGGGTTTCGGTCTTCCTTCCACCCCCACCCCTCTTATATAATATATTTTAAATGAAATAAAAAATAAAATAATAACAACAAAAAGTGAAAAGAAGTTAATTGAAGATCCACGCGGCGATTAGTTTATTGTGCGCACCAACATTTTTTTTTTTTTTTTTTTTTACCATAAATGAGTGGCAATTTACTGTAACTGATGTCATTGGTTGAGGTCGTCAGGGGTTTTATTTTTTATTTTTTGTTATATGGTGAAGTGTGTTGATAAGATCATTTTGATTCCTTGATATTATTATTTATTATAATGTTTCATGTATATAAATTTTTGTATTATTGCGTGGTCACAATTTACGTGTTGCATTTATATTTAAGTTTATCATTATTAATTTAATGCTAATCGAGTAGACATCATGGATGACAATTTTTTTGCCATTTTGTATTTTGTTATTTTTGGAGATGGTCAGTAAGTTGTAATATTGCGTTATTGTATTTACCAACCGATATAAGTTTAAATTTTTTGGTCAGGAACAATGGTGATGTTTTATAATTGTAAAGTGAGGCTCTGTAGAATAGAGCGATGTAATTTTCTCATTCATTAACATATTTAAAATAATTGCAGAATCAACGAAACCGATAACAATCACTATAAAAAGTTATACTTTATATTTCCACACAAAATTTAAAATCTTAATTGCGATCATTAATTTACTGTGGTCTCACAATTTTCCTTTATTTTCAATTTCTTTACAAAACCAAATTACAAAATCAAAATAAATCAATAAAATGTAAACAACAATTCTTACTCTCTAAATTGTATCCATTGCAAATATAGTTTTGAATTTTATAACAATTTCTATTCAATCTCTTCTAATACATTTTCATCCCTTTTCTTCTCTCATTTAAAGTATATACAAATTTTCATGAGTTACTATTTACAAAAAAAAGTTTTATAATATAGAATAATAATTAAAAATACTTTGAATATACATTTTGTATTTATATATAATAAAATAAACACCACCAACCCACCACCCCTTCTCTACCCACCAACCATAAAAACCATAAAATATCTAAATCTTTATATATAAGAAAATATAAAATTAGAACAATAAATTATTCTGAGACAACGTAAAACATTTTTCGAAGAAAACCCAATTAATGTTTTAAGGAAAACTTTTGTCTATTATAAACTTATCCCTAGAAATTATATTTATTATTTATTATTTTGGATAACCTTTTTCCTTATATATAAGAAACAACAGCAACAACAACAATAGCAATAATAATAATAATAAGGAACAACAACAACAACAACAACAAGAAAAAAACATTAAAAAAGTATATAAGAAAGAGAAAATTTCATTTTCTTATCCCTTTCTTTCAACTGTTTTTCATTTTATTTTTTGTTTCATTCTGTGAAAAAATAAACTTTGGTTTAATTCAAAAAAAAAAAAAAGAAACAGGAAGTTAAACTCAAGCTCCTTAATTTTAACTTTATTGAAAAGTTAATGTTAAGTGGTAAGAATTCACTTCAGTGTATAAATCTTCAAGCTAAAATATAAAATATTTTTGTTAAAATAAAAAGGGGAAGTTTTGTTGTTTTGGAAAGGGGGACACAAAAGGGATGAATCTTTTTACTTCTCTTTTTTTTCTTTTTTTTTTTTTTGTAAACAAAAATAAAGAATTTATTCTTTTGTCTTTTTGCTTCTGAATATTTTTTTTTTTTTTTGATTATATTTAATTCATTTTTTTTACGAAAATTACAGATTAGGTTTCATATCACAGTGGGGTGCTTTGGCTGGAAGATATGCAGCATTATGTCCACCCGGTTGGCCTTGGGCTCCACATCGAATGCCTTTACATAGTCCTACAAATGGTAAACTTCTAAAAATATTATTGTATTTAATTTTTTATTGTCTCGTTTGCAAAATAGAAAAAAAAAAAAAAGAAATTCACAAAAACTTAAATAAAACAGAAATTAAAAATAATAAATAAATAAATGACAAAATAGAAAATCTATTTGTTTTTATGGTTTCCTTTTGAACCAAAGACACGACACCGATAAATAGAATGCCATCGCTTTAATATGGCTTCAAATGTTTCTAAGTTTGTTATTTATTTTAGTAAACGATTAATAGTAGAAATAGGATATAAATAAGCTATATAAAGAAAAGGTTTAATAATTGCCCTTGTACTTTTGATGTGTTTTAAAATTTTTAAATGGAAATTCTGTGAGAAATAATTTACATTTATAAATGTACCGACGGAATTATATTCTATTTGAAATTTATGTTTTTTATATTTAATTGTATTATTGCAGATAGTTCAACAAATACAACTGAAAATCCTTCACCATCACTGAGTCCACCATCATCAACACCAAAAACACCACCACCACATCCTGCATTTTTACAAAATAATGAATCAGATGATGATGGACAAGAAATAATTGAAGAGGATGGCCCAAATAGTCCAGATAGACCATCAGATAGTTCATCACCACAACCAAATAATTCCTCATTACAATCAAAACGAAAAAAGAAAACAAGAACAGTTTTCTCTAGAGCACAAGTATTTCAATTGGAATCAACGTTTGATATTAAAAGGTAAAAATGCCGTCGCTATAACACAAAAAAAAAGTTTCTTTCTTTCCTTTTTCAATTGAAGTTCACACAATTTAATAATAATTGTCTTTAGGTACCTGAGTTCATCTGAAAGAGCTGGTTTGGCAGCATCTTTAAGATTAACAGAAACACAAGTAAAAATATGGTTTCAAAATCGTCGAAATAAATGGAAACGTCAATTAGCTGCTGAATTAGAAGCAGCAAATATGGCAAATATGGCACATGCAGCACAAAGATTAGTACGTGTTCCTGTATTATATCATGAAGGGGCATCAGGTTTTGTACAACCACATCCACCACATCCATCATCATTATATTATCAACGTGGAGGTAGTCCTTCACGACCGCCACTTTCATCATTAGTATAGGATACCAGCTATAATCATTATAGTAATTATTATTTGTAGCACACAATTTAATTGAGTTTTTTATTTATATTTATGAAATTATCAAAAAAACAAAAACAAAAAACAATTAATTGATAAAAATATTAACGTGAAACAACCATTTAAAACTCAACTCAATTTACATACACACACACATACACACACACATAGACACAACAACACAATCATTCATACACATACGGAAGTATTAAACTTAAATTATAATTTTGTTAATAGCGTTTAATAAAAAAATGAAAAAAAGTTAAATTAATAATTAATTATATTGTGATGGTCGATTCCACGTTAAAACACAATAAAAAAAAATATATATATGAAAATCCAGTGAAGTCTGTCTACAAGGATCAAACAATTTATAAGGACATTTTGAACCAATTATATGGATGGATGGTTGATGGTTCATTTTAGACAATTAATTAGTGAACATTAAAAAAGTATTTTATGAAATACAATAACAATTTAAAAAGTGGTCAAATTATATAGACAAAAGTTCTATTAGACAGATTTTTACTGGATTTAGGAAAAACAAAACGGAATAATTCAATCGTTATTTTTAATAAATTCATATTTTATTTCTCATAAAACAAAAAATTAACCTCAATTTGTATAAAAGAAAACAAAAAAAAAAAAGTAATAATTAATAAAAGAAGAAGAAGAAGAAGTTGAAGTTGAAGACGAACAAAAAGGAAATATTTAAATTTACATAAAAATAATTTGTATAAATTGCTTTATTTATATAAAATAATTAATTAATTAATTAATTTTAGTAATTAAAATTAAAAATAAATTTAATGAATATAAATAGAAAGAAAATCTGCAAAAGAAACAAAAAAAATAAAAAACAAAACAAAAGAAAAGAAAAACAAAAAAACAGAAAAAAAATGTGTAAATATTTTAAAAGTTGATTAAAAAAGGAAAAAGCAAAAACAGCAAAAAGAAAGAAAGAAAGAAAAAAAGAATTAAAAATTAAAAGAATATTAAATTAAATTAAATTTAAAGAAGATAAAAAAAAATAATTAAAAACATATCTTTGTAGATGAGAAAGTAAAAAAAAAAAAATATGAAAGAAAAAATTAAAAAAAAAAAAAAAAAAATTAAAAATTTAATTAAAGTGAAAACAATTTAAAACAAAAAGAAAAATAAATAAATTATATTTAGTTTAGATTTTTACTAAAGAGGAAAAAAAAGCAACAAAAAAAAATTAAGTAAATAAATTTAAAGTAAAGAAAATAGAACAAAGGAAAATTTATAAACATAAAAAGAGAAAAAAAAGAAAATCCATTAAAAGACAAAAAAAAAAATAGTCAAGAAGGTGAATGTGCAATTTCTAAGTGACAAAATGATAATTTCTCTCTCTCTCTCTCTCTCTCTGTGTCTCTCGCTCTGACATGTGAGCAGAGTTAATTGTAGAGAGAAAAAGAGAAGAAAAAAAATTCTCAATTTGACTGAGGATCATAATTCATTTGGCCATCAGGAATAAGACATTATTAACTTCTTTGGGGTACTTGAACATTTCGTAGACAAAGCAAAAGGCGTTTATAAAAATTAATTAATTAATTAATAAAAAAATGTTAGGAATTTAATTTGTGTATAAAAAAAAATTCTATTAAAAAATTATAATCGGAAAATTTAAAAAAACCAAAAAAAAATAAAAATATTTATTGCTTTTGAGAAGAAAAAAGGGGTAGGGGAAATAAAAAAAAAAAAAAAATAATTAAAAAATGAAAACAAGAAAATTCTGAGAAAATTAATTAATTAATTAATTGATTAATTACGTGAAGCAAAGAATAACAAAAATAAGAAAAAAAAAATTGTAATTGCCAAAAACAAAATTAAAAAAAAAAAAAGGTTAAAATTTAATTATATGTTTGAATTATTTGTGGGCGTGTCAAAAAAAAAAATTGTATATAAATGTCTAAGAAAGAAAAACAAAAAAAAAAAAAAAAAACAAAAAAATTGTGTAATTAATAAAATATATGGTCGCCTTGTTATATTATGTCTATAAATTTTGTGTTTCAGTTGATCCTATTTTATATGAAAAAATAACCATTTCCGCCATTTTGAACTCCGAAACATTTTTTCGGTGCATTTAGTTCTTATTTGTACCGTTGGAACACACTGCTACTAAATCTTTATAAATGTGTTTTTTATCATTTTAAACCACGACAATTTTTTTTTGTTCTTATTTTTACTGGTTGATGCGATTCTTTTGAAATGTGCCAGAAATTTCTAAAGAGAGCGTGAGTGACAATATTTCTTATCAATTAATTATATTTTGATAGACAAATAACACGTTATTCTTATTTTAATGTTAACATTAAAATTTGACGTTTCTGTAAAGAACATAACCTTAAATCTTAACACATATTATTTGAAGGTTGACATTTCAGTCTGTTAGACACGCCATTTTAATCAGTTTCTTTCAAAACAGATATAATTTTACGCCATTTTGAACTCCGGTAAATTAATTACCGGCGGTAATATTTATAAATTTTCATTTCAATTCAGTTAAAAACGAATTACATTTTTGTCCTTAGAAAAATCTCTTAAAATGATTTTCATATTATCATGTCTAGTAATGAAAATTAATTAATGTTACTTTAAGTATCTATGGTACAATGAATAATCGTGTTTATTCGACGATATAATCCCATCCTTAAAATATCATTTCCTAATAAACCAAAAAAACCAAAAAACAAAAACTTTAATTGAAACAAATGTATTTCTATATCTACCTACATTTTAGTATATGATTTTAACATTGGCTAAAATTTAAACGTTTAAATATTCAATAGAAAATTGTTCCAAACATATAATACGCGTGGTGTCTCTATATACTCTTTTGTTACTAGAAAAAAAAAAATATGGATGATGATGATGATGATGATGATGATAATCACACGGGGAATTGCAAATGCGCACGAATATAGACAACATTATTTGTTCCGACATGAAAAAATATCTATTATATATTTTTCTACTGTTTCTTTTTTTTTTTATTATTATTATTATTATTATTCGTGTTCGCTAAAAAGAAGAAGAATAAAAAAAAAAAAACAAATGAAAAACTAAAGTGAGAGAACACGAATATTGATTTCTGGTGAGGGGGGATTGTTCTAAAACTGAATAATATAACATAATAGTCAAATGTGATTGGGGGATTGGAAGATAATATTATAGAATGTGAGTTGTTTTTTTTTTTTTGGTATTGTTTTATGAAAATGGAATGTTTTATAGTTTTTCTTTTTGTTTTTTTTTTTTTTTTTCAACCATCATGGGATAGTCAGTCGGTTGGTATAGATTATATAATATATAAAACCGACGGCAGTTTAGTTGGATATTTTTATTTTTATTTTGTTTTTGTTTCTCTGTTTTTTTTTTATGTTCGTGTTTATTTTTTGGTGGAGTCGCCTCGCCTATTATCTTTTGTTTAAACTTTTTTTTTTTCTATTACCATTTTTTTTTTTTTTATTTCAAATAAAGGTCAATTTCTGATTACAAAAAAAATGAATAAAATTTCCTTTTTCTATTTTATTCCTATTGTTGTGTATATGGGAGAAAATTACTTGTGAATTCTTATAACGATATAATGAGAATAATAAACGCAACAGTAAATTGTTAAATGTTGCGCAACAAAAATTTATTTAAAAATCGGGCAACATCTTATAGAATTTTGTTGGAAAATAAAAACGAAAAAAAAAAAGAAAAAAAAACAAAAAACGAAAAGAAATCCTATCGAATCAGATTACTTATAGAAAACATCAAATGGACACATATTTTATTCATATATACTGAGAATATCCTTTTCTAAATACAATTTACTATTTTTTTTTCCTTTCCCTTAAATTGATTTCTTACAAAGACCCATAACTCAATTGAATGAATATTTAATGGTGTCTAGAGAGATATTTTTATATTGCATCGTCGTATATTATTCAGTGAAATAGAGTGAGATAAAGGATTTCGTTTTGTTTTTTTATTTTGTTTTGTTTGGTCTTTCTTATATTTAAAGGATGTTCAAGAAATTGTAAGAAAAATAGAAGAAATATAAATTTATAGAGGAAGAGAGAATGAAATAATAAAAAAATAAAAACCAAAGGCGAGGATACATCTGGACTTTTTAACTTTTATTCTGGTTTTGTTGTTTTTTTTTTTAATGTCTAATTAATTGGCAGATGTCAAAACGAGGAAATTTTTTTTGTGTTATTATTTGTTAGAACTTCTTTTTTTTTTTTTTGTTTTGGAGACAATTAATGAATTGTTTTTAATCCAAATCGGCACCCTTCTATTAAATGTCGTTTTAATGAATGAATTAATTGTTGAATGAGGTCATCGGTAATTAAAAGTTTTCTCCAAAATATAAAAACAAATAAAAAATATAAAAGAAAATAAAGAAGAAGAATTTTATGAAAATGCGCATCCACTTTTTTTTTTTGTTATATACAAAAATGAATAGAATGAAATGTTAAGTCGTTTCGGTCAGGGGTTTTATATATGTATAAATTCTGGTGGACCTCCTTTTCTAACAACTAATTAAAATAATTCAACTAATTAATTGGAAATGTTTATTTTGACTATTTATCACAATATTAAATACCATTAACATATGGCACGTGACTTTTATCTTTCCTTCCTACTAACTTTATACAAAAATAAAATAATTCATATGAAACAAAGTAATAAATAAAACATAATGTTCTGTTGCTTATAATTGGGGTTGGAGTTGAATAAAAATTCTATAGAAAGATCAGATGTTAATTTTTTTTTTGTTTGTTTTTTATTTAATGATGATGAAATTTGTCATCTTCATTGTTTAATTGTCCTGAACAATTTTTACACCTAAAATTAAATATTAATAGGTGAAAGGTGACGTCATTCAAATGTAGTTAAATGTGAAATTATATGCGGTAGTGCCACTAAAAAGTTTAATTTTATTTTTAGGTAAGTCTGTTTTGTGTCCAACAAAACCAACATTTTAATAATTAAAATAAAAATCAAATTTTAACAAGAAAAAAAAAAAATCGTATAAATTGTAAGCAGAGATTTCGATAAAAATGTTGCTTCCATTTATATTGGCTTTATCTCGTTAACTCAACTTCATTTAATATTGTTGTAAAATCCAACATTTTCCATTTGACTATGAGCACTTTAGTTATATATTTATTTATTATTCATTAATATTCGATTATTTTTCTCTTTAACTCAATTATATAATTCTAAAGCTTCATATTCAATCTTCTATACCTACGCAAATGTTACCAATCTATACACAAATACAACGAATTATTTATATATTTTTATTCGAATTGAAACAATAATCTATAAAAAGCAAAAAAAGTAAAAGGCAAAACAATCTCTTAACTAAAATATAATATAACAAATCAAATGAGACATAATAATGTTCACTAAACTCATCAATCAATTCAGAGCTAACAGCATTTCATTGTTTTTAGTTAAGGGCTGAAGGCAAAGGGAGAATATATATAGATATATATATATATATATAATACCCACTTACCACCACCCCTTCTACCCACCCCACACCGTCAAATATTATTAAAAGAGGAAGCCGCGTATGATATATGTATTGTTTGAAGCCACCAAAATGTCAAATATTTAAATAATCTAAGTGATTTATTGCTTATTTTTATTTTTGATGTTTTTTATTTTTGATGTTTTTTATATATTTTTGTTTTTTGGTTTTGTTGCGTTTTTTTCTTTTTGTGTTTTTTCGTTTATCCCCGTTTTTTTTTTATTTGTTTTAAAAGTGGGGAAAAATATTATAAAGGGCGGCGTTTAAGGAATGTTCTTATATAGATTAGCGTATATTTTGTCTGAAAGCTGAATTTTTATTATTAATTAAATTAATTACTAACAAAAAAAAAAAAAAACTACTAAAATATATTTAATCATAATTTTAATTAGGGCTGTTTGTGCCACTTGAATAAATATATTTTTGGTTTTGATTAGAATTTAGTTTTGCCAATACAAATAAGGAATGGTAGCACGAAGATTTTAAGGAAAAATAAATTAAATAACAAAATGTTTTTGATTGGTTAAATTTTTTTGGTAAGGAATACTCAAGTATATGGTTCCATGAAACATTTAAGGAAATTGTTCTCATAAACCTCACCATAAATTTTGTCAAAGCAACATTTGCATAACTTTGAGACGATTTTCATTTTTCTTATGTGTGCGATAATTATTTGTAATTTCTTCAAACTTCATAAATTGAAATTCTAATTAATTTTTTCGAGTTTTGTGTTTGTTGTTGCAAAATCAACGCATTTCAAAACTCTACTTACAATTTTGATTCCAACTTTTTTCAACTCCAATTTTTATTAATAAATTATATTATTTGGAATTCAAATGGTTTTAGATAAGGATTCATCATATACTCAAGCCGTTTGTTATTCAAAATTCAATTATCAAGTATCAAATTAGTCGTATATGTCTAGTCGAATTATAACAATCTTCCAGTCATAATTTCTATAAAATTAAATTTCTTCAAATTAATTTCTTCGAATGAATTATTTTGAAATTTAAAAAAAATTTATAATCATAGAATTAGTTGGATCTAAACTGCGATTTATATTCATATGAAAGAACAACAAATTAACTGACAATTATATAGATTTTGAAAAATCTTGAATATTATTTGAACAAGAAATTATTTGGGTAATATCACGTCAAATGTTGGCTTGTCGTATATAAAAAGTAAAATGTTCAAACTGTTCTATGTTTGAACATTTTATATCCAACAAAAAAAAAATATAGTAGAATAACAAGAGTTTTTATTTCCATAATTGCCGCCATAAAAATGTTTCTATTCATAAAACTACAAATAAAATGCAATTTCTTATTTTCGCATATTATATAATAAAAAAAAGAAAAAAATAGAAATCTCACCCCATTTGTCCTTCTATTGCATTAATAAAAAACATCTAACATACAAAAAAAAAAAAAAAAAGAAAATATCTTTTGTTATTTATTGGAGGACGTAATGCCTGGCGGCTAGTTTTATTACAAAAAAAAAAAAACAAAAAACAAAAACAAAAAACAAACATAAAACTGTACCATATAACAACAATTTTTCATTTAGATAAAATTACAAACATGGAGAGTGACAAAAAAAAATAAAAAGTCCTTCTTAATTTTACAGAATAAAAAAAAAAAAAAGGCGTCACTTTATAAAGGAAAGAAGAAAAAAAAAACACAAACTATTTCGGTATCATATCGTTCTGTCATCGCTTTTTTTTTTGCCTGAATTTAATTTTGATTTTTTTTTTTTATTTATTTCTTTAAATTCACAATTGAAGTTGTGTTGTATATATAATTTTAGTGTATTATTATTTAACAAACAATTGGTCTCAAATTATATATACGTTTGGGGTGGTGAATAGAGGCGTTTTTTTTTTTTATATATTTACTTTGAAAGAAAAAAAATGTTTATTTGTTAAGTTGAACACAAAAGGAGCACGGAAGGATTTTAGTTTATAAACTTATTTATTTATTTCCTGATTGTAATGCGGTTCTCAATCTGTTTTTTATGTTGTTGTTGTTTTTTGTTTTTTTGCATGAATTTTCCAAGACAAAGTCAAAGTTTTAATGGCGTCAATTTTACTTCAGTTTACATTAGATATTTATATAATTTGTTCTCACATTATTTCCTATCATTTCTTCATGCTGTTAGAAAAGTTATATATAACTAAAGAATATAATGGAATAATAAATTCCAAGGGAATTTAACTTTTTTTTTTGATTTATTATAAATTATTAGCTACTAATGAAGTTAGTGTTTCCCTTCAGCCGTTTAATCATTGATCGTTTCACTTTTGGTAAATTCCATAAAATTTATTTTATTTTTGGGTAAGAAAAAAAAAAATACAAATGGAAAAAGTTTGATTTTATCGATAAAGTAAAGTTTGAAAATTTCTAAAAATAATTTAATTATAAACTCAACAAAAATGTAATCAAAATATAAAATCACAATCAAAATAAAACAACTGAAAAATCCTTTAGCTTTTATAATATGACTCTAATGGATTTAAACTGACCGAATAATATGGTCATCTTATGGTATGTGTATCCTCTCCTGATGTGTCATCAAGGGTTTTAAATTTCTATATTAAAATTAATGAACCACAATTTAAAAAAAATTAAAAGAAATGTGTTCAAGTATTTTAAATTATATATATAAAAATGTGTGAGTGAAAATATTATAATAACAGTGACCTTTGTTCCCTTGAAACGATCAATTTAATTTTATGGCATACACACATACACACACACTAAAGTATAAGAACAAACAAAAAAAAAATGGTAACAATATTCACTTGTGCACTTTATTATTAAATGATAAAAAAACATAAAAAACCACTAAACCACAATCAAAACATGTGTGCCTCTTTTCCTTATACGAATTTACACATATCCAGTACTTTGTCTCTATATATATTTTTTATATCTAGTATAAATTTATTCCCCTCACCCTTACAATATCTAATAAAATCTACTTATATTTACTTATCAATCACATAAAGTTAAATCTTTTTATTTGAATGAATGATCATCATTCCATATGTGAAGATTTTTTTGCTATATAAACACGATCATCAGGCATCAGTATCAGCAAAAACTCAGTTCATATATTCTTTAAAACATTTATAGAAAATAAAATAAATACAATATATGAGATCACACACACACACACACACACACATACATATAGAGATAAATAAACTGTACCACTACAGTATATCGCCTCATGATTTTTTTTGTATATTATGATGATATAATATTTCTATTTATGACAAAACAAAATGTATATCAACGTTAAATGAACACATCCCAAAGGATATATATTTTTATTATTATTTTCTATTTATTTATTTTTTTCTATAAAGGTTGAAAATTTTCACTCTCTCTCTCCCTCTCTCATACACACACTTTTATATCTCTACAAAAAAAAAAAAAAAAATAAACGAAATGCATGAAATAAATTGCACTTTAGTTTAGATAATGGAAAGCTAAGTTATATCTATATTCATACTGAGTTGGATTCTAATCGTACAAATTATTTGAATTCATATAAATATTAATTCAGTTGCAAATAGAAAAATGGTCAATTCAGATGAGGTTAAATGAAAGGATATTTACGTTATGTCCTTTAAAATATGTACGGATAGTGATTATGATTAATAATTGTGTTGTCACAAATATTTCAGTTTCCACATACACTTATATTATTTATGGAATCTATATAACTTGAACTCTTTAGTTGGCATATTTATTATTACGTGAAAAAGTTTTGTCGCCGTAATTATTTCATTTGAAGTTATTGCCTGAACAAATAAGATCTGTTCGTTGCTCCTTTTTTAACAAACAATGATATTTAGATTGAACTAAATCATTTATAGAAAAATCCACTGAAAATATATCACAGTCTTACGTGAAGATTGACATATGAAATATTTAATATTTTATGTCCTTACTCTTTGTTTTCTATCATTTCTTCAAAATATAGAAATATTTACTTTTGTGTGTTTTTTGGGATTCGGTTAATTCTTAAGACAAAAGCAGTAATTTTTGAATTTATTATGAGTCGTTCCCTTCCTCCAAATATTCTTCATTGGCCAGCATATAACATCGTTAGCATTATTTAATCGTGCAATCATAGTAAAGTCCATTGACCAATATATACACAAATTCTGAATCAAACCCTTTTTTCCTTTAGAAATATTTACTATACATAAAATGTACTAGAATCCTTTACAATGAACACGATAAAAAAAAAAAACAAACTTTTTCACTGTGGAGTTTAGAGTGTTATGTAATCTAACGCAATATAAATGTGCAATATAAAATTGCATATATACAGAAATTGTTTTCATTTGTGCCCACACGGGGAAAATTATTGTAAAAAAAAAAACATGACAAAAATGAAAAATCTATAAAGAAAAAAAAAACAAACAGCATTTTGCAACGATATAAAAAAAAAAAAACAGACAATAATTCCAATGAAGTTTAGTTGTTTGTTTAAAACAGAAATTTTTTTGTATTTTAATTCAGTTCAATTTATGTTATTAAGTGAAAACATTTATGTTTTACAATTTTCTTTTGTTAATGAAAATTTTATTGTTTCCTGCTTGGATTTTACAGATAAAATTTGTTCAATCAGTTTTTTTTTTTTTTTTGGTTTCAAAAAATTTACACCCTGATCTAAATTTTGTGTCAAATGTAAAATATCTCAAATGACACGAAACACTTAAAATGTGTCAACTTAATGAAAAGAAAAAAATGCGCAAAGAAATTATAAAGAATATGAAAAAGGAGAAAGGATCCGACGATCACATGAAACAATAATTTTGGTCATTAGAGAAAATTTCAACTGAATCTATTTTTTTTTTTTGTTTTAATTCATCAGGACTTTTTTCCATTACATTTTTTTTTTCTCTTTAATCCATGAATTTATGTAAAGCGTATAATAATGAAATAAACATTCAAAAATTTTATAATGAGAAAACCATACAATTTTTTGTTCCAATTCTTTCCTACGTTCAGTGGGGGTTATTTTTTTTTGCTCTCCAATTTTTTTTTTTCTTTTGATCTTAACATTTTTACATATTTATTTAAATAATATTCAATTCAACGTAATTATAATGTATCAGCATCAGCAGAGAGAAAAAAGTGCCCAACTGAATTAGCAAAAAAAAAAAAAAAAAATAGAAGAAGAAAAATGAAGGAAAAATACAACAACAACAAAAAAGTTGGAAGAAAAAGGGAAAGAAAAAAAAATCTAGAACGTAATTTTTATTTCATTTATTCAATTAGATTGAATATAATAAAAGTAAACCCTAAGGATAAAAGAATTTCAGCACATACCAAACAACCAACAAACTCACACAAAAAACATATATACACACACACGCACACATACACACACACACACACACATGTATGAATGTCGTATACGCCAGTATAAAGTCTGATCTGGGATGTTTGTGATGAAGCTTTAGTTGAACTGGTAAAAAGGTTGGATAGAAGAAGAGTTTGGGAAAAAATTTGTAAAAGGGATGGAGGGATGGAGAGATGGGTAGGTACTATAATACCAAGTACCAAAAATATAAATGAAAAATAAAAACTTGGTTTTTATTTGGCCAAAAAGGAAAGTTTTATCCAATTATATATTCATATATACTCGTTTCACGTACATAATATATAAAAAAAAAATGAAACATGAAAATACCATACACACACACATATATATATATACATACAAACACACATAGACAAATATACAAACATTTATATGCATTTACATAAACGACATTATTATGGTGAAATTTGTACGTAGATTTTGTGCGACTGTTATACATTTTATATGTATAAATTTAACTTCAACTTCTTCTTCTTCTTCATCTACCTTCTTCTTTTTCATCCTTCTTCATTCTTCTTCTATACCTTCTTCTTTATTTTATTTTATTTTTTTTTTAAACATATCTTTCCATTTTACATTTTATTATGCTTAGAGTTCTCATTTCGTATTTTGTTCATTTTATATCATGCACACATACACACACACACACATGTACACATCTAAATCTACACATATACACACACTCATATATGTACGTATATATTTCAACAAATTTATGGACATAAAAGCAGAATGTAGTTTTGACTTTTGAGTGCCACATATTTTATATAACTGGCATGAAAAAATAAAAAAAATTTAAACCACCTTCAAAATATTCTCATCCCTTCATATTTGTTTCTCTTCTTCTTCTTCTTCTTCCTCCTTTTTTTTTTTTTTATTTTGCTTCTGGATGGTGTTCCATACAGTCATACACATTTCCACATACCTACATATTTATATATTTTTTCCATTTTTGTTTTGTTTTAAACAAAAGTCAACAGAAAAATAAATTGTAAATCTTATTTAGAAGTGGAAGATTTTTTGTCACTTTTTGTATTATTTTAATAGAACTTTCTGTTTAGAGAATGAATGAATTAATTTATTAAAAATTCCAATTTTATTGATTTTCTATGGAACCTAAAATTAAACACAAAAAAAAAAACTGCCACTAAAAGAATTAAGTTCAAAATAGTCAAAGTCAAAGCCTAGTCCTGATGGAATTGTATTTTTTTTTTCCAAAAAAAAATATAAAATTCTTGTTTTTATAACGCGAAATGGATTTTAAAATAAGGAAAAAAATTTCAGTGTGTGTGTGTGTGAGCGCGCTTTTTTTCTTTTTTCTTTTTTGTTACCGTGTAGAAATAAATGATATTCGATGTTTCAAAAGTTTCTTCTTTTTTTTTTTTTTTTGTTTTTTTTTTTGTTCGGTTGTAAAATTAGATTTTTTTTTTTTTTTTCTGTTTCTGTTTTTGGGGAAGTTTCAAAATATAGGAACAAAAAAGTTATTATTTTGTTAAAAGCAATTTCATGAATACAGAAAAAAAGTGGTTGACGTCATAGATTGGATAATATGCGATGGAAACAAAAAAAAAATGTTAATAAAAATCGAAGGTGTTTTTTTTTTTGAACTGAATAGTGGAAAATATCAAATCACAGAGGTAATAGCTGTCTCTAAAGTGTCTATCATATTATGTATAGACTAAAATGATGAATACAATAGAAAAAAAATAAACTATCGTCTCTTATTACGACAAAAAAAAAAAGAATTTTATATCCTTCGTTGATCCTCCTTTTTTTTTTCTATTCTCAAAAATTATGTTTTATTTTTAATGCTGTGATCCCACTGAAATCTGTTTAAAAAAAAAACACAGAAGAGAGATCGCCTTGCACACATTAAGTAGACAATAAAAAAACTGTCACTACAAAAAAAAAAAAAAAATAGTTCAATTCAATTGTGATTAATTTACAATAAACAAACTAGACAAAGATAACAAATAAAAAGGTCACAATTTCGGATCAAATTTAAACAAGAAAAGAAAAGAAGACAAGAAAAAAAAAAAAGAAAAGAATATGGAAGAAGTGTTTTACGTCAACGGAGAGAACAGTTTTTTTTTAATGGTTTTATTTGTGTCACTTGAAAATGTAATAAAACACTTTCGGCCAGAGTTGTAATTCAAACAAGGAAACCTATATTAGTATCGTTAAGGGTTGAATTATTAATAAATGACTAAAGATGAATTTAATATTTTGCATTCAATAAATTTTAGCATAATATGCAATTGAATTGAATATTTCCTAATAAACTAATAACAAAATTAAATAATTCTAAAAACAAAAATTTATCTCAATTGAAAAGTGTACCAGCGCGTCATTGGTACCCCTATTAAACCGTCCCTGTACTTACAACCACGACAACAACAACAACAATAATAAAAACAACAACAACAAAAATATACAAATGAAAAACTCTAACAGAAGTTCTTAAAAGGATGTTTTTTTTCCAATTTAATTTACACAAAAGGCGAGATTTAAATGAGATTTAAAGATTTGTAATTTGAATCGAATTTTAAATTCACAATAACAAAAACAAAAACAACAATATTAATACCAACAACAACAACAAAAACAACAATATTATTATTATTTCATAATTTTTTTTTTCTTCCCCCCTCCATCACTCTATTCGTACATATTTAATTTTAGCTCAACGTATTTTATGACATTTCATGGCATTTTCTCATTTAAAAATATTGACGAGTTTTTCTTCTAGTTTTCTTCCCCCTTCCCATCTACAATTTCCACCCCTTATTCATCAGGTAAAAATATTATTTAAAACACCCGAAACAAAAGAGACACATAAAAAAGAAATAAGAAAAAAACAACAACAACAACAAATTACTAATTCAATCATTAATATTCCAATCAGATTATAAGAATTTTTTTTTTCTTTTATTTTTGTTGTTGTTGTTGTTGTGTTTTTTTTTTCCTGTTTTGTATTATTATTATTTTTTTTTTTTAATTTAATTAATTCATATTGATAATAAACATTGTTTATGGCCTGTCATAATCATTTAGTAGGTGAAGTAAGAATATATAGACTACTTTTAAAAGAATATTCTGTTAATTTTATTTAGGTTTTAGTTAGTTTGGTTGATATTAAATTGAGTTGAGGTCTGACAACTATTCTGACATATGTTTTTAAATTAAAATAAAGTTTATGGAGACTGAAAAAAAAAATTATTATTATTCGGTAACGTGCCTTTATAATCGAATTGAAAGTCAGGGCCATTTATAGACACGACATCTTACAATTTCAATATAAAATCCAACTTATACTTTTAATCAGACGTAACTCCACTTAGGACTATAAGTGCAACGGGTTATTCATCCACCTGCTTTCTTTATATATTTGTTAATTACAAAAAAAAAAACAAAATGAAAAAAATTAATTAGAAGCTTTTAAAATTCCTTTCCCTCTTAAGAAATTCCAATTTGTTACGAATTTTGAATCATGCGGTAGGATTACAACGAACTTAATCGAAAATATGTAAAAAAAAAAATACATTCAATTACTTAACAGGAACCTCTTTGGTAATAACAATTTAACCCTTCACTTTGGCATTAGATTAATAATTTTCAGTTGCCTGTACTTTCGTACCCGTAATAATTTCTTCCAAATATTTATAGGACAGGATAAAAAATTGATGATCGGGATAAATCCGTATAATAAACTAAAGAAATTTATGAATTAATTGAACATTCTTTAGATTCGTCCTTAGATTATTTTATATAAATTGAATCATTTATTTCTTTGTCGTCTGAATATTTTTAAAAAGATGTTTTATTTATTATCACATTTTATGTGTAAAATGGATTCAATTAAAAATGAAATTAATTGATTGATTTTGTTATAATTAATTAATTAATTGAAAAAAATAACTCGAAATGACAGTTTGGCATTTATGACACTTCATTAATACAATTTTTGAAATTCTTTTTAACATTTACACAAATGTACATAATTGAACTCATGTGACATGATTCATGTACATAAGATCATCACTAAATAACTAAATGACATTTACACATTTTTTACGTCACATAAATACAGACAAAAACACAAAAAATTCACCAATGGATAAAATAAGTAAATAACAAGAAAAATTTAAAGGAAGGTTTTGTACTTCCACATGCATCACATGTACACACACACACACACACACACACACATGTACACATAGTAAGTAAAGAATGTGTTGCTTATAACAAATTCTTTAAGTTCTTTTTTTTTTTGCCATTCGTTTTTTAATCAAAATTATTCTCAACAATAATCTTTATAAATAAAACAATACGTACAAAATCAGATAAGATTTTGAAAGAATTTCTGTTATTTCTTTGTAAAAAATTTTAATGAGATTAATGATTAAGATTATTAAATGAAGAAGCACAAGAAAAAAAAAACAGTCAAAGGATTCAAATAATAATAAATAAATGTTGTGGTTTCATTAAATTATTATTAAAAAAAAAAAAAGAGAACAAAAACCTTCGTTCAACAGGTGTAGTTTCTGAAGATATTTTATATTGTCTCAGTTGAATGAAAAAACAAAAACAAATTATATTTTATATAATTTCTTATATAAAAGAAAACAAAAATTTGTATAAAAGATTAAATGAAAAATAAGAAAAAAAAAATAAGAAAAGGGTTATTAACTAATAAATTAAATTATCCTTTAGCTAAAGGGATAATCCAATTACATTGTATAAATTATAATGATTAAGACAATTAAAGAAAATTGATTTCAATTAATATATTGGTCAGTCAGAGACTGAGACAATTATTTTGAGAAAGTGTCAAATTAAGTGTTAATGAAAAATATATAAATTTCAATTGAAACATGTAAATTATTTTACTATATATGGATAAGGATATGTTAGGGGATACATTCACATCCCCCTCCCCCACACATCTTATGCAAAGTTATATAGATCTATGTACTTGTGTGAAGAGATATATCTTGAGAATATTAAGCAATTGTTGTAATCGTATCTATAAGTATTGATTATAATATTATGTAATTTGAGTGATATTTAATTAAATATCTTAATGAAATGTATTGACAAATAACTTAACTATAATTTCATTTAATTCTCAAGTAATTTATTATCTTATAATTTTCAATGATAAGATAAAGTGTGAAACTATTTAATTAAAATCTATAATAAAGACAACAATAAAATTATATATTTTTAAAGTTCATTCAAGAAAATCAATAGATTGATTTATTAGAAAATTAGGATTATACTTTTGTTGTAATTTCTTTTCTGAAACTGGTGGAAGTTACAAAGTGATTTAAGTTTTTGTAAAATAGTAAAAATTTGCGTCATAAACTTTAGAATACTTTAGTCGAATTAGTGGATTACATTTTACAATTATCGATGTCCTTTTTCAGTTATAAGTGCAAGGTTTACTTTAAAACATTAACAATTTAAAGAAACGTTATAAAATGTAAGATTGATGGTAAAATGAACAGATCAAATAGGATCATAATTAATACTAGAACGTCAGTTAATCCTTATGTAAAATTAAAAATTAAAAAAACAATTTAAGGTTTTTATTTTTTTTTTTTATAAAAATATTTTAAACAATAAAAAATATTAATTAATTTTGACTTAAATATTCACTGAATAAAAAAGGTCAACATAACCATTATCATGTCCAATTTAAAATTATATAAAACGTTTTCCACGCATTTATTTATTCAAAATTGTTGTTTTGTTTTTTTTTTTTTGTTCGTATTTTCAGTTTATTTTTTATTTTTTTTTTTATCAAATTAAAAAATCTAAATTTATCTAAAATTGGATGCACGCGTACACAACACCCATTAGACATTTTAGTGTGTATGTTTATCGGTAGAAACTAATTTAATTACAATATTCTTGCATATGTTCCTACTTTTCTACGTTTTTTCGGATTAAAAATGAACAAAAAAAAAAAAATAAAAAATAAAAACAGGGAACAAAAAAAAAAAAAAAGGGAGATTAGGTTTTAATAAAACACAGTTAAAATAATTAAAAAACGTATAGAAAAGTATAACCAGATGATGATAAGATCAAATTAGGTCTAGCAGAACTGAATACGCGATAATATTTTTTTTTTGTTGTTTTTCCTTTTTATTGGATTGTTATAAAAAGTAAATTAATAAAAAAAAAAAGCAACAAGAAAAACCGAAGGAATTTAAAGAGGTTATGTTCCTGTCAGTTTATATATATATTTTTTTAATTTATTTCTCGGCTATTATTTATGTTTTTGTTTAGGAAAATGTAAATTTGTAACCACAGAAGGTGATTTAAGTCCAATGAACTCAAAGGAAATTAATGGTTTACGGTACCTAAAATAAAGGAAACAAAAATCATCCCCAAACTCAAGGAATAAGTCAGAGGATCGTTCAATAAAGAAGTAAAGTAAAATCGACAATCCTTCTCCAACAGGCTTTCTTTTTTATTCTAGTAAAATGTCAATGTGACTCTAAAAATTCGGTAATGTTCAAATTTCAAAATACAAAAAAGTCAATAATAAATTGTATTAAAATTCTAATCATTCTAACTCGCCCCTTTCAACAAATCAAAAGGATATTCTTAATTTAGTTAAATTAATCGAAATTTAATACTAAAAAATTATCTTATTAATTGGATAATGTTTCGATTAGCCTTAATTTAAGATGAAAGGAAGAAGAAAGAAAAAATGAATATACTTTTTAACACTTCAAATTAATTGCAATAAAACCGAAGGGATATTTAGGGATATTTAAATCGTAACTAGACATTTTTTTTCTTCTACAGATTAAAATATTTACCATTAAAATGTCTTCTTCAATTAAAGTAGGTAAACCTTGTTAACTTTCTCATCTTAATTTTCGTTCATTTTTATTACAACTTACACTCTGATTTTTTTTCCACAAATATTCTCTCTGAACCCTTCTAGTCACTAGAATATAAACAAAAAATTTGTAATCTGGTAGAAAGAAGAAGACAGAAAAAAGGGAAGGGGTAAAAAAGTGAAGTTATTATATATATTTTTTTTTCGTATTTATAAAACTAAAAAATCATAAATATAAAAAAAAGAGATTTCAGTCTATTAAAAGTATAACATTAAAAAAAAAAAGTGGCAACCCTCAGAGCGAATAATTGGTCTATAATCTTTTTGACAGATTGCATTTTCCTTTTTACTTTGTGATTTTTATTATTTTTATATTTATTTTATTTATAAAATGGATGATAGATTGATATTCTGTTAGTAAAATGTAAAGGGGATATTTAATCTTTTTTCTTTCTTTCAATGAAGGATGAGTAAAAAAATATAGAGATTACTGGAACGGTATCAAAGTTGAAGAAATTGTAATTTTAACTTTTAAGATGAATTTCTTCATTGATGGTGGAAATTCATGTTAACTTATGACATTACAACAAACTTTACTCAACCAATTTTTGGTAGAATTTTATAAAATTATTATTTTAGTTGATGCTTGATTTTAATCAAAATATTTATTTAACTAAAAAAAAATAATAATTTTTAATTTCTGATTAAGAAAAAAATACACATACAGACATTATTCAAGCACTGAAATTTGATCAACCAGCAACAACCATCAGAAAGAATAACTCGCAACAACAACAATAAGAAGAAATAAAGGCCATATGTATGTTAGACATATATAGTGAATTATATGATTATTAAGGGTACCCTTTTTTATATTCAGTTCATCCCTTATATAATGTATTTGTTTTATTTGAAGATTTAATGCCTCTTTATGGTGTCAATACTTTTCTCCCTCGCTATATAACTTTTAATCATGATTTGATACTCTATTCTATCTCCTAAATAAATGTGTGTGGCTGTGTGTGTGTGTGTACTAGCACATGTGTGTGTGTGTGTGTGTGTGTTTGTGTTAATGACTTGTATCATTCGAATGATTAAATGTTAGAAAAGAATTAATTTAATATTTATTAGTTAAACAGGAGAAAGAAAGAAAGAATGAAGGAAAGAAAGAAAGAACAAAAAAAATAAGGACTTGATTCTCTTGACGATTTTATTTATTTATAAAGGAAAAACCAATATTAGATTTGATGGGTAGGTCAGTGGTCTGGAAAATTAGTGTTTTATACAATGACTTGATTGCATGATTGAGTTTTTATTATTATGTGAATGTGCACAATTTACTATTATCGATTTTTCTTCTTTTTTTTTGGGTGTAAAATTTCTTTAGGAATTCAATTATATGCTAATTTAATTTTAAAATTCTCAACTGCGGATTATGAAAAATAACAAAGTTCCATTATCTGCCAACATTAAGTAATTTTGTTCTCTTACACGTTTAGTACGTTATTTCATACAAAGGTGAGATGTTTTTGGTAAATTTAATAATGCCATTTGGAGAATATCTTTAAAAATTTTCATGTAAATGGTTTTTTTTTTCTTATTTTGTAATTGTGACCATTTTATAAGAAGAATATATTTACCTACGCGTTATCATTACATCTTTCTTACTGTTAATATTTTTAAGTTAATTTATCAAATATAATAAAAGCATTCTTATATAAAGTGTACTTAGCATAACTTCCAATTGCCCATCATAATAATAAGACAAGAATATTATACATAAGAAGAAATGAAAATACAAAGAAGAAACAAACAATATATATATATATATATATATATATATAATCTCTCACACCAGATGTTTACAATGTACTCATCCAACTTAAATATAAACATCTAAATTAAGTCATTATTCCTTGACTTTAATTGACTTAACATATTTTCTATTTATCATCACCCTACCAAAAAAAAAAAAACAAACCAAACAAACAAAATATAAGTAGAAACAAAAAAAAAACAACCAGCACACATGCAACTATTTACACACAAACACAAATTTAATACAAAATGTCTATTCGTATAAAAAAAAAAATATTATTTTCTTATATGATAATTTTCCACCCCACCCCCCCTTTTCCATCCCTGGTATACACACTGTTTAAGTTTTATCCTAATCCCTGGGAGATCAGATTGAGTAGGTGGAATTTAGAAGTATTCTATATTTAAACACACATACACACATATACACACACAAACACACACAAATATATATTTTATTTTCTGGAGGGTAAAAGAGGGACAGTTAGATTGGTATAAAATGTTTAAATGCGTGCGCATCCTCTTAATAGCTTGATGGTTTGATGGGGTTTTTTTTTTCGTCTTGTTGTTGTTGTATTTGTTATAATGTTTGATGGGTTGGGAATTTGAGAAAAAAAAAAAGCGCGGTAGCAGTGATTATTACATTTGGGGTTGTATAAATTTAGAGGGTTTGTTTTATATTCTTCTTCTTCTTCTTTTTATTTTTTTATTTTCTTCTCTCACAGTCTCTCTCTCTCTCTCTCTTTCTCTTTTTTACTCTCACTTTATATTATAATTTTATTTTATTTTTTCTACAGTTTTACATGTTTACTCTTTCTTTCATTGGTTGTTTTGTTGGTTACTGAATATTCGTTTGTGTCATCATCATCATCATCATGATAATCATCATCATTATTATAATCATTGTTGAAAATTCTCATTCTCATTTATATCCCCTTCAACTGTAAATAACATCCTCGTATAACATCAAAAACACCAAGGTAAATAATTGAGTTGTAAACGATGTCATTTAAGATGAAAATCATGTACTTTTATTGTTCTATTTTAATTAAACAGATGGGAACGAGTGAAAGTATATAATATATTTTATATATTAAAACACATTATAATGAAACAAACAAACAAAAACAAAAACAAAAAACACAAAACAAAACAAAAATTATATATTTTATATTATATATTTTACATAAATCGTGATTAAGGGTAATTGACTCTACCATATACGAATATTTAAGGTACCAACTATATAAATGTATGTATGGTAGTTGATATACACACACATATATATACGTACATACGTTTATACATTTACATTTGTTGAACGAAATTAAAAAAAAAATATTAATTTGAACGAAAGAAAAACAAAAAAATGGACAAAAATTTTGTTTATAAAAAAATTTGAATTTTTTAAAAATATTCAAATTGAAAAAAGAAAAGCAGAATAGACAATTTTACTGCGTGTAGTGTTGGGTTTATGGTTTAATTAATAATTACAAAATAACTGGTTGGTTGTTATACTTTTTTACTACTGGTACCTATTTCATCTGCCACATTACTGAATCAATTTTTAATCATCATAACAACAACAATTTTTAGCAATTATACGTTAATTTGATGGAATTAGTTGAATAAAGATTAAAGCGTCTCTCTAACAATGGAGATTGCCAAACAGTTTTGTCTAATGTTTCTATATTTTTTTTTACCAAACATTAACAGAGTTGATTAGATCTTGAATAAATTCTTATGCTCTTCTTAATCTACTTTTATATAATTTCATTATATTTCCTCAACACTTTATGCTATTTTTATTTTACGTTTACAAATATTGTAATTATTCTATTTGTTAGAAACAAAATCTTATCTACAATAGAAACATTTTTAAACAATCAAACAACACATACTAACAAAATATACTCGAAAGGGTTATTTTCATTCAATGCAAATAAAAAATTGTTTAGAAAACCATGAAATTTTATAAATCAACAAACCGATAAAATTTTGTCCGAAACCAAATTAAATTCAAATTAATGATTTTAACTTAATAATGTACAGAACATCAACAATAAATACAAGAACGAATATATTATTAAACAGCGGGTAATATTTATGGAATCTGAATTTCTCAAATTTCATACCAATTATTCTAATCTATCCGTTAAAAGGGTCCAAGTGAGGTTTATTATTATATTACATATTCATATGTTGTTTAGACTTTTAAATATTTACTTATACATATAAACATTTAGAAATTAACACAGACGTCTATATAATGGGTTCCATAAGGGATGATAGTTGAAGAAGATTTTTATTTAATTTTTGTAAAATTCAGTAGCGTACTAAATTATTTAAATATATTCAAGTGTTTGTAAATTAGTCTGTACAGTATTGATCAAATGTTTGTCATCAAAATGTGTTCAAATTTGTACTACAAGAATTTATTATTCGCACACAAATCAGTTTCAGTTAAAAATTGATGAATAACGAACCGAAAAAAAAACAGTTTTCTATTGAAAGTAAATTTAAAAAATGTATCATTATATTGAATTTAATTAATTTTATTGATTATCAGTACAAGAACTCCATATAAAAAACAATGGTTTAATATCGGACTATGTCACTGTTCTGTAATTAATATTTTTCGGTTCATATATTTATTTTTATATTAAGGGTTAAAGGTATAACTAAATATAAAGATAATTATTTTGTAATATTCTGGGTAAATATGTTATGGCAACAGAGAAAATGATAACTATCCTTCATTAATTTTATAATCGACCATTATCATCTCTATAAAATATGAAATAAATTCTAAAATTGTTTAAAAGCATTTAATGGAACGTATACAAATATGTTATGTGTGTTATGTGTAATCATAAATTGATTCATTTTACTTTAATATGATCACGTCAACTATTTAGAATTCTTATTTGATATGATATAATACTTATTCGTGTGCCATTCATCGAGTGTGCCAGAAGCATGAAAATGTACGGAACATGATATTATTATAATGGCATTTTTCATAGCAACTTTTGATTTTAATTCAACACCATAACATGCTACTCAATAACAATGTCGCTCAATTATATGTTACCTTAATAAAATAAACCATAACATATGAATATTAAGTCAACATTAGTAGGAATCATATAAACATAAATTATGATACAAATATACCAACTATTATGATCGGCTTGAAAAACATATAATAAATTCTTACTTATTTATTATGAATTTATGAATATCATACTTATGAACATCAGAACCATATTATATGTTTTGTGAGTACCTATGGCAATTATGATATGATAGAGTTAATGTAATTTTTTCAGTGTCGCTCTAGAGTCTAGAATCTAGATTTTCACTTTTGTTTTTATTTTATTTTTTTATCATAAAAGAAAACTAAACCAAAATAAACTGCTTTATATACTTTATATACAAATAATTATTCAGTCATTTACAAACACCTAAAATTACTTTGTCAAAAATAAAAAAACAAAAATTACGTGATAATAATTTCAAAATTTAATATCCCATTCCCTCTAAATATTATAGTGTCATACTTTTCACTCATTCAGTGTTATATAATACATACATACACACACATAAAACACCTTAACCTGGGGAAAACCAATGTGCGGTTTTTTATATTTTGTTGTTGTTGTTGTTTTACTTTTTATTATTGTTGTTGCTTCCAAACAAAAAAAAAAAAAAAAGAAAAAGATTTGGAATGGTTGAGTGTCTCTCATGGGAAATTGTAACGCGGTGAACCGTACATTTTTCGAATAAATATACTTTATGTATATATAACAAAAAATACAGAACCGAAATAGTCATAAATTTTCGTTGAATGCATTTAGAAAACAAAAAAAAAAAAAATATAACTACAATTTGATTTTCTAAATAATTTCACTTATATTTCTCTGTTCTAGGAATGTGAATATATTTTCACCTTTTGATCCCTATAAATAATAAAACAGATTAAAAGTGATTTAAATTAAAATTTTTAATGGTATCATTTCTGTAATTATTTATGTCAATTGAATTTGACTCTGATCTGATTATTATTATACTTTTTGCTTTTTGCAAAATCTTCTTGTATAAATTTCATATATAGGAAAAGTTTTTTTTTTGTTTCCGGGAAAAAAAAACTCCATACTTGTGTATAATAAGTAAACGTTTTGCACGTATCTTATTTGTGTTACAGATTTTGATGTGATTTTATATTAATCCAAAAAATATAAAATAAATAAGATCTATCAAAATGTTTGAAACAAAATATTTTAATATACAAAATATTATTTTCAAAACTGTTGTTGTTGTTGGTTGTTGTTGTTGGTTGGTTGCTGTTGTTGTTGCTGTTGCTTACTGTTGTTGTTGTTGTTAGAGGTAAAAGAAAATTTAAATAAAATATACAACAATAACAAGAAAATATTAAAAGAAAAAGAAGATCAGAATTTTTTCAATTTAAATATGAATTTTAAAATTCATGAAAATAAAAAAAAGAAAAAAAATTTAAATTTTTAAATTAGTTTTGTTTATTTTTTTTTTTCCTTTTCTTTTGTTTCTTGTCTATGTCAACGTTTTTCCTCATCTTGTTTTTTTTTTTTTTTTGCACACCTTTTTACTTTCCATCTTTTGTTTGAAAACAATTTCTTTTAAAATTGAAATGGAAAAAAAAAAAAAAACTTTGACAGAAAATTCATTTGAAAATATTCCTCAGAAAATATTATTTATTTATAATTAGAATTTATTTTCAAATCAGAATTTTATTAATTGAAAATCAAAAATTTGAATATTTAATAAATGATGGAATTTATTATGATTTAAAAGTTAATTATACTGCTGTAAGATTTTGTTGTGAGAATTTTTAATATTTGGTTATATGAAAAGTTTTGACTTTTCAATAAATATCACGTGTAAACAATTTAGGAAAAATATTGACAACTTTGCGTAATTATAAAATGAAATTCCAGGTAATTCCAGGCAATTATTGTGAAAAATTAAACATCAAAATAATTTTGTACTGTCCGTTGTAAGTTTAAATTGCGAACATAAAATTTGTAATGAAATTTATAATGAAATTTGTAATGAAATTTATAAATTTTAGCAACGTGACTTTTTTATGTACAGTGGATTTACTTTATTTTCTTTTCGTACCTTTTAGCATTTCGGTGATGTTCATTTTTTAATGGTCTAAAGCTGTTTTATTATTGCAGTCATCAATTAATGCCTCTTGATATTTAGTTTAATAATTGTGATAATTGTTCTTATCTTATTGTGTCTTATCATCTTAAAGTTCAATTTATTATAAAATTTGATAATTAATATTAATTTTATTCAAACAATAAATTCTATAGAGAAATTTCATAAATGGTAGAGTTGATATTTAATGTCTTAGAAAACAATATAAATACAAAGAAATTTTATATCAAAAAAATTATAACTTTGAATTTCATTTTATCAATTATACCCTAGAGAATTTTTTTATTTCATAACTCCTTCAGGCGAACGGGTTAGCCCAATTTTTATTTCAATTGTTATGGATTTAGATTGAAAGTTTTTTTTTTTTCTTTTGGTTTTTCTTTTACTTTGTTGAATTCTTTTTCTTGGTGTTATATTTTAGGGTGTTTTTTATAAAGGATCTACAATAATTTGAAAAAATACAAATATTGAAATATTCACAATCTGTAAAGAAATGAGAAACTTCCGAATTTTATTTGTTTACCGATATCACAATAAATTTGTAGATTATTTATTATTGATTTCATTTAATCAAAAGAACTTCTATAATCATACGACACTCGATATAACTCATATTCACTTATACAAATCAATTTATTATTTTGATTTATCAACGATGCAATTACTCAAAATATAAACCATAAATAAATGTGTCTTTCTTCTTTTTTTTTTTGCGTTTCTTTTCTTTTCTATACAAATCAGTTAAAACTTTTCTTTTCTATTCATCATTTAAAACACGTCATCATAAAATGTATAATATTCTGTTTATACAGATTATATAAGAATATTGTTGAGAATTTATATAAAGATTATTACCCTTACCCTTTCTTTTTATATACATGCAAACATGAATATATATATACAAATATACATATATACAAAATTCAAAGACATCATCAAGTAAAAACCAACCCTAAAGTAGATCTTTTCAATTTTCCAACTTTTACTAAATTGGAGCTTTTTAAATAAAAAAAAAAAAAAGGGAAAGAAAAAATAAATAGACGAGATGAGAAAATGTATAAAAAATAATAAAAAATAGAAGAAGAAGTTACAAGTATATAGAATGGATACACTAAAAAAACAACCCAACAAAACCAACCAACCATCATATCGCGGCTATACAAAAATCTTGTAAGTGTAACAAGAAAAAAAGAAAAGAAAACAAGTTGTATAAAAAGAGATGGTATTGAGTATGGAATGAGAGATGTTTTTAAATGAAACTTTCTAAAAGATGTGCATTGAGAGCATCAACACAACACAAAAAAAAAAGAAGAAATGTCGTCCCAACCCATCATCATAAAAAACCATTCATCGACACATACTTCTGTATTTTACCTTCCTTTTTCTTTCTCTCGTTCTTTTTTATTCCATTATTGTTGGAATAATCACAAGAAATTATAAAGAAAAACTAAAAAAAAAAAAAGAAGAAAAGTTGAAAGAAAAAAGTAAAACCTTAAAGGAAAAAATGTAAATGTAAGAATGAATAAAAATTCTTTTTGTATAAAATACCACATTTAAAAGTGAAAAAATTACACGAACATTTTAAGATTTATATATAAGGAGAGATTAAAAGATTTGTGTATACCCAGACATTCAGTAGGGTTTATTTATTTAATTATAATTTTTCTTTTTTAACACAAAAATAGAATTTATAAAATGAATTGAATACAGAATTGAAATTTAATTAGAAATTAAAAGAATTCTTTTTTTTTTTTGTTAATTTTTGTTAATTAAATTAAACTTAAACGTCATTTAAATGTTAAATATAATTTAAAAAACATCGATCAAGTGACACACTAAATAACATCTCAGCCGGTCAGTATGCAGAATAGAAAATTTGTATAATTTTCTGTAGAGCAGACAATGCGCCGAATCGAATTATAATATGAGTGAAATTTGTATTTTATCTACCTCTGATAAATATTAAACTTAAGTAGACTTAAGTTCAATTCGCAATATTAAAAAATTTATTTTTGTTGAAGGTTGATTAATCTAAATATTGCCAATAATAATTATGAAACTTAAAAAAATTGCGCACACATTTTAGAGCTGATTTTAAACAAACTTTGTGTAAATTGTTATGGGTACGAGTTTTTGTAAAAAATTTAAACGTAGAAAATGCGATCAGTAATTCATTAAAAAAGACTTGATACAGAAATTATATTAAAAATGTACGTTGCCAAATATTAAAAAAAAATCATTAATGTTTAACTATTTGGGCGCCTCCACCGCCATTTTTCTTTATCATATTAGAACATGTTTCGTTTCTGCATTTCTTTTGTTCCTTTTATATTTGTTCTAAAAAAAAAAAACAAATCATTTTTTTCATTTTATAAAACTTTATTTAATAATGACATAAAATAAATGATATTTAATTAGTAATTAGTGTAACTTTTTGACTAAAAGACGTGATTAAATTTCATGTTTGTTTTTTCTCTGGTTTTTTTTTTTTTGTTTTTATCTTTTTCATTCGTTTTGTTCCATTACAATCTATCTCTATTTTTATATTTCTCTTTCATTCTAGTCACTATCATTTCCATATTACAAAAAACAAAATATTACGTTAAACTACGAACAACAACAACAACAACAACAACAAACTTTAATCTCTTCTATTCCACTTCAGTTATATTTTTTTTTTGTTATTATTGTTCTTGCTCCCTCTGTTTCTCTATTTCATTCATTCTTACTATTTATGCATCTCTTTCTATCCTTCTCTAATAATATCATATTTAAACTGGAAAAAAATACAAACACACACACATACAGACAACTATTATGATCGCACGAAAAATGGCAATTTGTCAAAAACAAAAAAAAAAAAAAAAACTAAAACTAAAACTAAAACTAAAAATAATATTATATAAAATAGAATGAATTAAATTTCACTCACTTAGCTTAATGAAAGTAATTAAAAATGGGAGAATAAAAAAATGAAAAAGAACAAGGGAAAACTTTAACACAAGTAGGTAATTACAATCGAGAGTTTTTTGGACAGTTGAGTAGATAAACATAAAACACGAAATGAATATAATTTCTTCTTCTTCTTCTTCTTTTTTTTTTTTTTTTTATTATTATCTTTTTGTTGGTAGTACTGTATTGTTTATGGGTGTGTGTGTTTGTGTGTGTGTGTTTTGTGTATTGTGTACATGTGTATATGTTAATTCTGCCATTTTCTTTCTCTCTATGGAGAAATTTCATTGGAATTAGTAAATTTTTTTATGTTTTTTTTTTTAGGGAAATTTATAAAACGTTTAATAATAATGAAAGTATATGGAAGCCAAACCTTTTTACATCACTGTAAAAATCAATTTAAAACTTTCCCATATATATTTTTTTTTTTAATTATTATTAAATTGGTACGAGAATATTTATCACCCTTCGTTTTATAAAATAAAAAGCGATCAACCCTTAAAAATTAAAATAAAAAAACAAAAAAAAACAAAAAAAAAACATTCAATCTTTTTTTAATCGATTGAAATATTTCCCTTTTCTTCTTTTGTAAAACGTCAAATCTTTTTTTTTCTTTTTGTTTATCATTTCACGGTCCATAGACTAAAGAAAATATAAACAAAAGAGAATTTTTCCAAACAAAAAAAAAACAACAATTTTTTGAATACCCAGAAACCATCCGTTTTTAACTCCTTCCAAAATACTCCTTTCTCCCTTCACTTCTATTTAAACAACAACAACAACAACAATAATACATTTGTTGTTTTTTTGTTTTGTTTTTTTTAATATTTGTTGTGTAGTGCTTTTTTTTTATTCAAAAGTCTCAATGGTATAGAGGTAACATTGATGGTTATATAGGTTGTGTTATTTGGAACTGGTCACAATACAAATCTTATGTTTATTCATGAAATATTTAACGCAAAAAAAAAAATTATCCACATTATTATTCTCTCATTTATGGTTTTGTCTTTTATTTTAAAATTCAGAGTTTCTTGATCTTAAAGTGGAACATCAAAATTTATGATTTTTATTTTGCTAGATTATTTTATTAAATTAAAATAAATATTTTATGTCACCACTTCATTTTGGTATGAAGTCACCACTTATGTCACCACTTCATACTAAAGTATGTCTAGAAATCAGAAGTAACATTCCAAAATTTAATCTTATTCTTACATCGGTACGAATTCAAAAATATATAATGATCCAATTTTATTGATGGCATATGAATAAAATAAAGAAAACTAATTTAAAAAACCAACATGAAAACTTTACAACACAAATAAACTTTGGGCCTCTTCAAAATGAAATAAATTTTTGCAATTGTTGAAAATTGATTGCTTTGGGTCTCTGTAGAAAAAGAACTATTAATGAATATTGCTCTTTGTGTTTGTTTGTTTTGTTTCCCCCTCCCCCACCATATATCCGTGTACTTTGAATTATATTTTTTGTTATGCATTTTATTCTAGAAGGAGTTTGATCAGTGCGCTTTTTGATTATTTAACATGAAAAAAGTATATTGAAGAATAAATAAAATAATACACAAACATTTTCTTTAGAATATTTTTCCCGCACATTACGTTGAGCACTTTTATTTTTGTTTACTAAATATTCTAGGATTTTTTTCATTTTTACATCGTCTCGAGTAATAAAAAGAAAAAATGTAGTAACGTTCAAGGTGCTTATTGAATTACTTTATATAATTTTTATTGTCCTTTATTATCAGTTTTAAATCTTTAAAATTTAAACCATTTAATAAAGTTACATAAAGAAATCAAAAATTGTTTCACAATATTTCCTTATATTGTATTTTTTTCCAATATTATATGACGATTAATAAAGGACGAAAATTTTGAATGAAAATTGTTTAAAAAACATTCAAAATCACATGTTAATAATTAGCATAAAGTTTGGAAATGAGAAAAAAAAAAACAAACTAAACTAAACCGTAAATTAACAGATAAAAACCTAAAATATAAATTCAATCCATTTAAAATTTCATCATTAAAAAAGGAAAATGGAAAAAAAAAAACAGAAATATAAAAATCTAATCAAGAAAAATTTTTTTAGGCATGTTCATAATTCGTCATCATACAAAAACAAACAACAAAAACAAAATGAAATGAAATACAAACATACATATATTTTATACCATTCATTTTAGTCCATTCAATTCCTTTCTATCTTTTTTTTTTTTTTTTTTTCATTTTATTGTTATATTATTATATTTATATTTAAGGTTTAGCATAATATATTTGCCACTAACTACATTTAAATTACTATTTTTTGTCCAAATGAATAAAAAAGAACAAAAAAAAAAATAAAAGAACAAAAAAAAAATGGTGGCACACCTTTAAAACAAGAAACACAAAAACAACAACAACAACAAAAATAAAATATGAAACGTTCCATATTTATAGCGTTTTTCTTTAGAGAGCACACAGAATGATGAATGTAAACAATTTTGTAGACTTTCATTTGTGTAGACATTTTTTTTTTCTATTTATAGATTACTTTGATTATTTATGGTTTCTATTTGAAATTGTCTTACCTTAAAAATTAAATTAATTTAAATTAAATTAAATTATAAATTTTTCTTTTTTTTTTTTATAAAATTAAAGAAAAGTCTAGACATAAAATGAAAAATAAAAAAATAAAAGACAGCGTATATTTTAGATTTGAAATTGAATCTGGATCTCACATAATAAACAAACTATATAAATGAAATTTCATCTATCGTCACGCAATTTTTTTTTTTTTTTTTTGTTTTTTTACCAAATGTTGAGAGAAAGAAAATACCTGAAATTAAATTAACTTAATTACCTTCATAGTTTATATTTTACAACATGGACAGATATTTTTTTATATTCGAATATTTATATTGTTGGCCTGTGTTTTTTAAAATACACTTACATAATATTCTCCTCTCTATATTTATCCTTAGAATGAATAACATAATAGAGAATACCGAAATAGAGAATGTTTAACTGTGAACAAAGTGTTCACAAACTGGAAATTTGAAAAACCAAAATTCAAAGATTTTCGTATATTATTCCATTAATTACATTTTTTATTGCAAGTAATGTTCGTTTGGAAAATAGTCTCATTTATTAATTAATATTTTTGTACTTAAATTGATTGTCTATTTATACATATTTCATAAGACGGTATATTTTTTTTTGTAATTTTATAACCCTTAATAAAATTTACTATTTTTTGAGCTTTATTTGTTTTGAATAGTAAAAGTGAAAATCTTTAATAATAAATACGTTATTTAAATTATAAAATATTAATAAGAAAAGAATTACAATACAATGAATTGTATAAATTTACCAACACCATTAACTACAATAACAAGTTGTGAATAAATTACTTTCTATTTTAATAATTAGATTATATTTTTAATTATGAAGACATTATCACGCACAATATTATAGAATAAACAGAAACAAAAATTGGAATATTAAAAAAAAAAAAACAACCCATAGAAATTTCTATTATTTTCCGTCTCACTTATATTCTCTACTCTATGATTTTATACCAATACATGTACGTAAGTCTCCCTCTCAACCTTATTTTTAGTTGCATTCGTTTTTCTTCTTTTTTTTTTTTTGTTAATTTTATTTTATTTAGTTTTTTTTTTTTTTTATTGTTGGTATTATTAATTTGGTATTAAAGTGAAGTAATTTGTGGGACCATTAATTCGATTAACAGTTCTGAAATTATATAAATTGTTTAGGGAGTTAGTTTTGTCCTGGTGGAAAGTTTTATAAGAATTGTTAGACGATTGAGATAATGAAACGCACACGAATATTAATGCACGCAGTTAAAAAAAAAATAAAATAGAAAATAAAATAAAAACCAAAGAAATGATCAAAAAAATAACTTTTATTTAAATTTAATTATCAAAAAGTTAAATTGTTGCATTGATGAAAATCAAAATCACTGACATTAAAAAAAAAAATTAGAATATTTTAGAATGTTTTTCTGAAAACTTTTTCTATGAAATTAATTAACTAAACTTCGTATAGAAAACCCAGAACCATGTAATCTTATTCTGACATGAAATTTAACCTTATGATTGTATAGATTCTGAACATTATTTATTCGATTTAACATGAATATTTAAGGGATGTTATATACGTATAATTGCTTTCAAGAATATAAGAAAACAAAATGTATTATTTTCTTAGAAAGTAAAATTTTAAGGTTTAGAATTGTGTTAATGACTTTATCACTTACGACTTAAGAATAATCAATATAATTTGCATCTATTTAATGTGTTTACTTCAAAAAGTTTCGAGTGTCTTTTACCACTACGTGGGTATCACTTTATTTTCTTACATGCAATATTGTGTTGCTTGGATCTTTCTAATCATTCTTATCATTTTATGATTAAAGTCACTCCATCCCATTTTGAATCTTTATTTTTATTTACATTTTTTTTTTGTAGGAAAGATCTTGGCATATGATCAGACTATTAAAAATTTACTCTTGTGAAATTTTGGCGCCTCCACCAAACAAATACAAGAATGCAAATAGACAAACCAAATATGAGATAATTTTGTAAAATTAATAATCAAAAAATTGTTTTCAACTCAATGGAAAAATAATTAAAGATTTTCTGCTTTACGTTATTGCGGGTAGCTAAATTAAAGGCTTTTGCTAAGCTGAAGTCCATATATCGAATATATGGACTTCAATACACGAAATTTAATTAATTAATTTAAGATTTCAAAGAATATAATCCCCCTGCTGATTTGACTTGATTCATACTTTCAATTCAACAGAAATCCTGATTTTATGTATTAAAATGCGTTCATCGAAAAAGGAGAAAAAAAAACGACCAGAAAGGAAAAACATTTTTGAATTTTGAAAATTAATTTTCCATAAAAAAAAAAAACCTTTGAATTTTATTTTTATGGACGAATGAATAGAAAATGAAACAAGAATATAGAGAAAAGATCTTTTTTTTTTACAGTCCCAAATATCAGACAGACGAATTGAGTCATCACAAAATATTCTGATGACTGTTTGATGTGATACTTGATGTGTTTTTTTTTCCCCATTTATATATTTTTTTTGATCAATAGAAGAGAGACCAACGAGTTAAAAAAAAAAAATAATGAAATAGAAAATGGGAGAGAAAAAAATTGTTGAATAGGGAAAAATCTAAATCTTTGATGGACAGATTCGTAACAAAAAAAAATGAGTTATATTATTGGATTGGAGATGATTTGAATATATTTGAATGAAAATTAAAACTATAAATCTGTTGTGAAGTTACATTAACGTACTCAATTCAATTGAAATACAAAATTTAACGTTTTCTTTGAAATATTTCAATAAAATTGAAAATTGTGACAAAATAATGGTTAAATTCGTGTCTTATCAATTTCAATTCAAACAAATCTCTTTCAAAGTATAGTTAGTATATAAAAAAAAAACCCCCCTGCTTCATATCAAACATAATGAACCAACTTTAGTTTGATTATCTTTTGATCATTATAGTCAATACCATAACTATATCAGAAAAGGGTGGCAATAATAGAGAAAGCTTTTATTGAGTGGAAGAGTGGACTATTGTGTATCATCCAAACATATAACAATTCAACAAACAGAACAATAAAATAGCCTCAGCAAATTTTATCATCGTAGTTTTGTTTTTTTTTTTTCTTCTAAAAAAATCTATTTTTACTTCCGCCTGTAAATTTCTGTACAAAATGGGTACCACGAAAATTTTGATCACACAATATTTCAGTCATTTAAATTAAATTAGAAATGCACTTATTGTGTAAATTATTCATTTATTGTTTTGGATCAAATTAATTAAATTGCCAAGGATCAGGTAATGGTCATAAGTAAAAGCAGATTGAATTTAAATTGAATACAAGCAAAAAGAGTCCAACAAATCATTGAGGTCATGAGAATAATTGTTCCAATAATTGTGAAGGTTCACTGAAATATGTCAGGAATTAACTAAAGCCAGTAAGTTTTTTTTTAACAGAAGTAAATTCAAACAATTGGTAAAGAGGTTTCAATTTAGAAATACTTCTTTTTTTTATTTCCTATTTTTCAATCTAGATCGATCTATTTCTCTTCTCCTCTCACTCATTTTTTTTTTCTCTTTCTATTTTTAGTATTATCTTTTTTATTATATGATGTCTGATGGTAGTCTTGATTTGACTTTATACAATAATGTGAATTGTATAAATCTAGATTCAATCAAAAACCAATCCACTAATAGATTGACTATCAGAAGGTTTATTTCTTCCTCTTTTCTTCTTCTTCCTTTTTACATTTTACTTCTTTTTTTTTTTAAAGCTTATACAAATGTGTGTATGTATATTTACGTATGAATGTGAATCTACACACACACACACACACATACATACATAAAATGTATAAAGTCACAGTACAGGCGAGTGTAAAATAGATCAATAGAAATATTCAAAGGGAAATTTTCAATATAAAAGAATTCTAATCTCAATTTAGAATCTTTTGATTATTTAGTTTATTGTATTTGTTTATTTTTAAAGTCACAAATATAGGGTTGAATTATTTTGATTTGTATATGGATTGAAGCAATGTAATTTACATCAATTGGTTAAGTGTTCCAGATTTTCCAAATTTAATAGCTGTTGCTAATAAATATTAATGTAAATTTAGTGTTTAAATTTTGGTTTGCACTAATGTTAATTGGACTAATGTATTCGCTTTTTATATTTACAGCTTCTCACAAGATCTTACATATTTCATTATTAACCTTCATATTTTTAATATTAAGGAATTTGGTTCTTCATATTTCCAATTCATCAATTCAGAATTGAAATGTTCATTTCAAACAAAAGTATCAATTACATTTACCACATTCAAAAATTCTAGTTTTTCTTTAAATTAAATTAAAGCAAATATAGGCATGGAATATCACGTTCAATTTAATTTAATTGTATCCGTATAAGAAATTAATACAATGCGTTCTAATAATTATTTGCACATATTTTTTTTACATATGGATTCCGATGTAACGTCAGACAATGAAGGCATCAAATATTTCTCAGAATTTTATTTTATTAAATATTTTACTGGTACGAATCCCAAACGATTTCTAAATGTATCAAAAATATTCTGAAACATATTTTTATTGAAAATTATTTTCTAAATTCAATAATAAACAAAACAATAAAATCAACCCTAAATAAAATTTATAAACTTTCAAACATAAGTTTTCTTTTTAAAAAAATTAAACAAAAATGTATTTTTTATTTTAAATTCAATTATTTCAATTGCACAATATTGAAGTGTTAAAAAATATTCCCCCCTCCCCTTTTCATCTTTAACTATTACCCTTAAGTTACATGCGGCAAACTCTTAATAAATGACTATTAATTTTCCCACCCTCATATAAATAAACCGGAAACTGATCATGTTAAAAGAAGTCCTCATGAAAAGGAACAATTACACAAATATTTTACGTACAATTATTTTAGAAATTCTTTAAAAACTTTATTAATAATAATAACAAAAAGAAGAAAAAAAAAGGACTCATATAAGGATATAATTAATGTGCATATTAATTGAATGAAACTTGTAAAAAAAAAAAAAAACATATTGTTTACCAATATTAAATAAATGGAAAGGACTTTGTATACATTACTTATTTGTAACCGTAATCTGTAACAAAATAAAAGAAGGAGAATGATTACAAAAGAGTCACGTGTCCTTTTTTGTTTTTTTTTTTAGAAAATATCCTTCTGATTTTTTTGTTGTTGTTGATGTATATAATTATGATTGTTTTCTATATATTACATGGGTTTATGCTTTCATAAGAGTCATCATATTTTTTCATAAAAACTTCATCATTCATCCTATTGAAATATTAACGACAACAACAACATATAATATTTTGTTTCCATTTACTGTATTTATGATCTTTTCAGAAATTTTCAAATAGAAATTATACTAACACGTGCCCACATATAAGAAGGGGTTACCAAAAAAAAAAAATAGAGAAGGACGTTTATTACAAGGATACGATGGTTGGTTAGTTTTGTTTGGTTACTATAGTGATTCTCATAATAATAATCATCAGATGAACAACAACAAAAAAAAAGTACACTATTTATTTTGATCAATGGTCATACATTTTACAGGTACCTACAATATTTTTTTTGTACTCTCTCTTACCCTATTTTTCCCGCAAAACATTAATCCAATATTGATGTTCTATGAAATTTATTTTATGCATTTTTTTCATATATTTTAGTTCTTTTTTTCACGCTATAGGGACGGATGGGAATTAATGTTTCTCTAAAATGTATCTCCATTATAATGCCATCGTTGCATTTTTCGTTGAGAAAAAAAAAAAACAAAACAAAACTCAAATAAAAGGATACAGATACTATATGATAAAAATCATGATGATGATGCTGATGTCTGATTATATAAAAAAAATCCAATACACAAATTATAAATTTATATATTTGTATATACGTGAATTTGCTATCTACATTTTTTTTGGTTTTTTTATTTACGTTCACATTGCTATATTTGGTAAATAGATTTCTGGTTTCCTAATTGGATATGTTATCTACGTTTATTCTATATTTTTGATTTTATTTTTTGCTTTGGGTTACTCTTTGAAGTCAGTTAACAGAACACAAAATTATTATTATTGAATAAAAAATTTTTTTTAAATCAAAGAAATATTTTAAAAAGAAAGAAAGAAGAGTTTGGGTTTAATGTTGAAAATTTGTATTGTTTTTCCAGAAAACAGGACACAAAGTAGTTGTACGCTAATTGAAAGAGATTTAAAATATCTTAAATTTGAGTTGAATATCAATTAGTTTTAACCACTAAGGATCTATTAAGGCTGAAATATATTAAAACCTCTTTGTACTTCGATGGTCATTCTAAAATTTTTAACACAACTCGAATGAGCATAAATTGTTGTTAACGAATTATTTTCCAGCTCTGCAGTTTTGTCATTATACTTCGAAGAACTATTATAACATAAAAAAAATGTTAACAAAAAAAAATAACTGATTTATTAACGTCGAGAAAATTAATGTTTTTTGTTCTGCCAGATATTTGATATGAGTAACAGAGTTATAATTAATTACTTGATAAATATAGAAAGATACGTACAGATGTGAAGAGAATCTGCAATGCGGTGTAACGAAAGGAAAATAAAATAAAATACATTCTTTTTATAATTTTACCCTTTTCTATTTTTATTCTATAAAAATATTCTTAAATTTTTTAATTTTTCCAATGGAAAATAATATTTTCAATTTTTAAAAGGATGATACCTTGACTAACCTAATTGTCGGTTTGTGTCCGTAATAAGTTTATCTTTCAAATTAACAAATAACTAAATTTGGTTTGCGTCTCGCCCGTTACATGTTAATTTTTTTTCTTCTTTATAATTTTTTTATTCTCTCTTCCAACAATGGAAAGTCGAAATAAAATTACAACAATTTTTAAATATTTTGCAAAAGAATGTTAACAGAACTAAAGGAAATATAATAAGATTATTTCAAATTTCAATTTGTTGTTGTTGATGAAAATGTAATAAAATATTTAGGTACATTTTAGAAAACTTTATTCAAAATTTAAACAAAAAATTTCTAGAGGAAATCAAAAAATTCAATTGAAAATTGAAATGATCAAACACGAATAATTCCCTTTAAATGAAATATTTATTATAAAAATCGATCAACTTTGATAAAAATAAAGAAAATTATAAAAAGTTTAAATTTACAATCAAAACAAATGTTTGTTCATCAAAAAAAGGAATAAATAATTTTCAGCACTGAGAATGAAAAAAATCAACCAACCGACCAAACAAAAATCAAGAGAGAAACCATGAAAAGAGAGAAATAAAGGTTTTTCATTGTTTGTTGTTGTTCTATATTCTGGGTTATTTTCACCCCTAATATAGAATGAATTTATGTGCGCCTAATATATTTCGCACCCTTAAAGAATATCGTTAGATTATGGAATTTTATAAAAAAAAAAAAGGAAACAAAAATTTATTATTTATTTTGTTTCGTTTCATTTCATTTCATTTTGTTAGAATGAAAATCAAAATGAATTTATTTTATTTATTTATTTCTCTTCATTTTTAAATTGAATAAGGGAAAATTTCTTCTATATATAAATTTTTCGGTTCATCATAAATAATTTCCCATAAAAACATAATATAAGCAAAAAAATAATAATAAAGAAACAAAAAATATTCGCCGTTTTTCACTCCTGTTTTTTTGGTTCACTCTAAAAAATTTTCTCTATGTATCCTTCCGCCATTTTTTCTTTCCCTATTCTTGCTTGCGGTAACCAAAAATATATAAATATTCCTAATATTCCTTCTCTCTTCATAATTTTATGTTGTAAGATTTGTAAAAAATTATAGCAAGAAAAAAAAAAGAAACCAACAACAACACACAACCAGACTTTTCTCTATTGCATCTTTTTAGAAGTTTACAATTTTTTCCATATGCCTTTTTGATCCCTTTCTTTTATATGAACACAAAATTCATAGACAACCACAAAATCACACACAAATACATCGAAAAAAAAACGATCCCTTATTTTTCTTGTGTAGAAAAGAAATATTTTTGTAAACAGCCCACGCATTAAATTCATGTTTCTGTTTCTGTTTGCCTGTTATAAGATGGGCGAGTTACTGTAAGAAGGGTTAAAAAATATACAGAAAAATCAACAAATTTTTATAAAATACATGAAATTAGTACGGGAAGATTTTATTAATCTAACGGTAAATACAAAAAGGAATGACAGACAGACATAAAGTTTAAGGTTACAGAATGTACGGTTATGATTATATTTGTATAGAATATTAGAATGATGGTAGAATATTTGTAATGGTGGTTTTTTTTTTTTGGTTGTTGTTGTTTAGGTTACATTTTCATTTTTTTTTTGTTTTAAATGTCCCCTTTAATATTATGTTCTCCTGGTAGACAAAATACATTGAATTTTTCTTACACTTACGAAGAATGTCATTGAAAATGTATGAAGAAATTCTTAAGAATTTTCATCCATATGTAATGAAATGTGTAATATATATATACATGTGTGTGTGAGTGTGGTAAAAGGATTTAAGAACAAACTTTTTGTTTTATTTAATGGTTGGTATATTTGCCAAAATTCTATTTGAATTCTTTAGGGTTAATAGAGAGAGAAAGAGAAAACACAATATCCACAATGCGCAGAAGACATTCTTTGATATTATTTTTTTTTTGGTGAAAATTTTATTTAATAATTTGTTTTAACATAAAATTCTGTTTAATTAATTTGTTATTAATTATAATTTATTGGGGTTAAATAACAACACAATTTTATTAATTTCTCACTTTAAATAAATAATAATATTAAATTTAGGAACTGCAGGAACTGCAGGAAAAAATTGGTTTCATTCCGAACTAGATTTACATCCTTACTTAGTATTATAAATTCATTGCATGAGACTCCATCTAACTTAGATCAAATCATATAAAGCATAATTTGAGTTTTAGCTAAGTCTCAAACCAATTGGCAATGCATAAACGATTATCTGAATTTAAAGAAAAATAGAATTCATTTCATGAATTTCCTAAATATGTACTTATAATAATTTAAATTTTAAATCTAAACTAATACATATGTAATTAAATATTTAAATTAAAACAACAATGTTTTTAATTACTTTTACAGCATATTCTTCTTCCTTTAAATAATAAAACAAAAAAAAAGAACCATTTCCTAGAAGTGATGAAAACTGTTTATTGCCAATTATAAGAATATTTCGTTAAGTAAAGGTCATTCTAAAAAAAAAAAACGCTTCTATAATAAATCTTTCAGTTTATGCGTTACCGGATATAATGAGATAGGCTGAAAATCCGTTTCCATGTAATAATCTATATTTACATTTTCATAGGGTTTTTTTTATTTTAACGCAGGTCGATCTTATTCCAAGAAAAAAGGTACGCAATTTGTATCACAAAAAATAAATAAATTCTCTCATAACATCACATACTAACATACATACACACACACACAATTTTACTTGTTGATAAAAATTAATTAAAAACCAATAACTTTTCTTCATGAAAAAGAAACCAATTAGTCTTTCTGAACAGAAATTTTATTTTCAGTTTTTTCTTTTCTAATAAATAACAGTTTTGTTGTTGTTGTTGTTGTTTTTTTTTTTTTTTGTCTCATCTCTTCCTATAAAAATTTTTGACAACAAGAAGAAATATCATCATACATTCCAAAAATTATTCAGTTATAGAAAGAAAACAGTAATTTTGAGAATGTGTCAGTGAAAAAGACGAAGGAACAAACCAAATCAAACCAACCAACCAAATGAAAAGAAAAAAAAAAAAAACATGTGTTTTAATTTTCATAAAATCTACCTAATTAGCTTGTCTTCTACTATTTCAATTTTTGCGTTTCTCTTTCTTTTCTTTTTTTCTTTTTAACTTTTCGAAAATATAAATTGCGTTGTGATGGTTTCATTAGTTAAATTTTAATAGGATTATTATTTGATGTCACTGACAAGATAACAAATATGCTTAATGTGTAGAATGAGAATGTAAATAAATAGTATAAGAGGAGTGAAGAAGTTTTCTTTTTCTTTTTTTTTTGTGTAGTAGATTATTTGGATAATTAGTAAGAGGATATTTAAAGAGACATTTTATGGAATATAATATTTTTAGAAATAAATTTACATACGTTGTATATTTTTTATCAGGTGATAAATAAATATATACGTACGATAAATATCAGTCAAAGGTTTTATAATTGCCATTCTAACAATATCATGAAATTATATTTGGCTTATGTATACTTCCGATAGATTTAAAGAATCATTTGCCAACAAAATGATTGATTTATTATTTATGAAAAAAATTTTTACATATCCAGGAAGTAATTCTACAAGTGAAGAAGAAGAAGTAAAGAAAAGAAAGGGATCTAAGTAAATCCATCAAAATATCTAACTCTTCCTTTTTGCCCTTTCACACAAATAAAATATATAAATTAAAAATATAAAACGTATAACTTTTGAGCGCCTGCAGTCAAAAAGACTTAAAACAATATTCTTCAAAGGTTTGTGTCAAATTTGTCAACTTATAAATATGTTAAAAAGAAAGTGTTTTTTGTAAAATTACTCTCTTTTTTTTTTAACGTCATCGATCTTCTTCCTTTCTTTTTTTTTCTCGACCCCCTCCCATTTTTTTTTTCGTCTTCTTCTTTCTTTATGTGTTCGTTGTTGTTGTTTTTTGTTGTTGTTTTTTTGTTGAATACAATTTTTCATCTAACTGAGTTGAGTGACTTAACTTTAAAAACTCATCCAGACTTGTCGTTTCGTTGAAATTGATTTATTATAATCTATATTTGTAATCGTGTGTGTACAAGAGTTCTTGTGGTTTATTTCTCCTCTTTTATGTTTTGTGTGTGTGTGTGTGTTGTTTTTTTTTTTTCTTTTAATGTGACAAATTAAAAAGACATTTTACATTCAGAAAAGTGTCAAATTGATTTGAATTATTTTTTTTTTCTTTTGTGAGAATTAATTCAATGACATTTATTTTTAATTTTACAAATTAAAAAAAATTAAAAATTGTAAATAAAAATCTCTCCACACTCTTAAAATTGGATTAATCGATTAATCGTCTTTACTTATTTTTGATTTCAAATAATCGATTAATTTGTGTCACAATTTAATTTATTTTTTTTGGTGTGAATTAATATTTTCTTTTGTATCCATGTATTAATGTTTTCCTAATTTTCCACGATTTTCATTCTTATTAAATGTTTTCCCCATTTTCGTCTTCTTCTTCCTTTTGCCTTAAGTCTTCTCTGTAATCTTTAATAAATTTTTTTTAATAAAACCCAAAATATTATGCATAATTATTCTCTTTGATTATTTGATGGGGAAATGCAAACCCAACAACAACAACAACAACAACACAACACAACACAAAAAAAAAAGTTCTTAAAAAGACGAAGGAAAATCATTTCATTGCGTTTTTTTTTCTTTTTCTCTTTTAAACCGAAAACCGAAAGAAAGAAAGAATGAACAAAAAAAAACGGGAAATAAATAAAACGAAAGAAACAAAAAAAAAAGAAGAAAAGAAGAAAAGAAAATGAAGAAGGGAAAAACAGATTAAAAAGTTAATGATTTATAATTTGATTAAAAAAAAAAAAAATACTATAATAATATTTTCTTTCATCGCAAAGGAAAAATTCACGGAAGATTAGAATTATTTTATTTTCTTTTCAAAAAAAAAAATAAAACTCAGACGCGGAAAATTTTCCTTTGACTTAATTTCTTTTATTTTGTGTGTTTTTTGTTTTTTTCTTTTTGTTTTTGTTTGTTTTTTTTTTTCAAAAGAATTTTAAGTTTGTTAAGTTTGGATTTAGTTAATTGAAGATTTATTGCTGAAGGTTTAACTTAATGTTTGGAACTGTAACTTTATAATATGGAGACTGCGTGTGTGCGGTTTATTTTCTTCTTCTTCTTCTTCTTCTTCTTTTTTTTTTACCATTAAAAATAATGAGATAATTACGTGAATGACTTTTGAAATATTGAATTTTAAGAATGAAAATTAATTAAGAAATTACAAATTAAATTATTTTTAGGTTAACAACAAAAATGTCTTCAAAAATTATTGTAAAGAATTAAAACTAATATTTTAATTTTAATTTGTTTTTGTAAAGGAAATTCTTAACACTTTTCCGAATCAATTGAAAATTGTATGTTTACTTCATGAATTATAATTTTAGTCGCACAATTTAATTATAAATTCTATTTAATGATGAATTTGTACTAAGGAAATTTTTCAAGATTCTTTCGAATGCAATTTCAAGTGAATTGATTCTCAATTTTTATCATAAAAATTTCTTGCAGACATGATAACATTTTGAATTATTCTTATAGGTACATGTGACCACATATGACCTCAATAACAACTTTTTTATCACTTCAAGCAGCCACCAAAAAAAGTGTCGAAATTTCGTGAAAAATTAAAAATTGTTGTTTTAATTCAAATTTTTTTACTGATTGGACATTAAAAAATCACATTTGATTACCTCAACTCAATAGACTCAAAATTTGATTATCGATCGTTATGATTTATAAATAAAACAACAGATTAATTTTGTTACACATTCCGTGTAATGAATTTTAATTAGAAAATTACAAGAATTTTACAATAAATGTAGAAAAGTAAATTTTTATCTTTCAAGAATCAATAAATCAAATAATTTAAATTTTATTTGAATTTTAAATATTAATATAATCAATCTATGTGTGAATGCAACCAAACTGAACTTACCGTAAAACATTTAATTTGTAAATGCCATAAATATGGCATACAACACAACACAACACAAACTACCAGCAACAATAAAAGAATGTTTAGCAGACAACATTGGATCACTCACGAAACTCACTAACTTTATAAAATCAACAAACCGGTAGTCTGATTACGATTATTTCTTATGAGAAAAATACGAGAAAATGTCTATGTACATAAAACTAAAAATGTATTAGTGCGAGTTGCATGCAATACTATGATACGTTATTTCGTTTATATGTCTACCATTGCATTATTTTGTTGTTTATTTCACAACCTATGGTAATTTGTGAAATATTAATTGTTTTCATATTTTGTATTTCTTTACATTTTAATTTTTTAATATTGTTTAATTTGTTTTATTAATATCATTGAAAAAATTAATGATGAAGAATTTATTATTTTAAAGAAAATTTATTTAATCTTTTATTCAAAAACAAAAAAGAAAAAAAACGTAAATAGAAACCGGCAAAAAATAAAATATCTAATGGTTAGTTCAAACTTAAAATAAAATTCAATTGAAAAATCAAATAATTCAATTGTGTATACATATTTAAGTAAATACGAAATAATCGTAATCGGACTACTGATAAATTATCTTTAAAAAGTTCAATTGGTACTAATAACTAAAGTAATAAGTTGAAGTACAATAAATTAAAATAAAACCAAAAAAAATGTTAAAAATTTAGTTCGTAAGAAATAATTGAAAAATCATTAATAATTAATTAAAATTAATTGAGTGACGTAATAAAGTTTTAAATTAATAAAAATAAAAATTTCACAAATTCAATTTTACTAATTTTGATAAATCAACCGGACATACAGAAAATGTTTAAATAAATGAAAATTTCAACTAGAAAATAACACGAATAAATTTTTCATTTGTCACAATTATTTAATTATGGATTAAAATATTAATTAATTAAATAGAATTTAAAAAAGAAGAAGAAGAAGAAGAAAAAGCAGAACAAAAGGAGAAAGAATAAAAAGTTTGTGTTTTTGGCCAATTAAAAATATAAATTCAAAAACTGATGCAAACTGATTCAAGTTTGTATCATATTTTATATAATTAAATTCAAGGATTCTTAAACTTCTGCATGTTATGGTGCCTACCGAATGAAAAATATGTTCGATTAGAGATTCATTCGGTAATACCTCAACCCAGACAGGGCTAATAGGAACAAAAATTCAAATTTCTTATTTTGGTAAAAGTTATTTGTAATTTTAATAAAACGTTTACCATTAATGGTTATATGGGAGATATCCGAAAAAAGCCAATAAAACAAACACTTGATTTAATCAAGTACAAAGAGAGAAGAAGAAAACGTTTACTAAAAACAACGTCTCAGAATCTTTATTTGTAGCGAATTAGATAAATAATTTCAAGATCCATCAATTGAAGGTAAAAGTATATGAGAATAATTCAATTGACATTTTGTATTATCCACATTGTAAATATATATTTTGAGAATCTCATTGTATTGTACAACGTACAAATAACAAAATTTTGATTATATATAAAATCTAAAGTAAAATTTATATAAATAAATGATGAATTATTAAACTAATATGATTTAGCAAAGCTTTGTACGTAATTAGAACTTGTTCAATTACACATAATGATAACGAATTAATAATCACGATGATTTCACATAAATATTTTGTTATTGTTGAATATGGTAATTAATGGAAAATTATCTTTGTCTGTCTCGATTTGTTGGTAATTATATTATTATGATGAACAGAGTTAAAAGTATAGTGTTTTAGAGAGGATTGGAATATATAGAAAATGATTAGGAAAATGTTTGGTTGGTAACGGGGGAGGTTGTGAGGTGGGAAAAAAAAGGGTTTATGTATTTTGTAGATTTTGTTTAATTAATGTGTAGGTGCGCTTGAATTTTATATTATAGTTAAATTAGTCGGTACATGTATGTGTATGTGTATGTGTGTGTGTGTGTATGTGTGTGTGAATGTATGTGTGCATGTGTTTGTTGGTATATCAGAATAATTATACTGTGGAAATATTTGTTGTTGTTTTTTTTTTGGTGAAAATTCTAAAATGATCAGTTAAAGGGAGGTTGAGTTTAGAAAAAAAAGAAAAGTTTAAAATTTTAAATTGTTATGTACATAATTATCCTTTTTTTTTTTTTAATATAATAAATAATATTATACGATCGTATAAAAGTAATCAACAACAATAACAACAACAACAAGAAATACTAAAAGAAAAAACGATTTAGTGACGTGTAATTTATTTTCAGAGAAAAGGAAAAATAAAAAAAAAATCATCAGTGAATTTTAATCCTTTTATTATTATTATTTTTTTTCCTTCTTGTTTTCCATTTTTTATTTAGTCTTTTTTTTTTTTTGACTCACATCAATCATCATAATATCCTTCGGTAATGAACACAACAACAACAACAACAACAACAACAACAAATGAATTCATCAATCAAATTTTATTTGCTACAAATAAATTATTGTTACAATGACGCTTTTTTTTTTTTATATTTTTAAAAATACTTTTTTTTTTTTTATTTTCTGTGCAAATAAATGAGAATATTTGTTTATTAAAAAATTTTATGTTGTGTGTGTGTGTGTGTGTATTTGTATTCATTGTACTAATTTTTGTACAATCAAATCCTATAATAATTTAATTGTATAATTAAATTTACTTTCTGATTGTTTAATTAAGTTAATTGGAAAAAAATAATTATTGTTGATTATTTACCAATCATTAACTGACAAATATTTATTGAGAAATTATGGATTGTTACATAATGACAATATATATACGATTATAATTGTTTTTCCACACAGGATGTGAAGAATTAGACATTTTTAGAATTTAGACAAAAAAATTATGCCCCATCAACTATAAAATTTATGGGTTTTTTTTTTAAATGAAAATTTTTTTGTTTTCTTTTTACAGTCAAAGACAAGACGGAAATGATTTTAATTGTATTTTTTTATTTTTAACTAACAATATTGATTGTGTTCGAGACTGATCCCTATTTATATCTGATTTATGAATTATATCGGAGTTAATAATTCAATAAGGAATAAATGTTTTAGTTTTTATTTTTATAGAATCTCGACATCATCAGACATCATCAGACATTTTGCTTGTAAAAAAGAAAAAAAACTTAAGGATTACAAATACAAAGAATAAAACAATTTTTACCAGACACTCTGGATCCAAATAATTTTTTTTGTTAAGATTGAAATCTGGATGCCATAAAAAGTCAAAAAATCTCATTAAACGACTCATAGAATTTGTAATAAAATTAAATGATGCTAAAACATTTGGTCGAAATTCTATAACACAATATTTACTAAAATATTTCGACAAATAAAGCGAAACCTAATTTAATAATTTAGTTTGAGTTTTCGTAAATTTAATGACGTTGTATAATGTGGATTTTTAATGCAAAACTGTTGGGATTGACTCTATTTTAATGATGTCATGAGATTTATTGAGAATCATGTGTAAAATCCCATCATCTACACATTGATTAATTATTGTTATTTAAAGGTTCACACCCCACAATAAATTCCAAATTTAAACATTCCATTCTTTTGCACGTAATCACCTTTGACAACATTATACATATACGCAATACAACGTAACCATCAGGCATCAGCAATCGCAATAAGAAAAAATGAAAATGATCTATTTTTTTCATTTTCAATAGACCGTTAAATATTTTTTTTAAACAAAAAACAAAAATTCAATAAGAAAGTGAAAAGAAAAAAATAGAAGTCAGCAATAACAACAACACCAACAACAACAACAACAACAACAATAACAAAATATATATTCCCAGACCCCAAAGTGTCATATTTCTTCTTTATAAATGTCCGACACATGTGTCAATGTTATACACTTCTTAATCTTATTTTTAATTCTATCTCTTTTTTTTTCCTCTTTTTCACAACATTTTTTTCTTACACCATAACCCAGCAATAGAGTAACAAGCACACTTTTATTTAATTTTTTTTTAACACAGCAGAAGAAGAAGAAGAAGGAGGAAGAAGTAGAAGAAGAAGATTATTATAAAGAAATTATTTTTGACTTAAAGAATAATTATTTTGTATATTAAAAGAAAAGAATGTGACTCAATTAGTTAACGTTATAAATGTAAAAATTAATAGATGTTTTGTATGAGGAATAAGAACACAATATATCAACAGACACCCAACACACACAAATACACACATACACACACACACACACATACACACACACACACACACACACACACACATACATACACATACTACTTACATCCTACATATTTAAGAAGAAAAAACAAATAAGATGACATCTTTACTGCGTTCAAATGTTGTTTGTATATACGATTGTCCCTGTTTAGTATATTAATTTTTATTTTCTATCTTTGTTCCTTTATTTTCAGTAATTTTAACGAGATAAGCCATTAATTAGTGTATAACGAATTTTTTGACATGTTAATTATAATTTTTTAAGAAAATTATATTTATATAAATTCAAAAAAAGTAGAAACCAACAAAATAATGTATCAATCATCATAAGGTATAAAAATATTACATTACAGAAATATTTTCTCTATAATTTCTAATTTTTTTGTTGATTATAATTTAAACATAAAATGTGTACGAATAATTTATGTTTAATAAAAATTAATTTGTAAAATTACAACTAAAGGTATAATTTGTAACATTTTAATAAGATTCTATTTAAGTTTACCATTCGGACAAATATTTTGAAAGAATTTAAATTATCGTTTATTATTATTTTTTATTTGTTAAAAATATTTTTAATATTTAGCAATAGAATTTATTTGTTTTAATTAATTTAAATTAGGAAAATTATTTATGTTCATCATTAAATTTTGTAATTAGCGTAAACGATAAATGGTGTAGAGACTTATATGGGAGATCACACAAGTTTTTAGTCTGAGTTCATTTACAGATGTGCACCAGTAAAATATTTAAATTAATAAACAATTAATTTTAATCTTTACTTTAAAAATTATTTATTAATATTTAACAAGAAATGATGTTGATAATTTTAGTCTAGGTAAAATATTCTATCTAAACAGAGAACAATAATTGTGAATTGTTTGTGTTAATTTAGGTGATCTTATCCAATTATTTGAATTATGTAAAAATGCAGACAAAATAATTTATGAATTTTGTTAAATTTCACCAATCTAAAATGATTCAACTTGATTATGTTCGTCCACTTAATACGAAATGTGGCCGAGTTGATAACACGTTCAACTTTTATTTTTGAATTCAAAACTAAGCGTAGTATAAAAGAAACTATTTTGATTCCTATAAGATTCCACCCTAATCCAACACACACAATAAACGCATTAAAATCTAAAATATTTATTCATCAATCCAAAAAGAAAATAAACATTCAAAATATTTTGACGAATTATAGAAAAAAAAAAACTACAAAATGTTGAAATGTTGATAAAAATTTTTATGAAATCACAATTAAAAAGTTTCAACCAAAAATAATCAAAATGACAAAAAAGTTTTACCACCCCTGTAAGAATATCAAAACATCTTAGACGTGATAAAATAAGACAAAAATATTTTTATTATAAATGTTTTCTAAATGTACGTTTTATGCCAAGAAAATTAAAGTATAATTTCGTTGAGGGCAATAAATTTTTTGTAAATGAGAAATAAACAAAAAAAACAACAACAACAATTACAACAACAAAACCCTAAAACTTTTAATAATTTTAATTTTAATTAGAAATTTTCAACTAAACGATGCGAATGCAATTCAAAATGGAAATTTGTTATATAAACTCATCAGGATTCAGGAAGAGAGAAAAATTAATGAAGAAGAATAAAATAAGTAGAAAATGAAGAAGAAGAAGAAGACAAAAGGTGGTTAAAGACAAAATTCTAACCAATCAACTATTTCGTCTCTGTCAAGAATTTTTAAACTTTTTACCACAACAAAAAAAATTTTATTTCAAAATTTTCATTATTAATTTTTTTTTTTCATTAAGAAGAAAATTTGACATTTTCCATTTAATTGATGATGTTCATTTAGAATTAGAATTAGAAACAATAACAACAAAAATTATTTACTTAACGTAAAAAAAAGGAAGCAAAAGAAAAAAACAACAACAACAACAATTACATTTTTCTATAAATAAAAATTATTTTATTTATTATGAAAAACCAAAAACCAAAAACCAAAACAAAAAAATGAAAGACAATTTTCTTCAAATTTTCTTAAACGCATTTTATAATAAAAAAAATTAAAAAAAAAAAAAAATGTGCGTTTATTTAGTGAACTAATGTGAATTAATGAACACTTTTTTACGTTTGTGTTTTATAAATTATTTTTTTAACGGACTTTTTTAATGTTGTTGGCGTCAAAGTATAAAAAAGAAAAAAAAAAACGAAGTGAAATAAATTAAATTCATTTTTGTCTGTTTTTTTTTTATTTTGTGGAGATTTTAAAGGAAATTAGTAAAAAAAAAAAAAGTAAAAAGAAAGAAAAATATTTTAACTTTAATTAATTTATTTGTTAAAGTCAGAATAAAGAAAGTTGATGGTCAGTTGTAATGATTGAATATGGGACAATTAAAATTGAAAGATAAAAAAATAATCCATTAATTAAATTTTTGTTTAATTTCTCTTCATCTTATATCAAAATTTCATTTCTTTGTTTTCTTTCATTTTAAATATTCAAATTTTTTTTCTTTTAAAGAAATTTTTTATTTTCTTTTTGTATTTTTTAAAAATCATTTTTTTGGGGTTGAAAAATTTAAAAATTTCGATTTTCTACAAACGTTATACTCATACACACACATTCACACATACATACACACACACACATGCATACACACACATACATACATACATATGTGAAGAAAATGTAGAATTGTAATTTTTTTTTCTTTCTGCTTCTATGTTTCTTCTTCTTCTTCTTTTTGTTTTTATTTTTGTTTTTGTTTTTTTTTTTTGGTTTTGTGTTTTCTCGCTTTTATTATATGTATATGTGCACCCAGTTGTGCGCTGGTGCGCGTTTATCAAAAATTCATTTCGCAATCTACACGCGTGAGAGTTGTGAATTTTTGATGATAACGACCTTTCTCTATATACTCACTTCACGTCCACAAAAAAAAAAAACATTTTTGTATATCTATAAACAAAATGTTATGCACACACACACACATACACACACACCATATATATATCTACATATATATGTCCGTGTGTACAACAACTCGAGTGTGTTTTTTTTTTATTCCAAATACATTCCTCTTAAAACTCCCCCACTCCCCTCCTCAACCCCCACCACCACCCATATCAAATATATATCTACGTTACAAAACATAAATACAGTTTTTTTTTCTTCCCTCAATATTTAAATGTATTCGGTTGTGTTATGTTTGTATTGTATATACTATATGCTAAAAAAGTGGTGCAGATAAATAAAAATTTACCACATAACATCAACAAGCTTGTACATTTATATATACATTTATTGAACTTAACTTTATACGTAGATATTTATATGCTAGAACAAATCAACGAATATTAATCGAATGGATAATAAATTTAAATATTATTTTATTTACCACAACTTTAATTGGAAATGTGTTTAAATCACAATTAATTATAATTCATAACTACATAGAGAACATTTTATCATCTTTATGTTGTAACTATTCTAATCTTACATTTACTTCAAAGAGAGATCATCTGATATTATGGTATGGAAATAAAATGAAGTTCTAATATTTTATTATGATGACTTCTTTTCATTTGTTATAAAATTATACAGAATTATTAAATTGTGTTATGTTACTTCTTATGCTGGTTTGCGTTTAATCACATACATCTCATGCATTTCAGATGACACAAGTATACGAAAATGGTAATTTATGTTTACTAGCGAGTCTTGTCTCAAAGTCATATATAAGATTTTGAGAAATTCAATCCATTATTTCTATAATAAGCTGACGTTTGAACCGGGAATCTATTGTTGAAAGTCTGCCATGTTTCTACTCTGCCTCAGCGCCACTTGTCATGATTATATAAATTGTATGAAGAAAGTAGAAAATTTCACAATGGTGAAAATATTTGCCAGTTCTTTCAAAAGTTATTTTCCACCGTTAACTGTAGAAATTCATATAGAAATTATTGGGCAGAATATCAACAATTCCATAACATTTTTACTTCGTTGATATAGAAATACTTGAATTGTACTTATGTGACAGTGGGGGTATATATTAAAATGTCCACCCGCGCACACATTTTCTAAAATCCGCAGCCACAAAAATATATCAACAGCAAAAAATATTCTACCCTTCTTTGCCCACCAACTTCTTCTTCTTCTTCTTCTTCTATAACACTTTTTCTGGTATATACTTTCGTATATATGATATAATATTGTTGCTTTTATTTTTAAACGACACCCAACACCCAAAAACCCAAACAACACGAACAACAACAAATAATATCAATGGAGACGACAACGACGACGATATACAAGACTTTATTTTATTTTACTTGTGTTTTGTATAATATTTGTTGTTGTTGTTGTTGCTGTTGTTGTTGTTCTTGTTGTATTTTCATTTCTTCTCTTATATTTTTGTTTCATTTTTGTTTTCGTTGTTTATTGTATTGTTGTTGTTATTATTATTATTGTTGTTGTATATCTCTACTCCTTTGGGGTGGTTTAAAACGATTTTCTTTTCCGTTTATTTTTTATTTATTTTTTTTTTATTTTTGTATTTTTAAATTTTTGTGTTAATATAATTTTCATGTTTATGATAAAAGGTTGGTTTAAAATATATAATGTTGGAAATATAAACAGAGACAAAACAGTAACAAAGTGAGAAATGGTGGGGGGTAGACATATATAGAGAAATTCCATTAACACTTTCTTTCTTTTATTGGATAAAGATTCAATTATTTCAAGTGAATATTTTAATCTTTCGAACAGACAAAATAATTATCTTTCTACAGTTTCAATTCAAATGCACAAACAAATAAATTGATTTTCTTTTTCTTTTCTTTTTTGTTGGGATTCATTCCTAAAAAAAGTTCGATGTAAATATTCTTGTGGAATGTTTATTACAAAGTTTTTTAAAAAAAGAAACAAATACTTAGTTGGGTGCATTCTTATAACAGATTTTTAATGTTTAATTTTTAAACTAATAATTATTAAGGATTTTAGGTAAACAGAAGATGTTCCGTGTTTTATCTAAATGAAGTTCAAATAATAAATGTGATTTTTCTCTGAACACACATTGGCAGGGTTAGAAATACTCTAGACTCTCATCAATAGTATTCCCGAGCTTAAACTGACAATTCTGTTTCGTTACAATTAATTAAATATTGTGTCATTACACATTTAGTCATTACAAATATTTATATTTAATCTTTAGGAAAAAAACAAAATGTAAGAATTTATAAAAATTAAAATATTTCGTTGAAACAATTTATAATTCTTTCAATCTATAAATATATTTTCTAAGGAGAATTTAAAAGAAAATCATCAATGGAATAACGAACATATGCATCTATAAGTTAATGTTGTTCCCGATGCACAATAATAAATTATTTTTTTATATTTTGTAATGCACTCAAAATGATTCATTTTTAGGAAAGCAATATTTCTAATATTTTCATCTGGCTCTTAATTCAAATCAAGGTTCCAGTTTTTAGTGAATCTTTTGTAGAAAATTTCAGTTATTCCTTAAATAAATATAAAGATTTCTAAGTTAAATTTAAAAACAAAAATGGAATTAATATTGCAGGAAACATTCTCTGATGTTTAATGGAGTTTATAAGATTATTCACAAAGATTTTATCAGACTTGAAAAAAAAAAGCTTCTAAATAATCTGTACATTATCCTTTGGTCACTCAAAATTTTACAATAAAACTTTAATTATTTTTTCTTACTCCAACATTATATAATAAGATTTTTCTATCTTTTTCTTAATTTACAAAGTCACTTAAAATTGTTGTAAAACCCAAACAAATAATGATTTAAAATTTTTTTGTTCATTTAATTTATGTGCAAATAAATATATTTATAAATCATTGATGCCATTTTTCATGTTGGTAATAAATTAATGTTATCCAATCCAAAGTCAAACATGACCGAATTCGGATTAAATACAACACATAAAACATATACTATTATATACTGTATTGTTATATACATATATATATATATTTATATATTCTTGTATATTACCTAACCGCATAATAGTAACAAAATCATTAACATTATGATGCGGTTTTCTATCCTCAAATAACAAAAATGTAATTATAAACCAAAGAGACTAATTTTCTTCATTTTCCATTTAAAGTGTGTAACATTAATATCTACCACCACTTACATACATATACAATACAATCATATCACACACACACACACATATAATATTATGTATAGAGTAAAAATATAAACCCAATTCAAATATCGCACTGTACCAAAAAAAACCCATATAATACAACAAAAAAAAACCCAACAACATTATTTTATAAGTGTTTATATTTGATACTCCTTAATTATATCATATACGAAACATTTTCATATAACCACCAAAAACAGCAACAAAAATAACAAGCAGAAAAAAAAAAAAAACCTTAAAAATATATAGTCAGCCATCCCTTAATATACTATATTTGTCTCTCTCTCTCTCTTTCTCTCTCTGTCCTACTCTATGTCTTTCTGTTCCTATATATAATATATAAATATAATATATAAATTTTCCAACATTTACTAAAAAAAAAAATTCTACTGTTTTTATTAAATATTCATAAAATAAACTTTGTTTTTCTTTAGAAACAAAAAAAGAAAGAAACTCAATAATAATATTCTATATTGGTGCATTTGCATCTATCCGTTAATCAAATCTACTAAATTGTATATAAGTGGGATATGTATATGTAAGAGGGGTGGTGGTAGGTCGATTTTTGAAATGTATACATTTAAGTAAACAATAATTCTTTGACAAATCAACCCAAACAAAAAATATTATTTTGTTAAAAAAACTCTTTCACTTCTTTAATGCTCTCAAAATAAAATTATTAGATTTTTATATACACACACACACATACACAGGCACACATAAAATATTGTGGAAAATATAGAAGTTCATATTCCAGTTCTTTTACATCAAATTTTCTATATAAATATAGAATAGTAAATATATTCAACAAAAATAAACCAAACCCAGTATACAAAAAAAAATGTAAAAAAATATGATACCATACCCAACCACCCCCTGTTTATACTCCCGTATATACAAACCAAACGACCCACTCTCTCTCTCTCTCTCTCTCTCTATATATATATACAGACTTTAAAATGTACTTTTAGTATAGTGTATGCTACACAGATCGTTTTCTAAATGCACGCGGCGATTTTCTTCTTTTAAAACTCAAAGTACCACCACGATCAAATATATATATTTTTTTTTTGTTCTCTTCATATTCACATCTAAATCCTTACATCCTTATGAACCAGAAAAAAATCCCTCCTCCTATTTATATCAGTTATACTAACAACAAGTCATATAGAGAAAGATGAACAACAACAAAAAATTCCTCCAACTATTTTCCTACCCTTAAATAATTTTTGTTTCGTACAATTTAATTTTTTTTTTTTTTGCTTCAGTAGAGAAGAGACGAAGAGTCCTGTCAGAAAATATATGTACAATTTTCCCCTTGTTCCGATTGGTTGAACAGAAAGGCGTTTCTTAACCAACGGTATTTATCCCTTCCAAAATCATCTGATAGAATATTCTATATATTTACCCATACATAATTTCCACAAGGAATTTCTGATTTTAGTATTTTAGTTTTTTGTTTTTGTTTTTCTTTTTCTTTTTGCTTTTCTGTGTATAATGACGATGAACAAATTGGGACTATACTCCTAAATTATATCTATCACTTAATGCAATTAGCAGGATGTCATTTATTTTAAAATGTCCACAACAAACATTAAAGATTATATGGATTCTCATAGATTTTCCATTTTCTCTATATTTACATACATACATACACACAGACACATATATATATAAATTCAAATAGAAAGAGATTTAAATACAAAATGTTCTTTTATCTTGAACCAATTATTTGTAATAATGAATAATCCTTATTTGAAGATAATTTTCGAAAATAAAAGGAAAATTTTGTAAATTCAATAAAATTTTAAATTATTCTACATAAATCAATGATTAACTTAATATTATTTGCATTAGTGTTATCAGGCATTTCAGTATTTGTTAGAATACGACAAAATAGAAATGTCAAATAATTTGACTGTCTGTTCTAAAAGTTTCACAACGCCACTCATCGTTTTATTCAAGAAAATTAATTTATATGAATGACAAAAAAAAAAAAAAGTGTCGTCTACAATTTATGTAGATGTATCTCTAGTCACAATTAGATTATTATCGTACACATAATTATTCAACCACAATTGCATTTTCAAATTATATATTTATTCGCCATTCCACAAAATACCAGGCAACTCCATTTCCTTTTCCAATATAATCTAATATTTTTCCCTCGAGTGTTTTTTTCTGGTTGTTTTTTTTTTATCATAATAATAATAATAATAAAATAAATAAAATTTTCCACTTGTTTTTCTTCTGTTTTTTTTTGTTTTTCCTATAAAAAAGAGTGAGAAAGTAAGAGCGAATAAAGAAATCCAATTATATGGGCGGAGCAAAAATATATGAAATTATTTCAATTGGTTGAGTAACAATTTGGTGGGCGTGTTAGTAAAATCAAATTTTCAAACGTTTTTCCTAGAAATTGTTTTTTGTTTTTTTTTTTTTCTTTTTTAGTTGTATGTGGAGGAGAATCGAATTTCTCTCTGCTTGTTATATATTTTTATATTTCTAGACAGGCAGAAAAAAAAGAAGAAGAAGAAGAATAAACACAAAAATGAAACGAAACGATAAACGTTTTCCTCTTAGATGAAAATAATATAAGGAATCAGTCTTCGTGCTGAAATTGTCGATGATTGTTGTGTTAGATCTTTATAATCTCTCTTTTTCTCTCTATTATTATTGTTAATATTACTAGAATCTATCTAATGTAAATGCGTAAATGGATTCTAGTATTTTTCTTTAGTTTTTCTTTTAAATGTGAAAAAAAAATTTTTTTATCAATATAAAAAAAAAATTGTGTTTTATTTGCGTTTTTTTTTTTAAATTGTTGATTTAATGATAATCGTATAAATATTAAAACATAATTATTGTGGATGAGCAGTTAAAAGTGAAGTTATAGATAAAATTAAGGAAAAAAGGTGAAAAACACAATTTCTCTTGTTTGAATTATAAAAAAATATTTGAAAAGGATATAAAAGGAACGTATGTGTGTGTATGTATTTTTTTTTTGTAGAAAATTCTAGAAAAGAATCAACAAAAGAAAAATAAAAAGAAAATGGCGTTAAAAAAGTGATTTTTATTTAAACAAAAAAAAAAAAATTAAGTTAGAAAAGAAAAGTGAAATTTTGTTTTTGTGTTTTTCATTTTGAGAATTTTTATTTATAATTGTGTTTTTTTTTTTAATTGATTTCGTTGATTTTTGTTATTTGTGATAATTTTGGTGAATTATTTTAATGATGGTAATGATGCAATCACCAAACACGTCTTACACAAATGGACAACAAAATAGTCCAACAAATTCAAAATCAAATTCACCAAAATTTTTAAATATTAACAATAATAACAATAATAATAATAATAATAATTATAACAACAATAATATTGTACTACAAGAAACAGGATTTACAAAATTTGATCATTTACATCATCTAAATCATAATCATCATAATCGTTCAACAGATAGACAATTAATAACAACAGGATTAACAACAACAGCAACAACAACAACAGTGATAATACCTGTAACTACTGTAACATCAACAATAGCATCAGCAACAACAATACCAATAACAACATCAATAATACCACAAAAATTTGATACAACAATATTAACAACAACATTAGCACAATCAACAATACCAACACATCAAGTAACAACAGCAGCATCACTTTTAATGACAAAATTTCATGAACAACAACAACAACAACAACAACAAAATCATCAGCAACAACAACATCAATCAGATGATTTAATTGAAATAAAAAATAAATTTCCATTAATAACAACAAATAGTAATAGTTTAATATGTAATAAAGATAATCAACCAATATATAATAAAGATGATACAAATGAATATGAAACAAATGGTAAATTTTCAATTGAACGTCTTAAACAATTGACTGATCACAGTATAAGTAGATTAAGTCCATCAGATGTTGATAGTAATCAATCTGGTAAATACTCAATTGATCATAGTATTAAATATAGTAATAATAGTAATTTAACAACAACAACAACAACAACATCATCATTAATCAATAATCATGATTTAGTTGAACAACAACAACAACAACAACTTCATCAACTTTCACAACAGCAACAACAGCAAACAAATCAAATAAACCATCAATTTACTTCAATAAAATATCCAATAAATAATCCTGTTGAAATTGATATTGAAAGAATAAAATTAACAAGAACAATGACAAATGTTAAAGATTTATCGGATTTTGGTTTTAGAATACAATTGGGTGGTTTAACAACAAATAATTATGCAAGAAGTGATACAAGTGAAGAATTAATTGTTGATGGTAATGATGATAGTAATTGTAGTCAGGATACAGCGACGGTACGTTTACATTTTAATTTGCTTTTTTTTTTTCATTTAATTCAAAAATAATTTTTTTTCTTTGTTAATATTTAATTTATTTACAATTGGTCCCCTAATTAACTTCGAGTACTTAACTTATATATTTTAGAACACTGAATTAGGCAAATACAACAATGATCTTGTATATAGCAAGGATTTCCAAATTTCCAATTTCTGCAAAAATTGTTTTAGTTTGATGAGGCAATTAGAAGTTATGAGTGACACTTCGGTTAATAATCACACTTTTGCCGACGGTTCGGTTATGAGTTGTAAGTTTCTGGGAAGAGTAAATAAATATTAATTACAATGAAATTTACGGCTAAATGTTCGAAAAGGATCATACTTGGATTACATTAAACGAAGGAATGTGGAATGATTCGTCAAATGACGTCAACCCTCCTTCATTATTTAAAATCATTTTTTTAACTAAAATGACTATAAAATTATTAATCTTGAATCATATTGAAGCATCTGGAATTATAAAATGCAATAGAAAATATTTCTTTCACTTAAAAAACGGAAATTCATTTTAATTATTAACTGTTACTTAAATTAACAGAAATAATTAATTTGATGACATATTTATTGAACCTGAAAACATTTTCAAAATATCATTTTTACTTTTATAAATTAATTTAACGATTACAAAAACTTATAAACTAAACGTTGTTTTATGGAAATGATTTCCTGATATTTTAAGAGACAGGGAGAGAGAAAGAGAAAGAATGATTCGTTGAGTTTTTTGTCAACGCCATAAGAATATTTTACACTTTGTAAAATAGCAAACGACAAACGACTTTTAAAATTATGACTATAAATTTTTTATTACAATCGCAAAAGAATTTCAATTTTTAATTTCTCATTCTTTTAATTCTCTTCAGTTTCATACATTAAAAGAAGTGATCTAATCTAATGGATCAGTGAAAAAAACAATTCTTACAAAGAAAAGTTAATCCGTAAATATTGTTAAGCTTAATGAATTGTTTATTTATTTTTATATCATTTGATAGAATTTGAGAAGACAGACGGAACGATCTCCAGTGTCGGTGTTTTTCAAAAGTTAACTTTTGATCAATTCCTTCTAGTGGCTAGGGTTCATTTATGTCACTAAATCAAAATTTAGCGGAAGCTTGTATTAATGAAGTGTTTTTTATGTAAATAAAAATACAAACAAACAAATAATAAATCAATTGAAATAAAGGCAAAGTTTGAACTGATTTTTAACAATTATTGTTAATCCGTGACACTTTTCAACCTAAGTTGAAACTCAAATATTTTCTGGCAATGCTAATATTTCGAAGAATTTAATGATAAAAAAGTTTTCCTTTTCAAGAAAGTGTTTCTTATAATTTACAAGATGGACAGTAGTTGTAATTAAACTTTTAATGGTGTTTGATTAACTACAATTTGGAATTATAATTGAGTTTTATGAAGAACTTTGGGCTCTTGAACACAATTTATCTCATTGTGTGAGACAAATCGAAACTAATTTGTATTTTGATTGACAAGATTCCAAATTTTTGTTTTTGTTGCGTATATGATTGGGAATATTTGGCATCGTATTTTTCTTCCATTTGATTTTGATCTTTTTTATTTATGCAATTTCCTGAACTTCTTTAAACAAATTATATGAAAACATATTCACTATTTTGTTTATTTTTGTTTATTTTGGTTTGTTCTAATTATGGATTGCAACTTAAAAATCGAACCCTAACATCCCTACATCCCAATTTCGGTATTGTTTTTTTATGAATAAAATAAAATTGTTTCTTTCGTAATTAATAATTTAATTAATTTATATTTTTTTATCCTTTAATTTCAGGTATGTCCAGTTGATTTAACACGTTCAATAAATACAAAACCAGTACATGAAATTGATAAAGAAATACCAAGAAAATTAGCCTTCTCTGTTGAAAATATTTTAGATCCAAATAAATTTTGTGGTAAAAAAGGTGAAAAATATTCAAGACAATGGAATGATTATGATCGTGATGAATTACGTGACAAAAATATTGATGATGATCAAAGTGAATCACAATCAGGTATGAACATTTTTCTCTATACTTTATGATTTTCATTAATTTCAGTGTTAAATGTGCGTGCAATAAAATGTAAAAAAGAAAACAACGAACGCAGACAAACAGACAAAACAAAACACAACAAAAAATAAAAGGATAAAAAAAAGAGAGAAAATGGAAAGATGAAAAAAAAAAATTTACATAAAATTCAAATTGTAAATTCGCGAATTTGATTTCTCCCGTGGGTGACTGAATTTTTATTTTCTATTTTTTTTTTGTTTTGGGGAAGGAATGTTTCTGGTGTTTTTTTTTTTTTAAATTTATTTTGTGGGTTTAGTTAGAGATCGATACGGATGATGTATATTAGGTAAAAGAGATTGTCAGTTTAAAATAATTTATCTATAAATTGGGAAAATCCTCTTACTCTTGTACACGTATATAATACAATTATCCAATTGATGACCAATATTTGGTTTGTCCATTCTGCATTTAGTTCAGCAGTCTGGAGTCTGTTTTTTTTTTCTTTTTTTCTGCTTTTGCCTCGTTTTTCTTTTTTTCTTTTACCTTTTTTTTTAAACAATTTTCCTGTTTTTATTTTTGTCCATTTTTTTTTTTATTTGAATCGCTCTGATTGATGTTTTTAATTGAAATCGATCGTGTGTTTTTTTTCTGTTGTGAATTCTTTTTTTTTGTTCACTAATGGAAAAAAGCAGAACAAAAAATTAATTTAAAATTATAAAAACTGAATTCAAATTGATGCTGGAATGAGGTGGCTTATAAAGTGTCGCAATACGAATCGTTTATTTAGTTACTGGGGAGTTCATGTAGGATAAATTGGTAAGATTTTGAATACAAATTTAGTTACTGGAAAAAGGAAGTAATGAGATTGAAATTTAGGATGCAACTATTTTGACGGTTAGCTCCAAATTTTTGTAAAGTTCAGTACAAACATTAACATAACTGTTTTGTTTATTCGTTACAAAAGAAAATCATTCATAATTATATTTCGAACCTAATGCAATCGACATGAATGAATTTAATGTTTGAAATGCGAATATGTTGAAACCGGAAAAACTCCAATTTCCACTAAATTTTTGATCAAATTCATTTTAGAGGAGTCATGAGTATCAAAATATTTTTATTATATGAAAACAAATTTTTCCAGAAATATTTATTTATTTCATTCATCTAACTTCTATTCTAAATTTTGACTCGCCATTAAATTTTGTAGGTAAGAAAAATATCATTTTATAAGAAGTTCAAAATACTGAATAGAATCAACAGCGTTAATTTTCTCATTCAATAAAATTTTAGGAAATTTATACACTTTTCAAAACAATTAGAAAATCCATTTAATATAAATATCAAGTCAAAAAAAACTCCCTTCTATTTTTGAATCCGCAATAATAATGTTACGCTACTGAAATAACTCTAAAAATATTTATGCAAAGCACAAATATAATACATTTTTGTCATATTTATATCTAACCCTTCACATACTACCACATACCATACACTCACACATAAATATCTATTTGTACACACACACACAATGAAAAAAAAGTTTATATACAAAAGAATTACCCGTCATCGTTAGCGTGCGGCATCATCTTAATTAGGGTGTTAAATATAAGATAATAAACGTACCATCTCTAACCATCTTCAATCGTTAACATATTCTAAATATTATACTCTAGTCTATAATAATACAGTGAAAAAAGAAAAGTAAAGAAGAAAGAAAAAAAAACATCAGCAGCAGCAAAAAGAAAAATTCACAACCAAAAACCAACCCTTTACACTGATTACAAAACATCTTACTCAAACTTTAGTCACCCAATTATATTCCATCTATTTCACCCATTTATCCACCCACTTATACAACCATCGTCAAAATACAAAATAGCTTTGGTGATAATAATGATAATAAACACCCTTAAAAACCATGATATGCCTCTAGTGGAGACCCATTTTGTTCGAGTTGCTCAGTAAAACACGTTTCACGTTTATTATTGTTATTGTTGTTCTTGTTTGTGTTGTTGTAAATTTTCTTCCATTTACTTGCCTGCCTTTCCTTGCTGTTAGTGTTCATATTATTGTTAGGAATTTTTGGTGGATTTTATATAGTTGGTATGAGAGAATTTGTGTTGGTTGATTTGATATAACCAAACAGGCGATAGAATGAATTGTTAAAGAGGTAGAAGGGTTATGTGCGGTAATTAACTAGCTTGCTAATTAATCGGGGGATCATTTCGTTGAATTTGTACAATAACATTATGTTATATATACAGAGATGTATAAACAAAAACTATATATTGTTTGTTACGTTAAGCTTACAAATTAGTGTATATAGACACACACACACACACGCACACATATAAATACAAAATCATGCCCAAATTCACACTCACACATATTATATGGTAATGATTATTATGTATATTTTATAACGTTGGGAAGAATATATTCCAGTGTCTAGTAGAATGAGTCAATCAGGGCTTAGTATGATACATACACACACACACACACATATATATATATATGTATGTACTATATGTACACATATTATTTATTTTTACATATTATATTTTTATAAAAGGTACCCAAAAATAATAACGCACAAAACATCAACAATGAATATTATTTATAAAAATTTAATTGACTTTACCATCATTATAATTATGATTACGATTATTGTTATTATTATTTTAATTTTAATTTTAATGTTTACCACAATAAACAAAAAACAAGAAAATATACAAAATTGTACAGTTGAAATTGTTTTTGGGAAATTCTGTTATTTTCTTTTTTTTTTTTGTTTCAAAATTATAATTTCTTGGCACAAGTTTATAATTTTAATGAAGTTTAATTTGAAGTTATTGCCCTCGGCATTATTATTAGTTAAGTGGAATGTAAATGAGAATGATGGGGTGACAGTTATTTTAATGAATTGACATTTTTTTTACAAATCAATTCAATCCTTCGTTAACGTCATTTTTTGTTAATTGTAAATTAAAGAATGTAAGGCGCCTCCACCTACAACATTATATTTTGCCAGCATTTCGTTGCATTCTAATTATCTTTTTCTCTCAATATTCTTTGATTATCTCATTTATTATATTCCCCTCAGTACATTCAACAAATATTTCTCAAAATCAAAATAATTTATTACAAATCTCTCGTCCAAATCAAACAATTTAATTTCAATTACTGACGTCATCAATATACCACTCCCCTAATTCGTTTTCTAGTTAAAAGCAGCATTCAACAAATCTGTATCCAATTCAGGATATCCTTGTACTATATACCAACTAATATTGATTGATATTCCTACCACAGATCGCATCAGAAGGGAATTAGTCGTATCCATCGTTGAAATTAAATATACCAAAAATAAGTGTAGCAAGTGTTTTTCTAAATGTGTTTTGTAGTGAGAGACTACTATATAGTGAGGGGTTATGTTATTTAGGAGGAGAACCATCCAGACGAGACACAGGATGAGAATTGAGAATTGAGTCCAGACTAGGAATTGAAAACGAGATGGGTGCATTTGTTACATGATTATACACGACATATTATGAGGGTGCAGTGAAAATCGTTTTTTTTTCTGCTATAAATCGGAATAGAATCAATTAAAACAACAATAAACAATAACAATCAGGATCAATTGGTCACCTAAACTTGATGATAATGAAAAATTGTCGGTGGTTTGACACCAACAATGTTTTACAACGTTACAATATTATTACTACAATTTGGGGTTTGAATTATGAGTTTGTTTTATTTCTTCTTCATTATTTTTAATCTCGTTATCGTGAACATATAAATTTTACATTAGTTTCAGAAAAATTTAAGGTGTAAAAATATAGAGTCACAGATTATGTTCTTTTATTCAATAATATTTGTTCGTTAGTCAGTACGATTTATTGAAATATTCAACCTTAAACATAATCATAGGATCGTTTATCTTCATCCTAAATATTTCATTGTTAAATTAATCCAATACTAAGAAAGATAAAGATCTTAGTTAAATCTTGATTATAGAATTTCTACATTTTCCTAATTATCAGTAATTGTTATTGTGAACTGGCTATTAAAGATGGCATAATAATTGTTAAGCAAAAGCTTTGTGCTTGATATTATTGATTGAGTTTAATGACCGAATAACTGTTTCATATTGATTATAAGAGGCATTAATATAATGCATTAATCAGAAAATTAATGAAAAACTGTCGCTTTTGTATTTGTTACTTTATTTCAACAATACTGTACCATTTAATTCGGTTTTGCATTGATAGAGAAATTATTAATAAATAAATTAATATAGAGAAAAAAACTGGAAAATTATATCGAGAAACAACAATTTGCCGAAATCAATTTATTCGTTCAATTTTGTAAAGGTGAAACGAAAAAAATTACAAAATAAAACCCTTCATTTATTTTCTTATCCCTTATCTTACATAAAGTAATCCAATCAAAAGCCGACTTGTTTACAGTTTGTAAAAATACAAAAAAAAAAAAAAAAATAGATGAAAAAACAGTCACAATATAAGGTTGAAAACTCAAAGGGTTAGGGGAGAGAAAGAGTGAAAACAATCTTTTCGTTTAAATTTTAAAGTATTTAAGAAGTTAAGGAAATTTCTTGTTTTTTGTCGTATCTTTCATTGATGTAATTCTTTAAAGCAAAAACAAAAAAAAAAAAGGGTTATCAAAGAAACCCTTTTAGTAACGATTTAACGGGTCAACTATTTTATATTAAGAAGATTTTAAACAAAAAGCGAATACGCAGAAAAACATTGGTAATAATTTTTAAATTGTATAAGAAGAAACACCCTCTCACTTCTAGCGTCACACTGTTGTTTTTTTTTTTTTGCGACGTGTCTTAAAATCTTAAGGTAACGACCGTCAGTCGTATTTTTCTTTTCATGTTTTCAAAAATGTATTTTTTGTCGACTTTTCGCCCTTGTTTTCGGTTTTGTAGTCATCAAATCCACATGGGAATTTAATTCAATTGTTTGTAAACGTAACCACACACATAATATATCGTTGTTATATGTTTATATGTGTATGTGTGTGTGTATTGGAAAATGGGGGACATTTATAAAAGAAAAATTTATCGTATTTTAGTTTGTAAAGATTTTAAAGGTTATGCATTATCCAATGAACTCTAATATTTATTTATACAGGTCTTTAGACACTTGAATCGATTTCTTTTCTTTAACATACTGGAAAATTACACGTTACAAATAGATTTAATTTTCTTAAAGAAAATTGCATTAAAATCAGGTTTATCTTAAGATTGTATTGTGGATTGACACGTGAACTAAATTTTCTACTTTCTCAAATAAAGTAAATACTTTCTTACGTCAAATATTTTGTCTTTGTATAATTAAAAAAGAATTTGTTGACAATTTAATATTTATTTATTTATTTTCACAGCAAATGATGCAATGGAAATGGATCAAGATGAAATATGTGATGATACAATGGGTAGTGATATGGATGATCACGTTAGTGAGACAGATTCAAAAAAGGGTAGTTCACGTTCATCACGTGGTAATTCAAGTGAAAGTAAATCACAGGGTGGTGGCTCAAAACCAAGAAGGTATTTTTTTTCTAAAAATAAATAAATAAATATGGATTTGTTTTTTTTAATATTTTAAAGTTACAGAGCGAGAACCGCATTCACATATGAACAATTAGTATCATTAGAAAATAAATTCAAGACAACACGTTATTTATCTGTTTGTGAACGACTGAATTTAGCATTAAGTTTAAGCTTAACTGAAACACAAGTAAGAATATTTATTATTTAATTAATTCTTTATTTTATTTACATTAAAACCAAAAATTGTTTTTTTTTTAAATTATTTAGGTAAAAATTTGGTTTCAAAATCGACGTACAAAATGGAAAAAACAAAATCCTGGTATGGATGTTAATAGTCCAACTGTTCCACCACCAAATTCAGGTAATTTATTATTAAATTTAAATAATATTTATATAATTAATAAAAATAAATTAATTAATTTAGGTAACTCATTTGGTCCTGGTGGTTATGCTAGCGGATTATTATATCCTCATGCTGTACCATATCCACCATATGGACCATATTTTCATCCACTAGGCGGACACCATTTAGGCCATTCACATTCATAAAATTTAATTAGTATTTTTGGACAATTTAAAGTTAATTAAGCGTAATAAAATATTTAAAAATTTTTAATTATAAAAAATTGTGATGAAAACTTAAAAGGAAAAAAAATCCATTTTAAATAAAAAAAAAAAAAAAATGAAAATAATTGCAATTAATTTGATTTCACATAAGTTTAATAATTGAAAGAAAATCTGTTAAAGTAAAAAAGTACCGTTAAATTCATTTTAATTAAATCATAATAATTGTTGAAATTGTTAAAAATTTCTTAAAGGTCATTGATGAACATTTCAAAGTCAAAGTGTAAAAATTGACATAACGTTACAACCATTGAATATCAGTGTATTGCCCGATGGACAATAATTTCTTAATTAAATGTTTCATGCACATGAGGTGTGTCCATTGTGTAAAATTTAACATTTTGAACGTAAAAAAAAAACCCAATAGAGAAAAATGTCAAAAAAAAAACCAAAATTATTTCACTTTACTTTTTATTTCCAGTTTGTGCATTTTTTATCAAATTAAAGTTTGAATGAAAGAAAAAAAATCAAAATCTTAATTATTATTTACTTTTTGGCTTATGAGAAAATTATTAAATAAAAAAAAATTCGGTAAAAAATTAAAAAAAAAAAAAAAAAGTGAGAAAAAAAAGAAAAAAAAAAAGTGAGAGAAAAGAAAGAAAAACAAAAAAATAGAATAAAATTAAGAAAGAAAGTTGTAAATTATGTAAAAATATTAGTAATAAAAAAATTAAAATAAGATTTTAATAAAATTGTGTTTAAATTTTAAAACAAATCAATTAGTTAAAGGAGTTTTAATGGTGGGTGTGGAGGGCGCCACTTTATTTTATATTTTATTTCGAATTAATTTCAAATGTCACTCTTACGTCTTTAAGTTAAAACTTTTTAGTTTTGTTTTGTTTTGTTTTATTTTTTTTTTTTTTTCCAACTGCAATAAATTCTCATATAAATTTTTGTATACAAGAAACAGATCAAAAGAAACAGAAAAAAAGAAGAAAATGCCGTCGGTGTTTGTGGTGAGGAGTATAAACGTCTCGATAATCGTTCGTGACATGCGACAGCTTAAAATTTTAAAAATAAAAAAAAAAAAACAAATTCTGTTTGAAGATTTTTTTTTATTTTTTTTAACAAAAAAGAAAAGAAAAAAATAAATTATTAAAAAAATCTCTTCTTTTCGCATCAAACAATTATATATTTTATAGTTTTTTACGATTCACCTTTAAACACATACACACACACACACACACATACATATGTTCACACAAGAAAATAAACCTATACATTATTGTATGTAGCGTACACAAATTTTCCACATCACTTTATAATATAAATAATTCAAATACAGTAATTATAATTTTCCCCTCATTTAACACACCGAAAAAAAAAAAAACGTAAAACTTAATTATTCTTGTTTTTCCCAAAACAACTTTGTGTCCTTTTACACAGTCATTTATCAAAATTTGTGTATGTACCTTTTTCCTTTTTCCTTTTTCCTTTTTTTTTTTTTTCTTTTTTATTTTCCACCCATTCCATTTTAAATCTAAAATATACGATCACATCACAAATTTGTTCGTGTTTTTTTTTCTTCTTTCTCTTCTCCTTCTTCTTTCTTTTTTCCATAATTTGCTATCAAATAATTTTCCACTGTATCTAACTTACCTATTATATTGCTGCCCTGACAACAAACTCTATATATCTCTCTTTCCATTCTTATATTATTTCATAAAAAATATGCAGGATGTATACAATATATTGTAAGAGGAATAAACAATATTCCCAGAAGACAATAAATACAAAAACAACTAAGATATGGCAACTCTAAAATTCAATAATTCATCTATGGGGCGACACACACATAATATCATATGTATGACAAATAAACAATTTCCACTCAACCATAATAATTCATAAATGAAGAGAAGAGACGATTATTTAGTATAAGGAGAAAAAGAGATGAAAAATAAATATATATATATAAAAAAAAAGAAGAAGAAATTGTTCAGGTACCTTTTTTTTTGTAAAGTCATATACCCCGGCATTGAATTTGATCTCACTGGTATATTCAGCCACTGTAAATATATAATTGGGCAATTTTTCACAAATTACATATATTTTCCTAGATGAGGATGAATGACATCTTTCTGTTTTTCTCTTTCCGTACTTTATTCCGTTCTCTCACTCACACACATTTAAAACATTTTATTTTATTATTATTCGTTATTTTTCGGATATTTGATATTGAATCGATAGAAGCGTGAAAAACGATTATTAAATTTCAATTTTGATAAATAGACTTTATGTGAAAATTATTTCATATGTATGTTGATTGCATAAATTCATTCAATAAAATTCATTTGAGCAAATAAACCTAATTAGTATTTCAATAAAATAATATTTGATAATTGAAAGAAAAATCAAAATGCACAAAATATTTGGAATTAAAATTAGGTCATCTGGAATGAGATTAGACTGAACTTATTTTCACCAAATTTGATATAATTACGTTAAAGCAAAAACACCTGGTTGATCTTAGGTTTGGTTTAAGTTTAGTTGTAATCGTATAACTGATTACGGTTACTTCGCTACGTATCACTTCACTCCTTTCTCTACACACACAATAAAAATGAAAAATAAAATAAGAAACATATTTATGATGAAATTCTTTCTTTCTAGTCTTCAATGAATTCATGTCTAAATATATATTATGCGCATCTAAAAATATATAAAAAATGTTTATAGCCATAAACACAACGACATACAGATAACATTTTTTTTTTAACTCAATTGCCTTTCATCTTTTTATATAACTTCACGGAACTTGACTTTCTTTTTCCTTTTTTTGTGTTTTGTTTTTGTTTTCGTTTGTTGCTTTTGCTTCTCCTTTTTTTTTGTGTTTTAGTTTCTTTTTTATTTATAAAAATTATTCGCATCATCTTTCATACGACCATCATCATTTGTATCATCATCATTTGTTTAATGAGCCATTGAGGGCAATTAAGTTAACTTGCTAATTACCTATGTGCAGAAGACCGCCCGCTCTACTAATATAATAAACAGCCTTTTGATAAAACCGCGTAACATAAAATTAAATGAACGACGAAAAAGAAACAGAGAGATGAGGAATTAAATAGAAAAAAAGGGAAATGTTTGAACGCAATTTAAAGGAAACAAAAAAATGAGCATTTCAAATGTTCATTTTAGCAAGTGCCAATTAGGGATAAATACGTGATCCTTCATAATGGATACACCTGAATTTTTCACGTGTTGCATAATAATCATCATTATTAAATGGCAATTATGTTACAGAACAAAATAAAAGTGCTAGAATATTCACCCTACTTAATAAACTCACCCTTACCGATAAAAAATCATTTATAATTCTTATTTGATTGTTAAAATTGTTAGTTTGTATAATTTCCATATTTTCTTCAATAAAATAAGTTTCCCTTTTTTATATTTTTTTTTTTTGAACGCACCTCTTACTTCACCCACTTATTATACCCTCACAATTTTTTGTTGGATTTACAACAAATGAACATAAAATACAATTTATTTTTTTGTCGCATCAATTGATAAATCGGTGAAACTAGTTAGTTGTATACGGAGAACATTTATAAATAATAAACCGCATATAATAAAAAAAAAATCACCCCATTTTTTTTTTTGAGCCAATCCTCAATAACAATAACACAAGAATGTTACAAAACTGCGACGAGACACAATTGAGAGTTTTATATTTTATCAAAAGTTAAAAAAAAAAGGACAAATAAAATATTAATGTTTTCTTTGGAAAGTGTTCTTTAAATCTTCAATCTGACAGTATTTTTTTTTTTTATGTTGACATTTTTATGACGTCATTGTTGTCTATCATATTATTAAACTTTTTATTCATAAAATAAAGAAAGAAATAATATATAGGTACGTACGTAGATTATTCTGTTTCTTCTTATTCATTTTCTATATGAAAATTTGTATAACGAAATATAAAACCCAGAGTGTTTTATACAATTTTCATCATATCGTGTCCCATCATAATAATGAAATTCAATACACAGATGTCATCGTTATCTCACCCTTACACCATATCACAACCATATACCACCCTTCCTCATATATCACTATCTCTTTTTCTCACATTAACTTATGTATATAGAAAGAATATTTTTCCCGTCAACTTACTTTGATACCATTTATATATAGAAAATGGTATATCAGAACAGAGTTAAAATGAATACACAAGGTATATTTCTCTGAGCGTTCCCCAGAGATCTTGTTTATGTCACCGATTTGATCCAAAACCGATTTTCAAGATGTTACTAAATCGAATTCTATAACATCCATTCCAACCCTATATTTCTCTTCCTATTATATTTTTCTATTTATAGACATTTTATTATCGAGATATAATACATTTAAGAGATATTTATACAACAATTCTTGTTCATAAAATTCTAATAGATACAAACATAAAAGATGATAGGAAAGAAGACAATCAGAAAGTAAAATATGTCAGCCAATTATTTGTGGTTTTGATATGAATTTTTTCTTCTTTTTCTTTTCTTTCTCTTTCATATTTTCCCATTTTTCTTCTTCTCGTATATTCATATATTTGGAAGAATCGTTTTTTTTTTCGCAATTTATATCGTTATCGGTAACACTCTTCTAGATGATAAGACATCATTTATTTATATAAATATATAGAGATGCTTTTATCAAGACCTTTAAATATAATCCAATCTAATCTCATTTCTCATAAGATTTTATTGTATATAATTTGGTATAAAAAATATTTTGTTGTATAGAAAATTCAAAATAACTATTTAGTCTAATATAATCAATCTTCTTGCCTCACACAACCCTTGTAACCTTTCTAATTTATATAAAACAAAATTATTTTCCAATCTAAATCAAATTAAATTTTAGTTTACTTTTTTATTATTGTAATTTGTAACAAAAGATTATTAGACAATACACAATACTTTCTAACAATTGAAACTGTCCAAACAACCGATACAAATCAACTAAATCGTATTGCACGTGTCTTACACGTGTCGTTAATTTAAATTTAAACGGATCTCATTTTATGCTATTTCAGGAGATTTAATTTTTATGTCTTCTTTCTGATTTTTATTGACCCTGTTTTAATAATTTATTTGCTGTTAGAGTTGATTTAAAATGAAGGTTTATAAAACTTCATACATTTAAAATTTAATTGCGCAATTCCTTTTTAAATTGAATTGGAAAGTTAGTGAGAGTAAATCTTATTGTTTATTGAGGAAACATTAAACGATAGTTACAACTTAATTAAGTTTTCTTATCCAAACATTTAGAAAAATTGACTTAATTTAGAGGAAGTATTTGCTGTATGCACGACATGAAAATAAAGTTTTGTATTTTAAGTATTTGGTAATTAATATCATTGGTGCCTAAAATACTTTATTACATGAAAATAAACCTTCCCAGCGTTCCCTTAATAAATGAAAATTTTGGGGAAAAAAACCAATTTTTAAGAATTTATAATTTCAATGTTATTTAAGTAAAACCTTTACACATTACTCAGATTTTAATTAATCGTAAGTAATTGTCAAATTGTTTCTATTTTATTTTCTGTATACAAAAGAAAAAATGTGACATAAAAATCAGTAGAAACCATCAAGTTAAAATAGAATTTTAATTTATTTCAACTAAATATTTTAATTGTGTATATAATATTTTATGAAGGGCATAAAGATTTTGCACAACAATCAGGGTAAGGCTTAGTTAAATCTTGAGGAATTATGGTACATCCATCGCTGAAATCCAACCCATCACACCTAAATATTAAAAAAAAAAGTTAATAATAATTTAATTAGATCAATGAATAATCATTTTTTACATCTGAATAAGAAATTTTGAATCAGACTGACAAACTGCTGATACACAACTGTTCTGCATTACTAAATTCTCTCCCACCGAATATTCACGATTGCCATCATCATCCCAACACTTTCCAGGAATTTCTATTTAAAAGTTTTAGTATTAATGGAAGAACTGAATTTATAAATTTAATTTTTTAGCATTTATTTGTTTCACAACAATCATTTTATTTGTTTTAATTATTTATTCCAACATTAACACTTTAACACTTTTAACAAAAAACACATCATTGCATAAGAACAACTAATATCAAAGATTGTGTTACTTACTTGGACGACATTTAGATTTTGCGCAACAATCAGGGTATGGCTTAGTTAAATCTTCAGGAATTATGGTACAGCCATAGCTGAAATCCAACCCACCACACCTAAATATTAAAAAAAAAAAAGTTAATAATAAATTAATTAGAACAATGAATAATCATTTTTTACATCTGAATATGAAATCTTGTATCATAGTGGCAAGTTGCTAATGCACAATATTGCAGTGGTAAATTTTCTCCCACTGAATATGCACGATTGTCATACTCATGCCAACACTTTCCAGGGTGATCTATTTAAGAGTAAATTGTGTTCCATTATTGATATAAAAAAATGATATTATTTGCAATTTCAATATTTTTAATAAATTTCAATTTTTTTAATTTGTATTAATTATTATTTATTCCAACATTAACACTTTTACCATAAACCACTTCGTTATAATAACAACTACTATCGAAAATTGATTATTGTTCAAATTACCTGGATGATATTCAGCCAATATTAACGAAATGCATAAAGCAAAAATAATTGATATGAAATTTTGCTTCATATTTAAATAAAAAATCTTTAATTTGCCAACAAACAGAATAAACTAAATAATATTTCAGTTATTATGGAATGATTGTAGATAATTTGTTGTTTATTTATATTTATTGATAAAAATTGAACTATACTAGCAAAGATTATTGTGTTGCTTTGAACAACATAAGTAAAAGCTAAACAATATTTTAGAGAATAAAATATGGGAATCAATTAAATGAGATTAAGTCAACTGATTATTTTTATAAATACTTGAAATAAATTACCTGCACAAATATAGCTAATTACTTTATTTGTGATGATGAAATTTCTCGTTTATAAACAAAACAAAATATGAGAATGGAATGCGCAATAAAGTGCTTGAAATACTTAAAAAGAATATAATCCCCCAACCGCCCCGTCGTTATAAATTAAATGAATTAAATATTTTTAAGATTAAAAAATTAATAAAAATTTTGGAAAAAAAAACAAATATTATTATTTTAAATTTTATTTAAGTAAAACTTTTATATATTTATGGTAATTGCAGAAATAATAATATGGTGACTATAAATATATTTTATTAGCAAACTACTTTTGGACAACATGGTTAGATCTGGTGCACCTAAAACACATGGTGGACCATGGTGGTCAAGCACTGACAGTACCGCATCTAAATGGAAATATTTTTTTTTGAGTTTATTGAATAATCTTATTTAAGATATGAGTTAAAAGAGGAATTTTAAATTATTCTGTAGTTCTCTGATACACAAACAAAAAGAATAATCTGAATATGATTTAATCATATTATTTATTATATAGTGAAAATAATAAGCATTTTAATTTTCAATTTATTTACTTAGTAATTATTATGCTATTTTCATTCTTTTGATAGATGTTGAACTTTTTTGCTCTTCCGAAAACTGAAAGAACAAATTCAAGTGATAAGAATATTCAAGTTATTTTAAGACGAATATTTAAATATATATTATATATAATGAAAATAATATAAAATTTTATATTAATATAAATAATTATTAAATTAAATTTTAATGAATGTATAATTATTAGAAATTTATATATATATAAATATTTAATATATATAGTGAATATTTATTACTGATAAATAAATGCTTATTAATTAACACGGATTTATTAGTCCTAATAGCCTTATGTTTGAGAACTAAAGAAATTGAATATATAATACACGTGCTTGAACTTTATTATGTAAGAGATACATAGAAGGCTTCACAATAATTGGAATTGGACAAATAATGAATAATACAAACAATAATAATTGTAATTATTAAATTTTATTTTCAGTACGAAAGAAAAAATGTGACGAATTTATTTTCATAAAAATCAGTAAAAATAAAAACCATCAAGTTCAAATAGAATTTTAATTTATTTCAACTAAATATTGTATAGAATATAATATTTTATGAAGGACATGAAGTCTTTGCACAACAGTCAGGAAATGGCTTAGTTAAATCTTGAGGAATTATGGTACATCCATTGCTGTAGTCCAAAGCAACACACCTAATTAAAGAAAAAAGTTAATAATAATTTAATTAGATCAATGAATAATTATTTTTTACTTCTGAATTAGAAATATTGAATTAGACTGGCAAACTGCTGATTCACATCTGTTCCACGTTAATAAATTTTCTCCCACCGAATATTCACGATTGCCATATTCATCCCAACACTTTGCAGGATTTCCTATTTAAAAGTTTTAGTATTAATGGAAGAAATGAATTTATAAATTTCGTTTTTTAGTCTTTATTTTTTTCTCAACAATCATTTTACTTGCTTTAATTATTTATTTCAACATTAACACTTTTAACAAAAATCACATCGTAACATAAGAACAAGTACTGTCAATGATTGTGTTACTTACTTGGACGACATCTAGGTTTTGCGCAACAATCAGGGTAAGGCTTAGTTAAATCTTGAGGAATTATGGGACAACCATAGCTGAAATCCAACCCATCACACCTAAATATTTAAAGAAAAAGTTAATAATAATTTAATTAGATCAATGAATAATTATTTTTTACTTCTGAATTAGAAATGTTGAATCCGACTGGCAAACTGCTGATTCACATCTGTTCCGCGCTACTAAAATTTCTCCCTCCGAATATTCACGATTGCCATATTCATCCCAACACTTTGCAGGATTTCCTATTTCAAAGTTTTAGTATTAATGGAAGAAATGAATTTATAAATTTAATTTTTTAGCATATATTTTTTTCTCAAGCATCATTTTACTTGCTCTAATTATTTATTTCAACATTAACACTTTTAACAAAAAACACATCGTTACATAAGAACAAGTACTGTCAATGATTGTGTTACTTACTTGGCGGACATTTAGATTTTGCGCAACAATCAGGGTAAGGCTTAGCTAAATCTTGAGGAATTATGGTACAGCCATAGCTGAAATCCAACCCATCACACCTAATTTAAAAAAAATAATTAATAATAATTTAATTAGATCAATGAATAATTATTTTTTACTTCTGAATTAGAAATCTTAAATTAGACTGGCAAACTGCTGATTCACATCTGTTCCACGTTAATAAATTTTCTCCCACCGAATATTCACGATTGCCATATTCATCCCAACACTTTCCAGGGTGATCTATTTAAGAGTAAATTGTGTTCCATTATTGATATAAAAAAATGAAATTATTTGCAATTTCAATATTTTTAATAAGTTCCAATTTTTTTAATTTGTATTAATTATTATTAATTCCAACATTAACACTTTTACCATAAACCACTTCGTTATAATCACAACTACTATCGAAAATTGATTATTGTCTAAATTACCTGGATGATATTCAGCCAATATTAACGAAATGCATAAAGCAAAAATAATTGATATGAAATTTTGCTTCATATTTAAATAATAAATCTTTAATTTGCCAAAAAACAGAATAAACTAAATAATATTTCAGTTATTATGGAATAAATTAAGATAATTTGTAGTTTATTTATATTTCTTTCTTTATATTTATTGATAAAAATTGAACTATACTAGCAAAGATTATTGTGTTGCTTTCAACAACATAAGTAAAAGCTAAACAATATTTTAGAGATTAAAATATGGGAATTAATTAAATAAATTTCTATAGATTAAGTCAACTGATTATTTTTATAAATACTTGAAATAAATTACCTGCAAAAAACAGCTAATTGTGATTCTCGTTTATAAACAAAACAAAATAAATTGAGTTTAATTTCCAATGACAATTCTCTTCCACAAAATGTATTTTATTTATAAAACTTATTCTGAAAGGAATCTTGGATTTTCAATAAGTTAATCGTCATCATTGCCTAATTTTTAAGTCAAGAAATTTTATCCAGAGAAGTTTTTGACGATTCATTCTGTTATTTGCAAATTCAATCGCAGTGCCTAAAATACTTAAAAAGAAAATAATCACTGAACCGCCCCGTCGTTATAAATTAAATGAATTAAAATTTTAAGATTAAAAAAATTAATAAAAATTTTGGAAAAAAAAAACAAATATTTTCATTTTAAATTTCATTTAAGTAAAAATTTTATACATTTATGGTAATTGCAGAAATATTAATATGGTGACTATAAATATATTTTATTAGCAAACTACTTTTGGACAACATGCTGGATAATCCTTGGTTAGATCTGGTGCACCTAAAACACATGGTGGTCGGGCAATGACAGTTCCACATCTAAATGGAAATAAATTTTTTTGAGTTAAATATTCTTACTTAGATTATGAATTAAAAGTAAAATTACTTGGAAACACTAGTCATTAAATCAGCACGACAAACTCTTTTGGCACATTCATTTGGCCCTCTAAAATGTTCACCTGGATTATATGCTTGTTGTCTTCCCTCACTCCAACATTTTCCAGGATGATCTTTTAAATGTCACAAAATAACAAATATTAAAATTAAGTTTAATAATATGTGAAGAAACTCTTCCAATTACCTGGATGTGTACTCCTATTAACAGAAGAAGCAGCCAAAGTTAATGTGACACATAATAAAATTGAAAGTAACACAATTGTAAGATTTTGTTTCATTTTAAATTATTTTGTAGTTCTTTAATACACCAATAAATTGAATAAACTGAATATGATTAAATCATGTTATTTATTATATAGTGAAAATAAATACCAGTTTTATTTTCAATTTATTTATTTAGTTGATATTATGCAATCAAAAAAATCTTTCCATTCTTTTGATAAACATTGAACTTTACATGTATTTTTTGCTCTTCCGAAAAATTTAAGAATAAACAGATAAGAAAATTTAAATTTTTGTTTAAGAGAAATATTATATAAATTATTGGTCGTTATCGTATATAAATATTACATACTCGTGCTTGAACTTTATTATGTAAGAGATAAAAAGAAGGCTTTACATTAATTGGAATTGGAATAAATGAAATAAATAATACAAACAATAATAATTGTAATTATAAAAACAATTATTTAAGTGCAAAATTCTTTGTGTTTGCTTTCAAGATATTCAAGTGATCATCTTGTCTGACTGTTAAAACCTATACTTACTTTTATAAATGGCTCCTTGTAGGATTTTATTTTAAGTGTAAATCTCAGATTTTAATTAAAAATAAACAATCGTCAAATTAAATCAAATATTTATTTGAACTGCATACATGAATTGTATTTTATTTTGATTTAACAAAATGAATGTTATTTTATTTACATTTAAATGTTGCACAACAATCAGGATAAGGCTTAGTTAAATCTTCTGGAATTGGGGTGCATCCAGCTGGGATCGACACAAAACCGCATCTATTATTGATAATGTTATTAGTTATTTATTATAGAACTTCCACAAATCTTTTAATAATTTACCCCAAGATATGAAATGTTAAATCAGAATGACAAGTTCCACTTGCGCATATATTTCTAATTGCCAAGGTCTCACCAATCTTGTATGCACGCCGTTCCTCTAAGTTCCAGCACTTCCCCGGATGATCTATTAAAATGTAAATTTCGATTAATTTCACCAATAATCTTTATATGTTTTTACTAATAATTACCCGGATGGCTCTCAGCCAATGTTAACGTAATGCATAATGCAAGTACTACCAACAAATTAATAAATAGCTGCTTCATATTTAATTATTAGAACAGCAATTCACTAACAAACAGAATACACTAAATTCAATTTTCATAAATTTCTAAAATATATACATTTTTTGGGGATCTTTTATCTTTAAAAAATGATCAATAATAATTCCTATTTACATTTGTATTTATTTTTATTGATAAACGATTGAACGTTTTCTAACAAATATTTGAAATGTTTTGTTTGTTTACAATAATTTAGATTTAATAAATGCAACAATTTATTTTAAGAAAAGCAAACAATGAAAAAAATGTCACCCTATATTTTTGTATGTTCAAGTGTGATAATTAATTATCATTTTTTTCTAAATCCTAAATAATTGAAATTGACAAAAAAAATTGGTAAACACAGAATAATATTTATTTATAAGATTTAATTTGTTTGTGATTTTAAATTTAAATATTACATAAGATATTCACTTGTATATGCTGATAGAATTTCTTGTTTACAAAAATACTAACAGAATAAAGTAAAATTAAATTCAAATGACGATTCTCCTACATAAAAGTATATTTTTTCTTTTTGCTTTTACTGATAAATTATTCTGAAATTACGAATCAATGTTTACATTTAATCTTTTTTTTTTGTATACGTGTAACTTGACTTTATTGTTAAATAAAAAGTCAGTTTATTTATTTTTAATAATTGTTAATGATACTTAAAAAAATTATGATGATAAATAAGATTTAAAAAAGAGTTATTAATAGCCGCTGTTCTTAGAAATATTTTCATTATAAAGTTTTTTTTGTTCTTCTGGCATTTGTCAAGTTCAAATCAACTTTATTACAGAAATTATTATATAATTCAACAATTATGTCATTAAATAATATTGAAGTAAAATCTTGGCCTGTTATCTTAGTATGTATTATTCGAATTGTATTTGTTCTCAGAAATCTTCAAATATATGTCTATGACTGAGATTAATCATCTTATACACAAATATCAAACTTATTGTAAGAAATTAAAATTTGATAGCAAATACATTGTAAAAATTAAATTGAAGTTTAATATCAGGGGGTGATTAATAATAATTAATTCGCTTCATACGAAAATAGAAAAACATGTGAACACGTTAACTCAAAAACGCGTAAAGTGAAATTTTGGAATTAGTATTTTTTTCGTCCCAAATAGAAGCCTATTGATTTGGGGTGTGATTGGGGCACGAAATGGAGAACCGCACATTACAAATGTTTTGGATATGAACTGATTTCAATGAAATTTTTGTATTAGTGTTTTATTATATTAAATGCAGTGATTTTCAGAACTTGGGTATATTGTTACCCGTTTTGTGTTAAATGCTGACAATTCTATTGCATAACATTCGACGAAGCATACAGCCATACTTGCCTGTCGTTTTTAAATTAATCGGTAGAGATCTTTACTTCACAAACAATTAAGGTAAACTGAATTGATTCGGATTATGTTATCCATTATAAAATAAAACTTTTAACTTATCAAAATTATTACGAAACAAAACTTGTTTTAATTTCTTAATTATTTTTTTTTCGTGATTAAAATTGAACTTAAAATCCAATATTTCTTGTTTTCTTTAATAATTTATTTTATTATTCTTAAATTTTTAAAATAGAAAACAATATTTTTTTTAATATTCAAAAATTCTTAGCGACAAAAGGTAAAGTCTTTGGTCAAATCTTTCACAGTGTCTAACGCACTTTAACTAATTTAGGAACAAACATTTTTAGTGAGATTTACAGAAACATTTAATAATTTAAATTCAATAATCATTTTTTTATATTTCAATTTTATTTATAGCAAAATATTTATACATAATTGAATCAATGTAAGCAAACCGATAGGTTTAATAATATTTTATGGGCATGTGACGGTTGGGCAACAATCAGGATAGGCCTTGGATAGATCTGGTGGATTTACAACACATGGTGGTGGAGCACCAACTACACCGCATCTAAAATATTATAAAAATTAATATTATGGGTTAATATAGTGGAAAAATCTATTTAAATTTGTAATAATAATTAAAATAAAAAGTATAATTACGAGGCAGAGGTTGTATATAACTCAGCACTGCAAGAGAATTGGACACAACTATTTGCTGAACCCCAAACATCACCAACATTATGTGCAAGTTTTTCTGAACTACTCCAACATTTTCCAGGATGATCTTCAAATATAATACACAACAATAAAATGATATCTATGAAAATTAATCTTGATAATTACCTGGATGTGCGCTATTCTCTAATTCCAAGGCAGCAAATGCCAATGTAGAACAAATTATCACCAAAAGTGACACAAATACAAAGTGTTGTTTCATTTTAAATTATTCGGTAGAGATCTTCACTGCACAAGCAATTAAATGAAACTGAATTGATTCGGATCAGGTTATCCATTATATAATAAAAGAATAAAGAAAAATTATTTACTTTAAACTTATCAAAATTATTACGTAACAAAACTTGTTTTAAGTTTCTTAATTTGTTTTTTTTTTGTGATTAAAATTGTACTTGAGTTCCTATATTTCTTGTGTTTTTATATTATTTTATTATTCTTGTTATAACAATATTGAAGTGGATTGTAAGGAATATTGAATTGAGTTCTATGATAATATTTAATAATATTGTATTGGAGATTGGAGCATGGCCTTGTTTTAATTAATATTATTATAGACTTTTTACATATTTTATTTAATAACAGTAAGATTTCGTAGAATGAGGAGGTTCGGTTTCATAGAAATGCGCGATTCGTTATACAAGACACAGATTACAAAAAGCATGGTTTGCTTCCGAAATCATAGACTTTTTTTATCTAAGAGTAAATCACGTTGTATTGAAACCGTGTTGCATAAGTACTGAGTTAAACAAGGTCTTATTGTACTAAAACCACAATTCCCACATTTAACAAATTTAATCAATCAGTAAAATAAAACTCAAAATTAAATATAATTATTTTTTTTAATTAAATTAATTTCATTGGTTAAAATTAATGAAATTACACAAACAAATATTTTATGGGCATCTAAATGTTCCACAGCAATCAGGATAAGGCTTAGTCAAGTCTTCACCAACTGGAGTGCATCCACGAGGTATACCAATCAAACCACATCTAATTATTATTGAAAAGAAAATAATTATTTAGTTATCGTAATGCTAAAAAATTTATTATTAATTAATTAATTACTCCATAAAAGCAAATGATAGATCAGTGTGACAAAATTTAGTTGCACAGATATTATGTACTGGCAGTTTCTCTCCAATCTCATAAGTGCGCTTTTGTTCAGGATGCCAACACTTTCCAGGATGATCTAAAAAATAATAATTAAAAATTTTAAAAATAACAACAATACAAAGCTTTATATTTGTAATATTTTATTATTATTTCCTTCAATAATTCTGCTGCTTTCTGATCAACACAAAAGTTAAAGAAAATTTTCAAAATATTTGAGTTTTATTACCTGGATGAACATCACACGTTGCAATTCTTGCTAACGTAAGAATAAGTGCAAATACAATAATAAATTGTTTCATCTTAAATTCTTTAGATCTTTAATTTACAAACGAACAGAATAAACTAAATTAAATTGTTTTTTGTGCATTTCAATATTTTCAGAATTTAATAATTATCAATTCGAGATAAAAATGTTTTCAATTTTTTTTTTTCATTAATTTTGTTGATTAAAATTGACCTTAACCAAAGGTCTAAAAATAATTTATTAGAAGAAAATAAAATCTTTAAAATGAATAAAATTTAAAAATTTCATATTTAATTAATTGAAAAAAATCTTTGCGTTTTCTGAATTTCAACAAAAAGTATTTTTATTAGAATTAAACGGATTATACAAAAAATGATTAAATTTTATTTCTTTTTTTTATTGGTAAATAAATTTAACGTTAAATTCTCCATTTTTATAATATTCCAATCTATTTAATTGATGAAATGATTTTATGGACAAACAAATGATGCACAACACTCAGGATAATCTTTGGTTAAATCTTGTGGAACTATCGTACAACCACGAGGTATAGCAATTAAACCGCATCTAATTATTTATGAAAAACAAAAAATTATTCGATTTTTTAATTAATTAATCAATTTTTTAATTATATAATCTTACGGCACAGTTAAAAATTCCAAACTATCAAGGCAAAATGTATTTTCACACTCTCCCGGTTCTATTAATTGTTCACCAACATTATATGCACGATTTCCTAATGCATGCCAACACTTTCCCGGATGATCTAAAGTTAAAAAGAAAACTTTTCTATTAACAAAGTGACGTCATTTAAAGTAAATATAAAATATAATTTTTAAATAATACAAAATTTACAAATTAATTAAAAATAGGAAGGGTTTTATTGACCTGGATGAACTACAGCCAATGTTAACGTTAGAAATAAAGTAAACACAATAAAAATATTTTGCTTCATTTTTAATTATTTTTAATTTTTTGGTCTTTTGTTTGTGAATTAACAGAACAAACTGAATTTAATTTATTTTTCCATTTGATTGTTGAATAACTAAAAAATCAGAATTTTGTTAATTTTGTACGAGATAAAAATGTTTTTATAACTTTTGTTGACAAAATATTAAACTTACTTTAGAAAGATCAAAGATTTTAATAGAATTTACAAATCTTATAATAAAGAGTGAAGCTTAAATTTAATTAATTTATTCATGCAAATCTAATTAATTACTAAAGCACTTCTGAAGTTCTTCGAAATTCCTTAATTAAAGTTGTGGAAATATTTTGATTAAATTTTTATTGATTATATTATTATAAAATAAAACTTTAAATTTATCAAAATTATAACGAAACAAAACTTGTATTTAAGTTCCTATATTTCTTCTTTTCTTAAATAATTTATTTTATTATTCTTGTTATAACATTATTGAAATGGTTTATAAGGAATATTGAAAGGATTTAATAATATTGTATTGGAGGTTGGAGCATTGCCCTTTTTTATGAAGAATATGTTACAAATAATTTATATAGGAAACAATACAATTGATCATTCATCATAAACTAATTATCTACTTAGAAAAATTATTCTTTTAAATGTGTTCTAGTTGCATTTACAATCTTATACTATAGACGTTGGTGATCGCGGAAGTTCGGTTCCATAAATCTGCGATTCGTTATACAAAACGCTTTATACAAGACACAAATTACAAATAAATAATTTACGAGAATTATTTTTTAAATAATTTAATGGATTTCTAAACATCGAATTCATCAAATATTACTTCATTTTCTAGTTTAAGATTGCAGTTAATATGGGATTGTTCAGGTTTTCCACATTGAAATAAAAACTAACTCTTCAATAATAATCTGATTTATTTTTTTAACAATATTTTTTTTGACAATTAATTTTTGGACAACAGGCTGGAAAATCTTTCGTTAAATCTTGTGGAACTCGTGTGCATCCACGTGGTAAACGCCTCTCAGGACATCTGTGACAAGATATAAAATTATTAATTGATTAATGAAATATTTTTTAAATTATTTAAAATCTTTGGAGAATATAATTACAGGGTAATTGTAGGGGTGAAATTTGCATTACAAGTTCTTCGTATACACTCATTCGGTACTCTAAAACTCTCTCCAATAGCATATGCACGATGATTTTCAAGACTCCAGCATTTCCCAGGATGATCTAAAAACAATTGAAATGAATTTTGATAAATTTGATAAAAAAACAATAAAAAATTACAATTAAAGAAAGTTAGTAAAAAACGTTGTTATTATTGAATATTCGCCACAAAAACTCATATCCGAAATTTATGGTTTTTTATTAATAAACATTACTGCAAGATTCATAATTCTTATAATTTCTTACCTGGATGAACAGCTGCTTGAAATCCAAGTGAACTTAATGTTATTCTAAAACATAGAACTAACACAAGTGACACAAGAATATAATTTTGTCTCATTTTGTTATTAATTCAAAAACTAAACAGAATTTAAACTAAAGTAAATTTGATTTTACGCGTCCTATTTATATGAAAATACAAATTTTATGCTTATCTCTGTTCTTAATAAAAATTTCTAATCAATCTTCTGAGAAATTATACTTTATTTTCTTCAATTTAGAATTCTTAAGAAAAATGATAATTTTATAATTGTTTATATTTATTAACCGACGTAATTAAAATTCACAAAACAACATATTTTAATAAGACTCTGAAAATAATAAATGTTCTATTAATTTATCTTCTTATATTTGGTAGGAATTGATAAATCAGGGCGACAAGTTTTACGTGTGCGTTCATGTTTGACATGGGAATTTTCATCAACAGCGTATCAGCTACTTATCTCACTACTCTGCCTGATTTACCTGTTGAAAAAATTATACCATGAATAATAAAAATAAGCAATAAAAACGGTATTGACATAAAATTGCATCTGGTGATCTATATATAACAGATGAAGATCTGTTCGAAGATTAGTGAAGTTACATTTAATGGATATTCAAATAAGTTTTATTTAATATTTGACGTTCGGTGAATTACCTGATGACAAAATTAACACAATTAACACTAGTGAAAATTCTCAAACAAAGTCAAATTAATGAGATTTTACCTGACAAAATTATAACAGCATAATATTAAATATTATTCAAAACAATGTTAATTCCACAGAAACTACTAATACCAATATAAGTATTTATTGCTAATTAAATTTATTAAAATTTAAATTTGTTTTATTGCTTTTCCCACATTTTAATAGTACTTAAATTAAAATTTGACCATATACAGTTAAGGTTCATAAAAGATGATTACAAAAAAAAATAGCATAGCTTTAAATTAAGGTTATCTAGAAGAGACTGATGCAATGTGTCAGTCATATAACTTTATAACAACAACAATATTTCGTTCTTCTTGTTATTGAAATTTTTTAATATGCACCAAAATATTTTTTTATTAATTAGCATCAATAAAATTAAAATCCAGTTATGGAAATTTTTTAAATATTATTGATGATGCTGCAAATAAATTTATTTTTGTTACGAAAGAAAAAATGTAAACAAAGACAATATTGAAAATCGTTCAAGGTGAACAAAATTTAATGACCTAAATTAATTTTTTTATTCAAAATCATTTTCCATGTTGGTAATCAGTGGCGGCTTTGCACTTTGGAGGGTGAATTTAGTGAGACCATTGTCTTTACATACATAGTCGTCTCACCAAAGCGATTTTCTCGTTTTGTGATCTTGACGTTTCCTACTCGAATGGCGCTGTTAGCAAAAATTTTTTTGTTTAATTGTGTAGGTACATTGTTTTTATATATGATAGGAATAATCATTTTCTTTGTGTGCAATATGTTTATTGTATATTCAGGATTGGAAAAAATAAACAAAAATTTTAATTTTATTTCAATATTTTTATTTTATATCATTTACTATTTTTTCGTGCGTATTTTAATTTTTATTCAAATGCCGGTCAAATAATCCAGTTTAAATTTTTTGTGTTTGTTTCGCTTGTGTTCATTATTTAAAGATTTTACTGCAAATCTCATTAATAATATTATTATGATTTTCAAAATTTCCACTTTGTGGCAACTAAAGTAATTTAAAATTAATGGAAATTTACTTAATATTAAATTTGAGAAAAAAATTGTTATATTTCTTTCGTAATTGAATTGATCAAAATTTTCTTGAAATAATTTTAAAATTGTTTGGAAGTCGTTTAAAAATTTATTTGATGGCCTCACAAGATTTCCAAAAATAGAATTTGTTTGTTTAGTTTTGTAAGCTCGGATTTTGATCAAATTGTCCGACCAGGAAGTGAAAGTACCGTCATCATTTTTGGAAGCGTTTGTGCAGTTTTCGCAATTAAATTTCCTTGCAATTTTTCGACTTAAGAATCCTGCTAAGTACGTTTCAGCACAAGTTTGCATTTTATCCGAATCTGTACACGAAAGATTACTTAAGTCTGGTATGTTATAATCATTTTCTGCATCAATATCATGGTTTTTATCAATTTCACAAGAAGTCTCTGCAGATATTATTTCATTCGACAAATCTTCAATACGTAACAAATTCTCGGAATCTGCAATTTCATACCCAGAATTTTCAGATGGTACCAAATTCTGAAAAATACAAAGGCTTATATTTTTTCTAAATCGAAGTGCGGATGGATTTTTTTCGTAAGATCCTCTATTATTCCGTAGAATGGAAAATTGGTTTTCAAGAGGATCCTGATTAAAATGGGAAACTAAAAGATATTGTTGTTCCACATCTTGTTTTATATGCTTCCAAATTTGAACTATTCCGCTTAATGTTTGTTGAAATCCAACAAAACAATATGGAATGGTCATTACACCTTTTGTTCCACGTTTCCATTTTGATATCCATTGTATAGATTCTGCTATATGATACAATATATCTGAATTTTCTTCAGATATAGCAGATTTCATGGGGTTATTAGAATATTTCATGGTACTGCTTAAATTATCAAAAAGCATATTCATTCTAAAAATAAATTTTTTCGTTGATTCCGCGATTTTTTTTTCATTTTCACTGAAACAGTTTAAATCTAAAGCTAATTGTATGGCTGTCACCACATTCATACTAAAAACCTGAACAGCTAGTTTTACGGATTGTTTATCAAATTGGTCAGGATAAATGTGTTTATATGTTAAAGTAAATGCTGCTTTAACTAAACTGCGTTCCATATTATAAATCTTTTTAATTATGTTCCAACTAACAACTTCATCTCCAATCAAAATATCTGCTTTTAATAAGGAATTTCTTACACTTTTTACTAAATGATTAATATCGTAGAGCAAATACAGATTTATTCCATCAATTTTTGTATATGGTTGTGGAATGGAAATATTAAAGATTGAATGGCATTTTCTATTATTACTACCTTGATCTGATGTTAATGCAATAACATCAAATCCTATTTCTCGTAACTTCCGAACGATATTTTCGACAATTTCTGATAAAATTTTACCTTTTGGTGAACCAACAAAATATGCAATTGATTGTTTCCAATTAGAATTTAGTCCTCTTAACATGAATACAGTTATTTCGTCAGAAACAACATTGGTTCGACCGAAATTTCCAAAATCCTCATAACCATAAATTAAATCGTCAATTACATCATATTCAAGAGCTTTCTTAGTTGCCATTCCATCCATCAGCAACACAGTTTTTTTCTCCATTTTAGTTAATCCTTGTGATTTAATTTTTAACATTTCAATTATTTTTGAAGAAATTCCAGGTGGTATTGAAAATGATGAATGCCACTTTTGTATAGTTGAAACAGCAGGAAAATTAAATCCATCATCAAGCATTTGTTTATATAAAGTAGGCGATTTATAATAGTACTTTAAATATAATTGTTTTTCTTCTTTAGTCCAACGAGATCGATATTTGTGGAATGTCTGTGAATTAACGAAAGTTTTAACGCATTCACTTTTATTATTCTTGGTCAAAAATTCATTTAATAATGCACTGTTAATTATTTTATTTTTGTCATATTTTCTAGATTTTGGAGTATTAAAAATGTTCTTCGGAATAATGTTTTCTTTCGTTATTTGATTACCGTTAAAAGTGATAGTAGGTGATGGAGTAGGAAATTGCATTGGCTCAATAGTATAAGTTTCAGGAGTAGTTGGAATGATCATATTGTTTGAGTAAGTTTTGTGATTAGGCTGTCTGTTTAATATAATTTCTTTTGGGGAAAAACTATTATTTAGAATCGATATATTATCAGATAAAACATAAGCATTACTACTTTTATTTGCGTTACTGGATTTTATTGTGTGCTTTTGGTGTTCTTTCGGTTGACAAATATTTTTATTTGAAGTGGAAGCAATGAGTTCAATATTACAACCTGTTGTCGTACTTTCACAGTTGTTAATTGTAAAACAAGAAACATTTTTTGGTGCGTTTAATTTTGTAGTGTTTAATTTCCGTTTTTCACTTTGAATTTGTCTTTTGCAACTTTCATCGAGATTGTTTGCATTACAAGAACAAACATTTTTAAATGGCTTCAAAAGAGTGGTTTTTTTTAATTTTTTAAACGAATTATTTAAAATTATATCATTTTCAAAAAAATGATTCTCACAAAAAATTATTTTTTTTACTCTTCTGGCGCGTTCTACAAGTAAATTGTCACCGGAATGCTTAATCCAGATACCTCTTCGCCAATCATTAGGTAATTGGAAATATGATAGAAAAGAGCAGGGTTTCCATTTATTCCAACAATCTTTGAAACTACACGACATTTTTCTTCAATTAAAGATTTAAAAAAATATTAATTAATAGTCGTATTATTAATTATTATTATTATTATTATTATTATTATTATTATTATTATTGTTATTATTATTACTATACAAAGTTAATACTAATATAATAATAATAATTTCCTACTAAAATAATAATTATAATATGTAATAAAATAATATTATAACATTGCATACTTACAAAATTTTCTGTAAAAAAATATTTTCACAAAAGGTAATATTTTGCTGTGAAAAAACCAAACTTTATCAGACCAAACTCTAAATTTGTGTTTGTTTTTAAAACGATGTGTATTCTCATTGTTCTTGTTTAAACACGATGGTAGAAAAAATATAATTCAATGATTTCAGTACATAGCAAGCCATCTATTGACAAGATTGCACAATTCTTGAGTAGCGAGAATATTTGACTATATATATAAAGACAATGGTGAGACCTTAATTTAAAAATTTCTCCTCACTACTCACTTTTGAAAGTGAGAACTGTTTTTGACAAAATCATTAAAGCACCAAAAATGAAATGTCGATTAAACCAAAGTAAGTACATTTAACAAAAATAAAATGAGTTTAATTTAAATTTTCGCTTTTTTTAATTATCTGGCCTCACTAACTTTTTTGTCAAAAGCCGCTACTGGTAGTAAAAATTAATGGGTTATAATTGATTCATTTTCAAAAATTATCTTAATATTATGTACTCTGGCTTACCTTAGTATTAACTGACATTAGGTGATTGCTGTAAAAAATAATTTAAATTTATATTGATTGAAAATGAATAAAAGTAAAACAATTCTTTATTTCTTTATTTATTTATACAACTAACGTTGACATTGAATATGTTAAACCTAATGAACTTCAATCTAAAGTAATGATAAATATTTGTGTATTACAAAATTCTTACAATAAGTAAAGTTAATGCGATCTATGAATTTTATGAGCAAATTGTCATCAAAAGGCATCTGTTTATTGAAAATTAATTAAATTATACAAACATTAGTTGGGCAACAATCAGGAAATTTCTTGGTTAAATCTAGATTTGCAAAACAGAGTGGTGGGGCACCAGTTAAACGGCATCTAAAATATTATTGTAAATTATTTTAACGTTTAAAAAATCTATTTAAATTTGTAATAATAATTAAAATAAAAAGTATAATTACGTGAGAGAGGCTAAATATAACTCAGAAGTGCAAGAGAATTGGGCGCATTTATTTGCTGGATTCCAAATTTCACCAACATTATACGCAAGTTTTTCTGAACTACTCCAACATTTTCCAGGATGATCTACAAATATAATAAACAACAATAAAATGATATCTATTAAAAATTAATCTTAATAATTACCAGGATGTGCGGCATTCTCTATTTTCATGACGGCAGCAAATGTCAATGTAGAACAAATTATCACCAATAGTGACACAAATACAAATTGTTGTTTCATTATTTTAAATTAATAGGTAGAGATCTTTACTTCACAAACATATAAAATGGACTGAATTGATTCGGAACATTTATCTATTATATAGAATATAAAAGAATTAAAAAACTCAAAATTCTAATGAAACAAAACTTGTTTTTGTTTAAAATTAGATTGAAGTTATTATATTTGTTGTATATCTTAATAATTTAATAATTATATCTTAATATTCCTGTTATAAGAATAATGAAGAGGTTTATAAGGAAAGGAATATTTTTTATATGAATTGGTGGTTGATTGCTTGCTCTATGCAGAAGATCAAAAATATAATTTATACCAGAAATTGGTCGTTCATTATAAACTAATTATCTGTTTAAGAAACTTATTCTTTTAAATAAATTTTAGACGCATTTATAATCTCATTATAGACATTTTACAAATATTTGCTTCAGGTTAAATACATAAATTTTATTCATATAAATTTGTTTTTCAATTAAATAAATATTACAGAATATTAACAATTATTTAACATTTATGTGTTGCACAACAATCAGGATAATCTTTTGTTAGATCCTGTCCAACTTCAACGCATGTTGGTGGATACAAAAGTAAGCCACAACTGTAATTTTTTTACACATTATGTTTGAATTAAATTAATTCGATAACAAAAAAAAACTCTATATTTTACCCAGCAATTTGAAATCCAAAATTAGAAAGACAAGTTCGTCTCAAACATTCAGTTGGTATTCTAAATACACTATTAACATCATATGCGGTGTTTGTTTCTTCACTCCAACATTTTCCAGGATGTTCTGCATTTAACAAATAATTATATTTATTAATCACACAATTATAAACAAAATACACAATAATTACCATCGTGAACACTTGGACCTGTTAAATAAATTTGTGCAAATGATAATGTAAAACACATCAATACAGTAAAAATTATTAAACTTTGATTCATTTTACTTTTTCTTTACAGTCTACTTTGAATTCGTCTTAATCATAGAACAAATAAATAACAACTAAATTTAAGCAATCCATTTCGATGATCAGTTTTGTTCAAATTTTTTTGGTGATTTGTTCATTAATAATCAATATTTACTTCTTAATTATCTACAAAAAAAAAATTTCCATAACTTGATTTTAATTTTATGAAGAAGATATTCTTGAAACTACGAAAAACTAAAATATTTATGAAAAAAAAAACAAAATACTCAAAGAATGTGAGTCCATTATTTATAAATATTATTTTTAATACAATTCGATATGAGGTGACTGAGGAGAGGACGTGAAACTATTGTGTTTTAGGGATTTTTTTTTTCTTCTTATTCTTCCTACTCTTCTAATTCTTGTTTTTCTTCTTACTCTAATTTCTTTGTCCTTTGTCAAAGTAATGACATCCACAATATTAATTTAATCCCATTTGGGTAATTAATAATAATTTTTGTTTTTGTAAATTATAACAGTCACTTCAATGTCGCGTATTCACTTTCACTTTTTATTTGTGTCACTTTTGGTTTGTTCTAAATTGACATTTCCTGCCTCTGAATTCGAGGATAGCTCACATCCAGGTAATTATCAAGATTCATTTTAATAGATATCATTCCATTGTTGTGTATTATATTTGAAGATCATCCTGGAAAATGTTGGAGCAGTTCAGAAAAACTTGCATATAAAGTTGGTGTAGATTAGAAACCGGGAAATAAATGCGCCTATTTCTTGTGCACAGCTGATTTAGTTATAACTAGCGGCTTGTAATTATAGTTTTAATTTTAATTATTATTACAAATTAAATTGTTTTTTTCAATTTTAAAATTAATTACAATAATATTTTAGCTGTCGTGTAAGTAGTGCCACACCACCATGTTCTCTAGATATACCAGATCAATCCAAGGAATTTCCTTATTGTTGCCCAAGCATCATATGCCCATAGAAATTAAATTTATCATTTTGATTATATTGTTTCAATTATGTATAAAATTGAAATCTAAAAAAATGATTGTTGTGCATCTGTAAATTTCACTAGAAATGTTTGTTCCTAAATTAGTCGAAGTGCGCTAGCCACTGTGAACCACTTTCTCTAATTGTTTTTAATAAAAATTTTATTACTGAACCTGAACAATCCCATATTAACTGTAATCTTAAACTATGGAAGATTATAAAAAGGTCCATTAAATTATTTAAAAAACAATTATCGAAATTATTTATTCACCAAACATTTGAAAGTTTAAAGAAAATGATTTAAAAAAATTACCTCAATAGTTATTGCACTGAAAAGCTTTTGACCGAAATAATTTTGAATGTTTTTTAATCAAAATATTTCCACAACTTTAATTAAGGAATTTCGAAGAACTTCAGAAGTGCTTTAGTAATTAATTAGATTTGCATGAATAAATTAATTAAATTTAAGCTTCACTCTTTATTATAAGATTTGTAAATTCTATTAAAATCTTTGATCTTTCTAAAGTAAGTTTAATATTTTATCAACAAAAGTTATAAAAACATTTTTATCTCGTACAAAATTAACAAAATTCTGATTTCTTAATTATTCAACAATCAAATAGAAAAATAAATTAAATTCAGTTTATTCTGTTAATTCACAAACAAAAGACCAAAAAATTAAAAATAATTAAAAATGAAGCAAAATATTTTTATTGTGTTTACTTTATTTCTAACGTTAACATTGGCTGTAGTTCATCCAGGTCAATAAAACCCTTCTTATTTTTAATTAATTTGTAAATTTTATATTATTTAAAAATTATATTTTATATTTACTTTAAATGACGTCACTTTGTTAATAGAAAAGTTTTCTTTTTAACTTTAGATCATCCGGGAAAGTGTTGGCATGCAGTAGGAAATCGTGCATATAATGTTGGTGAACAATTAATAGAACAGGGAGAGTGTGAAAATACATTTTGCCATGATAGTTTGGATTTTGCAACTACGACGTAAGAGAATATAATTAAAAAATTGATTAATTAATTAAAAAATCGAATAATTTTTTTGTTTTTCATAAATAATTAGATGCGGTTTAATTGCTATACCTCGTGGTTGTTCTATAGTTCCACAAGATTTAACCAAAGATTATCCTGAGTGTTGTGCATCATTTGTTTGTCCATAAAATCATTTCATCAATTAAATAGATTGGAATATTATAAAAATGGAGAATTTAACGTTAAATTTATTTACCAATAAAAAAAAGAAATAAAATTTAATCATTTTTTGTATATTCTGTTTAAATTTAATAAAAATACTTTTTGTAGAAATTCAGAGTACGCAAAGATTTTTTTTTAATTTATTAAATTTCATATTTTTTAAATTTTATTAATTTTAAAGATTTTATTTTCTTCTAATTAATTATTAACCTTAGGTTACGGTCAATTTTAATCAACAAAATTAATGGAAAAAAAAATTGATTATTAAATTCTGAAAATATTGAAATGCACAAAAAACAATTTAATTTAGTTTTTTCTGTTCGTTTGAGATGAAACAACTTATTATTGTATTTGCACTTATTCTTACGTTAGCAAGAATTGCAACGTGTGATGTTCATCCAGGTAATAAAACTCAAATATTTTGAAAATTTTCTTTAACTTTTGTCTTGATCAGAAAACAGCAGAATTATTGAAGGAAATAATAATAAAATATTACAAATATAAAGCTTTGTATTGTTGTTATTTTTTAAATTTTTAATTATTATTTTTTAGATCATCCTGGAAAGTGTTGGCATCCTGAACAACACCGCACTTATGAGATCGGAGAGAAACTGCCAGTACATAATATCTGTGCAACTAAATTTTGTCACACTGATCTATCATTTGCTTTTATGGAGTAATTAATTAATTAATAATAAATTTTTTAGCATTACGATAACTAAATAATCATTTTCTTTTCAATAATAATTAGATGTGGTTTGATTGGTATACCTCGTGGATGCACTCCAGTTGGTGAAGACTTGACTAAGCCTTATCCTGATTGCTGTGGAACATTTAGATGCCCATAAAATATTTGTTTGTGTAATTTCATATAATTTTAACCAATGAAATTAATTTAATTAAAAAAAATAATTATATTTAATTTTGAGTTTTATTTTACTGATTGATTAAATTTGTTAAATGTGGGAATTGTGGTTTTAGTACAATAAGACCTTGTTGAACTCAGTACTTATGCAACACGGTTTCAATACAACGTGATTTACTCTTAGATAAAAAAAGTCTATGATTTCGGAAGCAAACCATGCTTTTTGTAATCTGTGTCTTGTATAACGAATCGCGCATTTCTATGAAACCGAACCTCCTCATTCTACGAAATCTTACTGTTATTAAATAAAATATGTAAAAAGTCTATAATAATATTATAAAACTGACTAGAAAACATTTAAAAGAATAATTTTTCTAAATAGATAATAATTGGTTATGATGAATGATCAATTGTATTGTTTCTTTTATAAATTATTTGTAACATATTCTTCATAAAAAAAAGGCCATGCTCCAACCTCCAATACAATATTAATAAATATTATCATAGAACTCAATTCAATATTCCTTACAATCCACTTCAATATTGTTATAACAAGAATAATAAAATAATATAAAAAAACAAGAAATGTAGGAACTCAAGTACAATTTTAATCACAAAAAAAAAAAGAATTAAGAAACATAAAACAAGTTTTGTTTCGTAATAATTTTGATAAGTTTAAAGTAAATAATTTTTCTTTATTCTTTTATTATATAATGGATAACCTGATCCGAATCAATTCAGTTTAATTTAATTGCTTGTGCAGTAAAGATCTCTACCGAATAATTTAAAATGAAACAACACTTTGTATTTGTGTCACTTTTGGTGATAATTTGTTCTACATTGGCATTTGCTGCCTTGGAATTAGAGAATAGCGCACATCCAGGTAATTATCAAGATTAATTTTCATAGATATCATTTTATTGTTGTGTATTATATTTGAAGATCATCCTGGAAAATGTTGGAGCAGTTCAGAAAAACTTGCACATAATGTTGGTGATGTTTGGGGTTCAGCAAATAGTTGTGTCCAATTCTCGTGCAGTGCTGAGTTATATACAACCTCTGCCTCGTAATTATACTTTTTATTTTAATTATTATTACAAATTTAAATAGATTTTTCCACAATATTAACCCATATTATTAATTTTTATATTATTTTAGATGCGGTGTAGTTGGTGCTTCACACCCATGTTTTGTAAATCCACCAGATCTATCCAAGGCCTATCCTGATTGTTGCTCAACCGTCACATGTCCATAAAATATTATTAAACCTATCAGTTTGGTTACATTGCTTCAATTATGTATAAATATTTTGCTATAAATAAAATTGAAATATAAAAAAATGATTATTGAAATTTTAAATTATTAAGTGCTTTGTAAATCTCACTAAAAATGTTTGTTTCTAAATTAGTCGAAGTGCGTTAGACACTGTGAACCATTTTCTCCAGTTATTTTTCTATTTTCGTATGAAGCATATTAATTAATTGACATTGATTCGTTTTGACACATTATCTTATTAATCACACACTGTTGTAATTTCAGAGTACCCAATGAGTGTATACGAATAAACATTTCACCCGTACAATTACACTGTAATTATATTCTCCAAAGATTTTAAATAATTAGAAAATTAATTAAACTAATTAATAAGTATATGTCTTGGTACAGATGTCCACTCGAGTTCCAAAAGATTTGACCAAAGACTTCACCTGTTGTCCACGGATTAATTGTCGCTATGAATTTTTGAATAATAAAAAAAATATTGTTTTCTATTTTAAAAATTTAAGAATAATAAAATAAATTATTAAAGAAAACAAGAAATATTGGATTTTATGTTCAATTTTAATCACGAAAAAAAAAAGAATTAAGAAATTTAAAATAAGTTTTGTTTCGTTATATTTTTGATAAATTTAAAGTTTTATTGTATAATAACATAATCCGAATCAATTCAGTTTACTTGATTTGTTTGTAAAGTAAAGATTTCTACCGAATAATTTAAAATGAAACAAATTTTTAGTTATTTATAAAGTCAATAATTATTTACAGCCAGAACATAATTAACACAAAAGATTTTAAATTTTCCATGGAACATTATAAATTTGAAGTAAAATGTTGAAATATAAAATGAAACTTTTTCCCCGATTAAATTCTGTAAATATATTTTTAAATATAAATTAATTAACTAATTAAATTAATTAAATATAAATTATAAAAAAAAATATTAAAGTTTTCCTCTCAATTGTTTATCAATATTATCAAGTTGTTTTACTTGAATGATCACAAGTTAATTCATTTAAGATTATATAAAATACCGAAAATTCTGACAATATATAATCAAGAAAATCATGATTGAATTGTATTTATGTTCACCCTTACAATTATTTATATCTCTTTTATATATTTGTTGTATTTTAGATAATATTTTATATGACAAAAAATAAATTAAATCTATAATATAATCCTCCATAGATACTTAAAATTCAAAAAGAGACGACCCTAATTTGATTTTTCGATTATAAACAATTTTTATATATTTTTCTATAGAGAAATTTCCCACCTTAACGATTATAAATTATATACATATATACATATATACATACAATAATAGATGATAAAGACAGACATTCATATTTTAACTATATAAAATAAGTCAAGTAGAAAATTTTAAATTTTTGGCCACACTTTTCAAACAAAAACATTCAATTATGTGAGACGGATTTGTTAATCCGATTTATGAATATATTTCACTATTTAGAAGTTATTGTACAATATAAAGAAAGAAGAAAAAAAAACATGGGACACTTTTATGTATATGTTGAGGATATTTAAGGGATATTTAGTTCAAGTATAGAGAATAATAAATTGCTGAATATTAAAATATAAAACATGTAGAGTTATGACAATTTATTTGGGTATACGTTCTGCTTTCTATTTCAGAAGCAGACAATTTTTAGGCTTAAGAAATTGTTGCTGATTTTATATTACAAAATTTGTCTACTATCAATTTCCTTTCAAATAATTTGTTGTTTCGGGAAAATGCAAATGAACACGTTAGAATAAAGTGAAAATCTGTTTGTTAAACTAAAGATTATTTCACTCTAATTCACCACAACTTTTACATTATCAGTTCATTTCAGTTTAACACATTTTAAAGAATTAGTTTTTCTTTAAGAAAATTAAAAGGTTCAAGAAATATATATAAAATAATAGAAAAACTACATGACATGTAAAACAATTCATAAATGAATAATGAGACTGTAACATATTTAGAAATCATTTACATCTCATTATTTTCCTATATGCATAAATTTTAAACTATTTTTTAAAACATTTTTCCATCATAAAACGAATTCTTCATTATTTTCCACACCCTATTGATTAACCAAAAAAAAACGCTCAATTTTATTTTTAAAATAAAAAAAACATTAGTGAGACTTTCATTTAAAATTGAAACTACAAAAAACAATTCATGTGTTAACTAATTTTACTTACACACAATCAAAGATTTATTCTTTCTAAGTCCTTTACTGCAGTACTTTTTTTGGTGATGCAAACTGAATAATTAATAATTCTATAAAGAACATTAAAATCTATACGAAAGGATTTAAAACTTTTATATTCACCCCATATAAGATGATAGTGTTGTAATGGAATCTTTACACACATATATGATTATAAGGACAGATTCTAATTTTGTTGAATAATAGAATTGTGATTTTAATTTAAATCAAAGTGTTTTCGCATTTTTACATTGAACAAGTAAATAAATGGAATGATTTCAAAGAAATTATCGTAAAGAATATTTCCTGGATAATAAAAAATCTATACGCTTAAGTGAAACGAAGTGTGGTCAGTTGTTACCTTTTAAAAAATTTTATCACACCCTTTGATTCACTTAAAATTCTTTTATACAAGATTATTCTCCTGCACTTTTTTTTTTGTCTCTCTACCATTAAAATCGCCTTCAGGATAATTCTGTAAAGTTGTTTGGGGATTTTCAAAAATATATATAACAGAGAGAAGGAAAAGACAGATTCATCATGTTACTGTTGTTGCTGTACTGAATATTATAATAAAGTTTATAGTTTTTCCTCAGTTTTAGTTGCACATGATGATTGGACCTTTTTATTCTATATCCTCTTGTGTTAAAAAACACGCATATTTATTTTCCTCTTATTCTGTTTTTTTTTTTTTTGTGTTAATACAATTGTAAAAAATATAATTTAAATTTTGTTGTTTACCCTTCAGATAAACGAACCATGTCCTTTTAATGGATTACAAATTGGAAGAAAGGATTAAGTAATTGATTTTAAATTGAAAAATTTTACAACCAAAAAAAAAAAAAATAAAGAAGAAGAAGAAAATACAACAACAACAAAATAGAAATAAAATAAAAAAAAAATGTGTGAATTATATCGCCTGAAATTTTATTCTTAGATGTGATAGAATGGAATAGGGGGGTAGAGAATGAGAAAAACGATGGTTAAATAACAAAAAAAAAAAAGAAGAAGAAAATCTCTAGACCTTCACAAACACAAAAAAAAAACAATTTTATATTCCATAAAATGAAACTTTTTTTTTTTCCTTTTTTCTTTCTTTTCTCTCTTTCAAAATTAGTTTGGTCAAACTTGGAGTAACTCAATTTAAAAATCAAGCTTTCGTTTAATTTTATATTCTTTAGTTATAACGTAGAGGAGGAATAAACTTTTTCTTCCTTCTTTCTTCTTCTTCTTCTTTTTGTTTTTTGTTTTGTCTTTGAAATTATTATTATCAGGTTCATTTTCATTTTTAAGGTAAACGTTTTTTTCATTTGAACAAAAAGCAAAAAAGCAAAAAAAAAAATTACGAAAAACTTTCCAAATTTACTTTTTGACAAAATTGTCGAATAGAAAGTTTTATTATCCCTTTCCTACCCAACCAAAGAAAGAAAAAAAAATATTAAAGAAAAGGAAAAAAAAAAACACAAACTCAACCCATACAAACGCAATAATAATAATGAGACTGTGCTATCAAGTTCTTGCACCTTTTTTTTTTTTTTTTTCTTGAATGTTTTAGAATAATCATCATTGGATATGCGGAGAAATGTTATCATTCCATCTTACCCAAATGGAGTTTTTTTTTTTTGTATACTAAAGTGGGAAATAATGTAATACCATCAGATTTTTTAACCTCAAACCATAAAACTGATCTTTCTATTATATTTTACATTTCCATCTCTTTACTCTTTATATATTTTTCCTCATTCGAAATACTAATTGTCCTTTACCTCAAGCACAACATCTCCCATTTATTTTCTATATAAACGACAACAAAATATCTATGTATACATTTCTTTGTTTTTAGTTTGTTTTTTTTTTTTTGTATATTGTATTTCTAACAGTCTTTATATACAACACCCAGTACATACATATATACATACATACATACATACATATATATATTTTCACTATAAGAATAATAAGATGTATCAAAAGTAAGCTGGCAACACATTTAGTATAACAATTCTCTAGGGAAGATAACAAATTCGTTAAAAGATAGAGGTAAAATAGTAAATGAAGTAAACATTTGGGACTTTATTATTATTATATAGTAGATAGAAAATGAAATGCCCATTTTCATTGTTGTCTCTTTTAGTTTATTGTTTCTCATACCAACCACAAATGGAAATTAAGGCAATTTTAAATGGTAAATGGTCGTCTGAGCGGTTTTCTACATACATATATATTTATATAATTCCTTGTTCTTAATTACTTATATAATTCAAGTTCTCTGATATAATCTGTTATTTTGTGTTTTCTAAAATGGGACTATTTACCAAATACCAGCCCACTTATAAAACCCACTGTTTTTTTTTTCAACTGTACATTGTTTAATGTATTTTATATAAATTAAAACATAGAAACATAAAATGTTAATGTTTGATATTAAAATTGTAAAAAGTGTTAAAATATAAAATGTCATCTTATAAATGATATTCATAAATAATTCTATACATACATAATTTATATACCAATTGTCTTTATATATTATTTTCTATTTATAAATAATTAATTAAAACATAAAATAAATCTGACACAATTGTATAATATGAACGCACATGCGACATGATCATCATAATCATACGATTTGTCTTAATTTCAATTATATATGACGACAATGTTAAGTTGTTGATGATGATAATGATGACGATGAGAATGATGAAGATGAAGAGGGTATACATATATATATATATGATGGTTGTGTATCCTTTAGAAAAACACATGACAATTTTCCCAAACTTCACTTACGGTGGTAACGTCGGGTATATTATATCCTTATTCCCATCAGAAATATATAAAATAAATTTAAAATTTATATATGTTTATGGTTCCATACATGCAGATGTGTATGGTTGTGTGTGTATATGTGTGTGTGTGTGTGGGTGAGTGTGTGTCTATTTTTTTTCTCTTCATATACTCTTAAATCTGTGTGAGAGAGAGAACAGGAGTAAAGTATCTACTTAACTCCGATCGGATTAGACAAAAAAATATAGAACCGCGTGATATACCGATATACAAACACGAGAAAATTTTAAATCCTTCAGTGATGTTAGGGGGGTGGGGAGTGGTGGGTGGTAGGTACAGAGGCACTGAAGAAAAGAGAGTCTGATTGAGAAAATCAAACCAGAGGAATAATTTCGATTGAATCGGATCATGTATAAGACGACTTTATTTTATACGTTTTATATAGAAGAAGAACTTCTGTTGAGTTGAGCCGTCTTAACCTCAACAAAAGTTTTGTTTTTAAACTTTTTTCTCTGTTCCTCCGGTTTTGTGTTATTTACAGGAAAGATTTTTTGGAAAGGTGTTTTATCATATAAAAAATTACATTAGTTTTTTGTGAAGAATGTTGTCTCACTATTCAAGTTTACAAAATAACGCTTATTGCTTTATATTTTTACATCTGCAAATTGGTATATTTATAAAAATAGACAAACACACCATTTTACCATTTTTTAACATTGCATTCGTTCAATTATAGGAACCAGATCAGTCATTAAGAAATAAAACTATTAATATAAAAATAATCAGTTTACTTTTGTTTTGTGCTAACATCGTAATTTAAAACAATGCTGATAAAACAAAAATGTGATTGTAAATTATTCTCAAATTTTACACAAAATTTTTCAAAATTCTTAAAAATCAAAAAAAAAAAGTCATACTAATAAATGTGATGATGTGAATGTAACATTTAATATAAAATTTCATGAATTATGAACGCATATAAAGTACTTCTACATTTTCTTCTTTTTTTTTTTTGTGTTTCTGTTCATTCTATAATTTTTCCAAAACAACAAAAAAATGAATATAATAAAAATATGAAATGAGTGCAAACAACAGAGTATAATAAAAAAGTAAAAAACACATTGCGGCTTTTTAACATTTTATAATAATACACTCTTTATTTACATCAATTGAAAACTAATTTCATGAACAAACAGACAAACCCGATGGTGGTGATGCCTTTATTTATTGTATGTATTTTTTTTTTTTTTGGAAATCAACCTTCCCTTTTGGGTTTGTTATTAAATGCGCGGATATAGACTGAACGTTATATATCCGAAAGCTTGAGATTTATAAAAGTATAATGGTTTGGGTATATAGGTTTTTTTTTTTTTTTACGGAGGGCAACAAAATATGATTGCCATGTTAAACCATAATGTGTTTTTGGTACTCGTACATTATATTATTTGCGCCCTTAATGTAATAATAAATACTTTATGCCACAAGGGGTTGGGATATTCGCATATAATAATAATCATATATACGATTGCATACAAATTCATCATATACAACTACATCATATATTATTCTGTATATGAGATGAAAATATATATATAAGAATAAAGAAGAAGAAAAAAAATGAAAAGAAGTGAGATGAGATGAGATGAGATCAGTGAAAAATGTATTCAATATAATATAAACTAATATTTATTTTATGACTTACATTCATCCCCCTTGATTGTGTGATGATTTTTAAATTAGAAAATTGGGATATCAAATTTTAGATTATAAAAATAGAATTTTGGTTAAGTTAAGTTAATCATAATTTGAAGCAAAACAAAAAAAAATCAAATTATTTTATTATTGTTTAAAAAAAAATCTATACAGTGAATAAAAATTTGATAAAATATTTAAAAAAAAATATAAGGGTCGTTTCGTTCCGTTAAATTTACAATTATTGGCTGAAGCATTTTATTTACATTTACATGTAAAATGTCAAAATTAATTAACTTTGTTCATTTAAAGTCTTTGATATTTTTTTTTTTTTTTAGGTCAATTTGATTTCTTCAAAATGAATTAAATTTAAAGTGAGTTTTTGTTCTGCTTTTAACTTTTATACTTTTTATACAAGCAATTAGAAAATTTTTAACTTAAAGAGGACACTTTAATTTATCATCAAAATTTAATATAATTTGTTTGAGTCAATTTACAGTATTTAAAATTTGTCAAAGTTTGACATTTTTGATCAAATTAATTGCTTTTTGTATATAAGTTTGAAAATTTTTGTTTACAAAGCAATAGAAAAATATTTGAAAATAAGAGAAGGGAAAGAAAATGAATGTTAAAAAGTGGAACAAAAAAAAATAGATATAAAATAAACAAATTTTAATATTTTATTTAGTTTTCGTTAAATTTGTTTGCAGAGTCAGAATGCAAAAAAAAAAAAAATGTCTAGAGAAAAAGTTTATATTAAAATTATGTCAAATTTGTCATTACTTGAAATCAATCATCTAATACCTGAGACTACTTCAAAATAGGAAATAACAATTTCTTAGCCAAATGTATTTGTCTAAGCAAATCGAATCTAACTCATAAAAATCTAACTCATAAAATCTGATCAACTCACAAATTTAATCGTATTTTATAGCAAATTTTGAAAACATTTTTATACAAATTGAATTGTTTAATTGGATCACCCATATTTATGGTAAAATCGATGGTCCTATTAGGCAGGTACTCATATTTTGTATATTTCAATAAGTATGATTGATTATTGTTACTAATTTTCAAAAGGATACAATATTATATACGCAACTATAGGAAATGTATAATTGAGAATATTTTTATTTAGCAAAGTGAAAATTATTTGTATAACATTGATTGAAATGAAGTATTATTAAATCAAAAATTTATTTACCAAGGTCATAAACTATGTCATCATCATCAGTATATATTTTCTAATGTTAAACTTTAATTTTATAGTGAAGGATCCTCTACATATATTCACACACACACACATATTATTGAATATGTAAATAAATTAATTTTCTACTTTCCTTTTGACAAAATTCTGTCCTTACATCCTTCGTATATTCTATCATCATGTCTTTGAAAATTATTTGAATTTCAGTTTAGTAAAGTGTTTGCTATATTTAGAAAGGATATACTGTCCACTTGAAATGGGAAATTTTTCAAGATGTAAAATAAGTAAACATTTTCCTTGATGCTATCATGACACAAGATATATATCCTTTTTATATATTTTATTATAATAAGAAGAAGGGTAAAAATAGGACAACATTTGACTTGATCATTGCTGCGTCTTTACATAATATAAGAAAAAAAAATCAATTTAAATTTGATATTTGCCTCTGATGGACATTTTTCCAATTTATACAAAATACAATCATCCTTTTTACCAAATATTCTATCAAATTATATCGCATTTCCATAGAAAAAAAAAACATATATAGAGAAAAAAATTAAAATGTATGGACGAGACCCGGTGTCAATATTTACACTTTTGAATTGAACTAAAATTAAATGTAATTGAAAATTGAAACCGAGAGTAATTCTGGCTCATATATATTTTTTTTTTTATAAAATGTTGTCCAATTTAAATCGTCAAACTTTCAAGGGACAACTTTATCAAAGTTTTTCCTTTATATAAAAAGAATAAAAAGACAAAAAAAACAACATAAACTAACATCTAATTCTCTAGTGACTTTGTTAAATTGAAACAGATCTAACATTATTTCCGCGTGGTTTCATTTTAAAACATAACCTCATTTCTATTACATTATTTCAAATTAGTGAAAACAAACCCTGACATCTATAGTGTAAAACTATCAATCAAAATTATTCAAAAAAAAAAAAAAATCATAGCAACGGCTAACAACAAAAACAATAAAAAAAAAACAACAACACGGGCAATACTGAAAATATAATAACAAAAACAACAAACGAACAAACAACAACAACAAAAAATCAGCAGAAATTATTTAAATTAAACATTTTTACTTCACCTCATTTAATTTTTGATATCCTATGAAAAGATAATAAATTATGAAAGTTATATTTTTTTTTTTGTATCATTTTGCTTTTATAATAATGGGACATTAACACCCTTGTTTGAACGAATATAATCGAGGGATAATCATAGCAGTTAGGTTAAATTAAGTTAAGGGCTGGTAAGTTAGTTTTCTCCGGGTTATCTATACATACATATTATATAATTTTTGTCCTTATGGATTTTAATACAATCTCACATATACACACATATACCTTCACATTATACACTTAAAACTTATCATATATTATACATAGTCAGTCAAACAGACAGACATCGTCAACGCGCATATGTCCCAATTTTGGTTTTTATTGTCTAATATAATATGGGAGTCTAGTCAACATGAACTTTCTCTATATATAAAAAAAAATAAAAATAAAAATATTACACTGTGTTTGGCCTAAGGGTTAATACTGTACCAAAAGGTTATACTTTCTTTGTTTCCTTCTTCTTTTTCCTTTTTTTTTTTTTGAATATCCTCATATATTTACCGTACACACACACACACATATCAAAACTTCTACTATATAAAGTCCCAAATGATTTCTTTATAGAACTTCAATTAAATGACAAAAGAACTTTTCTTTTTTTTTTTGTTCTGTTTATTTATTTCTTTGTGATGTTCCATACATTAAATTGTTGTAATTGCATGTTAAATGCAATACAGTGGCGATGTTTAATTTTAAATTTAAACTTAAATTTACAATTTGACATTATCGAAAATTAATGTGTTGTCTTTAATGGATTTTCAAAGTGAGACAAATAAAAATTGTATCTTATGAATTGATTTTAGAAATATTTTAATGATTCTTTGTCCTTATAAATGCAAATTGTTATGTGAACCATAGAGAACAAAAGACAAACCAAAATTTTAAAATATTATTTCTTATAAAATGACAAAAAAAAAATTTTAACAATTAAAATGAAAATCAATTAATTGAGAATATTACAAATTGAAATTGTCACAAATAATAATAAAAAAAAGGAGAAATAAAATCCTTTCAAAAGTTAAACAGAAAATAAAAAAATGTTTTGACTACGTCACTGTTATTTCTATATAATAATCCAAAAGGGTAGCAGGTGCAGAAAATATTCCCAAATGGGGAATCATTTTTATTTTTTTTTTTTTTTCCTCTTCTTCTTCTTCTTCTTCTTCTTATGTTTTTAGATTCTGTTTAAATATTAATAGAGGTATATATGATGACAGTATATATTTTTATATAGAAACTGTTTTATTCAAAATAAATGACCCGATAAAATGGTGCACAAATTTTTTTTTGTTTTTTTTTTTTGTATCAAAAATGTTCCCGTTTTGTTATTTTCATTTCTCTCCCCTCCATTTTTTTTTTTTTTTTGTTTGATTTAAATAATTTTCTTATAAATTTTAAATTTTTTCCGTTCATTTCATTTTTAAAATAAAAGTTTATAATACAAAAGAAAAAAAAATATGTTTGTTGTTTCTTCTTTTTTTATTCTTTTCATCTTCTTCTTCTTCTTCTTCTTCTTCTTCTTCTTCTTCTTCTTCTTCTTCTTCTTCTTCTTCTTCTTCTTCTTCTTCTTCTTCTTTGTCGTTTTCCTCTTTACTTTTTTGTTTCTTTCTTCAAAAAAAAAAAGTATAGTATATAAAATATGATGATCTTCCTCCTTCTTTTTATATACATTTATTAAAATACAAAAATCGTCCGTTTTCAATGGCCTGTAGCAGCCAGTCCGCAGTATTTAAAAAAGAATAAGAAGAAGAAGATAATAACGTAATCCGTTTGTCCATTTCTCATCATATTCGCGTCGCACCAAAAGGCTGTGTGGAAATTTTTAATTAAAAAAGGAAAAAAAAAAAAAAATTAGGGGAACCGTAAAGAAAAAAAAAAAAAAAAAGGAAGAACAAAAAATAAAAACATCCCCCATCGTAATACGATCCCAAATATTATTAACTTTTTTTTTTTCATTCCACATCATTTTTTTTTCTTCTTCTTCTTCTTCTTCTTCTTCTTCTTCTTCTTCTTCTTCTTCTTCTTGTTCCTTTAGAAAAACGCTTCTAAGAATAAGAAGGAAAATAAAAAATAAAAATAAAAAATCTCAAATGACAAATTAAAAACGAGAGAGAAAAGAGAAGAAAAAAAAAATTGAAATTCAATATTTGAAACAATGAAAAATTTATTTAAATTTTCAATTTCCATATAATTTTTTTTTTTTTTTTTTTTGTTTCCAGGGATATCAGAAAGAGCAAAAAACAAAAAAAAAAAGAAAGGCGACTCAAATAAATTTCCTATAGTTTTTTTTTTTTTTAGATGAGGGTTTTCCCTTTTTATTATTATTATTTTGTTGTTATGTTTTTCTATAATCAACAGACGACAAGGGACCCAAAAAAAAATAAACAGAAAAAAAAACAACAACAATGAGAAAGGAAGAATTTATATGCGGTAAAATTGGGCGGACATTCAATCACAGCACCCCCTTTTTGATTTTCTATTATCAGTATTTGTTTGTAGGGTGAAAGAAAAATGCCAATTAAGGGTTTTTAGTATCAATTACAAAATAGATTTGTCCAGCATTGAAAAGATTTATGAATTTATTTTTGCTAAGGATATTGTTTGACTTTCTAATTAGATTTAATGTGCTTGAATTTTTTCTGATTGGAAAGAAAATGAATTTAAAGATCGATTTTTTTTCTGATAAGAAAAATAATTTATTCTTTTTTAAAAAATTCCAAATAAATGGGTAATCCCAATTAAAAATCCATATTCCCATTATGAATTCTTAACTCTGTTGACTGTCGGTAAGCAGAGGACAGTAATTCTTATAACATTTCATTTTTACCTTTTTCTGAAACTTAATGCAAAAGTTATTAGTCTACTCTACTCTAAAAGTTATCCAAAGCGAATATATAGAATAAAAAAATAAAAAACAAAAGGTAATTTGTGGTCGTTGACAAAATTGAAGAAAATAAAATTGCATATTTTATCGTAATGGGCAATAATTTACACTTAAAATAGAGAACTCAATTTTTTGTATGCTGGCGACATTGGAATTGGATTCCACGTTTTTTTTTTTTTTTTTTTCGGTTGTTTGTTTGCTTCTTTTTTGTGTTTTTCTTTTTTTTTTTTGGTTTTAAACTGAAATGAAATTGGATTTTGTTGTTCAGTTGGTCATGCTTTTTCTTCTTTTAGTTTTTTTTTTGTTTTTGTTTTTTTTTTAGATTGGATGTACTGATGCTGCACCAACCAGCACCGGTAAATTATAGTAACATATATATATAAATATAATAATGTTTATAAAGAGGGCAACATCGTCTTACGTATGTGTAAGTATATCAATGATGAAAGAATAAAAATATATATATTTCTCAAGATACCATTAATTATTCATTTAAAAAACCATTCTTGTTTATATGTGCGGTTATCTAGATGTTGATCATAAAAAAGACATTAAGTATATATACGAAACGTGTGCTGCTATTCATTTTCTTACTAAACACAATATACAATAAACACTTTTCACATGTTTCAGATTCTATAGAATTTCAATTTAAAGTGTAACAAAAGGCGTCTAAAATAGATTTTTTTTTGTTTTTTCTTCATTCTCTTGTAGAAGTCAATCGTCTCTTTTGTCTAATACCAAAAACAACAGCAGATGCTTTTAGAAGTTTTACTTTTCATTTTCTTCATTGTATTCTTAGCATATACTATTTTTAAGGCGGTTCCATGAGAACTAATAATTTTATTCAGTTCTGTAAAACTATCAGAACAGAGATGAAAAGAACACTCCTGGCGGACATTGTGGAAAATTTTATAGTCCCGCAACAAAAAAAAAAATAAAAAAGAAAATGAAAATGAAAAAATAAAAAGGAAACGAATACAAAACAAATAATGAAGATGGATTAGCTTCATACCTTCCATTTTTCCATATAAAAAAAAAAAAACAATTTTTTATATAAATTTTTATTCGCTGCTACAACTTTTTTTTTCTAGCATGTTGGATACAATGCCTTGTATAGAAAATATGATCATCATCATTTAAAAAATATTACTGCGCGAGTACCATAAAATATACACAATAGTGGCTTCCTTTTTTTTTTTTGTTTTGAATGGATAATATTTGTCGTATCACAATTTTTTTTTTTTTGGTTGGCTAGATAGAAAAAAATGGGGGTTAATTACAATCCGAAGTTTATTAATATTTTATAATATGTTGCATAGATGAAATTAATTATTATATGTTGAGGTATTAAGATTTAACTTTATTCATTACGATCACATTTACTTATATACAGAATAGGTCAAGACGTCTTGACGTGTAAAGATAATTGCATTTCTGTTAATTATCTCATGCTCAGAATAAAATATAATTCTATCGGTATGTCAATGGATTTTACATAAATTAAAATATTTACAGTCATAATATTCTATAATTTAATTCTCAGATTGGACGAAAAATATTAAAGTTAATTAGTGTACTAGATACAAGTTTTGAATCAATACTTTGTTGTTATAATTAAATTAAATCAAAATATTATTATCTGATCTTAAAAATAAAAATCCCATTAACTTTGTCATTAATCTCATTTTTATGTTATTTTTTTTTTTATTTTGTGACCTATTCATCTTTACCCATAAAAATAAACAAGGACGAGAGAAAAAAAATAGATACAGAAGAAATAAAGAACGAGACTAATTTTTATGACTAATTAAAATCAATCATAAACGCCCTCTAACGATTTCAGAAGATCTTGTAATTACCATTCATCCCAAACATGTGTGACGAAAATTATAACATTAATAAGGTTCCTCCTAAATATAAGAAAAGGAAGAAACAAAAAAAAAAAAGAAAAAAGTATCAACCACAAGACCGACTGTGTCGGGTCGGGACCCTTTCTTTTTTTTCTTTTTTTGTTTTTTCGGATATACATTTTGAAATTCGATTCCAAATTAAGGCATCATTTTTGACACGTTTTTCATTAATCCCAAAACGAATGAGAAACGAAGATTTATTTTTGTATTTTCCATTCCCCCTTTACACACAAAATATTTAGTTGTTGTTGCTACATTTTCTATTGATAATAGAAATGACTTTCTCTGTGACGTATCGATTACGTAATTAGTTTTGTCATAGCCTTTTTGTTTGCCACTTCTATGTATTTGTATTTTGTGTAAATTTACGCTTGTGTTTATCTGATTATATTCCTTCCATTCTCATCCCAATTTTTTTTTTCTGTTGAAAAGGGAAGGACAAAAATTTTTGGTTGATTGATTACAAATATGATATTGATTGGTAGATACTATGCCGATGTTCTCTTCTTTTTTTTTTCTCTCACACTTTAATGATTTTTTAATGATTTTTCTTGTTCCAAGAAAGGACATATACAAAAATAAATAAATAGGTGAAAGAAAAGGCAAAATAATAACATAACCCCTTCGACCACAAAAAAACAAAAAAAAAATTATTTCTCATTCTATAAATTGTTCATCATCGTCATACACCTAAATATTATCCACATTATTTTTGTCTACACTCTCACACCCCTTGAACAATAAATGGCAGTGTTATCATTTATTATCCGCTCCACGTTAACATAAATAAACAAAAAAAATGAACTAAAATGACGTTGCTTTTGTTATGCGTCAAAATCTCTATATAATTTTTTTTATTGTTTTATTTTGTTCAACCCAAAAAAAAACCTCTCTCTCTCTCTCCCTCTCTCTTGTATATTTTTTATTTTTATTTATTTATTATTTTGTTTCATACAATTTATATTTATTTATTTTTTGTTGTTGTTTTTTGGACGCTTATATTTTTTTTTTCATAATTTCAAATCTCTAGGATCTTAATATCATTTTTATAGCCCTCTAAATAAACATAACAAGGATGATATAAAAAAAGAAAGTGGAATGGAATTAGGAGTTTTTATATAGAGATAAAAAAAAAAGTGTTTAGTGCAGAAGAAAAGGGATGTACGAATATTTTCATATGATTTATATACAAATATAAAAATTATTCTCTTTTTCCTCTGATCAAATAATATATGGAAGAGAATATAAAATACAAATAGAAAAATATTTCATTGTTTTATTTAAATCGATTAAATGAAAACAATGAAATTGATTGGATTCTCAGAAAAAAAAATATTTGATTTTAGAAGAACGTCTCCCAAACTAAAATCATATTTTGCTTTGTCGTGGCTGAATTGATAACAACGTTAGACTCTCGTTTTGATTAATCTTCGGCATTGTTTGGATTTCATTATAATTATCTTAACTTAATAATCCTGGTAAATAATTCTAATTCACCAGAATTACCTAAATAATCCTGGTAATTGATAATTAATACACAAGGCACTTAAGGAGAACGATAAATTAAGATACATTGAATTTCATATCTTCCCATTATTTTAAAGTAAAGTCCTCTTGCTCAGTTTCAATCCTGTTTAAGTTAAATTAGAATATTATACAAAAAAATTCCATTTGTGGCTGTTTACATTCTTATAATAAATCCATTGTATGCACACTTATCTCCTCCTTCTGCTGGGATGGAAAGGGATACGTGTGTGCCACACATTGTTACAATAATTATTATTGTTATCCATGAATTAATCTGAGATGAAGTTTTTTTAGTAAACTTATATTTCAATTATTTATTAAACACACATAAAGTAATTGGCAATGATTAATAACATCTATGACCCGGTGTGCAGGATAAAGTTTTAACCGAACGATTCTTCTTAGGAAATCTGCATGTTTTCCTAAGAGCTGGCAATGCGCCGAATTGAATTAAAAATTGCATGTGCAGATGCTAGGTGGTTCAGAACTCTCCTAGTTACTAATAATCTTAGTCGTTGATGTACTAGATTAATAAAAAATTGAAATACAATACAAATTATTTATTATTCTGAATCTGATTTAAATGATTGGATAAAGTGAGACCATGGAAAATATTCAATTGGACGTCAATGAAGGAAAATTTGAATGAAACTAAATTAAAATCTTTGAATTACAAAATATTATAAAATAGAAAGATGTTATTTTGAGTCTCAAATAATTTCTTTATGTTAAAAATTTTACAGATTTAAAATTTAAAGACTAAAGGCGGTCAAAATATTTGTTGAAACTTTTAAGAAATCTGTACAAATTTGATCGAATTAAGTAAAGTTAAATTAAATAATAACTAAGTTCAGGAAACTTTTAGATTCTAATTCATAAATTCGTGGTCGGGCGGACTGAGTTGAATATCATGACCCAAAAGAAAACAACAACAACAACAAATAAGAAAAAGAAACCGAGTGGGATTTGTGTGATCACCAAATTTTTTTTTTTATATAAAAATAAAAAAAAAAAATATATTTAAAGAAATTTACAAATTTAAATCGTCTATTTTTGAAAGAACTTTTTTTCTCTTTAAAAAAAAATATCAAAACGCCTTAAATCAAATTTTTTTTTTATAGAAATCTTTAAAATATTAACAATTAATTAGTTTACTGAGAAGATTATAAAAAAAATTGTTTTTTTTGTCATTCATTAAAATATCAATCAAAATTCACTTTGATTTTATTATGAATTAAATAATAAAATCAAAGTGAATTTTTATAAATAAATATTTCGTACATTTTTTTTTGGAGTTGTTGTTGTTGTTCTTGTTGTTGTTGTATTTGTATTTTTTTTAAATAAAATTAAAAGTAAAATTTATACAGATCAACAAACAGAATTGTAATAATTCAATCGACACTTTTTAATCTTTTTAAAAAACTATTAAAAAAAAATTCTTTCGTTATTATTTAGTTGCGGGTTGTTAGTGTTGTTGGTGTTGTTGGTGTTGTTGTTGGTGTTTTTGGTGTTGTTGGTGTTGTTGGTGTTGTTGGTGTTGTTGGTGTTGTTGGTGTTGTTGGTGTTGTTGGTGTTGTTGGTGTTGTTGGTGTTGTTGGTGTTGTTGGTGTTGTTGGTGTTGTTGGTGTTGTTGGTGTTGTTGGTGTTGTTGGTGTTGTTGGTGTTGTTGGTGTTGTTGGTGTTGTTGGTGTTGTTGGTGTTGTTGGTGTTGTTGGTGTTGTTGGTGTTGTTGGTGTTGTTGGTGTTGTTGGTGTTGTTGGTGTTGTTGATGTTGATGTTGTTGGTGAATGTGTTAATTATCTTATTCTTTTAATAAATGAAATTGTAAAAATCTATTTAATTTATTTATTTTTATACAAAAATTTCATAAATTTGTCATTTGTCAGAAATTTTTAAATGATGAGTTCCGTTTTTAATTAAGAATTTTTCTCTTCTCTGATAATTCCACAAACCCTTTTTTTTTTGTGTGTGTGTGTGTCACATTTTCTTCAATCAAAGTTTAATTTCGGTTGAAATTCCTTTTCACTGAAAATATTTAAGGAAATTTTGTCTCTTGTACACTTTTTACTGATCGACATTTTTTTTTTTTTTGGATCGACTATGAACAAAATCAGTTTTTTGTTGCTGGATTTCATCAAACATTTTTTCTGTTAAGTTTAGGTCAAAACAAATGGGAAGAGAAAAAGATAAAAAAAAAGTGATATGAAAAATTAAATAGTCACTTAAAATTGTTGGCAGATTTAAAACATTCAAAATTTTAAAAACTTTAAATTTCACTTAATTGTTCGTATTTCCTTCTTCACATTTTTCCTTCATAAAAATCAACCGCATAAATTTCTACAACATTATTTATGACAACTTTCTTTTTTTGGTTTGTTTTGTTTGTTTCTCTTTCTTCCAATAAATGAAAAAAGGATTCCGTATAAGTAAAATTATAATTAAGGCGTGAAAAATCCTACCAAAAAAAAAAAAAAAAACACACAAATTAATTTGAATGGATTTCGTCTTTCTTTTTATTTAAAAACGAAATTTTTATAAATGGATCTTTTTATTTTACTCTGTTTTTGCCTCCCTTTCTATCCTGCCTTTATTCTCACATGATGCTACGTTTTGTGTTTTTTTTTTTTTGTAAGTCTTTAAAAGAAAATGAACTCAAAGAAATTATAATTAGAATTTAAAAATGAAAATCATTAATGTTTAAGATCGGAACTAATTTTTTTTCCTTCTTCTTCTTTTTCTTTTCTTTTTTATTTTATCTTTTTTCTTATTTCACCATCTTCTTCTTCTTCTTCTTATTTCTTTCTTCATTTTTAGTTAAGACTGAGAAAATCTTTTTTAGTTTATTCTTTTTTTTTTTCTTCTTCTTCTTCTTCTTTTTTTCATTTGGAGCGTGAAAAATAAAAAGAAGTGAAGTGTAGTAATTTAGTTGGATGTGTTTCACTCCCTCTCTCTCTCTTACTCGCACTCTGTATCTGTGTGTGTGTGTGTGTGTATGTGTGATTGTTTGTTTGTTTTTGTTTGTGTGTGTTTATTTTTCTGTCGGAAGAAATGAGTTTTAAAAGACAAAAACATAATAATGAACAACAAATCATCATTTCCGGCTATTTTTCCTTGTGTCTTTATTTTTCTATCAATTTTTAGTTTTATTTTTCTTTCCCCAATATTCACATAAAATAATTCTCTGTTGAAACAAAAAACATTTTTATGATAAATTTTCTATTTAAACTCAATCAATGAATAAATTCAAATATCATAATTATGAAATAATTAAATCTCATTAAATGACTTTTGAAATTTTAATGAAAAGTATAAAAAGTATAAAGTAAGAAAAGAAAAGTTAAAATTTTTTGTATAAAGTGTAAAGTAATTTAGTAGAAAGAAATGATAAACAACTCAACGTTAAGTTTACGGTTTTCGCGTCTTTTTTTTTTTTGTTTTTTCCATTTTCTTATTAGATATGATGAGGGAGAGTTTAGGTGGGAGGGTATAGGTATAAAATATATATACAATCATCCATCCTCCACCAACCCTCTTTAAATAGAAAGTTTTATGCAATATTCTTACCCCATTTATACAAACTATCTTCCCTTTTTTTTTTTGACTCAATTATTATTGTCTTCTTCATTTTTTGCTAACGGGAAAAATATGAGATGAAAAGTCAGTGTCAGTCGCATTCTAACTACGAATTTATTTTATATGAAAATATTATCAAACAAAAAGTTAAAACTGTAAACGCGACGGGTATCACTATGACAACCGCAAACAATCATCATCATCATCATCATTGAATGATGAGGGCGGGGACTGTAAACTGAAACTGTGAAATAGCGATAAGCTATTTGTGTTTGCACAGCAAGCGATGACATAAAATTGATCACTATAAAATATATAATAATAATAATAATAGAAAATGGAAAATGTAAAAGGAAAAAAAAGGGAAAAAGGAGAAAAATAAATAGGAGGAAAATATAGAAAGAACTTTCTTATTTTTCACCACTATGCAATTGAAAATAGAAAATTTATTATTTATTTATCTATTGGTTAGATAAGGCGAGAAACACAAGAGAGAGAGAGAAAGAGAGGGAGAGAGGAAGAGTAGCAATTTGTTTTTATTTATGTAAACAGAAAAATTACTTTTAGGTTGTGATGAAAATTATTTGTTTTTATAAGTTTTGTGTTCGATTCTTGCATTTGATTTTTGTCTGATATTTTTTTTTCCGCGTACATTGGAAAAAAATACAAACTTTAGGTTACAATTTGACATTGACTTTGGTAATGAATTAAAAATTAAAGAATTACAAAAGTCAATTCATTTGTGAAAACCTCAAAAATAATTCTTTAGAAAAATATTTAATAAATTACAACTGAACAAAAAAATAAAATCTCTAATTTAATAATGATCAATGAATCTAACTGAAGTTTGTCTTTGTAAAGGAAAAACCAAAAAGTCAATTAAATATAAAGAACATTTTCTTATATGATTTTCTTTCTATATAAGCAAGGGTGTGTCTGTGTGTGTGTGTGTATTATATCATTCTTGTGATGTACATGTTGAATAGAAAGAGATAGAAAGAGATGATACAATTTTGTAGAGATAAGTTAATCGACTTTTATAATAACAAAAAAGGCATCTTCTTCTTCTTCTTTCTTCCTCTTCTTGTTGTTGTTCTTCTTCTTCTTCTATGCTTTTTGTTTTGGGGAAAAACCGTTTATAATTGAAGTCATTAAAGGTAAGAAAATTACCAAATTAATCACAGAGAATAACCAATTAAAAATTTAACTCTTAATTCTTACGGCAGAAAAAAAAAAGAAGAAAAAGGGAAAAACGGGGAAAAAAGGAGAGAAAAACAACAGACAATTTGACAAATGTTTTTTGAGGGTGCGTAATTTTCTTTCTTCATTTTCTTTTTTGCTTAAGAAAAAAAAAAACAGACAATTAGTTTTAATTTATTATAAAACATTAATTTACATCAATTTTATAAAAATAAAGCAAACAATATTCAACTAAATTTTATGTTTTGTTGTTTTTGTTGTTTTTGTTGTTTTTGTTTTTTCTGTGGTTTTTAGTTTGCTTTTTAGTTTACGGTTTATATTTTAAGCTGTTGTGATGTTTTCTTGTTATCATTTTAAATATGTGATGAAAATGATGAAAAAGAAGAAGAAGAAGAAGTAGGACAAAAAAAAAAAAGAAACAAACTGAAATTATAAAAAAAAAAAATATATATAAAAAAAAAATTTTAAATTTAAAAACAAAAAGAAAAGATTCTACAAAATTAGATCGTCAAATATGTAGTGACACCTCATTTAATTTGAAAAATGTTTTAACATTATTAAAATATATAAATTTTTCAAAAAATATTATAAATAACAAATGAAAAAAAAATAAAGAATGTGATCTAATCTAATTTTCCTCTTTTCTCTTCACTTCTTTTTTCACTCTTTTAGTCCTTCCACTTTTTCGTCTTGTATTTTCTTTTGTATAGAGTATGTTGAAATTATTTTAGTTTTTTATACATTTGTTAAAAAGACAATAAATTATGAGAATAAAATAACGAATGTAATTTGACAGAAAATATTGAATGCAATTTTATGAAGTAAAATTATGCAGAAGAATTCAAATATTTGGATGGATCTAAATCCAATCCATATCGAAGAAAGTATTTAATATTTTATATCAATTACTAGGATCAGGTAGTAAGACACAAGATCTTCAATTTTGAGTAAAATGGAATCTAAATCTTAATTCATAATAATATGCTAAAGTTTGTCACTCGGGACTGTATTGGAAATCGAATAGAATTGGTCACTTAAACTTTTACTCATTCATATTCCTATATGATTCCTATAGGATTCCTATAGGCATTATCCAATTGTATAACTTTCCAAGAAACATTAATTAAATATTACAATCATTTTCCAATTCAACGAATTGTATCCTGATGATCATTAGTGTATTGTCTATTGAAATATTTCTAAATTTAATTTGTATAAGAATTCGTCAAATGTACAAAGATCACAAAGAGCATAAAAAAATATATTTTTGTTAAAATTAAATTACATTAATGTAAATTTATATGTAAAATTAATAAAATGAGAAATAATTTTTTATGTAAATATTTAATTTTAAAATGTTAAATAGGTACAAAGTCATTATACGTTACAACATTAAAATATTAATATTGATGTTTTCTATTTTCAATTTTCACATCTGTAACTAACGTGCAGCGATTACATGAAATTTAAAAGAAACACCCGGATAGTGGAAGGTCCTGAGTTCGTGGCTCAGTTGTGTCATAGAAAGTTTTTTCAGTCAATCAATTTTTCCTTAATAAACTTTAATTAAAATTTAAAAATATTAATCATTTTGATTAGTATAGCCTAATGGTAAGAAGTAAGTAAATGATAAATTCATTTACACGACATCTACGAAAATTTAAATATAAATAAAGTTTTACATCATTTTTATCCATCAGTATTAAAGAAAAGAAATAAATTATAGAATTAAATTTTTTACGTTAATAAAGTATACAGATCTGTAACAATATTTAACTAATTATTCTGTCTTATATACTAACTGTAACAGGGTCATTTTAAGATATACGTTAATTTAAAATTTATAACATATTTCTACACTAAGTATATAAAATAATTTAGTCAATTTAGTTATGTTTGAACAAAAAAAAATATACAAAATGTCATAAACAAAAAAAAAAAAAAAACAAGAAATGATAACACGGTTGTCTAACATACGAGTGAATCTTTTTTTTTTTTAATGTTATTTTAATTTGACTAGACAAAAATTCTTTAGTTTAGTAAATTTTAAAAGAATATTTTTAATTTAATATGAAAAAAAAAAACAAAAAAAAAAGAAAAACCTTCAAAATATAATTCACTCAACAGAAACAGTTTAACGGTCATAAATAGAAAAAAAAGAAGGGGTGAGTACGCGTGAAAGAAAGTAAATTAATAAAAAAACAGAAGAAGAAGAAGAAATAATTAAATTAGATGAAAAATATTGTCACATATTTTAACATCCTTTTACACAGCAGGAAAATCCGGTACTTGTTAATGATTATCATGATGATGATGATGATGGTGATGATGATGATAATATACAAAACATAAATAAACATGACACAGGTACGTATTGTGTTAGGGGGGGATCATGAATAAAAATTTCCGGTCACCAAAATATAAGAACAAATTCAACAATAATTTTCATAATTTTCTTCTTCTATTTGCTAACGCGGAAAAATTCGATTTCTATTTATTAATCTTAGAAAAAAAAAAAGGTACCCAGCCCCTAAAATACACACCTGCATCACAATCTACATATAATTATTTTAAAATTAAATTGTCTTTCATTTAAAATGATTATTTATTAACGATGTGTAGAGTTATATATTAATACCTTCATAGAACTCTACACAATACATACACATGCAATACACGCAATACACGCATACACAAAAAAGTATACATATTATTATTATTTGTCAGTTGACACTTCATTTTGAATTAATTTTTGTTTTTGTTTTTGTTTTTGGTTTTTGTTTATGTAAAAATATATTTATATTTATAGTTTTACCTCTACACTTTTTCTAAATTATTATTATTATTATTATTATTATGTGCAATTATAAATTAAATGTTAAGAAATATTTTCACGTCTTTAAAAAAATTTGTTTTATATTTATTTTTTTTTATTTCTTAGAAATAAAAATAAACAACTCTAAGGACAAAAATAATTATTATTTATAACTAAAAAATTTGGTTTATGTGTTGATTGATTATTATGGTATCTTGTTTGTAAGATCTTCTTTTTTATAAGAATTATGTGTATTTAATATGTGTTTCATTTATTTAAATTTATTTTATAGATAAATAAGTGATCTCTAAAAATAACATAATAAGATCTTTGACTGGTAACTTTAGTTACCCGACATACAAACTTCGTTTTCTTTAGAATAAAAGGTGGATTTTCTTCAGTAGAAAAAAAGTAAAAAAAAAATCTACTGATGATTTAGTATAAATAACCCAGGATTGAGTAAATGATGAATTATAATTGATTCATTCTACCTTACATATCTAAGATGACCATTAAAATTTTGGAAATATTTTTAAAAAATTGATCGGCTATTATTTGATTGCACTTTTACCGAGGGGTTATCCACTGTGTGCAATACTGGGAGAACTCGTGGGGAATTTTTGTGCAAACTTTGTGGATCTTTGTGAATCTTTGTGCAATCTTTTGAAATGTGCAATCAGTGGAGCGCAAAATTTTCGAGTGACTTTTACCCACTTTTGTCATAATTAATAATAATTAGATGTTATTTTTGTTGTTATTGTTACCTCAGGGCACCTGACTTTCAATAATTTACTAAGGCCACGATCAAACAAATAATAAAATATAAGAGAATACATATTTCACATATGGTACCGGTACCATTCATTTATTGTATAAATTTCCCTTTATTTTCCTTTATCAAATAAAATCATTTTACTTTTAGAAAAAAAATAAATACATATTCAACAAATATAAATATCTTGTAGTATATATTTTACTATATAAGAGTCACAGTCAAGCCACTTAAATTAAATAACAAAACAAATTGTGTAAACAAATAAATATTTGGCAAACCTTTTCATTGATTGCTGCTGGGGAGTATTTTTTTTTTTATTCCTTTCATTCTTTTATTTCTATTTAGACCCTCTTCAATATATTTTATGTCAGCGCCCCTTTTTTTCCTTCTTTCTTTCTTTATTTGTTTATATAGTAAAGTAAGTATACGTTATTTAGGTACATGCACATTAATGTAGAGTGATCATCATATTATAAACTCTTTAATTTTTTATAATTAAAAATTAATCAATAAAAAGGAAAGGTAAACATTACCAATTACAAGGGTGGACATATACATTTGTCATTCCATTTAAATATATTTATCATTTTACTGTGGAAATTTATTTAGAATGACAAACACAATGCTGATACTTACAGTAGCGAATTATTTAAACTTAACAAATCTTTTTACTTTCTTTATTTAATTTATGGTTTCATACTTAAGTACTAAAAGATTTACGAATAAAGAAAATACAAATTAGAAAATATACAAAAAATCAATAAAATAAAATAATGAAGTAATCAGGAAGTGTTAGGCACTAGACAATGAATTTATTATCTAACGTAAATGTTGTAAGTGACAAAATTGTAAGTTGCAATTTTATTATTTAAAAATATTTATAATTTTTTAATTTGATTTAATTAGTTTTCACAACAACAAATATAAAATCAATGTTATTTTATTTGGGTAACCAACAGATATCTAACAGAAACTGCTGAACAACCAACAGATATCTAGATATCTAGGAGAAACTGCTGATATCCAAAAAAGGAGCCACGATTTACAGATACACACAGATATACACAGAATATCATCAAGTGAAAATTAGATATGTGAGTCAGTTTTAATATTAAAATTTAGCATACCCAATCTCTATTAATTATAATCAATATCATTTAGTTAACAAATAATTAAGAATATTGAGGATCGTTTAAAAATGATCATCTGTCCACAGATGGTGTGCTATTTATATGCACGATAGAAATTTAGACTTATGTATGCACCAGGGGTTAGTGATGATTATTACCCCAACACTGGAATACCCAAAATATAATACATAATATTCTTCTCATCAAATAAACCATCCCCGGTTAAAATAAAAATCATGTCATAACTGAAATAAGGAATAAAAACAAAAAAAAAAAAAAAAAAAGAAAGGAAGATGGATTGGATTTTATTACAAAACTATTGGTCATTTTTTTATCGTTAAAATTTGTAGCCAGAACAGTGAGATACATATTTATTTATATATGGATGAACCAGATTTTGCGCGTTTATATAATATTTTTGAAATGTTTTTTGTTTAATATTTAATGTGATGGATCTTTAAATTCGTTTTTCTTTTCGATTTCTTTTTCCCTTTTTATATTCTTTTTTTTTCTTTTTTTCCTTTTTTTTTTTTGGTTAAAGAAATATAGGGTAAAGTATTTATTTATGGAATAGAGGGAATAATGGTTAAATTATTGGCTAGAAAATAAGAAAGAAAATGAGGGGAAAAAAAATCTTGACCACTTAATATTAGAATACTTTAAGTTATTAAATTATAAATGAACATCAAAAATATAAAACGTATAAAATCAAGACGTATCATTGGAAATGATTCAGTTTATGAGATTTTACTATTGGTAATAACGTGTTTTTATTACATCTAATATATTTTATCAGCAACAACGATAATACACTACCAAACAATTTTTATATTTAATTATAGTGAGTTCATTCTTCAAATGTAACTTTTGTAAATTCTGATAAAAGTATTGATTATTTTTAGTAAAAATTACTTTAAGGAAGTTAAACAGAGTTAATGTTCGACAATCGTGTTAACATTAAAAAATTTAATTAAATTTCTATTAAATAAATCAAAAAATAAAATTATATTTTTAGTCAATAAACTTTGAGCTGTGTCAGTGTGGGAGCATGTCCTTTTCTCATTAATTCGAACCTTGGTTTGAAACCTCATCAGTAGGATGAAAATTTGGTCCTGAATAATACAATATAAAGTCAAAGAAATTTTACAAAAAATAAAATCAATAAATAACAACAATTACTAATTAATTATTAATATTAATTATATTGTATCTTCAGATAAAATCAAAAATAACAAATTCATTATTAATTCATTTTGTTTTTGACCTTTTAGTGTTTTTTTTTTCTTTGTCCTTATTAATAAAACTTTGAATTTATTTAATAAAAATAAATTGTCATTAGTAATAATAAATTATAACAAGTTACTCTTTATATTGAGATCAATTACTAAAGACAATTGAATTCAGTCAAACTCAATTATTAAATACGACAATAAATTGTAATTCAGCAAAAAGAAAGAAAAAATTACCATAATTAGAGTTGGGGAAATTGTGAGATCTTATAATTTATAAAATAGCTTTGGGAAATTTATGTTTTCATTTATTTAAATTTAGTGATATGTTTTCATTTGTTAATTAAAAGTTAAATAATAAAAAATAACAACAAATGGGGAAACATTGTTTTATATTTTATATTTTGATAATGACCATTTTAATGTTGGATTTCACAATAACTTTAACAGATTCTTAATTAACAATAAATGAGTAAACCATCAAATAGTACATGGAATAATTTATATTCACTGGGCATATACCCAACAAACTTTAGCAATAAAAATTCGTTTTGTTTTAATGAAAAATATTTTTTATTTATTTTATTTTTTAAGTTTTATTATTTTTTTGTGAGGTTATCTAATTTATGTCGCTGTGGTCGCTTTGAAAATACAAATAATCAAATTATATTGAAACAAATAAAATCAATTAATTTTTAATCAATATTAAGTAAAAAAAAAGTATAAGGAATTAATTAATTTCTTCAAACGATTATAAAGTTTATCTTTCAATTTAAAAACAATTTTTTTGTTTTTAAATCCCCTTTCATTATTTGCCTAAAAAAACATCAAAAGCGTAAAACTTTCTTCTTTCTTTTTCTTTTTTGACTATATAAAAAATTTATTCAAATTATAAAATTTTATCAATCTTTTTACTAAAATTGTTTGCCAGTTGATTAAAAAACGATTCAATTTGTCACTTAATTGTGGAATTGTCGGACCGTTTCATTTTAATTTTCCCCCTTTTTTTTATGAATACACACACACACACATACGTAATTCTTATACAAATCTGTATATTATCCTAATACTATATAATCATCATCATCATCATCATCATGATCATCATTGTCATTGTCATTATCATCGTGATTCATGAAGATTTTGACATGCGTAAAAGAAAATTTAAGAAGAAATTTTATTCTTGTTGTTCTCATATTTTCGTTTTTCAAAATTTGAAAATATATTTATTTTTTTCATCAACCATTTTGTAATTTGCGTATAAAAGAAAAATAAAGGTGAAAATTTATTTTCTTTCTTTTCTTATAAAAATATAATTTTTATTGTCAAGAAAAGAAAAATGTGGCGCCTCCACACACTTTATGTGACACAAACAAAAAAAAAATATAATAAAAGTTGAAGAATCTCTGAAATTAAAATAATAAAAAGAAGAAGAAAAAAATGTCTCCAAAAACTGAATTTAATGGGAGAATAAGTAAGAGATAGAAACAGTTTATAGGAGGTGGGTTAACAAGGGTGGATTGGATAAAGTGTTTGACTAACACAGCGTGTCTAATCTAAATTGCTCTGCTTTACATTAAGAGACCAATTTCTACTATTCTTCATCTTGAATCATTTTATATAATATATTATAGACGAATAGACAGACAGACAGACAGATAGACATACAGACAAACAGACTGTCGTAACGACAGACAAATAGATAGACAGAAAATAATGCGAAACAAATTTAATGATGATTATTATTATATTATTATTTTATAATTTTTCTTTCCTTTCTTTCTCTTTCTTACTTTTGTACTAATCTGAGATTAGTGTATTTTTGTGACAGGTTTTGTTTGTTGATTATGTTTGGTCTATGGTAACGTAATAGAAGAAAAAACAGTGGGAGTGAGGTGTTATTTATCCACGAATTAAATTAATAAATATGACTGATTATGATTGTGATTCTTATTACGTAAAAAAAAGTAAAAGAGAATAGAAGTGAAGTAACAAGTAATAAAAACGGGATTGCATTCCTCCATTGAGTAAAGACACTAACATATTTTCTTTGATTTCTCATATTTTCTTCTTTTGAGTAATCTTGGTCAGTTTCTCTTTTGTTCCAAGATCAAACCAATAACTATGAATTTGTCTGCGTGTCTAGGGTGAATTTAAAAAACAAAATAAATCTAATTCAAATTGTTAAATAATCGAATTGTTTGTGAAATAAGAAAATTTAATTTCAAGGGCTTTTACTTTTTCCGTTTCACTTGGTCACACACACACACACCTACAATCATTTTTCATCCCCTTAATTCATTTCTTCTGAACCATGGAAAAACTGCAATTTTGTCATCATAATTTTTCTTCCCTTTCCTTTAACGAAATTTCTATTTTCTTTTATTCTGTCAAAGTCAAAAAGATTGAAAATGAAGAAAAAAAAAATTAAGTTAAGAAAATATTAAAAAAATAATTTCTCACCAATTCTTTTTCTTTTTATAAATTTACGCACAGAAGTTCACAGAGAACTCTCAAGAAAATTTTGAGGTAGTTAAAGGATATGCTATAATCTTTCGACAATCCTTCGACAATCCTTAGTTTCAATAGAAAATAATAATTTTTAATTATTGAAAAATTTATACAAAATAAACAATTTTAAAAGTGGACATCTTAAGTGGAAAATGGAAAGAAATCTGTAATTGTAATAATTCCAGACAATCTAAAAATCTAAAATGTCGACTCTCCCCTTAACAAACCACGTGTGAAAAAAGTCAATGAGAAAAAATAAAACAATTTAATTTTAATTAAACTTTGAATGATAAAATCACATATCATGTTCTTGCATACAAAATGATAACAACAACAATTAACAGAAAACGAAAGAAAATGAAATAAAATTGAAATTTCTCAGTATTATTTTTTTTTCTTTTGTTTTTGTTTTCTCTCCAGATAAAAATATAACCAATTTCTGTTCAATTCAGAAAAAGAAAGAAAGAGAGAGAGAGAAAGAAAGAGTGAGAGATAGATATATTATTCTGAATCTGATTCAGATTATGGCCCTTTTTACTGTATTATATGGAAGATAATACAATTTTATTTTTTTTAGCCTATTTGCAAGGAAGTTCAATTTGACGGGGAGTAAAACTGTCGATTGAACAACGCGCAGTTTGGTGTGAGGTTAATTTTCCGGTCGACTTGTTCTTAGAAACGGCGACTATACTCTCTACTATTATACGCTCAGATAAATGTTCGTTGGGTGTGGGTTCATTTTTTTTTCTGATATAGTGTAGAATGTGAAGGAGGAGAAGAAGAAGGGTGAATTGGTTCACTTAGAATATATAATAGAGGGATATTTTTTTTTTTTATTTTAAAAATGAAGTCAATCGGTAAAGGCGCACCCGTTTGTTAGCTTCTTCTTCATCTCTTTCTTTTCTTTTTTTATCTTAATCTTTTATTGTTCTTGTATGAAGAGAACTAAATAGTGAATAATTTGTATTGAATTGGTATAAAAAAAAATATTCTGAATACTTATTTTTGTAAACTGAATTCAAATAAGGATCAATAAGTGAAGATCAGATATACATTCAACATGATACAAAAATCAGATCTTCAATCAACAAAATTTCAGACTTAATTTTTGAAAATAATAAAAATAATTTATGCTCGCGTAATTACAAAAAAAAAATACACAAATATAATTAATTCTGATATTCATATTTGAATTTAAAAAAACAAATTCTGTTTAATGTTCCTCAAAATATACGTTTAAGATTTCATTCAACAATTTTTTATTGGATCGACCACAGCGATTGTAAGACATCCTTTGAACTAAAAACGGACGGCCAATTGATCCAATGTTTTAATCTTAACAATTTACATTGTCCCACTTTAAATCAAATTTAATAGAATAAAATTAATTCTTGAAAATATAATTTTGATTCGATTTCAGTCCTACATCAACTTAATTCTTGTGAAGTCATCTAAAATACAGAAAGATTAAGTTCAGAAGGGGTTAAAATTTAAACCTAAATTTTTAGCTTAAAATACAGAAAGATTAAGTTCAGAAGGGGTTAAAATTTAAATCGTTCACTTGTGTTTCTATTTATAATTTTTGAATGAAATAAAATATTTTATAGTCTTGTGATTAAAACGTAAAGTTTTTTTTAATTTCAAAATTCATTTTTAACTTTTAAGCGGAAATTCAATTTGTTGCATCACATCGAATGTTGTATAATGTAATTTCACACAATAGACAAAAAATGTAGGTACGATTTTATTTGGTTCTCTTATGATTTGTCTTTATAACTTTACTCAATCTCTGTTTTAATTCTTTGCTTTCTGTAAATTTTCCAATGATCCTAAAATAATTTTTGAATTGTTTTTGATTTTTTTTTCAGTATAATTCAACCAAGAATTTTCTATATTTGTTTATGTAAAAATGTATGTGGTAAAGTCAAACGGTAATGGACCTACACAAATCTACAATCCTTAAAATGGTCTTTACGACCAGACTTGACTTTATATATACACATTTCCAATCTTTTAATGAGATGATTCTGATCAGTTTTTCGAATTTTTACGACAAAAGGATCTTTTTTTCATTTTCTCTCGATCCACAAAAATACTCTCGACTTTTACGAGGTGGGTGGAGGGGGATTTGGGGGGGGGGGGGGGGGCAATTTTCTTATCTTATGGGTGATTTCGTTAAACGGTCAAAAGAAATAAAAAGAAAAACAAAAACAAAAAAGCAGCAAGAAAAACAAAATGGAAGAGAAATGATTTTAACCTTTTTTTTGTCTTACTTTTACATTTTCTTTTTTTCCCAACTAGAAACTGGATCTAACGTTGTTAAAATAGAGATGAGATAATAAATGTCGCACCATTGATAATAGTTGTGTATTACGTAACAAGGTTTTTTCCTTTTATTTTTTTCTTTCTTTCTTTTTTTTTTCGATTTTCCGTTCGCTTCGTTTTCGTTCAAATTTAAGTTTCATGACTAAGAAGGCGTGTAATTGCGAACACTCAAAATGTCTCTTCTTATATATTCCCTTTGGAATGTCTAGAGAGAAAGTGTGACAGAAAAAATGTATGTACGTGTATTGGATATTATGAGAGAGAACGTGAGAGAGAGAGTGAGAGAGAGAGTGAAAGAATAATACTAAGAAAGCCTTAAAAAACGATTAGTCTCGTTATAAATAAAGTGAACAATTTAGATTTGATTTTTATTTTTTTTTTTCTTTCTCCATTGAACATAAAAGATTTAAAATAAAATATAATTTGAGAATTGGATACAAATTCAATTTGTTCAATCATTAATCACAATCAATACAGTATGTATCTCATTTAAAATCGTAGAAGATTTAAGTAGGAAGAACAAAATGAATGAAGAAAAAACTGAAGAAGAAAAAGTACAATAAAAAAAAAAGAAGAAAGCAAAAAAAAATTATATTGCTCAAAGGAATTATGCTAATTTAAAAAATAAATAAACTATACATAAATGGAGTGAACATCGATTTAAAAAACAGAAAATCACATTAAAAAATGTTGCTTTAGGTGAAAGCTTTTTATTAGGGATAATTTATATCCAATTTTATAACCATTGGCGTAACAAAAAGTAAATTTATTGAAATTTTTTTTTAGAAAAAAATTGACGGCAGAATGATTTCGTGAAAATGTAGTTGCCTCAAAGTATCATCAATTAATCATGTGTTGTTGTTCATGAACTGAAGAAGAGCAATTTGACCATTAAAATTATATTCTTAAGAAAAAAAATACAAAATACTTGGCGTCTCCACACAAAACATTGAAAATATCTGGCGCCTCCATTAACTAAAATTTTTAACAAATGTTGAATGTGACCCCATAAGAAATATAATTTGGTAGTCTACACCTCACTCAAACACCAGTGTATAATAATTATGTAAAGGAATGTGCCAAAGAAAATTAAATAAAACTTGTAACCGACGTCACTGGTTAAAAGGTCACCCGCTATATTTTTTAAGTGCCTTTGGATTTAAAAAAGAAAATAAAAAAAAAGAAGCGAAATGAAATGTTAAATTCTTAAGCGTTTCTTAAACTTCCTGCAATAATATTAGACTGTCCCTTTACCAGTTAATTCAACAAAAATGTTAATACCATTCTAAGGCAATAGGGGATAATTTTTTTTTCGTTTTCTTCTTTTTTTTTTTTTGTTTTTTCTTTATTCTTCTTTTTCTTTTTTTTTTACACATTTTCCATTCCCATAGAACCAACCGGATTAAGATTGCATTATTCTTACGTTTTTTTTTCTTATTCTGTTATTTTTTATCATTTGCCATGAAAAAAAAATATTCAATAACACAAAACGTGCGTTCTTCAAAAAAAGAGAAAAAAAAGTAAACTTTATCATCGGATTTAACAATTACACAATTGTCGAGGTGTTGATTAATATAAAAACAGCGGAATCTTTTAAGATTCTAGAACCAAAAAGAAAAAGCAACAACAACAGGAAACTAAATAAAATATGGAAGAATTCCCAAAGGCGATTAGAGAATTTCAATCAATGACTGTGATCATTATAGTCGAAATTTGAAGCTTTAGTAAAAATTGAGATGTGTTGTAAATATTTTATGTGATTTGTGAGAATTTAAAGAAAAGATCATAAAATATTTATTCTTAATAAATCTACAATTTCTGTAACACAAATTAAAACTTCATTAATTTTATTAATTAGAAATGTAAAAATCTTTAAACCAAAAAAATTATTAAGTTTATTTCAGAACAAAAGAACTTAAAAGATTCCAAAAAAAAAAAAAATTGAACGCATGCTAAATGTTATGTGGGCTGACAAAAGAAAAAAAAACAAAAACAAAAACAAAAAAGAAAGAAAAGAAACGAAAAAAAAAAAATCGCAGAAAGAATTTAAAAATCGTTTCAAAATAAAAGTTGAAAATTGCTAGAAGCCATCCTCATCCTATTTTTTGTTTTTGTTTTTTGGTGTCACCCTTATTTCTCATTTTATATCAAATTATATAGATTTGTGAAACGATTAAATGTTATACTTTCTTTTTATTGTAAATTGTGAATGCCAAAGAAAATTTGAAAGTTGGTTTTTTTTTTACAATTTTAAGACTAAAAATAGAATTATCACTAAAACATTGTTGTAACTTTAATTGAAATCATTTGTATGATTATTTTGAGATTATGACAATTAGAAAAGGTTTACTTTTAATCAAAACATAAATAAAAAACTAAATTACTGATCCAGAAGTTTGTATATTTGATTGTGTACCAATAAAAATTGTTGTTAATTATACAAATTTAATGGCACTAATTAATTCATACAATTAAAATGAGTAAGAACAACATTTAGAAGATATTTCATTAGTTCAACTATAAAGTCTCTTAATATCTACTCAGATATATTGTTGGATCGTCTGAATCACAAAAACTATTAAATAAAAAATGCATGTGCAGATGCTAGGTGGTTCAGAATCCACCTCAAAAATAGTAGGTAGGTCTCGTCCCAAGTTGGATGTTAAAAATTAATGGAAAATTGCTTTATGAGGATATCTAAAAAATCCAATAAAACAATCACTTGATGCAAATCAAGTACAAAGAGAAGAATAAGAAGAAGAACTATTAAAATATGTTTCGTTAATTCCAACTAAAATTACACAAAATAATTAAAATCTTTCTATTCCCGTATAAAGAACTGGAAACAATCATATTTATGCGATTCCTTTCTCACTTTCTTAATAAATAAAGTGTACAACAAAACCTAAGATTTCAGTACAGAAATAAAAACAAAATATTTTTCATTTGCATAATAATTTACATTGATTTAATTTTTATTTAATAATAATAAATAATTTGTGCACATTAATTTTTTTTATAAATAAACGCAACAAATGCACAATATAATTACAATTTATTATCTACAATATTTTCTTTTCATTTATTGTTAATTTTTTTTATTAATTATAATTTTCCTTTTTTGTTTTTTTTTTTGTATTTTATTTTAAATAATAAAAATAATAATTAATGAATTAATTAATGAATGAATAATTAATTAACATAATAATAAAGATGATTGGAATGAGAATTATATAATTTACAAAATGTTGTATAAATATATTTATTTCTTATTTTGTTTTTTGTTTTAATACTTTTTTTTTTATTTGTTTGTTTCTTTTTAGTTTTATACGAAGTGCATTTTAAGATAAATTTTAACAAATTTTTTGTCATCATTTTAAAAATAAATTGGAAGAATGGAAATACTGTGAAGTTTATTAAATGTTAAATTGTAAATGTAGAGGTAATTTAATAGAATAAAATGAAAATTATATTTTAATGAAAGGTAACAATTAAAATTCAATTTTTCTATGCCGATTAAAAATATGAAGCATTTTAATTTTAATTTTAATTTAAAGCTACAATTTTCTTAATTTGATTTGAATGTAAAAATTAAATTAAAAAAAAAAAAAACAAAAATAATTCTAAAATTTTGTGGTTGTGTGAGAAAGTGAATTGTGAACAAAAAAATATTCTCACACACACAAAAAAAAAAAAAAGAAGAAGATCAATTCATTTATTGGTAACAAAACTTTTGAGAAATTTTAAGTTAAAATTTAACTTTTAATAGAAAAGAAAGTAAAACAGATTATTATTTAATTTAATTAATTATTAACTTGACTGACTAAATATGTAAGTATATTTTTTGTTTGCGCTAAAGACACATTTACATCCAATATTTTTATAAAACCAAAAAAAAAAATCAATAAAAATTTTTTTTATTTACTTCCAATAAAGAAAATTTGTAGTTTAGAAAATATTAAATATATTTTCACAAATTTGTTCAATATTTCACCAAAATTTAACCCAATTTAAATCTGTAAAAACATTTCTAACATTAACAAGTTTTTATATAAATTGTTCGTTTATTTTTAAATCTAAAGGATTTTACTAGAAAAAAAAAAATTTTGTAAAAAATGCAAAATAGTTTTCCGTTTATGGTTAAAGGTCAACAACTTGTTAACAATCAATAAGTTCCAAACGTTAGATAAATTCCAAATGAAATTTTCTAAGCTTTTAATCAGACAAATTTCAGGCAACAATTTAACAACAAAAAAAAATTTGGATAACTTTTCCAGGCAGTTTACCTACGATATTTTGGTCCTTAACGTTACACCACAAAAACAAAAAAAAAAAGAAACAACTTTTGGGATAAAAGTTTTTATAACAATATAGACTATAAGATAAGTGGTTAACAATAAATATTATTTATTTAGGGTTTGTTTATATGTATAATCGTAATAATAAGGTGGATGTAAATGTGCCTTAAAATATATTATTATTTATTTATTTATTTAATAATTATGCTTTTATTTTACTAGAATAATTGACTTTGGTATGTTTTTGTTTTGTGTATTTTTTGTGTCCAAAGAGAAAAAATAATATAATTCAGTTATATGAATTAGAAGGCAAGATTCTGTCGTATTTGTAGCTTTGAAGTAAAGACAATGTAATTTTCTCATTGAAATATTACATTATAAAGTGTTCACACAGTTAACACAAGAAATTTAATCCTCAGTATAAGATGTCAATGAGTACAGATGGGTATTGTGAAAATATGTGTAGAACAAGTAACTCTATATATTGATTGTACCTACTCTCCTTATATTCTTTTCTCTTTGTTTGTGTCCCATATGATGTAGGTAAAAATTTTTGTATTGTTCGCGTAGTTTTAATGATCGCATTATTATGTGTTTGCGTGTTTGTTTTTGTATTTTTAATTTGGTTTGTTTTTTTTTTTTCACATTCCTTTTTTTATTTTTCATTTCTGTATAATTTTTCATAATATGGTAATAAAGGATTTTCTATAAAATCACCTTTTTTTTTATTATTTATTTTTCTCTTCTACAAATTACGTTCTATAAATATACTGTTTATCACATCAAATTTACTAATAACAAAAAAAAAAAACGGAAAGAAAAGAAAAGAAAAGCGTTTTATATATTTTTGTTTTTTTTTTTAACTTTTTAAATTAATTTTCGTTTCGCGATTTAAATAAATTTGTATTAAATGTCATAAGTTTTAATAGTCATTTATATTTCTTAATTTTAAATTGATACTGAATGTAAAAAATGTGTCAATTTCGATGTAAAATTACAACACACAAGAAAAAAAAATATACAAATGTACCAATTTTTTACTTTGTTTAAAAATTTTTAAATCAAATTTAAAAAAACAATTAAACTTTTGTTTGTTTATGTTTTTTTTGATTCTAATCGAACAATCGTGTAATCGTGTGAATGAAATTTTATTCGTAAAATATAAAGAAAAAATGGTGTGTGTCTAAAAATTCATTCGGTGAATGTTTGTGACAATTTTTAAACGTTAAAAAAAATGTTTAAATTTCAAAAAAAAATAACAACAACACCAACTAAGAGAGAACAACTTAATTAATCACGTATTGTATTAGATTATTATTAAATCTAAACACTACAAAAAAAAAATTATTGCTTCAATTATGATATTTTTTTTTTCTCTTTTTCAAAAAGGCGTAGCAGAATAAAAAAAAATATTCTGCATCAAAAAAATGTGAAAATCATAAGACAATTTTATTCCAATTTTTTGTTTTGCAACAAAATACAAATTTATAAAGCAATAAGTTTTGTTTGACAATTGCTTTCATCCCATTTTTCTTGAAGTTTTAAACTTTCACCACCAGTTGGAACGTGGAATGTTGGCACAGCAGCAACACCAGTTTTAACACCAATTTTTCTAGGATCCAAATTCATTCCAAAATTTTGCATACCTTTAGCTAATTTTGATAATGGACTTGCCAATGTTTTTAGTTGTTTTAATGCATTATCACTTTGTGATCCAGTTAAATTTAATGTTAAATCACGTTCAGGTACCAAATTTTGTTCTTCATTAATTCGCATTTCACCTGAACTTTGACTAAATTTTTGTCCACTTAATTTTGTAAATGATTCACTATCACCACCTGGTACAGATGATTGAATTCTAATTTCTGGTGCTGGACTACGTGATCTTATTGGTGAAGCATTGTCTAACATACCAGCTGGCATATTAACATGATCTGTTACAGACGTTATTGATATTGTACTAACATCTGATGACATTTTTGTAACACTATCTCGTAAACCCATTGAAGGTGGATCATTACCACCAGACATTACAATACCAACACTTGGTAAAAATGCATTTTCATTATAAATAGGATTTTCTTGAACTAAATCTGTTACATCAGGTTCATAAATACTGCAATCATTTTCATCGGAATCAGAACTATAATCATCATGTTTCTTTGGTGTTTTACCAACGGAAAACACAGGTTTACCAACATCTTTATCCAATAAATTTGATGGATTATAAACAACAGGACCAGTAGATTGTGGAATTTTTGTACCAGTTCGTATTTTTGTTGGTTTCAAGCTTTGTCCTAATTTCGAAAATTGTCCAGCAACATTACTTAACGCTTTCGTTCCTATTTGAAGTAATTGTGATTCTGATAAATTCCTTGGAATACCTTTATTAGGTATATCTAACATTGGCGTACGACTTTTACGTTTTGGAAGATTATTGCCACATGAAAATACAATATCTGATTTACCACGATTCTCTAAAGCAATACGAAAAAATTCAACAATTGCACTTAATGATTCCATTATTTCTTCTTGTGTTCTTATAACAATGGCCACATTATTAAAAAAACGTAAATTTGCTGAACGAAACATATGAAAGAAACCATCTGTTTGTTCAATTGTATAATTTAAACGAATGCAAAGATGATTTGATGCAGGACCTTGAAATATTTTTGCTTGTTGATACATACCAAATTCAACTAAGGTTATATTTATTAATGGCACTTTATCGAATCGAACAATTTTATCTAAATGTGAATCATATTCAGCAACAATGTAACAATCATCTGTCAAGAGTAAAATACTATCAACTTCTGTTTCATTTGGATCACCAGTTCTGTAATGATAATGAATAAATTCTTATAAATTCTTCTTTAAAATTTTTTGGCCTAGAATAACTCACGCTGGATCAGCATCAATTAAACCCCAAGCGCCAACAGGACATTGTGCTGAACCAAGTAATAAACGCCTACAATCTTCAACTAATAATTTTGCATGTTCTGCCCCTTCAAGTGCGTCTGTTTCATCAGGGACCACTTGGCCCCCTAATGCATTTAAAGATTCAGCTGATACAGGATTTCCTAACATTAAATCAGTTGTCGCTTGACGGTATGTATCTTTGAAACGGGCTAAGTAGTATCTGAAAACATAAAAGATATATTTTAATTTGTTTAGTTTTGTTTTCTCGTTAATAAAGCCAAATGAATTTTTAGTTTTGTATAGCGGATTTAGTAAGATGAATTAGTAACATAACACTGAACTTGATTAAACAAAATTAATCATTCAAATCACAAGTCATTGCTAGTTCTGATTTATAATCAAATCAAATAAAATTATTCTAAAAATAAAAATTAGGGAAACAAATCAGTAAATATTATTTATTTTATTCACAGAAAAAAAAAATAGTTTCATAAATATGGATTTCAAGTGTTTGATAAATTTTATGGATAAATTATCTTTATGCTAACATCAATTCCCTTTGAATAATTCATATTTTAAGAATACAAATATTCGTAAAATAACAGAATTCGATTAGTGAAATTATTAATGAGAAAAATAAATAATATTTCACTCTAAAAAATAAAATTGATGTTTTGAAAGTATTATGTGTGTACGCTTGCGTGTAACAAAATAAAATACGTTAGTATACAAAACTTAACTGAATCCGCTATAAATATTTTAGACAGATAAGAATATAAAAATAAATTAATAATAATTAAAAACGGTCATCAGACGTGACGGACCTTCTTGTATAAAAAAATAGATCTTCAGCCAAACGTAGTTCAGTTGAAAGGAGACCACGATTGAAATATGTTAATGGTACTGTTTTTGGTAAACAATTTGTATGTGTAACACCAATTAATGTATCAATTATATCATCTTCTTGTAATTCTGTATAATCATTTATTTTATTTTGCATCAAATCAATAACAGATTGACGAAATGTATCAGCAAAATGTTGTATGATGAAACTATAAAGTTTTTAGTTAAATTTATTTATATAAATTTATTCACTTATAATTTTCCATTTATTTATTTATTTGATATTTATCGTTTACACTCATTGAACTTTTCCATTCCGGTTAATTTTCAAACAATTATAAATAAATTTATCATAATAATTAATCAGATTGAATTTATACGAAACTATTAACATTTATTTCAAAAGTCAACTTTATTGTTTATCAAATAAGGCAATCAACGTTTTCTACAAATTGCATATTTATGTTATGTTTTCATGAAATAATGCCTACAAAAAATGTATCATTTTCATTAGATTTTAGTACTGATTAAACTGATAATATATTATGACAAAGGAAATTTTTAAAACGTAAATCAAAACAAATAGTAATTCAATCAGTGTAAACATTTTGTTTAACAAAATGTAAAGATATAACTTAAATCTAGTTTTTATTTTTACGGAAATAGAGATTGGAGCCAATTCCCTAATCTGTAATATAAAACAATCTGATTGTCCGAAATAATAATCAAAAGTATCCGAAAATACAATAATATAAATTTTTGACCCAAAATACTTAAATCGCACGAACAATTTTAATTATTCTTAAAAATGATTCATATCTTTGCACGGAAATGTATATAAAAAATGCGACAAAAAATTTAGCTACGGATTTTTGTGTTTTGCGTGTTTAACAAAAATATTCATTATACTACAATTTTTGAATTTTACGTGTTTTTCTTTGTCGAATTTTATTCAAATTCAAAATTCCTAAATGAAAATATAAAAGAAAATATGTTAATTTACCGATTAGCAGAATTCATTCCATCCTTCATAATTCCCGTAAATTTACGTTCTCCGGTTCTCGTGTAATCACCCTAAAAAATAAAATAAAAATATTTGTTAAAACGTAACGCTTTAATAAGTATTCTTGTAAATTTCGAATATAAGTAACTTAGTTTGGCAGGATATTTATTGTTTATGGTAGAATCTTTGTTCTAAAGTTCATTACTTAAATTGTGTTACATCATTCAAATTTCATTGGTTTGATACAAAGAAGCGTACTGTCGCCAAAATTTTGATTTTATTTTTTTTAACAAGTAATGGTTCTATGAATGTAAATTTAACTTGAAGTTGATCTCACCTTTAGTGCATTTGTTCCAGCGTATTGTTTACTTATAACATCACCATTATTTGCCCATAATATCATAAATGGAACCTTTAATTGTTCGGGTAATGGTGAATATGGTGGTGATAAACCTAATTTTACTAATTGAGACTCTAAAACTGCTTTTCCAATGGCTGTTTGTACAACATTTGTTCGATCAAGACAATCCATACAATTAACACGAAACACTGATTTTTGATTACAAATTGGTCCATTTACGTCACGCCAGTGAAAACCCATTGCCCCAGCTTCAGCTGCCAATGCTTCAATTAATGCTGATACATTTTCAAAACGCATTCCACGACTAAAAAACAAAAGTAAAAAAGATAAAAATAAATATTTGATAAATTAATTATGTTGAATCAATTAAAAAAAATTTCAATATTTCCTTTTATCTATTTTTAAATAACAAAGAAAGGCTCTTAATTATTAACGAAAAAAAATTCTAATTTGGAACATGAAAAAGCAATTATGAAAGCTTTTATTTACTATTATTTGTATAAATATTTACCAATAATCATGAAAGTCAAATGTTACATAAATTAGTTTATCACTATTATATTTAACGACATGACTTGCGTATGAATCACCAATAACTTTTTCTTTTCCACTTTGTTCAACTAAGTTAATAATACAAATTGATTGATACATTTCAAGTTCATCATTAAAATGTTTCTCAAATGCAATTTGTGTTTCCGTTTCATCTAGTAAGAAAAAAAATCGATTAAAAAAACATAGATTAAAAAAAAGGGACTTTATGAAAAAAAACCTTTATCTAATCTAGGTGGTGGTCGATATTTATAACCTGGTTGACTCCAATAAACTGGTACAGAACCTCTTACTTGAGTAAATGATATTTGGTGTTGATGAAATGATAATATTTGTTCTGTTTCAACATAATTTGCAACTTTACCCTCATCATCAACACCACGTCTTTTATAACGTGTACCAGCTCTGTGTCTGGATCGACGAGATACTATTGCAAGTGTAAAACATTCATTTCCAATAACACACTGTTCCACTTGAACAAAACCTTGAATTACTGGTAATATCCATAACGAATCATTTAGTTTAAGAATATCTTTTAACATATGAAGATTCCAAAAAAATCTTTCATCAAATGTTCCTTCTTTGCGTCTTTGAAGATTATTTGAAATATCACTTTCAGGACAATAATAAAAACTGTCTGTATCATCGAATATTTTATGAAGTTCTTCCGTAACACGTTTTTCAACTCTAGCCGGATCACGATTTGTTCTTACTTGGTTTGTAGCAATTGCAGCAGCTTGCTGTGTCGTATTTTTAATTGTACTTCCAGCACTTTTTACAGCTCCCCATGTTTTATTTACAAGTTGTGAACTTTCAAATAAACGTGATTTTGATGGTGGACTATTACTATTTGATTTATTTGAATGCCTTGGACATGGCGATAAAATCGCATCTGGTTCATCAGAACTTAGAAGACAAATACTTTTTATTTTATAAACTAAATGAGGCGGATAAAGAACACCTACTGCCAGAGCTTCTTTAATTATTATTAAACGGGGGTCATAAACACCTGGCAATGAAACAGTTCCAACAATACCTTGAGTTATACCTATACATTCAATATCATCAACCGATGACAAATCCCATACTGAGAATTAATTAACAAAAAAAAAGCAAAACAAAGATAAAAAAAATTAGTTGTAAAAAAATATATTCATAATCTTTAATTACCACATTTTGTTGTAAATTCTGATGTTGTTCTATTCCACCATAAACTTCTTTCTTTCTTCACAAATATATAATAATGGTCAGTTTGAAAAACTTCCATTTTTATCAAAATTAAAATAACAATAAAATACCATATATTTTCACGTCCTCTCCGTTTTTCTTTTCTGTCTAAACTTTTTAATAAATTGGAGTTTGACACTTCTTTGCAACTTAAAATTTTAGTTCAATGGATTTTTAAGGGGCGGAGAAAATATGATAGGCTAAGGAAAATTCGTGTTTCATGATTATCATGAATAAAAGATTATTATTTTAATTACACAATTAAATATAAATTTATAAATAATTTAAATGTTTTTCACGTTTTTGGATAATAAAAGTACATTTTGAAGAAAATTATGATATTTGCATACGTGCCTATGTTCCATCTATCGTTAAAAAATAAAAGCAAATTGTTAAACGTCAGTCAGCGAAATAGAAAATCGCAATTTTATGTGAATTTTTCTCGAAATTTCCTATTTTTATTTATAAAATTAATCAATTAATTCGTGTTTAGAAGTCAACAATGATAAATTATTCTTAAAGTCAAAATATCCATTGTAAAAAAAAATATATAAACTATGTCTGCGTCACGGTCTAATAAAGGAATTGGTAGAGTTTTAACCAAATTAGAAGCATCAATAAACTCTGGAAATTATTATGAAGCACATCAAATGTATAGAACAATTTATTTTCGTTATATATCACAAAAAAAATATGATGAACTATTGGATTTATTGTACAAAGGTGCTTTAACCCTTTTAAATAATGACGAATTAGCAAGTGGGGCAGATTTAGGATTACTAATTATTGACACACTAGAAGAGGCTAAAACTCAAATAACAGATGATATCATTTGGATACAAAGAATTGGTATGTTATTGAGTAAAATTGGTCCCAATGTGATTGAACGTGAAACTTTATTGGTAAATATTATTTTAACAAAATAATTTTATTCTATAGAAAATTTGTTTCATTCCATATTATATAGGTTAAAGCTGTACGATGGTGCAATGAAACGTCAAAAAATAAAGCGGGTTATCCACTACTTCATAAATTAATTGCCCAAGTAATGTGGTCAGAAGGAAATTTAGAACAAGCGAGACATCATTATTTAGTTGCAAAAGATGGAGTAGAATGTGGACAAATGTTGATTGAACTAAGTCAAAATAAGGGATTTGTTTGTGAAACTGATTTGTTTATTACACAAATTGTATTACAACAATTATGTATTAAAGAAACAGCAACAGCGATTGATACATTTCATACATTTACAAAATTCCATCCAAAAATTGCATGCAGTGAACCACCATTCAAGATGCCTCTGCTTAATTTTGTTTATTTTCTATTAGAGAGTATAGAAACTAAAAAATTACAATTATTTAAGACACTGTGTGAGCTTTATAAGCCATCTTTGGATAGAGATAGGGAGTCATACGATAAATATTTACAAAAGATTGGAATTATATTTTTCGATGCACCACAACCTCAACAACAAACACCTGGAGGATTATTTGGCAACCTAATTAATCAATTATTTCAAGGATTAGAGGATGATGTCGAACCAAGGACGTCTGCTAATTCAAGGACAAATGAGACAGATTTAGATTAAATGTTTCATACTAAAAGAAATAATTCAAAAATGTTCTTACAGACATTTGTATCAGTTTAAATAATATTTTAAAATTAAGGTTTAAGCCTAAAATTTATTTAAATATTTTGAAGAATAAGTTCTTTTTTATACTAGTGAAGAAAATTCGTTAAAACGCAGTGTATAATTTATTATGTTTAATTAAAAAGAAATTTTGGTTGGTTTCTGTTGTTGACTAAAATAACTAATAAATAAATAATGAAATTTAAAAATTTATTGAATAAAGAAAGATTGCGTCAATATTAAAATTTTATTTTTTATTTTTTATGTTGTATTTTCAATAATTTGTGTGAAGAATTAATTAATAGAAGAGAGTTTTTAAATTTAGTTTTAAAAACTCATTTTTAAAACTTATTTTTAGTTTTAATGGCATAAAATAGATGTCGCACAGCAAGTATTTATTATGTTAGAAACAAACCAATATAAAAAAATTTGGTGTTTGCTGAATTGAACTAGAAAAATATTCTTGTTTTCTGACACATGCTGACATACCAAAATTGCGTATTCTAAAATTTTAGTTCAATGGCATATTTTTATTAGTTATAGAACTGTCAAAACGAACGATAATTTTTATTTTATTTTTACTGAAGTTAAATTAATTTATTGATTTGATATTACAAACTGTGATTTAACTACTGAATAATTAAATATTATGTTAAACATCTTTACAAAATTATATTGAAAAGAATTAGATAACTGTAAAGAAATAAAAAATGTCACAAACAGACACGATAAAATTAAATAAAATTTGCTGGGTTTGTTTTGCGGATGAAGATGATGAAGTTGGAAATTTTTGGGCTCAACCTTGCAAATGTAAAGGCACTACAAAATGGGTAAGATATTTCTACCTATTAAAACAAACTACAGTTTTTAATTTTGTTTATTTATTTGGTAATCATAATTATGTATTACATCATTTTTGTATATTTACAGGTACACCAATCATGTCTGCAACGATGGGTTGATGAAAAACAAAAAGGAAATTCCTTTAAACGTGTCAATTGTCCTCAATGTCAAACAGAATATATAATTGTATTCCCTTCTATGGGAACAGCTGTTTGTTTATTAGAAGGAATTGACTCAATGATTAAAAGGTTGAGTCCATTTTTAGCAGCTGGTGTCATTGTTGGGTCTTTATATTGGACAGCTGTTACATACGGTGCAATCACAATATTACAAGTTGTTGGACATAAAGAGGGATTAACACTTATGGAAAATGCTGACCCATTAGTGTTATTAATTTCTTTACCAGCAATACCAATTGCTTTAGTTTTAGGACGTATGATTCGTTGGGAAGATATGATTTTACGATTTATCCAAAATCGTCAACGTACACTAAAATACCCATTATTAAGCCTTATATTACCAGTACCAGAAGAAATTGACCTTGAACAAATTCAGGATCCAACATCACATATATTATCTGATCCAATATCAGCAACAAGGATATTGTGTGGAGCCCTATTATTACCAACTGTTTCATCAATTGTTGGGCGTGTGTTTTTTGATTCAATACAAAATAATTTACATCGTACATTAATTGGAGGTGTTGCATTTGTTACTATTAAAGGTATGTTCTTGTTTTAAGTTTCTTAAATTTATTTTGGCATTTAAAAACTATAAATAATAATACTTATGATTTTTGTTAGTTCGTATTAGACTTCTCTCTTAAAGCAACTCTTGACATTTAATTTAATATTTTCAATTGTAAATGTGCCATCCCATCGACGAGAATTCTACGCATTTGCTGTATTCGTTTCAATCTAATAATCTAATCTTCCGTCAATTTATCTCTTTCGTAATAGAAATTGAATTTTTAAAATTAAATCAATTATGATTTTGATATTGATTGAAACTGATTCCGTACAGTTATTTGGAAAATTGATTTGATAATTTTTGCAATGCAAATAACAACAATAAACTACGTCAGTTAAATATTAATAAGTCCATAATTAAATTTAACTTAACTTACTTTTTATTAAAATTTAAATTCGCTTTTTATTGTTAAATTTACTAATTAGTTATGTCCTTGTATCAACGAAATGACTTAAAAGTTTTTAATTATATTCACAAATGACTTTGACACAATAAGGTCATTTTGTATTTCTTTCATTCATTTAATTTACTACATTTTAATTAATTATTTAGTATGCGTTGTAATTATTTCATTTCGAATTGGCTTCGTCATTTAAATTTTGTAACAATTTTTGTATTTTTCAGTGAAAAAAAAAATTATTTAAAAATTCTAACTAATTAATTTACTTTACTCTAAACAATAATTTCTAATTTATTTAATTTTGAATTTATAAATTTTTAGGTGTTCTAAAAATTTACTATAAACAACAACAATATACAAGAAAGAAACAACGAAAAATACTCGATTATACTGAAGAAAATATAAAGAAATACAGTAACAGAGATAGTAACACAAGACCATCAAGAAATTTAAATACAATTTAAGAAGAAGAAAAATAAAAATTTATTAAAAATTACATTTTTAAAATAAAATAGAATCATTAAAAAAATTTTTAATAAAATAAATAAATAATTATTAAAAAAATTATTCATTGTTCCAAAAAGATAGAAAAAAAAAAAAAAGAGTAAGCAGAAAATTTCAATGAAAAAATTAAAGAATCTTAATTATTAAAAGAAATTAAAAATACGATAATTAATAAATGCATAAACGAATTAAAAGGAAAATAAAAAATTAATAATATGTTCCTTCTCTCTCTCTCTCCTTGAATGATTTTGTTTCTTTTCTTTTTATTTTTTCTTTCAAAAAAAAAAAAACAAAATTTCTTCATAAAATAAAAAATTCAAATAAATTAAAGAAAAAAAAAAAAAAAGAAAAATTTAAATAAAGTAGAAAAGCGATTTGATAATTAATTAGAATAATGTGTTATTTCTATTCATGTAATTTAGCTGATTATCGATTTACCTTTTATTTTTATTCACAAAATTTTATTAAATTGTTTTTTCTTTTTTTCATTTATCCGTAAATGAAATTATGAAATGTTTTTTGGATCTTTGGATAATTAATAATAGCATTCAGAAATTCATAGCTACTAACTACGTTACACTTTTCTCCGATTCAAGTGAATTTACTTAACTAAAGCAGTTTACACTTGTAAATTGTAATGAAGAAAATCATATAAATATCTAATCAGTAATTCGTATGAATAGAAAATAACAAAAAAAAAATTTAAAAGAAAATAACAAAATCATAAAAAATAATAAATTGTTGAAAATAAATTTTTTTTTGTTTAATTTTCTCGATCACTAAAACTTTGTATCACTTTTCATTTTTGTTTTTTCTTAAACAATGAATTGACGATTAATTAAACTGATCCAATTTATATAAAAAAAAAAAAATATTGATAAATAATTTCGCTGTAAATAATTAATTTAAACAAAAAGTAATTATATTTTATAAAAGTTTCTTTATTGTTTTTGTTGATGAACATTTATTTGTAATTTATAATAAATAAGAAATGACAATTGAATTTTATTTTATATTTATTTTTATGTTTTTTATATAAAGGTTATTAGGCAATGCGCCGAATTAAATTAAAAATTGCATATGCAGATGCTAGGGTGGTTCAGAACCCATCTCAAAGATAGTAGGTCTCAACCGAAAGGTTGCTTGCCCTTGTAAAATAAATAAACTAACTAACTATAAAGGTTATTGGCACAAAAGTAAATACGCAAAAAATAACCTAAATATGTACTTAAAAAAAAAAAAAACAATTAATCAATAATACTAATCAGCTGAATTAACTTCTTCCTAAAAAATAATCCAATTAACTTTATGAATATTCCTATCATAAATATTTGATTTATAATTTCTGTTACGTTTCGTAATATTTTTTTTACTCCAAACTTTTTTTTCTTTTTGTTTCGATTCCGTCTTTAAATTAAATGGATTAAAACTTAAAATTTGTTTATGTAGAACAAGATAATTAACACATGTTGACCAATTTAATATATATTTAATAGGATTGCTCATTTTCGTTTGGGAAACCTGAGTAACTTACTTTGTTTAATCCGGCAAAAACAAAGTGAGTCTGAAAAGTGTTCAATAAAAAGTTTCATGTAACTTTTCAACGAAAAGTTTCACGAAATGTTTTCATGAAATGATATCATCTAAATTTTTCAAAAGTTTTACAACAACCCCGATAAACAAGAAAATGAGATTATGAATATATAAAGTATTTTTGTTAGTTTTATAGATCCTTTATTTTATTTAATATCAATTCTTCTTTCAATATTAATAACATAAATAAAATTAAACTTCAAGTTTCATGAAAACTTTCATTTCTCTCTCTCTCTGCATTTCGCCACCAACTTAACTGTCATCTAAACCACGTGGTAATATTTTTTGTTTTTCTTTTGATTTGACAGCTTGACGTTCAAATTATTCTTGACAATCTTGTTTGCGGTGCATGCTTGTTTAACACTGTTTATTATTTGTAATTGTTATTAATTGTAGTTATTAACAATGCAATTTACAACAAATAATATAAAAAGTCTTCAATATAATGAAAACCATGAAATTTACCTTGGGACACACACTGGAACTTTTAAAAGTAAGTAGAAGTTTTATTTTAAGGTTATGTTCTAATATATGATTTAATTTTAATAAAATTGTTTTTTATTATTACAGAACTTAATTTAACAAATGATAACCCATATTTAGAAGAAAAACTTCAAAGTATTGAAGCATTAGATTTACAGTCAAAAGTTACGTGTTTAGAATGGGGAAATGACGATCAAACACAAATTTTAATAGGTAGAGCCAATAAATTTGTTAAAATTTTTGATTTAGAAACAAATGACGCACAAACTAATGTGGAAATGATTGATGGACCAATTGTTGGTTTGTGTCGTTATGATGGGTAAGATTATTTTCTTCTATTTGTTTCTTTTTTTATATTGGTATTATATATTTTAGAGTTTTAGTTGCTGGAATTGCAAATGGCCAAATTCAGATTCTACGTGACGGTCCAGATCCATCAATTATTAAAACAGGAACACACATTGATAGATTAAAACAATGTATTTTTAATAAAAAAACTGTAGCAACTGGTGGAAAGGGAAGGCAAAATAATCTTAAAGTTTGGGATTTAAGTACAAAGGCAGAAATCTTTAGAACAAAAAATGTTATTATTAAAATTCGAATTAAAATATGTTATTTTTTACTAATTTTTATATTTTATTATTTAGCTTCCGAATGATTCATTACAATTAGAAGTACCTGTTTGGGATAATGATTTCGTTTTCTTTGATGAAAACACATTAGCAACATGTTCACGTTATGGTTATATTAGATATTATGATAAAAGAGCACAACGTCGTCCTGTACTAAAATATCAAAATCCAGATGAACAAATCAGTTATTCATGTTTATCTAATTATGAAAGAATGTTGTATGTTGGTACAACAACTACAGGATGTCGAGCATTTGATTCACGTAATTTAAAACATCAAGTTCATACATATAAAGGATTCACAGGAACCGTTAGTGACATTGGTATTGATCCCACTGGAAAATATATGTTTACATCTGCATTAGATCGTTACGTGAGAGTATTTTCTAGTGATAGTCCTTCTTTATTGTATCAGGTTAAATTTGTTGTTTTTTTCTAATATCAATCATTAGCTAAATTTAATTTCTTTTTATTTAAAGTGTTATGTAAAATCAAAAGCAACAAAAATATTGTTGAAAAAAATCGTGGTTCCATTAGATGATACAATTGATACTGATTGTGCAATTATTGAACAATTTGATGATAATAATACAACTAAACCGTCAGAAGATCCAGAATTTGATGATTTATTTGATGCTATGCCGAAAGTTCAGTAAGTATTTGAATTTAATAATATTTTGTTCTAATCCTCAATGATAAAAATCAATTTACTGTAATAAATTATTTTTCTCTTTTCACTCAAGAAAAGTGTACTAATATTTAATTGTTCCTTTTTTTTTAAAGACTTTAAACAATAAAGTAAAATTATTTTTTTTCTTATAGGGAAGGAGTAGAGGAAGAAGAAGATACAAAAGACGTAAAGGAAATACCTACGAAGAAAAGGAAACTATTTAAAAGGAAAACAACAAAACAAAAGAAAGCTAAATTAAATCAAAAAATGTAATTTAATAGACAAAAAAAGAATAAAAACAAATTTTTATTTTTCAAATTTTGGTTTTTTTTTATTGAATTTTTTCTACGAAAAAAAAATAAAGAAATTTTTATAATAAAAAAACACATTTGTTTTTGTTTGAATTAAGAAATTTTTTAAAGTTTTGCTTTTCATTTTTTTTTTTTTTTTTTTGAAACAAAAAAAAATTCTTTTCTTTAATTTAAATTTAATACAATAATTATTATTTGTTTTAAATAAAATAAGAAGCATAAGTAAATTAGGCTGTTTCAAATATTGTATTTTTTTTTTTTTTTTGAAAAAAATTAAAAACTAAATTTAACTAATAAAATATTTAATTCTAATTATTGATGTACATCCATTTTATTTTTGTTTTAAAAATTATTAATTATTTATTATTTATTTAATTAATTAATTAATTAAAATCATTATTATTTTATTAATTGAAAAAAAAAAAATCCAAACTGGTTCAATATTTATTTTTTTCTATCCATAATAAATCACTATCGTCCTCTCTCTCTCTCTCTCTCTTATTTTTCTTCTTTTATTATTTTTTTTATATTTTCAATTATTTCTCTCTTTCGCTCTTTATTATTTTAATAATAGTCTTTTTATTTCTCAATCTCTCTCTTTCACACACAAAAAAAAACACTCTTTTTTTTGTTTAATTGTTTTTGTTGATTATTGGTTGATTTTTTAGAAGTAGAACTAGAAGATTTACGTGATTTTAGCTCACCTGTGATTTCTGCAAAATTCCCAAAATAACAGAAAAATTTTGTAGCCATGGAGATTGATTTGTTTTATTTTGTTTATTAATTGTTTTTTTTTTTTTATGAGTCAATTATTATTTTTTTCTCTCTCTCTCTCAAAGAACACAAATTGTAAAATAAATAAATAAAATAAAGGAACCGCTGTAAAAATTAAAATATGCTAAACTTTTCATTTTGATTTTGATTTTGGTGTTGTAGTTTTTTTTATTTTTTTTGGTTGTTGTCGTTTTCGTTGTTTTTTTTTTTTTAAAGAAAAAAAAACACAATTTTACAATATTAAAATATTTATAGATAAATACCTCGGAATATTTGGTTTGGCTGCAGTTTTCTCGTTGTTATTAAATTACATATTTTTTTTTTTTGTGTTTGTTTTTATTTTGAATAGAATTCAAATAATAATGTGAATTATAATACAGATAAGAAATCTGTCCTGATGTTTATTTAAACGAATAATTAAATACTGTATGATCACAATGATAATGTTTCTTTTTTTTTTTTTGAAGAAGAAGAAGAAATTCACAAGAATAAATTTATTTCCGTTGAAATCTTAAACAAGACTTATTTGTAAATATGAATTGAAATTACATATTTTTTCTTAAATTCAAGTTACAATTACAGTCGAAGACAATTTAAATACAAAATTCATAGTCTGTGATTAAAATACCGGACACAAAAAAATTAAATTCAGAATTTCTAATAAAAAGTAAGTTTCATTGAAAATTTTATCACAGATTTAATTCAGTCATTTTTTAATAAGTAAAATATAGGAAAAAAAAGGAAGTAAAGAAAGTAAAATATTTCTTCTGACAACAAAGCCATTAGGACATTGAAAATTTTACTATACATTTTCTGATAATTTAATTTTGATTGGGTTTTTAGTAGGAACAAACATAACACGGTCAAAATTACCGTGTATACATTTTTTTGCTATTCATTGTGATCATAACATTCTTTAATTACTTTTTGATAATATTCTGTGACGATAATTCAACGAATAAATCTTAAGTAATGAAAACTCCGATTTTAAAATAAGTCTAAAAAAAAAAACTCCTGCGAAAATTTTTTTCCTATCAAAAATTTGTTTTTTTTTTTAATTAAAAAAAAAAAAAGATTAAAAATTCAAATACCTCTATGATTGTGTTTTGCCGTTTTAGTTTGGTTTTGAGTTATTTCTTATCAAAAAAAAGTCTATCATTTATAAGGCGAAATTGTCGCTTATGGTTTTTAATTTGGTTTTTGTATTAAACAAAATTTCTGGCTGTAAATTTGATATAATTTTTTGTACTTTGTGGCAAAAATAAAAACCAAAAATATTTAAAAAAAAAAAAAAATGAAAATTCGTTAATCTCTAAATTATTTATGTAGTTAATTTTAATTAATCCCTACAACCGTTTTTTTTTTTTGGTCACTCAATTTATTCACTAACCTGGTCAAAGGCCACTGTGATTATCGGTTTAACGTAAATGTGTATCATTTCATTGTTTGTTTTCTACTAAAACGTAGAATAATTATCACTTACCTGAGTTTTTGTTTTGTTTGTTTGTTTTTTGTTTTTATTGTTTTTCTATTGGTCTATGTGTACCTCAATTTGGAGTTTTTATTATATATTTAATTATTTGATAATTGATAGATAGAAGGGAAACAGATGCTTTATGTTTTTTTTTTACTTATTATTGTGTATGACTACGACTTCGACTGCGATTTTTACTATCGCGATCATCTGAAACAAAACAATAACAATTTATTAATGTATTAATTAAAGAATTCTCAGGCTTTAAAATGTTCAATAAAAATAATAACCGAAATGAAAGAATCCGATAGCTTTCGGGTTAAACGATGTATAACACATTAATATAAGCGTACCATGGTAACCAGACCACGTTTTATTGATCAAACGAATTATGTGTTGTCTGTTTTTTTTTTAAACATTAGTTGTTTGAAATTAATAACATTAGAGTCTATAATACAATTACCGGCATGCTTATGGCTTTTTTGTTTAATTTTTTTAAATGCTCATCCAACAAAATTTGAATTTACAATAAAATTTTGATTGATTTCTTTTGCATGGCATAATTTTTTAAAAAAAATAAATATTTAATTGATACGTACTTCTGTGACGATTTCGCTCGCGTTCTCTGTCACGATCCATACGATCTCCACCTCCACCTCCACGCCGATCCTTTTCCATTCCCCTAAACTCCCTTTCCCTATTTCGATCACCCCTTCTATCTCGAATATTATCAATTCTTTCTCTATCATCGCGTTTTCGACGATCCTCAAATTCTTCCCTGAAATTTATTCACAAATTAAGTTTAAGTTAATGTATTATTAAATAATTGTTACCTTGGTCTTCGTTGCCTTTCATCAATGCCACCACCTCCGCCACCTCTACGATTTCTATCAATTCCATTATCAGTTCTGTGTTTTCTTTCATCTTCACGTCGTTTTTCTTCATCTTCACGTTCCTTGCGACGTGATTCATACATATCTTCCACAGCTTTTCTTAATCGGGAATAACTAGAATAAAAAATAAATAAATAATCTTTTAAAAACCAGATTTGTTTGATTAACATAAAATTCTCATTTGTTTTTATACAAAACTAAAAATCATCACAAAATCAAAAATATAAAGGTCATAAGTCACATGATAAACATGGGAAGACAGAGTATATAATAGTTAGTTTTATGAATATAATTTTGCTTTATCTTACCCTAAATGTTGTTTTCCAGTTAAATGATCATCGATTCTTTGTTGAGCATCACCAACAATTAAAAATGCACCACATACTTCACAAACTTCCATTTGTTTTTCCTGAGCTTGAGCAAGTTCAACTGACCAATGACTATCTTTTGAAAGTATTAATGCTTCTTTTTCTTCTTTTAATTTATCACAAAGTGTCATTAATCCCTAATTTAAAAAATATAGTCTATTTTACTTTTGATCCGAAAAAGTTATAAAACAACAAAATTACCTGAGCTTGTTCAACATCCCCACGAATACCAGCTTCTTCAGCTTCACCAACCAATTTTTTAATTCTATCATTTAATATATTGACTTGTTCCTGATGTTTACTTATTGGAGGCCCTCCAGTTTCACCATTTTTATTCATCAATAATAGACGCTGCTTACCTTTTTGTATTTTTCTATCCACTTCATTGATCATATTACTACAGAATCTAAGAAATTCATCCTCATAATTTCGTTTACGTATACCTGGTCTTGCTTCCTCAAATAATCGCTTTGCTTCATCATCATGCAGCTTTGGACATTGCCCTAAATCAGCCCGAGTATTTACAAATAAGTCATGCGGACAAAATTTTACCAAATAATATTGACAGAACTGTAATAAATAACAATGTTTATTAAACAAACAGTCAGTAAGTAAAAAAATTAGTAAAATAATCTTTTGTTTTTCTATTACCTCAGAGTCTTCCCAGTTAAGTTGCTTACTTTTCATAGACGGATCTAAATTCCTATTACGCCCCATTAATTCATCTAATAATGCTCTTGCGGAATCAACCATTGTTTAAGTTGTGTGATAATTAAAATAAGGATTGAAATATTACGATTATTTCTGAAATTAGCACGCACAATTATTTTACTTCTTTTGATATTAAAAAATCGACAGCTATTATTTTTTTTAGTATAAGTACAGGCAGGTAGATGTCACTTTGTACTAAATTTCAGTTCAATAGTCAATATTTGCTTAATATTTCAAATCGTAACTCAAAATATGGTTTTATGGCCACATTTATTTAATTCATTTAAATACCGTCAAAATCAATTAAAGTTTACCTCGTTAAGAGATGTTTCATTAAATTAAAACAAATCAAGTATTAAATTATTATAGAAATAATTTTGTTAAATATATTTTAAACATTTGGTTTACCACTTCAATATTTTTTTAAATACATTTTTTTAACTTGAATAATTAGCTAAGACTCATAATTCATTCATGTAAGCAAACGACAACATTTTTTTTTTCAGTTCCATGTCCAATTCAACAAACGCCAACGATTTTTTTCAGTTCAGAATTAATGTTTAGTTGGTAGTAGTGATATATTGTTTGAATATAAAAAAAATCGTTTAATTTTAGAAATAAGATTTTAGATAAATCGATATTCACATAAAAAATTCATATAAAAATTTAATTAATTAGCTCTAAAAAACATTAAACATAAGTTGCTTACCATAATAAATAAATTTCTACTGCAAAAAAATAATTATATGTAATTCCACTTTTATATCGTATTTAGTTTCAATATAAAAACCAAATAAATTAATGAAGTCATTTAATTATGTATATATATAAAACATCCTGACATTAGATAGTGATAATAAAAATAAAATAAAAAATTATAAATTTAAATTTAATAACTCCAAAAAGAAGAACCATATTAAATTGAATTCTAATAAAAATTTATTATGAAATAATAATAAAAAAAATTATTTACGATTATTGCTTTCTCTGTTTGACTCCTGTTCGACAAAACAGAAAGAAAAAAAAAACCAACAACTGAATACGTACGTTTTTTCATTTAAAAATGGCGGACACATTTTTGTTTTGTTTTTTTTTTTTTTGTTTGGGACGGTTTCTTTTTTATTCATTTATTTCTTATTCATCTTTCTTTTCTTCTTTATTTTCCCCTCTATATACACATAAAAAGTTTATTTATAAAATTTATATATCTTAATTTACACGACGTTCCCATTGTTAAACAACTTGTTTTTCGGGGTACAAATTACATGATTTCAGATTATAAAACACTTAAATCAAATTGTTAAACCCGATTGAAATATTCATTCAAAGATTGAATTTATATTTTATATTATGTTATTTTTGTTGTCATTTCTTTTTATACAATAAAAAGAATATCATTTTAATACAAGACTGAAGACATTTAAGATACTTAAAATTATTATTTCTATCTCGTTCTATCATCAAACAAAATAAGAATATTATGAATATTATGTAGCAGTGTCGCATTAAGAAACTTCAAATATTTTATTGAAAATAAATAAAATTATGCACAAAATTATTTTGTCAGAAATATTATTGAGTAATTTAGCACAGGTTAAATTCTTTACGATTTAAAATTCTCTAGTACTTTAATTTTGGATTTTTTTGTAATTACAAAGAATGAATGTAATAATTAAAAGCATCTTAATAAAATAGGAAAGAGAAAACAGTATAAGAGGATATAAGGTAAAGGAAGCAAACACAATTTGAAGTTAGTATCTTACACCAAGATTTATTTAAAATTTGTAGATAAATTGATTGAATTAGATAATTGGCTGATTAATTTTACTTATTGCTATGAGAGAATTTAAGGCATGGATTTTTTCTACTCGAAACTCTATTAATGAGAGTCGGTCACTATATTTTGCCCCTTCAATATTCTTGTTATTCTTAACACAGTCATTTAATCATACAACAATTTTTTGATTTGTTATTAAATTTATATTTTGTATTTGTAATTTGACCACATGTCATATTAAATCCCATTTATCAAATGTATATAAAAATTAATACAGCACTGATGATAAAATAACCAAAAGCTACTTATAAAAATATTTTATTAATATAGAACTTTTTTATTTATATGTTTGGATATTATTATTATTATTATTTTTATTATTATTAAATATTATTATTAAAAAAATTATTTTTCGGATGATCTTTTGATGATGGAAGAATGGGCTAACAACTGTATATAATGTGGGATAATATCTTATGAATGTCGTATATATATATTTGACAGTTTATATAAATATATTTGTAGTAATTGTATATTTAAAAAAAAGGTTAAAAAAATTTATTATACCTAATTTTATATTATACTGAAACCTTTAAGTGAACATTAGAACAAAAGAGACAACAATAAATAAATGACATGAATAAATTTGATTCTAATGTGAACTCCGATAATATTTATTTTTACTATATACAATAAATGTACCTATATATAAGTTTTACCTATGCTTTGCTTCTTTATTAATTTTTTGTTGTTGTTGTTAATTTACATAAATTTACAACAATATTTATGTTATAACAATACATTTACATACATGCATACATATGTGTTAGAAATAGTGACAGTTATAAATATATTAACGTGTTATATCTAATGTTTATGATTATTATGATTCAATTGATATAATAAATATATGCACACAACAAAAAATAAAAATAAAAAATAAACATACCCAAAATATATAACTCAACATAATATAATATTTAATTACTTTAGTTTAAGTATACGTAACGTAACGTAACGTTAATAATCTATATAATGTAAAAGGTAAATAAACTTAGTGTTTGTTATACATATTCATTAAATTTAATTTAATTTTTATCATTCTATAAAAAAAACATCTTTGAAAAATCTTAATTATACACAAAAAGGAAAAAAAAAAAATGTAGATAGAAAATGAAAACAATTAAACCATTTCTTTTTCTTTATTGTACATAAATATATATTTTATATGAATTTTGAATTTTTTAAGTCAAATAATGTGTGTATGTTTGTTACAATTATACAATGTGTGTGTGTGTGTGTCTGTTACAATTGTATACAATTCAATTATCAGGTACTATATAAATTAATTTGAATATAGACGATATACCGGTGCTATAAATCTTTTTATTATTTTTAATTGTTATTTGATGAAATATTAATAAAATAAGTTTAGGTATGGATGATGTTCACTATTTTACAATTAAAAATTAACATTAAACGTGAAATTTTTAATTGTTGTTAGTTCTGGTTTTGTTATATCAGAGAAATTCTGAGAAGAGAAATTTTGGATATCAGTTGTAACTATATAAACACGTATGTTGGGAATATTGAAGATGATGACAATATAATTTTACTAACAATAACATCGAATGAAATTTTAGTCCTTCTTATTAAATACCAATTTTGTATGTGGAAAATGTCTGTTAAAATTTTAATTTGAATCTTCATTGAAAGTCCACAATATGTTCATTTGTGTGTAAGATGATTTAGAATTTATTCTATTGACTAAGATTAATTGCAGATACAATTTTATTTTAGCGTAATAGCTTCTTTGTTACTTATGGTATCTTTCAAATTCAATTATAATATAAATTTGTTTATATCCAATTATTAACAATCATTCACCCAAAAATAGCGATATGAGCTCACATGAATCCATAATCTGAGATTCTGAGTATATGCATGAATCCTCTGTGGGTAAAGTCAAAAGAGGTGGCTTCAAATATTATTTTGTTTTCTTATAAATTATTACAATAGATTAACGTATTTCACCTCCACACTAAACATACGCAGATATTATCTGATGATGAGATAGGTTAAAGTGTATAAAGGTCACATAATATTTTCTTTAACGGAAGCTTTGTGTATATTTTGGTGTAATAAAATAATATGCGGGTACCATATATCGATATATTCCTTTCTGTATCAAATAAAATTATTCCACTCTTCTATAATACAACAACAACAAAAATGACAACAACAAAAATGACAACAACAAAAACGACAACAGCAACAACAACATAAACGACAACAACAATAATAAAACTTAATCGGATATTAAAAATATAATAAAAATATTAAAAACATAAAAATATTTTTTTAATTTACAACAAAATAAAGGAAGAAATTCTGTATAGGAAAAAATAAAAAGTCAATAAAAAAAAAAAAAAAACTTCATAAAAAGAAGAAAAGAAAAAAAAACAAAATAAAAAAAAATAAAAAGAAGAAATCCCGACAACCGCGCACATTAAATTTTTTTATCGAATGATTTATTTATCAGAACAAAACAAAAAAAAAAATACCCGATAATAATAATAAACTAAATGAAATTGTAATTTCATGTCAACCAAATAATATTTATTGGCGTTAAAAATCATTTACAATGAATTTATTAATTAATTCAAAGCTTTTATTGTGGTAACACAAACATACACACACACACACATATATCTACACACACAAACCGAATAAAGTTATCTTCTTCTTTTTTTTTTAGTATATAATTTCTGAACCTCTTATAACTTATGTGCTTGTAGGTTATTATTGGTTTGTTTCCTTTCCTTTTCTTTTTTTAATAAACTTTATTTATATTTTTTTTTATTAAAAAGAAAAGAAAGCAAAAGAAAAAGAAAAAAGAAAAAAGAAAAAAAAGGAAAAACCAGAAAATGGAAGGGAACTTATATAAAACAGAAAAATTTCATTCTTAATACTTAAGAATAAATTAATGTATACATTTTGACACTTAAATGGTCACATTTTATGATAATTAATTATGTATAAAAATAAAAACGAAAATTTAATTTAATGGAATTATATTTGGTTGAATATTGAATGAGACTTATGTGTATACTTTATTTTAATTATATTACTTCTTTTTGTTGTTGTTGGTTAGCTATGGTCACTGGTGTCTCTACTTAAGTTACATATTCTTTGTTCTTCTTCTTCTTCTTATTCTTCTACTCTTTGTACTTGATTGTTTTATTGGCTTTTTAAGATTCTTATATAGCCATTTACTATTTACACTAGGCCAACTTGGGACGAGACCTGCTCTGAATATTCTTTGTTTATTTAACTTAACTTGACTTAACTTAACTTAACTTGACTTAACTTAACTTAACATAACTTAACTTAACTTAACTTAACTTAACTTAACTTAACTTAACTTAACTTAACTTAACATTCCATTTACAAACATTCCAAATTTCAATACAATTTTTATTTTTGACATTTTTCCCATTTTTTTGTTTTGTTATTTAATAAATTTATTAAAATTTAACAAAAAGAATTATCTGTTACAGCTGCTGTACATGACTTATGTTGAGTTTCACATAATTGTTTTAAGAATATGCTTTTAGTTAAGTAGAAAAAAATGAATAATTAAATAAAGATGAATGTAAAAAATAATAAATAATTTTAATTCAATATTTAATTATTGTAAAGTTTGTGTCATAAAATATTTTTTTTATCACTTTATAAAAGAATGCGTTGACGCATATTTATATAAATTATCTGCTATCAGAATATTTATGTTGTATTTATGAACATAAAACTGTCAAAAATTAAATGAAAGTTCACGTGTGTGTGTACGTTATAAAATATAAAATAATTAATATTATGTAGGTACGTACTTATTTAGTACCAATGTGTTGTAATGTGTGAGGATCATCCATTTTTAAATATAGATTTTCAGTAATGACCTTTAAGAACTATTCTAAGATCAATGTTTGGTTCCACAGTGAACTCTGTTATCTATATGGGATATTTTTACTGTTCCTTTCGTACTTAACTAATTTCGATTTAAAATGTTTGTGAAATCCAACATTAATATCCTATAAAAAATATAATAATGAAACGTAGCACAATTTTTTAATATAATTAATTTTTTTTTTGTTCCAATTTTTATTTTATTTCTTTATAAAGAAAAAGGAAAACAACAACAACAACAACAACAAAATATGTATAATAAAAAATGGCGTCAATTTTTGATTGTTATCTAAAATAATGGCGTACCACATATAAAAAGAAAGAAAGGAACAAAAAAAAAAACAAGGTGGAAGTGAAAGAAAATTTACAACCAAAATTGTAATTTAATTACCTCTATAGGCAGTGTTCGGGTTAGCGGGGGGTGTAAGGGAAAACAAAATAAAAATAATTTTGATGACGTTGTTGTTGTTGTGTTGTGTACGTGAGTGTGTGTGTTGTGTATGTTTTATTTTTTTTGTTCATTTTGCGTTCAAAATAATATTTAACAAAAGGGAATTTTATTATGAATTAAGAAATTTCTCTCTTGTTAGAATTTTGTGTTTAGGTGAAATTAGTGTTGTTGTTGTTGTTATTGTTGTGGTTGACCTATAAAAAATAATTCCTTTTTGTTTACCCATATATATATATCCTTGTAAACGTGTATAAAGGGTCAGAGAGTTAAAAAACAAACAAACAAACAAAAAATTGTAGGTACGATGAAAATATGTGAATTTATATAAAAGCTTTTATCCGATTCTTTTTCTGTCAAAGGCAAAAATTAAAAATAAAAACATAAAAATATATAACAGAGACTCAGAATAGAAATACAGATTTTAATCTTTAGTTCTGCGTATCAAAGAGAAATTTTACACACACACACACACATACCATATCCAAAAGATAACTTCTTCATATCACAAGTTATGAAAAATGGATTTTTTCTTCAGTGTAATGTCTATATGATGAATGCCCTTCCCTAGTTTCAATATTAATTAATTTATCTGCAGAGTCTCTCTCTCTCTCTCTCTCCCTCACTCTCTTTTTAATTTTGTAAAATAAAAAACCACAAATTTTTAATAATCAAATTAAAACGTTCGTTACACAAAAATAGGAAGAAAAAAAATGTGTGTGTGCACCTTAAAAAAAAGCTTTTTTTTTTGTTTTGTATAATTTTTCTTCGTACAAATATCCGTTCATCTCTGTCTAACATTATATAAATATGCTCTATTGTTATTTCACTTTAATTTCATGCATACAGACAGACACAGATATTTGTTGTATTTGTATTTTTATACCAATAATAATGAATATTAATTTGTTATCTGGAACAAATTGATAATTGAATGTTAGATTTATAAATGTTGTTATACATTTTTGTTTCTCGCTTTTTCTTCACCTTTATTTTTTTTGGGGGGTTTTTTTCAATAAAATTTCTAATGAAAAGAAATGAGAAATAAAATGTAGGTACATATATAAAGAAGAAAAAGAAAAACAGTGAATTATATAAAATAAATGAACGAATCAAAAAAAAAAAAAAAAAATAAGAATAAGAATAACACAATAATAAGTTAAAAGATAAAGGTGATTTCTTAATATTCTCAGGTATATAACGTTTATTTACCTCAACTCATCTCCCAGACCAGGTATATTATTTTTTTTTTTCGCTTCTCTGACAGATATGAATTAATTGTAAAAATTGAAATGTTAATTTATTAGAAAGAATAAGAAGTAGAAGAAGAAGAACTTAAAAAAAAAATCTCTTCTTTATTTAATGAGAATTTTTGAAGTCAATGTTTTTGTTTTTGTTTTTCTTTATTTGTGAAGAGAGAGAAAAAAAAAATAAATAAAAGAAAAATTCATTCAAACCCAAAAGTGAGAAGTTAAATCATTTGTTTTTGTTGTGTCCAAATTTTGTGCTGCTGTTTTTGTGTACCTAATATCGCTTCTATAAAAAGGTCTTCAAACCCAATAATCATCATCATCATCATGAGGATGGGGAAGGCGGAGGATATAAAGTTTTTTTTACTTTAGTTATATATTTCCGATTCCAATTCAATTATGTAAGGGTCTTTACAGTTTGTTGAAATTTTCAAGAATTCATATTTTCTATTTTTATACGTCTAGGCAACAAATCGAACTATAAAAAAAAATTAACAACATCAATAATGGGATGATGAAACTGGCAAATTTGTATACGGGGAACAGCATGTGTTATTCGCATTGATTATCTCAAAAAAAAAAATAATTGTTCTGTTTCATCAATATATAATTTTGAATGGAATTGAATTTTATTTAATATTTTTACTTTAACTTTCATCAATAAATAATTAAATATGGCTTTTTATTTCATTCTAAAGAAAGGGAAGCATCTGTGTCTCATACCCGCTCCTTCCGTTCACCATTCTAATTTTGCAAATTATTTTTTTCTATGAATTGATGCCAATAATAAACACAAATAATATACTTTAGCAGATCTCAACAAAAAGTTGTCGCTGATAAAATAAGGTGATCACAATTGAATTGAAAAAATAACTGAGATCGTTTTTCCTTTTGCCATGAATTAAATTTTTTTCCAAAACAAAATATTGAGAATTTTAATTTGAATAATTTTTGATGATACTGAAAATGATGAAAATTGATTTTCAGTTTACTTTCGCATAAATTCTTACTTACGCAAACAATCAAGAATAATTAAAAAATAGTTTCAAAAATAATTCATATGAAATTTTTCTTTAGATTCTTAAACTTTGTTGTTATGCCCAATTTCGTTATGACAAGACCAACAAAAAAATGTCCTCCTAATACGGGTATCGATAAAAGTAATTTCAGAAGTTGTTACATTGAAAGGATTCTTAATTTAGTTAATGACTAAATCAATTATTATTCCACTGTTTAGTTTACGTTTATAAAGAAAACAACAACAACAACAAAACACAAATTAATCAAGTAAAAATAAATTTTAATAAATAATTTAGAAAAAAAAAACAATTAAATATAATTAATTACAAACGCATATAACTGACAAAATACACACAAAAATTCATAAATACATAAAAAAAAAAATAAATGTACAAAGTTCAAACGTGCCGCGGTTTCATCATCATCATCACCAGCACCAGCAACAGTACCATCCAACCAAATTTCATTCGATTCTGGTCAAACATTTTTTTTTTTTGTCTTTCAATTTTTATATATTTTGTTGTTGTTGTTGTTGTTGTTGTTTTTTTTATATATTTAAATTTCATATATTTTTTTTTTAATGGTTTCCATCGATGTGAAGTTGATTAATTTTTATGAAAAATTAAAATTTGATTTATTGCCTGATGTTCTGATGTTATTAAATATAATAAAATATTAGCATTATTGTTGTTAAAATCAAATCAATTCCGGTCAATTTTTTTTTTTTAAATATTAAAAGTTGCGTTTTTTTTTATCGGTATAAATTTTGAATTGAATGAACCGCGTACGTTGGGTCATTTTAAACATTTTTATTTTTTTTTTTTTTTGTAAATTTTAACATTTTAGCGAACTTTATTATTATCAAATAATATTTATAATATACAATTTTTATTAATATTTAAATAATTTAATATTTTTTCCTTTTTTTATGTATCGTTAAATTTTTTGTGTAGATTTTCTTGTTTCGTTTTTTTTTTGATTGGTTTTTTTTTTAATGATTCAATCAGACAGGAATTTTATAATTAAAATTGATTTGAACAGATTATTATATATTTGTGGTTATATATTTAGGCTTTTGTAATGAATGCATAGTGCCTGAATTACAATAAATATGTGAGTGCCGAAAATAATGAGTGAATGAGTGAGTGAGATGAGTGAGTGAATAAGTGAGTGAGCGAATGAGTGACTGAGATAAATGAATGAGTGAGTGAGTGAATGAGTGAGTGTAATTAACTGAGTACGACTGCGAATGATTAAGGTTAATCTCGACTCGCATACTCGCTTATTTATCGTAATTCCAGCACAGGTAATATAATTTTATTTTTTTTTTTATTTTTTTTTCAACAATTTTATACTTTCAGTTTATTTTTAAGATTATTGTATATTGTGTTGAGCGGAGGTCTTCCCGTAAATTTGTTTTTTTTTTATTTCAAATTTGATTAGCACAATAATTGCTTAAGGTTTTTTATTTTTTTTTCTTCTTATTAAATATAATTAAATAATTGACTTATGGATGAGTTGAGTTATAAATACACAAAAAAAAAACACATGCGAATATATAGAATAGATTTATTAGAATTAACAATTGACTGTAAAAATTAAAAATGTATAGATTAGATTTTGGTAAAATATTTTATTGTAGAATAAAACGATTTGGATTACAAAATAAGGATAATTATTCTTATACAATATTTAATTTCTTATTTTCATTGTTTGCCCTTTTTTTTCTTTCTTTCTTACTGACACATGTGTATAATTTTGATTATTAATTTATTGTTTAAAGAAATCCTTTATTTTAATTCCCAAATTTGAATTTTTATAGTTATAAATTTCTTTCGATGATAATCCAATTTCTTAGATATTTTTATTTTTTTTTTATTGTCTTTTACTTTATTACTTTACCATACCACTTGCCAAACTAAATTGTAATGTATCTCTATAGACATGTTTAATCTTAACATTAAATATTTTATGTATGGCATTTTAAAGAAAATTAAAATAAAATTAAATAAAGAAATCGCATATATGATCCATAAGTAGGTATTACTAATTGACACATTTTTCTAAAGTATAACTAAGTTACATTAAGTTTATAACTATAAATTACCCTTTAAGAATTTTTTTTAAATTATTTTAAAATAAAATTCTTTAAAAAAACAATTAAAAATAAGAATAACTAAAAATTGATTTAAATGGACAAATTTATAAAATTTAAAAATAAAATTATGTTATTATTATTATGTCCTTCCAGTAAACTTTTTGCATCGATATTGGACAAAAAAAGTTTCACTTGAATATTTGTTTATTTATTCTGTCTCTTGTGTATATTTTATTATTTACTTATATTAGTGTGATTGCAAATATTCATATGTATTGAATTTTGACTCTTATCTAAAAGCACTTTTATGATTATGCATTTGCAAAATATACGTATAAAGTTATCTTCCGCTTTCCACCCCATTTACTTAGAAAATATTAATTATAATTTTTAATTTAATTATGCAAACAATTTTGTGTATATAAATTCTTACATGTTTTTGTATATATATATTTAAATTTTATTTGTTTTGCTCTTAATGTCACATAATATTCTCTTATCCCATTCATAAATAGATATTTTCCGTTTAATTTTCATTTCTGTATTTTCCCATCTAATGGAAATCATATCATATTGTAAACACAATTAAATCAATTGTAATGTGATTTGTTGTTATTAAAATATTATGAAAGACAAAATATAAAAAAAAACAATTGATTTTCATATAGAAATATGTTCCCATCAAATCTTGTTTTTTTTTTTCTCCCAGATTATAAAATTAAATTGAGACATTATATGGTATCTACCACCTACAATATAATAATAACTAAACAGTTTTTGACTTATAATGATTCTTTATATCATATCCAGAATAATAATATTCATGAGGTACAATGGATAACAATCAACACATATACATTGGCAGTCACAAAAAAAAAAAAACAAAAAAAGAACAACACCCAAAACCATTATAAGAAATATAAGAATGGAGAAGACATATATAATTATTATCTATTAAAAAAAAGAAAAAAATTTCTTTCAATTATTTAAAAGAAAAATGAACAACAATCAAGACAAAGAGATTTAATTAAGTTTTAATTAAGTCATGTCATAACTTTACTTTATCATTTTCATCAATCATCATCATCATCATCATCATCTCTTTATTGTATTGTTTGGTTATAATCTTTTCAAAATCAAATCAACCCATAACAAAAGCGCCATTTTGTTTTTCTTTTGGAAACAAAAAAAAACCGCCATTTTCGTTTATTGAACTTTTTTTTTTATTTCTTCTTTTGTACCAACAATTAACAATAATGTACAAATTAACAATTGAAAGGAACCTGTCAAAGATTGTAAATTAAAATGTATTAAAATAAATCGAAATTTGTGTTGTTGTTTTTTTTTTGAATTATGATTTACACACACACACTTATATAAACACACTCAAATGAAAATCTTGAATAACAGGGTGAATGTAAGAATACCATTTCGAAAAAAATCTTCAAAAAATTCATCCTTCTCGTGTACATAAATTTTTAACTTTCGCGCGCACGAATCTTATTAGTAGAATCGGACAGGTGTGACGTCACATTTAATTTTATTCGTTTTTTTTTAATGCGTTTATTTTTTTTTTAATCCCGTGCTCTTTATCCTTTTGACGCTGAACTAGAAGATAATTTAATTTTTTGTACCCTGTGCTGTGCACATTCATATAATATAGTTAAATATTCATAAAATGAGATGAAAATAATAATAAATATAATCGCTTACAGATGATGCATTCAACAAATAATAATGATGATGTTGTTAAATCTGGGAAACGAACCCGCCATATACACAGCGGGATATCTTAGGTGTGAAACCCTGCTGTGTAAAAGTTAATAGGCCGAAAAAATAGTCTTTGACTTTACATATAATGTACCGCCATATATAAATAAATGTGTATTAAATTTTGGACAAGATATTTGTTATATACGTACACACACACACACACACTTAGTAAATGAATATTGGTGTATGGTAAAAGATAAAATTACAGAATATAAAAAAAAGAAAGAAAAGAAAAGAAAAGATTGGCCGCTTGATGAATAACTTAATATGGATATTATCTTTTTTTTTCTTCTTTCTACGATATCTTCTACTTCTTCTTATAGGTATTTCTAAATCAAAATTTAAATACATTTTTTAACAAAATTTATTGATTTAATTTTGTTGTTGTTGATTTGTAGTTGTTGTTGCTGTTGTTATTGTTGTTGCTTTTATTATTATTGTAGTTTTGTTTATTTATTTGAGGTTATGTTTTGAATTTATTATTATTATTATTATTATTATTATTATTATTATTATTATTATTATTATTATTATTATTATTATTTTTATATATACTATTTGAAGGAAAGAAAAAAAAAAAAAACCAACACAAAATACAAAACATATTCATATAATAAATTATTCTTTTGGTTCGTTTAATTTCATTTTGGTTTCGGTTTAAATTTAAATAATTAGTGAAAAATTTATTAAATTAAATTAATTTTATTTTTATTAATTAAATTTTAGTAAAATAACAAACAACTCGTAAATTGTTTAGCAATTTAATTAAGATGACATTTACTTTAATCAAATATTTGAATTTTTTTTTAATTCTTTGAATAAAATTAAATGTAGCCAAACAATAATGTGGATAATATAATTTTCAATAGACCAGTAAAACCTGTACAATCGGACCATCTCACTAATTGGAACCGCAGATGTCGAATTGAATCAGATTTATTTAATTGATGGTCTGATTGAGGAGTTTTTATACCAACAAAATCATCATTTCTGTAAAGGGGAATATTATAACCATCATAGTTGAACAGAGAAAGATGAACACAATGGATTTAATTTATTTGAGTAGATTTTAATAAAGTTTGATGAAGGTGAGCTTTCATTTTAAAGGCAATAAGAAAGTGTTTGGTATATAAACAAAATAATTATCCATTTAAGGCAACGAACATAAAACAGATTAATCGATTATGAAGGATTAAAACGGAATTTTTTTTAAATTTCAAAACAAAACAAATTGAAAATCAATTTTTCTTATTCAAAATTTCGAATTGGAATGCAGAAAATATTACTGAGTCAAAGTATTAGAGTCAAATTAAGAATTGATTAATCCGTGGTTCCTCTGAACAGACATTATATTTTTCAATTTATTCTATTTACGGTCCCTTATCCTATAAATATTTATTTTTCTTTATTTGTCTTTTCTACGAATCCATATAAAAAAAAACAAAAAAGAAATAAAATATTTTAATGTAAATAACTAAAAACAAGCAGAAAAAAAAAATTGCAATTGCAAAAACTACAACAAAAACAACAACAACCAACCAGACTTGGTCTGTCATAAATAAATTACCATCATTTAACACAAAAGACAATCGTAAAAAATCTCAAATTAGTCCGAGTAACAACTTAATCAAAACTCTACAACAAAAAGAACAACAACAACAACAACATCAACAACAACAACAACAACAAAGAAAAGAATAAAGTTGAAAAAAAAAAAACAAAACAGAAAAAAATCAACAAACTTAAGAATCCAGAACACTGTTGTCGTGGAGTGTGGAGAAAATGAATTTTTCTTTTATTTTTTTTTTTTTTTTTTCTGTATCCTATAAAAGTTTCATGTGGTGCCTTGTCCCATGTTGGATGCCAATTTAAAACTTGAATTACAATCTTATTAATGTTACCAACGATTTTTCTGTATAAATATAATATTTAAAAAAATATATATAAATAAAAACAACAACAAAAAAACAAAAATTAAAAACAAACCAAAAACAAAATCAATTTGACATTTATTTGACAGTAAAAATATAATATATAAAATGACAGAGCGAGGGAGAGAACCCAATAAACAAAAACAAAAACCAAAACAACAACAACAAAAATTTCAATGACATCGTGCGACACATATTGAGATGAGTGCGGACAAATTTATATTGCTTTTAATCAGAGGTAAAATGTTTTTGAATTGTTTTATTTTAAAGTTTAATTAGATAATAAATTAGATTTAGATTTACCGCCATAGAGAAAAACCATTAGTAGAAAATGTTTTATTTTATTTTTTGATAACAAAAATTATTTGATAAATATAAATTAAATTGTCAATTGTTGAGTTGATGTTTGAATATAATTTGTATATATACATTTATAGGAAAAATAACAACAACAACAACACAATTTTTCAGAGAACAATCGTGAAAATAGAATTAATATTTTTAATTTGTAATGTGGTATGAGTAAACAATATGATTGTGGGTGTGAAATTATTTTAGGAAAACATGACACCAAAAATTATTATCATAACAAAATGTTTATTTATTCATAAGGGGGGAAATTTAGGACATTCTCATGCTGAGTCAGAATTGTTTATTTAAAATATATTGATCTATAATTGATCAATTATAGAAAATTTAATTTATATAAAAAAACCGTAACGAAGACTTAATTTTTTATTAAATTGTGCGTGTGAACCATATTGTTGTGATCCTTAAACTAATATGTAGGAAAAACAAATATTGCTACCTATATATTTGTACATGTATGTGTATGTGTGTATGTGTAGGAACATACCTTACATAGCATCTGGCAAATTAAACGATCAAATTTCAAACAATTACCTTTTATTTATATTGAAATACAAAAAATAAATAAATAAATAAAAAAGAAAACGGCCATTTTGAAAAATTAAATTAAATTTAATCAATTTGCCATCGCTACAAAATATTATTTTATAGAAAGAAAAAAAAAAACCATCAAACCCAAAACATTATTATATAATAATCGACAACAACAACAACAAGAACATCAACATCAACAACAACAACAACAACAACCAACAATTCATTTTAATTAAACAAAATATAGAAAATTTGTAACTTCCCTTAAATAAAAAATAAAATAAAATAAATTAATTATTTTCTGTTTAAAAAAAATCAATATCCAAATATCCGGTCCTCTTGATTGAAAAATGAAAAAAAAAATAAAAAACAAATTTGTGCTAGAAGCAATTTTGTGGCGGTTAAGAAATTTTTGTTGTATGTGCAGATCTTATGAAAGAGATAGTCAATCTAACTAACTTCTTTTGTATACAGTTACACATACACACACACACACACACACAAACACACGTTTATATCTACTGTCAGAATATTATTTGATGCGTTGAAAATTGTTAATTCACCATCACCAATTAATTACTTCATTATTTATAGTTTTAAATTGTTGTCTGTCCATATTTTGTTTTTTTTTTGTTTCTATTTTTGATTCGTTTTTCTATATATGTGTCCATTATGGATGGACGTATGTGTGTGTGTGTAGTCCTGTATTTTATATATCAATAAATTTGTCTAAAGGCGCATGTGGTTTAGTTATGAATTGTGATTCATATGTTCTGATTCAGACATAATTATGAAATCATAATATTTTAAGGTACTTTTTTCTTTTCTTCATCTAAAAAAATAATTAAATAAAAATCTTTTATAAGAATACAATAGTGGCAATCTGAATACTGTTTGTACATTATGTACATTGGTAAAAGTCTGTGTAATTATGACAAGTCTCGCAATTACATATTTCACCGCTGTTAAGTAAATTAGGTAATTATTTTCAATGTTATTTTTTATATTGAAAAATTTAATAAAATCTACCGTCTCTACCGTCTCTAATCTGATAATAATAATAATAATTTCTTAATAGAATCAATGATCCTTTCATGGGCAGGATCAAAATGTTTTCCTTGTTTTTTGTTTTATTATAAAATTTATAGTGAGGCGTCAATATAATTAATTCGTCAATTGTAAATAAATAAAAATATAGGAATAATTTTTTTAGGATTTAACGTCTAATGATCTTTAGCGCATCAACCGTATTTTTTTGCAAATTTAGAAAAAACAGATCTGCAAATTGACAATAAAAACAAGAAGAAGAAGAGGAAGAAGAAGAGGACGAAGAAGAAGAAGAAGAAGAAGAAGAAGATGATGCATGAGAATTTTTTTTTTTGCGTATATTTTAAATTCTGCTCCTTAATTTTTGTTTTTGTGTGATCGTAATTAAAATAATTTTAATGAATTATAAAAAAACAGCAAAATGTTTTAATTAACAAACAAAAAAAGGAAATAAAAATTAAAACATCAAAACGTATTTTATATACAAAAATTGTGAGTGTTAAATATTTTGTTTAATTATGTAACCGCATTATTATTGGCTACTGAACTTTTATTAAATTAAGCGCAAAAAGAAAAATTATAAAAAAACGTGTTTGCACCTGCCCCGTACAAACAAACAAAAACAAAAACAAAAAAATGAATATTTTTTAAGGAACCAAACAAACAAAAGAAAATATTTCATTATTGTAAACTATTTTTTTTTTTTGTCTTTATGTGCGCTTTTATTTCTATCAATAAAGTAAAAAGAAATTCTAAAAAGTTTAAGTAATAAGGGTAATAAGGGTTTCTCCAAGTAGTCTGGTTGCCTGGTGTGAAAAAGTGGACGTTAAACTAATTAAATAGAAATATTTAAGACAAAGATTAAAGAAAAAAAAAGTCTGTTCAATTAATTCATTTTTTTTTTGGTTTTTTCTTTTCTTTATTCGACACACCAATAGACTTTACTAATGATGGTTATGTACTTTTAATTTATGTTCCTTCTCTTTCTCTCTCATTCCATACACATAAGAATTTATTTCTATATGAACACAACATAAATCCGAGTTATTTTTTTTTACTTTAAAATCTTTTCGTTTTTTTTTATTTTTTTTTGGTTGTACCGTCCCATAGAGTGAAATATTTAAATAATTATAAATAATGGTTTTTCTAGCCCAACGACAACAACAACAACAAAAAGAAAAAAAAACAAAGGAGAAATTTACTTTACCTTTTGACCTTGTCTCTCTCCTATCTGTTGCCTTTATCAAATATATAATAATATAAATCTCCCCCTACCCCACCTCCCCCCTTTTTTTTACCTTACTGCCTTTTTCTAATTAGTCCAAAAAAAAAAATGTATTTATAAAAAAAAAAAAAAACAAACAGCACCTAAAGTACCTCCATACATAAAAAGACGAAAAACGAAAAAGAGTTAAAAAAAAAAAAATTAAAATATTGTCCTGAATGTAATTTAATTAATATTTTTATCGATTAAAAATATAAATTAATCGTTTAACGAATATATGACGTCATATATGAATCTATCTATATTATATAGGATAATTGGTGAATGTACCTACATACATATATGAAAACATTGTAAAAAAAAATCAAAACCAACAACAACAACAACAACAACAACAACAAATTAATAATTCCCACAAAAAATTACAAAAGAGAAAAAAAAAATAAACCACCGTGTATAGGTACTTTTGATGGTATTTTATGGTGTGTGTGTGTGTGTGTACTTATATTAATCGTAATAAATTTCATCATCAAAACAATTGACTATTGAATATTATATATTTTAATGAGTAAACCAATCAAAATTTTATTTATACACAATTACAAACATCTACACACAATATATATATGTATGTATGTATGTATGTATGTTTGTATGTATTATTTATATTTTGATTTTGATGAAACAATGGACGATCAATAAATTATAATTATAGATTGGGCACAAATTGGTTTAGTTGATTGTTTCTATATGAGAATTATAATGGTTTGATTGAGTCCAGTTCATAGGTATAGGTAAAAGGAAGGTTTGTATATTATTTTATGTGTAGGCCTCCTGTATATGTGTAAATTACATTAATATATAATATAATGAAAGACAAAAGGAATTTATATAAATATATATATCTGTATGTACCTACCTTACCTTACCTTACCTTACCAATATATACAATTGTATATAGAGAAAGAGACGATTGAAATGAAATGTGGGGTGGGTGTTTGATTCGAATTATGTAAACTAGTTTCTAATTAATTACAATACCATTAATCTCTTTTTATGACATGTTAAGGGGGGGTGGTTGGCAGGGGGGATGGTGGTGTGTTGGATAAAGCTCTCCACCCTTTCTTATATATTATATATTCTGGGTTCAAATAATTCGTTTCGGGGTTAAAGAAAAAAAAAAATTTATTTAGAAATGATTTAAATGCGACAAAGAAACAATTCATATACAATTTTTTTTTTTCATTAAATATTATTTTGAATAAATTTGTTCTGTGACATAAATAATTTTTTTTTTTAACATTATTAATAAAAAATAACTTTAGTCACAGTTTTGTCTTTGCATAGTTTTTTTTTTCAATTCGATTACATGAGTGAATTTTATGCAGTATATAAATTGCATCTTTGTTTCTCCGAGGGAATTCTTATATCACTACAGGAAAATTAAAAATGATCAATTTCATTCTACATAATTAAGTTTCACATCTGAAATTTTTTACCTAAAATTCAATCAATTTTCCTATAACTAAAGTATTTAAGGAGTGCATATGTGAAACTCTTTCTAAATTACTAAACTTCTGATAATTCTTCATCAGAAAAAATTAAATATATAATCAAAAAGTTGAAACAGGACATTTAGATTTTGTGCTGACAAATTATAAGAAAGCACAAAAGGTGTACGTTCCTTTTTTTTATTGTTTATTTATTTCGTATGTTAACTTTTCAATAAATATACAAAAAAATTAAGTACAAATTTAAATAATAAATGGAGGTTCATCATCATCATCAAGATCATCGTCATAATCTATTCAAATGAATAGATAAAAAAGAAATATAAATAAATGGAAGCTAAAAACAAAATGAAAAAAAAAGAACAAAAAAAAAAAGAAAATGAAGTAAGAAAGAATTATCTCACAATTTGGACGTTCAATCGTATGGCGTTACATTATTACATTATTATAAGAGGTGACAACTTGATTAATGAGATATCTGCGGTTCTGTAACATATATAACATATACATATATACAATTTAACAAACCAACCAATCGTAACGAAAACATGTAAAAATCATCAGAAACAAAAAACAAAAAAACAAAACAAAAAACAATAAAAGAATAAAAGAATCTTTTAAAACTCACTTATTATACAATACACAAAGAAAGGTTTAAAAATAACCAAATGAAAGACATCTTTATCATCGACGAAAACATATTATTATGTTTTTATATGTATTATGTATTTATGTTTCACTACAAACAATTACATGAATTAAAATGAAAAAAAAAAAAAACAGAAAAAAAAAAAAAATTGTATATTTGTTTCGATTGGCCACCATCATCTACACATATAAATGTTGTACATCTTCTTTATTTAGGTAAGACATTAAACAAAAAGAGAAACCAAATTTTTTTTACAAAATGTATCAAGAAAATAAATATTTGAGACAAGAAAAAAAAAAAAACAAAAATGAAGAAAGAAACAAAATAAAAAATGAAAAAATAAAAACTACCGATGAATTTTTTTTGAAAGAAGAAAAAGTGAAGAATGAGAAACGATTAAATTTAGTGTGCTAGTTAATAATAGTTTGGTACCTTATAAACATCTTATATAACTATCTATGGTTATATATAAATAGGTACATCAGTCAAGAGAATATAACAATTAAAAGTGATAAGATACAACAATAACAACAAAAATAATTAATGTAATTGAAAATTGTATAAAAAGGAAATTTTAAACACTGTTTTTTTTTTTTCTTCTTTTATTCTTTTTTACTTCTTATTTCTCTCTCTTGTGAATCTGATGTAGAATCTTATAAAGTCAAAAGTCATTAAAAAAGAAACTCGTTAAATAAAAAAAAAAAAGAACAAAACTATTTTGTTAGTAAATATTTTACGAGGTTTATTTTTTCTTTTTTTTTGGTACAATGTTTTTAATTTTGTTCTTATTGGTCTTCGCTTTTGTTTCAAATAAATAAATCTAACACTTCGTGATTGTAAGTACAAGAAACAAAGGAGTTTCTTATTTTTATTTTTATTTATATGAAAGAAATGGAGCGATTCGTATTCTTTGAATGATCAACAGAACGTTAATTTAATGAATTTAATAATATTTATTTGTTGACGTTTAAATTGACGTTAAGTTGCTTCCAATGGACAAAATCCAAAACATTACAAATACAATTCAGTGTAGCAATTATTTTTTGTAATGTAGATTTTACACAGAAGGATAATATAATGAACAAAAATTAACTCTAACTAACACAGGTTACATCAACCTCTTAAAATATTGAGATTTAGTGTTGTCATATGGCTCTAAGAATTAGTACACAATTAGTACACAATTTTTTTTGTTACTGTGAAACATTCTCCATTTTATGTTTGTACTTTATTGGTTATTGGTCATCTAGTAATGAGCATATATTTGTTCTATGTTTCTATGTTCTATGATTCTATGTCGCACACTGAATTAAACACAAAATGATTTTTAATAAGAAATACAATGCATCAGTTCATAACTTAAAAGGCATATGTGAGGCTCTTCAGAATCCACCTCATAAAAATGGAAGACTTCTATTTAGTACTTACAATCTCAGCAATTTAGTTGAAGTCATATAAAAATATTTAAAATGATTTTCATTAGAAATGATTTCAAATATTCTTACAACAAGAATTTAATTAGTTTGTTTTAAGAATAAATATAAATTCATTTTTATTAATTCTGAAATTATAATTTACTTTAATTGTACGGTGTTAATTACGTCCACTTCCATTAAAATATAAAAATAAAAAGAAAATTATGCAAAAAAAAAAAAATGCAAAACAAAACACATAAAAAGAAAAGTTAAACAGAAAAACAAAAAATTATATTCATAGAAATTAAAGAGAAACAAATCTTTATTGTACATTTATATATAGGAAAAGGCCAAAAAAAAAAAAAAAGGAAAAAAGGAAAAAAGGAAAAATAGAAAACATAAAACACATTTTTAATTGTGAGATTATAAAAAAGAAAATTAATGTTCACGGTTGGATAGTTTTTATTTAGGTGTTAATTTTATGATACATACCAAAATATTTTAATATCAACATATATCAAAGAAAAAAAAAAAAATATCGTTTTAAACATGAAAATGTGACGAAAATGGATGGAGACGCCATAATTAAAAAATAAAACAACCAAAAAAAAGGTGGAGAAGCAGCGTAATGAAAGAAAATAGAATAAGTTTCATTTATGAAAAATTGATGGAAAATTCCTATCAAAATAATAAATCAATTGTATATAACAAAGCAAAACATTTAACCTAATTAATAAAAGAATAAATAATTAATTTTTTTTTCTTTATAATTAAAATTCTTATAAGTTTCTTATTAGAACACGAAAAAATTCATTTATTTCTTCTTCTTCTTTTATTATTGTTTCTCTCTCATTCTGTTGTTTTTTTTTTTTTCTTATTATTATAATTATTGTTATTGTAATATTTTTCAACAAAAGATTTTATTATTATTATTATTATTAAACAATTATTATCCTTAGTTAAAATCTTTTAAATATGAATTCAACCGCATAAAATTTTCAAATCAATCCGCGTTAAAAGTTTATTCATTTTTTGTTTTTTTTTCTTTTCTGTATTTCTTTTCATTGGAGTTTTTTTTTTTTTTAAATAATCAACAAAAAAAATTTCCTTAATAAAAAAAAAAAAAAAATAGAAAAAGAAAAGAAGAAATGTGTGAAGGTGTGTGGAGGTGTAAGAATATGACCCGCAAGTTATATTTTATATTCCGTCTAAATTCAAACATTTCTATCTAACATCGTTAATTTTAAATATTCTTTTTATTTAAATTTCTAGTTTATATTTTGTTTCTTATTTTGTTTTTTTTGTTTGTTAGGCTTTGTTATTATTTTGATGTTTGATGTTAGAAAATTTTGACAGTTTTAATTATATAGAATGTATGCGCGGTATATTATAATTAAATATTATTTACTCCTCCTCCTACTCCACTACACCACTATCCATTTATACTTTTTACCAAACCAACATTTAATCCACCTTCATATATACAAATAGAAAGAAGAAAAAAAATATATATAATAAAATATGAAAGTATAAATCTAACACGGATACTTAATTTTTAATTATTTAATAAAAAACACAAAACACAAAAAAAAAAAATCATTAAAGATTTTTTTTTTTCAATTCTTTTTATTTTTTTTTTTTCTTTTAATAATAAAATTAAAAGAAATTATTATGATGAGGACAAACGGACAAATAATGACGTTTAATATTTTACTTCTCTTTTTTTTTTTTTATTATTAAAAATAATATTTTATGAATTGGACGGAAATTGCAACTTTGACACTCTTATATAAAATGATTGATGTTCATTTATTTATAAATAAGATAAAATATATTTTTTGTTGAATGGGTACAACGACATCATTTTCTTTTCTATGTTATTATTTTGTGAATATTATTGAATGATTATGCGTACCAATTTAATGTTAGGCGATCAAAATAATTTACTAAATATTAATATACATAAAATATTGATTGTCTTTTGATTGACTTATAAAGGGCACATTGATAAGGGGGGAAACTAACTACAAAAATATATTTTTTATATATACGAATTGATCATGACGTAACTAATGCAACTGACAATTACATTCTGACAATTTGCTAATGCAATGCAAAAAAAAACAGATCATTAGAATTTGTAATTGTATTGTAAAAATTCAAAAGAAAAGATAAACAAAAGAACAAAAATATTTATTTCCTACTTTTTGAATCAATCAGAAAAAAGAACAACAACCAAATTGAGAGCAATCTTATTAATTATGTTGACGGATGAATTAAAAAAAATGAAGAAAAACAAAACAAAAGATTTTTTGGTGTCTTTCGTTCACAAATTACAATCACCATTACAATCACCATATGTAATAAATGCCACATCATGATACGATGTGATCTCATTTCATATGAGTTTTGGTTTAAATTTTAGACGATATAACGATAAATAAAATGTGAACTGACACGATTCAATAATGAACATTTTGTTGTTGTTGTTGTTGTTGTTGTTGTTGGTTTTTTTGTTGGTTCTTTCATTCTGAATAAGAGATTTTATTGAATTGCAAAAGAAATTAAATAATTATAGCGATTTTAAGATGATTGCTCAATTAGATTACCACCGATGAGGTAGTAGAGTAAATTGCTCAATTTCTTCTTTTTTTTTTTTTTGTATGTAATATATAATTGGTGTGATTGGTCCAGACTAATAAAAATTTAGTGTGTGTGTGTGTGTATGTTTGTATATACGAAATGTTATAAATTAAATTCGAATCTGAGTGATACAAGCAATGGAGAGGAGACAATTTGTTATTTGTTTTTTAAAGTTCAAACTGAAATTATATTAATGATAATAATAAGTGAATAAATTAAGTAATTTTAACGTATATAAATAAATTATATTAAAAAATTGTACGTATACGTAAGTAAGTATAAAGATCATTGAGCTTTTTATTATACTTTATTATTATTATTTTGTTTTCAAATATCCAAGTCACTCGGTTCCACAGACAAACGATAAGAAAGTATATGAAGGGATAATTTACCTTTAATGAATTTAATTGATGTAATATTTTTGTTGATTTAATTTAATAGAATAAAAATAAAATACAATAAAAAACAGAAGAAGAAAGACAACAAAAAAAGCTCACATGCTGCGTTTCACGCCACTCAAAATCAAACAATTATTAATATTCGTTGTCCAAACTCTAATTTCATGTAATAATTGGAAAATATATAAAAAAAGAAAAATAATAAAATTGATTGGTGCACTGGATCATTCTTAAAAAAAAAATTAAAATACAAAAAAATATTCTGGTATATTTTTTATTTGTGAAAATTATAAATTCGTAATTGTTGGCAGGATCAATCAATTTTGTAATAACAATAATTTTATTTGTTAATCTTATTTATCGAATTGGTAGAATTATGGGGTTGCAATGTTTATGTTTTTTTTTTTTTTGTTACCCAATTGAACCAATCACAATCAAAAGTGTAATTAAAGCACTTTATGTGTAAACATAATTTTTTTTTTTACTGAATTTATTTTCTTCTGTCGTATTATATGAATACGTTTAACAAAATACAAAACAAAAGAATAAGAAAGAGATCGAGCGTATATAAAAGAAGAAGTAGAATAAGAAGAAGTAGAATAATAAGAAGAGGAGAAGAAAGAATGAGGAGAAGAAAGAAATCCATCTGATCTTAAATGATTTATGACTTTTAATAATAGAGCGCTACACGTATAAATTTGAATGACTGAGAGAATGAATAATAATCGTTTAGTTCGTTTTTTATAAGATTGTTTTTTTTTTTCTCTTTTCTTGTCCCTTTTTTTTTTTTTTTTTTGTTTTTGTTTTTATGTTTTTATTTTTTTCATTTTGTGCTGTTGTTGTTGTTGTGTTTTTTTTTTGTCGAGAAGGTAAATTAAATTAGTGTGAATGAGATAAATATAAGCCGACATATAAAAATCACAAGCAAACATTGGATTAGTTAAGGTTGTTGCAATGATTGTCATCTTTAGTTGTATATTTTGTTTTGTTTTGTTTTTTTTTTTTAATAAAATCAAAAAGGACGTTAACGCATTGTAATGTCGTTTTTTTGTTTTGAGGCTGTTAATATGTGAGGAGTTGACTCTGTATTTAAAAAAAAAAAAAAAAAGGTACACGCGGTTGCAAAAATTACAATAAAAATAAACAAGCAACAACAACAACAACAACAACAAATAATAATAATAAAAAAAAATATAACCAAAGCTAAAGAGAAATCAAAATATAACCGCTGGCGAACAAAAGGAGTCAATTTTTTGTTGTTGTTGTTGTTTTGTATTTAAATATTATGACGTTTCCATTTTACTAAATAGACCTGTCAAAAAAAAAAAAAACCTAAGCACATTTAATAAGAAATGACTGTACAAACACTACAAACCGTACAAAGTTTATTAAGCTTAAGTCACCTTTACTACATTCATGTGTGTTGTATGTGTGTGTGTGTTTGCGTAAGTATGTGTGTTTATGTGTAGTTCCGGTAATGATCATATTTTTTCAAAGTACACATTTGTATACCTTACTGTGTTTTCTATGTTTCTAAACGTTTAAACACAACATTGTTGCTGAGTTTGTTGTTTATTTTTTTTTTTTTTGTGTTAATTTTTTCTTCTTTTTTTTTTAATTTAAATTTTTCTCTTAATGAAAGGAAATCACATTAAATTAATATTGAATATGTCAGGAAATTGTTGGCCATTAGCACTACATATTACACATTAGAAATAATGATCTTTATGGTTTTTTGTTATGTCGATAAGACATTTTATGATTGTATAAACTGTTAAGTACAATAACCTCGTTTTCATCCATTTACTTCATCCAAAAAAAAAATTCTAAATTAATCAAATATTTAGCGGTGATTAAATTGTTGAATACATTTTTTTTTTGCTGTCAGCCACTAAAATTTTGTTCTCGTTGATTTTTTCTATTTTATAACAAATATAAATAAAAAGATGGCACATTTGCTCCAAGACAATTAAAGATTGAATAAAAATTTTATAAGAATTTTTAATGGGTTGTCAATCTAAATAATTAACTGTGAACAGAACGTATGTTACATTATCTTATTATATGAAATCACAAATTATACAAGCTGACAGTCGTCATATAACGCATAATGATTCTCATAAAGTGTAACCAACACAACAACAAAATAATTGTTGATTCAACTTTTTAATAAATTTATTTACTTTTTAACACAAATGAAAATAAAATGAAAAAATATTTAAATTAAAACTAATTTCAACCAAAAGAGCGATAATTATAATTGGACCACTTTAATATCTTATACAACTAATCTAATTAGTAATATGAGTTTTTGAACAAATTTATACAAGAACAACAACAACAACAACAACAATAACAACAACAACAATAATATATTCTTTCCTTTATGTACAACTATTTCTATAGATGATGTTGATCTTTGTTCTAAATCTCTTCTTCTCTAAAGTATAAAACCAAAAGAAGAATTAAAACAAAAAAAAAAAAAAAACAAATGAACAAATGAACAAATGAACAAAACCAAATTATATGTAGATAATTCTTCTTCTTCTTCTTCCACCTTTAATTTTATTATAAAAAAAAAGTACGAATTACAAAAGAACCAAAAAAAAAAAAATAATACAATAAATGTAAATTTTTAGTTAATTAATTATCTATAGGAATTAAGTGTAAGGTAAGGTAGACTTTAAGTGAACACAAAAGTGTTGAATGTATAAGATAATTATAGTATAATTACTTGGCAATTGTTACTTTTTATTTAAAATATTTCCGGTATTGTATATATAAAATTTTCGATAAGAAAACAATTATTATTTTAGACAATGAGAAAAGGAAGACGATGACATTTGATGATGAGTTGATTGATTTGAATTATTGTATTTTATATAATGAAAAACTTTCACACGAAATATTTATTTGTTCTTTTTGGGGGATGACGATTTGGTTATTCTACGATGAAATTATTCTGTATATAAAAAATTCTTCGTTCATTTTAATACAAAGAGAATTTTATGTTTATAATTTGATTATGAATATGGCATATCTGGATAGACTTTTGAGTTATATATTAATGAAGTAATTATATCTGTGAAATTTGATTGGATTCGGTAATTATGTTTAATTTAAATTAAAGATGATTTTAAATTGAGAAATAAAAAAAATATATATATATTGCATTTGTCTTTTTCACGGCTTGTAAACATCAGTATATGTCTACCTATTCATTCTACTTAACACTTACGAAGCGGGAAAATGATTTAATCGAAAAATTAACTGTATATGGTGATTATGGAGAAAGGGGATAAATACAAAAAATTACTTTTGTTTCATTGGATTTGGCTATTTGTTATTTTAATTGTTATTCAGTAAATTCACAAATCCACCATTAGACGTGATCATAATACAGAGGACAGAGTTGAACCAAATACTCATTGGCATATTTTGTTTAGAGGCAACACCAAAATTCAAATTCAGACACTAACTATTACAAGCCTTTAGCAGCAGTATACGCTACCAATATTCCATACACAATCTGAGGCTGCGAATATACATTTTTACATTGCTATTAAAAAAAGAACTTTTCACACATACCAAGTACCACAATTATCAATTAAAATATCATAAATACTTAAGTTAATAGTTACTGTGCGTATAGAAGAATTTTATTTTAATCGATAAATAAAATATCCATAGTATAAATGAGAGTCTTAAAATCATATAAATGAAGGGCAGTCTTCGTATCGTCAACATATTTTATATAAATTCTTCTTAAGTTTTTTTTATTGATTTGTATCTTTTATGGTATAACGCAATTTTGTTTATTAAAGAATGAAAAACAACAAAAATGTTATTTTTGTGTTACATTACTGTCATAACATTTTGTGTTTATTCTGTTTTAATACGCCTCCACCACCGCCTCCGTCTTCTATAAATATTATCCATACGTCTTCTTCTTTTTATTGTTATTATTATTATTATTATTTTTATTTTCTTTTATTTTTAATTTACTTCTCACCTTTCCTGGGACTAACTTCAACTATATATATATATTTTATTTTATATATGCAATACAATACATTTGTTATATTAATAATTTTCGCGCTTGAAGCATCAATTATTTCACGATTAGATGCATGCCGCGGATTTGTAAAAAACAAAAAAAAAAAAAAAAATCAAATAAATAAAAAAAAAATGAGTGAAAATTTTCCAACCAAACAATAATGTTCAACTTTATTTTTCTTTTTTATATTTTTTATATTATATGAATATATGATAAAGTGAAATATATGTTAAACAAGGATGCTCGCAAAAAAATTACCAGATGCCACAAGGAGAGAAGGAGGTTATTGTTGTTGTTGTTGTTGTTGTTCTTTCTTTGCGCGCGTTTTTTTTTTTTGGTTATATCATAAGGTGAGAATCAGCGCGGTCATCATATGCCTATAAGAAGAAGAAAAAAAATTGAAATAATAAAAAATAAAAAAAATAAAAACTAAAGAAAGAAATATTTTTTATTATTTATTATTTTTTTTTTCTTTTTTTTTTATTTAGCACTTTCCCGTCTTTTTGATGCCCATTTCAGCGATAATGAAAACTGATTTCAGTTTAAAGGTTAGTCCGTCTGTCTGATATATATACCTGTGATGTATATTATGAACTGTTTTTCTTTTTTTTTTTTTTGTTTTATGGATTACACACATTTATTTTTTTCTTTCATTGCTTTTTCTGGTATTTTCGTTAACAATATTCTTCTTCTTTTTTTTTCTTGTTCTTTTAATTTCTCGCCTTTATTATATACTTTTTGGATGAATGATTGGAATTTAAATGGGTATGACGCTATATAGAAAATATAATTTCGATATGGGAATTTTTACTTTAAGCATATTTTAAAAATACATTTTTCTGTTAATTCTGAGGAAATGAATTTTTTACTTGTATACATTTATAGGAAATCGTTAATTCTATCAAGCGTAAATAAAGTATCAATTCATGTAAATTAAATTGGCAATAATAAGGTTTTGTTCACTAATTAAAAAATTACCTTTTTTTTCAACAATTATATTTATTATCTACTTAGGCACATAAGTGTTAACAAATTTCTTATTCATACATAATGGTAAACAGTTAATGTAAAAATTGATTTTTAAGTGTAACAAATATTTAATAACAATGAAATATTTGAAATTTGTACCGAAATTTTGAAGGATTTAGAAAATTGGTAAAACTTCAAATATAAATTCTAATGACAAGTGATTGGGTCCCAACGTTCCAACTAAAATCCAATTGCATCTAAGCTTTTAACTAATATTTAATAAGAATGATTAGAAAACAATTTAATTCAGATATCCGCCGAAATTTTAAAGGATTCACAAAACTTCAAATATAAATTCAAATCACAAGTAATTGTGTCCTAACTGACATGTAATTGCATCTAAACTTTTAAGTGACTTGCTCGATTATTATACCTTGCTCTGGATGGATTTCAAGCACAATTATGATAAAGGATCGATCATTATATAGATCCATATGAATTAGTCTAAATATGATAATTGGTTCCTTCTGGCTATTTTGTTATTCTGTCGAACTCATTCATTATCATTGACAATTTTTGCGTGTACAAATTTGACATTTTCATTGATGTAATTGTTGCTGTATAGATACGTGCACCTAAGTACCACCAAAATATATCAATAATTGTTATAAAATTGTATTAAATATATTAATGTATGCCGACGTCTAATTATATTTATGAAAAAGAAATAAGTGTGCTGCAGGCAAGTTATGTGAGTGAATCTTTTTGATAGAAAGCCGCGCGATACTTTCATCTCTATATAAATTTATATTCTATAACCTCTCACTAAATTTCTTACAAAAAAAAAAAAAAACAAAATCACAAGTCACATAAACACGAATCGGTTGTGTGTTTTTTTTTCCTGTAATGTTTTTTGTCTTAAATTTTTATTCCTTCTAACTTTATATATCATAAAGTTAACCATCGGATTGAGTGTGAAGTTTAACAATTTCATATCAAAGGTTTTTTTTTTCTTTTTCATTCTGTGTTTTCATTTCTTGTTTTTCACTTGCGTTAATTCAATGTTTGCATGTGGCTGATTATTGGTTTATAAAACCGAAAAGGGAATTTAATAGAATTTTATTATAGATGTTTGATATAAAAAGGTATATTATTGAAGGAGAGAGAGAGAGAGTGAGAGAGAGATAGAGAGAGAGGGAGAGAGAGAGATTATATTTATAGTATTTATTTATAAATATTTTTTATTTCTATATTCGTTAATGTGTTTCTTAGTTTAATTTTAAACGATGCCAACGCCATTTTTTTTTGGTATTATTGTTTTTATTATTTAGTTATTTATAAGTCGTAATGGAAAAAAGTGTGTATTCGATTATATAAAAATGTTCTATAAGTAATATTGTGTGTGTAGATAAAAAAGTCAAATGCTCTTCTAATCTAATGAAGATTTTTGAATGTCATGCAAAATAATAATAGTAATAATCATCATCATCATCATCATTATTATTATTAACTATATAGGCGCTTAAGTATAGAACAAAAAAAAAATAAAACAATAATTTTAGTGTGTGCGTCCATAGATACCCTCCCACTGTAGATGATTAGATGATCTACCATTTTTAGTAAATAACTTAATTTATTTTTTTCTTTCACAAATATTTGTACATAAACGTGAGGTAATATATTTCAGATAAAGAAAATGCCGACCATTCATTTATTCATTATTTGAATTACGCATTTAATCTAAGAACAAATGGAATTATTTTAACAAATCGACTTTTATGGCATACTCGAATTCTTTCAACGACATTTCAAAATAATTTCTTTGCACTTAAATGTGCAATTGTGAGAATTTAGGTTAATTTAGTAAGTTGAACATTTGTGTAAATAGAGGGAACTTATGCCTAAAATTACTGGTTAATTACGCAGAAGTTTAAATTTCGAATGTCGAGCGAGAATAGGCAAATGCTCGGATTGAAGCATAAATGACACACGATGATTGAAAACCATGAAGCTTCTAGGTACCTAAATACTTATCATTGATAGGAAATATAGCGCTAATCAGAAGCTTAAAATTAGCAGAATTTTTTATTTAATTTTATGGTGAAGTTTTTTTTTTTTGTTAACTAATTTTCAAATCAATTCAATTAAACGAAAGTTATTAGTAGAGCTTTTAAGAGCTTTTAAAATTATTATTATTTATGGCTTAAGTATGATTGTGCTGTATAATCAATTTATTACAGATTAACATTTTCCTATTTTAATTTAAAATTCTGTTTTACTCCAATTCTTTCTCTAAGTAACTCAGTTACTTTAAGTTACTTACGCACAAGAGCCTACAGCTCGAATGGATGTTATCTTTACATAAATATAATAGATCTGCATACAGTCTAGACAAATACAAAATATATAGAAAATTATAGGTTATAATTCAAGCAACGAGTAAATCGCTAATTACACTTTCATACATCCAACATTCAATATATAGAAAATTTTATAAAGCGCAGGTGCAATTTCTGTATGGAAATTAGAATGAATAAAATATTATCTAAATCTCCAAAAAAAAAAATTTTTTCTTCGTTTTTTCTTTGAAACATTAAAAAAACCACATCAAACAATAATTATTCCTACAAAAATTATTTCTTTTTCCCATTTTTAATTTGTCAAAAATAAAAATCTAAAATTTTTTTTTGTCTGCATTTGATGATCTTCACTCATGTAACCTAATAAATTTTGTAACGTTAATTATTTGTTCTTATTATTATCAAATGTAACATTTAAAAGAAACAAAAAACATAAACACGATCATTTCATATACTGAAAATAATTGATCAATAAAAACAAAAAACCAAAAACAAAAAAAAAAACAAAAACAAAAAAATTTTTCTGAACTTTTATTCAAAAGTCAATTATAAGATAATTGTATAAATGAAAAAAAGATATCAGCCAAAGAGTAACATTATAAAGACAGATATAAATTGAAAAAAGAAAAAAAGAAAAGAAAAAAAAAAACAGAATAATAAGAAAAAGAATTTATAATATAGTAAATTATATGAAAGGATTGATGAGGACGTTATTTTATTGTTGTTGTTGTTGTTGTTGTTGTTGTTGTTGTTGTTGTTGTTGTTGTTGTTGTTGTTGTTGTTGTTTTTGTTTTTATTAGTTTTGAAAAGAGAAAAATAATAATAATCATAATAATTATGTGATTAAGAATTGGTGCAATAATTTTATGTTTCCCATGACAGTTTATATGTGATTAACCACAAAACGTAGAAAATAATTTACAAATAATTTTTTATACTCAGCAAAAATATTTTGTTTTTGTTTTTTTTTGTTTTTTTTTACTAATTCGTGTTTTTACCTGCAAAAATCTATGTGTGTGTGTTTTTTTGGCTTCAACTTCTTCTTCTTCTTCTTCTTCTTTTTATAAGAAAAAAAATAAATATTTATTGAGTTGTTCACGTATGGGTGTTTTGGTGTTGATGGTTTCATTATAAACGAACATTTTTTGTTGTTGTTGTTGTTCTTTTGAAATTTGTTGAAAATCAACCAATCATTAGCAACAACAACAACAACAACAATAACAACGACAATAAAAAACGGTATCGTTCTTTTAAGATTATATTATATAAAAAATCCGCACAGACAATCATCATGATGAATATATTGATTGAACCGATTTAACTTATAAACTGATGATAATAAATTTATAATTTTATTCTTCCAATTCAAATAACAAAATGTAACACATTTATCCATTCATTTTCAAATATATACACACACACACACACACAACTAACTTCATACCACAACAACAAAAATAAAAGACTATTTAATCAATGTTTGATTTATTAAAAATAATAAAATTAGACGGATTGACGGCGCTGATAAAAATACGCGTGTAATGGAAAATAAATAATTAATTAATATTTATTAACTAATTATATTAAATTCCCATATACAAAAAAAAAAGAGAGTGAGAGGATAATAAAATTCAGTTTGAATTTATCAAAATAAAATCCAATTTAATTTCAATGAATTTTCGGTTTATTATTATACACGAAAAATGTACAGCGTGCGGTTATTTATGGAAAATTGGTTGGGAGGGGGGTGGGGGGAGTATAATGGGGGTAAGCAATGGGTTCATTGGGTTGGGTGTTTAATTTTTATGATTATTAGTTTGTTTATTTTTTTTCTCTCTGTTCTGTTTTTTTTCTTTTCATTCGACTTCATATGTGTATATGGACGGATACGGAAACAGGCTCTCATATTTTTTTTTTTTCTTTTCATTTTTTAAACATAAATCAGGTAAGAACACAAAAAAAACAGCAAGTAAATTTTATTTTTATATATACATTTATGTGTGTGTGTGTGTGTGTGTGTGTACAGGTACATCAGGTACCTACACTATATCTACATGTATACATATAAAAGTTAACCTAACATTTATATTGTAGGTAATCCTCACTCCTCTTGAACTTCTCTCTTTCTTTCTATATATCCCTCATCAAAAAATAATAAACTTTTCTTCCACATAATAAACACATAAAATATATCTTTATACATACATTATGTGTATAGATATATGTACATATGTACATATATGTATATGTATGTATGTATGAAAATATATTTATAATATACATATATGTACAATTGGTTCCAACACATTTGAAACATTAGTGCATGTAATCCTGATGTCTTAATAACTCGTTCTGACAGTTAAATTACACTAAATTACAAAACATCTAAATTAGCCTCAAGACGTTTGATTTTTTGATGTGTGTATATTTTTTTTTTGCTTTTTTATTATTTTGTGTCCATGCTAAAATAAAATAAAATAATAATAATAATAATATTAGTTGTTCTTTGCATTATTATATGATGGAAGTGTGTATCTTACTGATGTTATTGGTATTAGTAAATATGATATGAATACGTGTGTGTTTGTGTGATAGCGTGTTTAACAAAGCTTACTTACCGGCTGCGCCATGTATAAGTAGAGAATGCGGTAGTAAACTTAGGGGAGTGTGGGTGCATCAAAATGAAAGTAAATTGTAAATTGAATTGTTGCCTCTTTTTTTTTTGTATAGTTTTACTTTAATTAATTCTCATCAATTTACTAGAATATTATCCAAATCAATAAACACAAATTTATATTAACAAATTACACTGACAATTGATTGTTTTAAATAATAATATTCAAATGTGGTTGAAGCTTTTGTGATATTCTGATATTTTATTATTGTTATTATCCCACTTCTATATATGTGTTTAAATAAACGTGTTTGTGTATGTGTGTGTGTGTGTGTGTGAATATATCCCCCCAAAAACAAAAACAAAAACAAAAACAAAAAAAAAACTCCCATCTGCAAGGCTGAGGTTCAAACTCTACAATCAACACACATAAATCGACTGAAAACAAAAAAAGGTCCGGTCTCAAAATAATGACATAATTTCTAACCTAAAAAAAAAAGAAAAAACAGTTAACGTAGCAATTTACAAAATTACGGTGTGAATGAAGAGAAAAAATGTGAAAAAGAAAGAAAGAAAAAAGGGCATCAGAATAAAAGCAGAAAAAAAAAAACAAAACAAAATAAATGAAAAGAAAAGAAAATCGATAATAAATTGAAAGGTCTATGGGCAAATTGAGGGATAATTTTGAGCAAATATTGACGGAGGCAATTGAATTATTTTAAACTTGTAAAAGCCGGTTTTTTTTTTATTAAGTTCTCAGATCTAAACAAAATTAAAATGAAGCATATGGATTTCATTCATATAATTATATAGAGGGATCATATAATCCTGTGCCTAGATTATGATAAATATTCGAGATGTGAGTCACCACTCACCTGACTCATTCGCACTTGTACTCATTCACTCGTGCTCTCTCACTCACGCACACTCGCACTCAACATTTTCGGCATATTCAGATATTTATCCGTAATCCAGACACAGGATATTATATAATTTAAATTTTCATTTGTTTGTATCAATTAGATACGAATTACCCTCCTAGTCTTTGAATTATTATGTGTAGATATTTTTTTTATTTAAGGTAAAAACGTATTTCTAAAACAAGGACCTTGAAAATATATTAATTCTAAAATTTATTAATTCTATAGAAAAATTATTTCGATTATTAAAATATTATTGGATTAAATGACAAAAAATTAAGATGATAATAAATTTTTTTTTAATTATATAATTATTAAAAATAAATTAATTAAATTCCGGAAACTGCGAACTTAAAAAAAAACAAAAACAAAAACAAAAATAAAAATGAATAATAAAATATCAAAACAATTGAAATTAATTTTAAGTCGTTAAAAGTAACTGATTATTTACAGTTTATTTTTTTCAATATAATCTTCATATTGTTCAGACAAACTTATAAGATTAAAAATGTTAAGCTCATAACGTTAAGTCATATAAGTTATATAGCGTTAAGGTGAGGAACCAATAAATTTTGATTTTCTAATAGTTTCCAGGCGAATTGTTTGAACTTCTGGTTAATCAGAAATTAATGTTTAACGTAGATTATGAAAGTTTGGACTTTTATTGGACTGGGAACACTTTTTCAATAATTTTTTCTTTTTAATTATTTTTTTCCAATTACAAAATTTGGGAATTCGCCATTTTGACGAAACATGTTCGGGCTAAATTTTTTGTTGTCAACAAATATTATATTATCTGATAAATTAATTCTACGAATCAAAGATAAATGATGAATCACCATAACGTTATAAGTCACAACGTTATAAGTCACAACGTTATAAGTCACAACGTTATAAAACAAAATTTTCAAATTAACCTTAAAATTTATATACTGATAAAATAATTAATATTTTATATTTTTCTATCCATTTTATATTTATTTATTTATTTATTCTTCTTCTTTTTTCTGTCTCACATTTTTGTTGTTGTTATTGTTGTTGTTTATTTATTTTTTTAAATATATAAAACCGATAGAACTGACTTAATCTCTCATTAAATTCAATATACATAAATGTTACACAAAATACGAAAACCGACAAAAATAAAATTTTCAAATTGAATAAAATTAAAAAATAAACAATAACAACAACAAATAACAACAAAAACAACTGAAACAAAAATTCAATATTTTATATTTTATAAAAATTATTACGCACACACAAATTTTTCTCACTCCTTTCTCTCTCTCTCTCTCTCTCTCTCTTTCCCACTCTCTACCGATTTTATATATTTTTTTGGTTTTTGTTTTTATTGTAGGCTTTGTTTGTTTGATTTTAATTAATATTTAATTAGTTTTTTTTTTTGGTTGCCAGCATCCCATAATAATAGTATTATTGTTGTTGTTGTTTTGTTTTTTTTTTGTTTTACCCAATAAACATGAATTATGTTATGTCGGCGACGGTGGATTAATTCAATTCAATATTATGCATCGATGATTGTATAGCCAAAGCTTTTATTTATTTTCGATTGTTGTTGTTTTTTTTTGTCTGTTGTTGTCATTTTTTATTAGTTTGGTGAATATTATTTCATAATTAAATTATTATTGAAAATATTTACCGTTTTTTAATTTTATTTTAGTGTTCTCTGTTTTTTTTTTTTAGATAATTTATTAAAGTTTTAAGCTTTCAATTAATTTTGTGGTTAAAATCGAAGTTTATATGAGATTTTGTGTCTTTTCGAATATAGAAAATGCAAAATTTTCATTTAATTTGAAAGAAAAAAATTAAATATAAAGAGTCAGTAGAAAATGTTCAAAATGTATATTTAATTATTGAATCAGTTAAAATTAAATTTAGGTTGCGATCTTTCACAAGCGCAGAATGTACTTGATCACGTTATTGTCTTTATTTTTGTTTATTTAAAGATTGTTACTTGACTCCCTATATAGAGCAGGCTGAATTCAGCAACAATTTTTAGAAGTGAATATTTTGATTAGGGAAGATATTTCCTAAAGCTAACAAACGATTGAAATCTTTTTCTGCTCTGCAGTTAATTCGAAGAATTATTTTTCACAATGAAACCAATAATTCATAAATTTAATATTTTTATTAAAACAAAAAATGATTCATGATAAGAATCGTATACATGTGGAGTAAGAAGATCATGATCCGTTTAAGACTAAGTCACTAAGTTCTGAACAAATACAAGACAGAATCACAATAATATCCATATAGAGGAAATTAATCTTACAATAGATAAAATTAATGGGCTCAGTGTATACACAATTGATCTTCTAAGGTGAATAGGAATTAAGTTTTAATCCTTTTATAAGTAAGTTTTACTTTTTTTTTTGGTTTGATAAAATTGAATTAAATTGACTTTCAATTAATGAATTAATTGTATACAAATTATAATGCGATGATGTTAGTAAATATATATGTTTGTGTGTGTGCGTATATAAGAAAAATAACTAACAAATACAGATAGAAAATAATTAATTAAATATAATTTTAATATTTATTCGAATTAAAAATAAATTTATTTCCTATAAACCAACTTTATGACGTTTTACAAAATTTTAAATTTATTATAGATAAATTATTATACAGACTTAGATATAGATTTGCGTTGTATTTATAATCACATAGGACAATAGTGTTTAATTAATTAACGTCTATTGTTAGAGAATTAAATTTGACAAAAAAAAAAAAATAATAAACGAAAATCTTAAAGAATCATTTATAGATTACATTGACATGGGATTTTTTACTTTAAATTATTTTCGATTAATTGAATTTTCAAAGCAATAAACTACTTTATTTCATGGTAAGAACAAAATAGAACAAAATAGAACAAAAGATATTCATCAATTAAAAATATTATAGAACCAGAACCAGTAGAAAAAAAAAATATAAGAAAAGACAAATAAAAACAATCTTTAAAATTAAATTCTTAGAATAAAATCCTGCTAAAAAAGACATTCCACATTAATTAATTGTATTTAAATTTTTTATTAATCTAGTACATCAACGACTAAAGTTATTAGTAACTAGGAGAGACCTACTATTTTTGAGCTGGGTTATGAGCTCCAAACGCAATAATGTTGCCATGCTGCAACATTGGTCAGTAAGATATTATTCAATTACAAATATTCATTGAATAACATTTCATATTATTATCGGATTAACATTTTTTTGTTTCAGTTTTTATTGTTCCTAACAGACCTCTGAATTCTCTATATATCGATGTGTTACCACTAATTAATCTTTTCAATAAATTTTTAAATAAAATTCAATGTAAAGAATAAATTTTGCACAACACAACAACAACAACAACAACAACAACAACAACAACAACAACAACAAAAAAGTGTAAACCAAAAAAAAATGATCCTAAAAATCTATTAAGATAAAAAATTCTCTTACACAGTGATCGCGTTTTAATCTTTCAAAAAAGAAAAAGGGGAAACAGAAAAAAAAAACTTCCAACAAACGATCATAATTGGAAACACGAACGCAAAGATCATCGCTTTATTGTTTCTTTTTGTATATTTATAAAGTTAAAAATAAATCTTTTTTTTACGTAAAAAAAAAAAAACAAAAACCGACAACAACAACAACAACAAAATGCCAAAAGTCTTAATTTGGACCCTGTAATTATTTTTGTATTCCGATTCATCTTGTCGTTTTATTATTATTATATATTTTCTTATGGAAAAACATTCTTTTCTTTCAAAATTTTTATATATTTTGTTTTTCTAAAAAAAAAAAAACAACAAAACCAAACAAAACAAAACAACAAAACACAATTTTTGTGCGCCCAAAAGAATTTAATGTTTTATTTTTTTGTTCTGTTCTTTGTTTTTTTTTTTTAATTTTTATTACACTGAAAAATTGTTTCTAATTATAGTAATTAAGTAACACTGTTACTCTATTTAGTACCATTAGATTCTAAAGTTTTCTTATGTATAGAAATGATCATCCTGTGAATAGATTTCTATACTGTACTAAATTGAACAGTGTATCCTACACATATTTAATACCAGAAGAAAGAATACAAATTTGGATTAATAAGAAAAAAAAGCACAATAATAAAATGTTTGTGCAGAAATTATACAGAAAAAAAAAATGTGTTAAAAAATTTATTTTCAAGAGTCTGGTATGACCAAAAGATTGATTCATTAAAAAAAAAAGAAAAAAAAAATACAAATTGTTATATGGCTGAAAAATCAACAATTTAAACGTATATTTTATTTCCTTTGAATTAAGGGGACAGTGTCTGATATATACTGTGTTGTTGTTGTTGCTGTTGTTGCTGTTGTTGATTCCTTTATTTCTTATAATGTAGATTTTTAACTACCTTCAGGCATGCGTAAATTTTTTGAAGATTGATTTTACAGCCAAAGGGGTTATAGATAGTTTTTTTTTTTTTTTTGTTACTTTTTTCTTCATTTTTGCTTTAATATTATGTGAAGATTTTTCATTTCGTTTATCATCTTTTATATTTGTATGTGAGAATACTAATATTGTGATGATGACGATGAAGAATTATAATTTCAATAAACGCCTGATGCAAAAAAAAAAAACTTATAAAATAATATAAAGATAATCATCTTATATTTACTCATCGTATATTCATGCATGGATCCAATCAAATATGAACTGATATGATTCATGATTGGTTGCGTGAAATAATTTAAAAATTGATAATTTGTTTTCAATCAAAATTTTTAAAAAATTTAATAATTTTTACGATAAACATTTTATATAAACATATAATTAGTTTAACGTCTGATCTCTTTGATTCTGTATTTTATTTGTGATATGCTTGTCTACTAAATATCAGTTTATATATTGTGGTAAACATTTTAGAAGATTCGTTGATAACTTAATTCTATAAAGTTAAACTATATAGAAAATATTCTAACTAATTTACATATTTTCTTTGATTATTTAACGTTGCGGATAATAACTTTATTATATGGACGACTAATGCTCCTTTTATTTGTGCAATAAAAATTAAATTAAATTAGTAAGGATACGAATAAAATTAGAAAGGATATAAATCTGTATGGATTTTCTAAAGTTAATGAAAAATATGAAGTATGCCGGCTTGTTCGCAACAGTTATAAAGTGGAAACTTTAATTCAAATAAAGAAAATATCTCTAGATATTTGCCGATTATCGATCATCTTTGGAAATATCAGTTTTTTTAAAAAAGCTCTTCCCATAATAATTAATAAAAAATTTATTTTAAGGTAAAACATATTTAGAGATACTTTCCTTAACTATGTAGTAAGAAATATTGTGGAAAAGGCCGACTTGATTTTGTAAAATTATGAAGTAAATGAGTTGATGATGATGTTTCAGTATAATGTTTGGAGCAAACTTTAATACAAAATCTATTCCTTAAGACTAAAACTAAACACAAAAAGTTACAATCTTATAAACAAAATCAGCTACATTTGGCCAAGTCCCTGAACACTACAACAGCATTAAGTTTCAAATTAAATCGATTTATTTATAAAATTAAAAAGTCTTGTATTACAATAATTGTCATAAACACAATAATTATATTTCACTTTATTTCATTAATTTAGATTTGGAATTTATTCAAATTTTGAATACCTTGGTAAAGTATCCCTGACACAAACTCGGAATATTTAACAATTTAATTCTAGCAAGAGTTTCACATTTTTTATTGAATAATTTTTGATTTGTTTCTGTTTACAAATTGTCCGCTCAAATTGATCGTTCATTTAATCTTCAGAATTAATTCAAAAATCTGTATTGCCAACATCAGAATCTTTTGCATCTTTTTCTTTTTTTTGTTCTTTTTTATTTATCGTTCAAAAAAATTAATGATAATTTTTGTATTTTCTTTTTTTAATTGTTCTTCTTCTTTGAATGAATTTCGTTTGTCTTTTGTTTATATATTTTTTGTTTTTGTTTTTATTCCTTATATTTTTATTTATAAAAACAAAACAAAAAAAAAAACTATATATACAAGAACAAACCAACATCAGAACAAAAGTTAATTGAGTAATTTGGCTAACAATCTGTTTAGTCGGTTCCGTTGTTAATGATGATGATAGCAGCCGATGGCTAAGGGCATCAGAGATTGGTTAGAATTTTTTTTTTTGGATACGAAGAAGAAAAACAAAAACAAATTCTCTTTATATATTTAATTTCTTCTTCTTCTTGTGTGTAAAGATGGATTGGTCTTGTTTCTTGATTCTCGTTTGTTTTATATTTTATATATTTTATTTTTTTAAAAAAAAAAATATATTTAACAAATTCATCGTAATTTTAGTTCATTTTCTTCTCTTTTTTCTTTGTATAAATTTAATTCTCGTTTAACGAGACTCAAATTAAGATATTTTGTGTTTTTTTTTTCTCAAAAACAAAAACAAAAACAAAAAACAAAAAGAAAGAAATTAAATAATTTTTTTTTAATTAGACGCAATCATAAAATAAAAAAAAAAAAAATTTCCTAATTGCCCAAAGATGCGCATTGTTACTAATTGCCTAAAAGTTTAAATTTAAAGATAAAAGAAGCACGCATCTTACATAAATATTTAACTATAGATAATTTGTTGATTACAATTATATACCTGAATCACCTGGATTCTTAATTGTTTCTGGGAATGTTACAAATTTCAAAATTTCTATTCATTCTAATCTCCTTTTTTTGATAAAGAAAAAAAATTTAGTAAAATTAATTTAATTTTTGGCTATAACTTTGACACCTCAATCAAAGTTTCAATGACAGTTTCAATCATCGAACCAAAATTAATGCACATAACCACCAAAAATAACAACAACAACAAGAAAAAAAAAGGGAACTGAGAACGAATAAAATTATTTCTGAAAAAACCCAAAATTAATAAACAACATAAAAAAAAAACAAAAATCTAAAAAAATATCCACCTCCTTTGAGATCTTCGTCAAAATTAAGAAGTTAAAATTTGTTGCTGTTGTTATTCCCTAATTAAATTGTTTACGTTCGTTTTTTTTTTGATGTTGGTATATTGTTATTGTAGTAGTAGATTGAAATTAATACCAACACAAAAAAGAATAAAAAAAAAAGGAATATATATTTTTTTTCAATTGTCTCTCCTGGTCATAATAATATGGCCGCAAAAATATTGGGAATCCGTTTTGTGACCGCATGCCATTATATGCGAATTTTCAATGAATAATTTTACGTGTAAAGAAACAGAATGAATACCAAATTTAGTGTTACCCTCCTTTTATTACATTTCATGTTTAATTTTGAATTTTAATCAACAAGAATGTTTTGTTTAACTTTTGACAGCAGCTGTCAAATTTTTTTTTTTTTTTCAAATCACTTTTTAATTGAATGTAACTTCACACTATTGCAATGAAATAAGCGACGGTTACATGCAAAAATAAAGTGATATTCCGTTTAAATTCCATTACAATAAGATTATTGTATTAAACAAAAACATTGCGGTTATATATTGTTGGATCTACATTATTTGTTCGGTGATTCTGTTATTGGTTGAGTCAGAAGTAGAAAATTGTTGGTTTCAATTTCTTAAATTGAATCCTTATAAATATACCTACGAGCAGCGCACGCATATAAAAACTGTCTGAATTCTAAAACGGACAGACAACCCAAATTATAATGACATACCGAAGAGAGAAAATTTTTTTTTTTTATTTTTTTTTGTTTTTTTTATTCAAGGAATCGGACTGGAAAAAATAATGAAGACAAATTTCTTTAGACAAAATTGATTTCTTAGGTCTGTTCGTGTTTTATTATTATCCTCTAATTTTAATTTGATGTAAAAAGAAAAAAAGAATAACTTTATAATTGAAAATTAATTTAGATCTCAACGTTCCGCAGTAAACTGGATTTAAATTAATTTTTTTTTTTTTTATAAATATAAGAACATTGAAGACAATGTATAAAAAAAAGACGTCTTATAATTTTGATTTAACTCCTTTTTCTCCTTCTAGACAGGTCATACAAATCCTTACTTTTTTTTATTTTGATTAATAATTTTGTATAATAAATTAATTTCCGTTTGAGTCAAAAGATTCTTTTAAAAAACTAGAAATGGGAGTTACCTGAAATTGTCTCGAAGGTGAAAATTTATGATTCAATAAACGAAACCGAAGAACTTTTATTTTTATTTTTTTTTCTCTCTTTCGTCGAAATTAAATTTCCAAAAGCGAAACAACGCTTTTTGTATACCGACTTAATTTTAGGTTATAAATATGTTTACAGGGTGATCAGAAAACTCAAAAATAAATTCTTTTATTTATTTAATCACAAGTAACTTGACTAAAGAAAATTATTCTTTTGTAACTCTGTTGAAGTTAATTTAAAATTAAGTTAATAAAATTTTAAGGTTTAAATGAATTTGTTGTACCCTGTTTATTAAGAAAACGTTAAAAAGAAAAATTAATTCTAATTCCATTTTATGATCTTCGCCTTGAGGTTTATTAAAAAATAAACGCCTTTTGCCCAAACAAAAGGAAACACGCTAAAAAAAATATATATATGACAAAACGATCATATATCAAAATATATGGATTTGTATGCGATTATATTTTGAGATTTCAATAATCCTGAATTTTAAGTGTTTAGTTATTAAAATCAAGACTAACAGAAAAACAACAACAACAACAACAACGACTTTGAGGATTTTTAAATGTAGATATTAATTTTTTTTTTTTTTTGTTAAATCGACATTGATGAATTAACGCGTTTCTTCTTAATACTATTGAGCTCCATTATATTCTTATATTTGTTGTGATTCACCAATTCAAACATTTTTAATAAAAACAAAAATATTTTAAGAATTCGAATGAATATGGGAAAATATTCTATCAATATAAAGAATCAAGAATTCAGATCAAATTGTGATTGTGTGAAATTTGTTTATTGAAAATCTGATAAAATATTAACTAAAAAAAAAAAAGTAAACTTTCAATATAACTTAAACAGATCTTATTCATACTTCCAACAGAAAACCATCCTCCCTCCATTTAAACATTCTTACATTATACAATAATAATAATAATAATAATAGAATGTAACATAATAGTTATCATCCCCCTTTATATATTTATAACATAAATAATATAATATCCGCATATAACTTCAAATCAAATCAAAAATGAACGGCTTATGTTTATTGAGTCATCAAATAAATTGTAGAAAATGGTAAAATGAACATATCAATATCAATTTACTTACCTAAAAAAAAAAAAAAACAAAAACTCTGCATGCGTGTTGAGTTCAGGAGAGAGAGAGGACCCCCCACCACCCCCTCTTAAGAAATGTTATATTTTGTATTGTGCTTTTGTTCTCGGTTTTTTTTTTTTATTTTCCACTTTATTATTTTCTAAAAGTCCTGTTTTCTTTTGTATTTTCTTTTTTTTTGTTTAGATTTAATATTTTTTTCATTTTGTCTTCCATATTTATTCTTGTCTTAACAAAAGAAAGAGAGAGAGAGAGAAAATAGGCAATAGAGAATATTAAAGCAATTAAATTAAATTGTCAAAGATTATTTAATAATGGTAAATAAATTAATTCTTGTGTTTGTTAAATCTTCATCACATTAACATTAACAGCGATAATGTTTGTTAGTTTGTTCCGATACAAATTTTAGATTATCACTAAAATAATTTACAATAAATTAACACTAATTTTTTGTTTATTATAAAAATATTCGCATATAATTTAAAATCTTATCTTTTAATATCAATTAATTTGATAATATTTAGAAAAAAGTTTACGATACCAGAAAATATAGAAATAATCGTATCATTTATAACAAATTAAAATGTTTATAAACAAATCGTTTAAAATTTTTCTATTATTTTGAAGATTATAATTAGTAGATAATTAATTCATTTGTTCAGCACACAATTATTAACTACTTTACTATTAAATATATATTTTAAAGTATTCACTAAATAATATAAGTAAGGGTCACTAAGTCGCACACGCACACACACACACACACATATTATAATCAGATTAATTATGTAATCCGGATTATTTAATGATGACAATAACTAAATAGAATTTTATTTAATTAAAAAAAATTTTTAAACTCATATAATTGACTTTAAATTTATATGTTAGGTACGCAGATCAAATATTTAATTTTCTTTATAAAAAATTAAATAGAAGAAAAAAATTTACTATAAAGAAGATAAACGAAAAACAAAACAAAACAAAACAAAATAAAAAGTAAAGGAAAAAAATATAGAAAATGGAAAAATTTTAAATGTTAGACGCAGTTCATAAAACACAAAAAACTTAGAAAATCTTTCAGTTACTTAAAGCTAACAAAAAAAAAAAAAGACTTTTATCTTAATTTTATCGATATTTAATTACAGAGTATAAGATTTCACATTTATCTTGATATTAAAGTTACAATGAACAATTTTTTTTGAATTTACAGAAATGGATTAAAAATTAACAACAACAATAACAACAACAATAACAACTACAGCAGCAGCAACAACAAAAAAAAAACTAATAATAAATAATGTGAATATTATTTTGAATTTATTTAAGGAAAAAAAAAATCTTTAATGCAGAATTTTGTGTTTTTTTTTTTGTAGGGGGAAATAAAGAATTAAATTTATCTCGTGATGCGTCTTACAATTAGGGGAAAAAAATTCTGGAAATTTAAAACTGAAATAAATAAATTAATTTACAAATTATAAATGAATTGATTGTTGACATTGTTAATGACAACTGCAGTCCTTCAAAATGCACTTCACTTGAATAAAAATCAATTTTTTGTATGAAAACAAAAGAAGTTTTTCCTTAAAAACGAATAAATTGTTTTAGATTGGGTCAAACACAAGAATGTTCACATCAAGTAAATATTAGATCGAATTTAAATGTCCCGTAAATTAACCGCAGATATTCTCGAATTTAATTTTATTTTTTCTTTAATTATTTGTCATAAAAATGCAAACTTAATAAAAATTAGAATAACGTGATCAGTATGGATGTAAATGTTACGTCTGTGTATCTCATTCTTACTTTCAATTTCGTACTTAAGTTTTCATAAGTGTCAAAATGAGTTAAAGAATAAATTAAAAAATATGTAATGAAAAACTTCCTTTTTTTTTAAAAAATGAAATAAAATTCATACAAACAACAATTTCACCTAAATTTCTTTTAAAAATTTATAATTTAACACAAAAACTGTTCAAAATTCATTAAAAACTTTTCAACATTATTTTCACACCATTCCATTTTCTTTATTTTATTTCTAACAAACACTTATGATTTTTATAGAGAAATTTCAATGAATCTACTTTCAACTCCATTCCATAATTCTTTCGTTTCTTTTTGTTTCATTCAAATTTTCGAAATTGTATAATAATTTTTTAATAGAAATTCACAAAATTGCACAAATATTTTGCGTGTCAAAAAAACAAAAATTTTCTTTTCATTATTTTCTTATGTTTTTCTATTCTAAGTCTTTGTTCTTGTTGTTCTTGTTCTTGTTCTTGTTGTTCTGCTTCTTGTGTGTTGCATGTTTAAAGTATTTTTATTTTATATTCCCAAAAAAAGAAAAAAAATTTTTTGTTGATTATTTTCTTTTAGTTTTTTTTGTTTTTTCTTTTGTTGTTGTTTTCCCCTTTTAAAATTTTTAAAACAAAATATTAATTAGCTAAAGTTTATTTATAAAATATGGAGAGGGGAGTCAACCAAAAAAAAAAAATTTAATTTGCATATTGAAATAAATAAAGTTGATTAAGTTGTTTAAATTTTGTGTTTTTTTTTCTACGTTTTCTTTTTTTCTTTTTTTTTCTGTTTTCTTTTATTTATTATCGACAATTTTCTTGATTTAATTATGCCGTAATATGTCGGAAATAATTCTTTACATTTACAATTTAAGAATTACATTGACGTTCTTCGTAAAAGAATCCAAATAAACTATAATTAAGTCTGGACAAATATTTAACAAAATTGATTTTTTTGTTAAATTTTGAAAAATCTTTTCTTTTATTCATATGTGTCGATGTATCGATGTATCGATGTGTTGATGTATCGATGTGACGATGTGTCGATGTGTTGATGTGTTAAAGTGAAACAATGAACTTTATATACTGGGACATTTTTTAATTGTTTTTATTTTTCTTATAAATAAATATTTTATAGGGAAGTGTAAATTAAATGAATATTTTTAAACATTTCATCATAAAAATACTTATTATGATAAAATCACTGATGGCCATATCCTCTTCATAATAATATTTACTGATGATGGAACTTTTATACTCAATAAATGTACACACAACCAGAATTCTATATATGCATCAGGTAAAATGCCTTTGGCCAAAATATTCTTCAGTTTTGTAATTCTTGTAACTTTTTTTTTGTAGGTAATTGTAATTTTTATATTTAACGATTAAAAAAATTAAAATAAAATCTTTTTTTGTTGTTGTTGTTGTTGTTGTTGTTATTATTGTGTACTCTCGTTGTTGTTGTTGTTTTCATAGAATAAACGAAGTGTTATGATTTATGAGACAGCCATAGTTTGTATGACAGTAATGAGACTTTTTTTCTCACATTGAATTTGAAAATGAATCATCAGAAAAATTATTATTGTTGTTGTTGTTGTTTTATTATAGTTAAGTTAATACAAAATGCCAATTAGGGTTTTTATTTTTTCCTTTTTTTTTTCTTTTCCTTTCTTTAATTTTTTTTTTTTTTTGTTTTAGTTTTTATGATTATTTTATTTCAGTAGAAAATCAAAAAGAAAGAAAATATTTTGTTCCAATAGAATTATTTTATTAAACGTTAAAATTAATTTTTATGTGGACGAAATATAAGAAGAAAGTTACTTTGAATATTATTAGTCACATCCAAAAGTGTATACCGTGTCACATTCTTGGTTTTACCTTTTTACTTTGTATAATTGTTTTATGTAAATTATTTAATAATCTAATAATAATCTGATTAAAAAATCAAATATTTACGTATATTTGTCCATTTTTATTGACTTTAATTTCCTCGTATACAAATGATTAAAAATCTGTATAATCTTTTATATTTACAATTTGGAAATATGCACCTACTGTAGGTATATTTTTTTTTTGTTCCCAGTAAATACGCAATCGATTAAAAATCAACAACAACAACAACAGCAATAAAAATAATTCGATTAAAATTTGTGCACAATAAAATTAGGCTTGAAGAGGACAACAAAAAAAAAAAAAAATATTTACATAAAAATACAATTTTTTTGTCTTCTTTGGTTTAAACTTCGTGTTTCAATAATTAATTTGTTGGCCTATTGTGTTAGCATATTATTAAACTTTATTGTTTTAATAATGAGAAAAACTGTGACGATATTAGATTGGGTACAACTGTTCTTATAGACAACAAATATTTAAGACAAGACAAGAAGACAGAAATTTTATTCTATAATAATATAAGACCAAAAAGAAATCAGACGGTAATCTTTTGATTCGTATATTCTTAATTTTTTTTTTTTTTGTTTTCTTCTTCTTCATGTAAATTTTAAATTTAATTTTAAAATCTAAAGCTTCAGCTTTAATTCAATGAAATTTTTATTATTAACGAATTTATTAAAAATCAAAAAGAAAAAAAAATTGTGATCGGTGTCGTAAATCCAACCAAAATGTAAATAATTAATTTGATTCTAATTTATTTGTTATTTTTTTTTTCTTTCTTTTTTATGTTGTTTGAATTTTAGATTTTCAAGATTTTGACACTAACTTAAACTGGATTTGATTCAGTTGTGATCAAAAATATTAAAATGTTGCGTGTATAAATATTTTTCTTCTTCTGTGTTTCTCCTCCTACAATATTCTCGTTCATAATCTTCCTAATCTTAAATAATATTCTGACTGAAGAGGATATTTTATTTTTTTTTTGTATTCGTTTAATAGAAATTCTCTTCATTTGTTTCTTCTTCTTCTTTTTTTTTTCTTTTCTTTTATTTGTGTCATCTTCTTCTAAATTTTGATTATTTATTGATAATCTATTGATTCAATATTTTTCTTTCTTCTCTGAACATTTGACATTTTTTTTTTTCTATTTAACTAAAAAAAATTTATTCGATCGTTAAGATGGAAAATGAAGAAGAGTAAAATAATATAAGATGTGATCGTAGAGTTTATATTTTTTGTTGTTTTGTGTTGTAGATAAATTTTGTATAAATTTTTGTAAAATCATAATAAAAATCGATTAGATCGTTGTTTAGTAAAAAAAAAAACCATGAAAAAAAGAAAACAATTTATATAATTTGACAGAACGAAAAATGTTGAACGTTTAGAAGAAAAAAAAGGTACAGTCTACTAAATACTTAAATTAGTTTTTTATTTACCACAACTCAAAAAAAAAAAAAAAACAAAAAAAAAAAAACTGATTGAATTTCGATGGAATTCGTGTAGCAAAAAAAAAACAACAACAACATAATTTGACATCATCATCATGATCGTCGCACATCAATGTCTAGTGTTAAAGGTTGTAAGGGATTCCATAGATAATAATACACAACTAAATAGAAGATTTATAATATTAGAATCAATCTACCGAACAAATTAAGAATCTGTGAAATTGTAATTTCATATAACAAAACACAGCGGGAACAGAATAAGATATCAAACTATGATCAATTGTTCTGTATACGATCGAAAGAAAATAGAAATAAAATTCATTGCGTGAATCCTTTCACACGTACCGACACACCTTTTTAAGGATAAATATTTCATCTTTAAAATTACACAATTTTTTTTCTTCAAAATTAAGACATAAATTTTGGTATTAATTTTTATTTCACAGATCCTTTTTTTTTTTTCTTCGATTTCATTAAATTGTTAGAGAAAAGTCAATGCTGTGCGCATGTGCAGGTGGATTTTCATTATGTTGTCACTTTTAACTTTTACCTTTTGAAACCATTGATAATTGAAGAAGAGGATTTCACGTTTCTTTCTGATACAAATTTTTTTTTTCAGTTAAAAAAAAGAAAATCGTAACAAATTCCATAAAGAAAAAAATAGAAAGGAGAAGGATCAGTCAATTTGATTAATATTTATTCAATTATTTGAAATGAAGAAAATAGATTTATTTGTATTATTTTTTTTTTCTAAAATTTCATAAGAATTACAAATAAAAAAGGCATAACTTATGTAAGCCGTGTCAATATGATCATTGATAGCATTTCTATTTATTTCATAACCTCAAAATAACAAAAAAAAAAACAGAAAAACTTTATATATAAACTCCAGAAGCTGTAACGTCAAAATAAAGAACTGAATAGAGTGAATAAAAAAACGAGTCTATAAATATGAAACAATCGTGAGTTGTATACAAGGTAAAAAATAAAAAAAAAACACAGGTAAAACACAACAATGCGCCAAACAACAAACATATCATTCATCTTCTATATACAAGAAGAATTGAAACATACAATTTTTTTTTGTCTGAATTACAAAAAAAAAAAATCACTTTCAAACAGATAGAATAATTATTATTTGAAATCAAATCAAAATATTTCTTTCAATAAAACGAGATCGATTATGACATTTTGAAGAATTTTATTTCGGAGTTTTTTTCTTTTCTTTTTCTTTTTCTTCATACAACAGTCAAAATTGGCCGTGTTCCATTTTAATTAAAAGTTTACATTGGACTTTTGGGTATATACAGAATCGACCGACAGTTGTTGTTGTTGTTATTGTTATTATTGTTGTTGTTGTTGTTGTTGTCATAAATATATTAAAAGAGATTTCTACAGATGTTAAGAACTTGTTTATAAATTGAAAATCACTTGAGTCATTCTTAATCGTAATATTAAAGAATAAAATAAATCAAAGTCAGATTTTTATTTTTTTTTATTTCTAAATTTTTGTACTTTGATTTTTTGACAAAAAAAAAATATAGATGATTTTTTTTGGGTTTATTCTGATTGGTTTTGTATTTGTTGAAAATCTGTCAATAAATTGTTCAAATGTTACGAATTTCCTATTAACTGTTGTAAGATTTCACTTAGACCAAACACTTCCATTAAAATATTCCTAACCTTAAGATTAATGTACAAATTGTGTTGTGTCCAAATAAAATAATCATCAAATTGACAAAAAATATTTATAATAATATTAATTGAGTTCTCATGAATTAACATCATTGGCTCATGATCATAACATACAAAGTACCTAATTAATAAATCAAAATTCTCATAAGGTATAAATGAAACGCGTACAATCGTTTATAAACCACTGACAAAATAGTGTCGAACTTACCAACAATGAAACCATTATTATTTAAATACAACAAATCATCAACGTTTTTTCTATTAAAAAAAATGAAGAAGAAGAAGAAGAAAAAAGAACAAGATCGTCTTTTATTCATTTTGCTTCATCGGTACAATAAGAGAGAGAGAGAGAGAGAGAAAATTTTATTAGAATTAAAGAACCGAAAATAATAATAATAATAATAATATCTTCATCATTTTCTCATTTCTTTCATTTTTCTTTCCTTTTTTTCTTTTTTTGTATTCAACATCAAAAGATAAATGAACTTCAAAACAATTTGCCGGACATAAGATCATAAATCATTTTAAAATCGAAACCCAAAAATTAATATGTTTATATTCGGTTAGAATTACATAGAGCCAAATATATAAATAAATAAAAATATACATAACTTTATATATTTACATACATACATACAATTTATATATACAAAATTATTATTTGTAATATTTAAACAGAAAATAATTTTTACAGGGTGTAAATAAATATTTTGATTGTTAATTTAATTTTTTTTTATTTATTCTATTTTCTCAATGATCACGTTTTTTTTTTCTTTTCAATAAAATCATGAATGTAAAAATATTCAATAAATGTACAATAGAAAATAAACAAAAATCTGTTTATCCATAGAATCACAGAATCACAAAATCTAATCCATTAAATTCATAACCTTTGACAAAATTTTAATTAAAATTTACAGAAAAATTCTTTATTTGTCCTTTTGTAATTTTCTTTTATTCATTTTAATAAATTTATTGGAAATAATTGATCATTGTCAATTGTGAAACAAAATGAAAATTTTTTATCAAATGTCAAAAAATTTACAAAAAAAAAATAATAATATAAACAAAAATGGCTGAAAACAAATAAAAAAAAAAAGAACAGAATTACCCTGTAATTTTTTTCGTTCTTTCTTTCTTTCTTTCTTCATTATTCATTTATTATAAAGACGTTTCGTACAAGGTGTCTGAGTAAATTGGAAATTAAATTGGATTATATGAATTGAAATTAACACTTTAACGAAATTAATTATTTATACATATCGATTTTGATTATATTATTTTATATTAATACAAAACGAATGATGTTAGAATGAGATAGTTATATATTATGATTGTTAACACCAAAAAAAAAAAAAAAAAGGGACAAGAGATTATAAATTGGTTTTATGTAGGTATGTATTGTATGTATGTATTAGTGGATATTTCTCTATTATAAAAGAGAGAAAAGATTCTGATCCGATTGATTTTTTTTAATTAAAAAGAAAAGAAGAAGAATTTCTGTTTTATTTTTTTTTCTAATGAATTGAATTTAAATTAATTTTGTTTTTTTTTTTGTTTTTTCGTTTCCTTTCCTTATAAACAAAAGACACCCCGATTGATATGTTTTGATTATTATTACAAATATTCGTCTTCTTCTTCTTCTTCTTCTTCAATATTTTTGAACCAGTTAACCGATAATAAGAAATTGGATGAACAAGACAAGATGGAGCCAATTTATATATAAATGATTGGAAGCTGAAGAAAAGATGATTTGAACAAAAAAACGAATAAAAAAAAAACAACAACAACAACCAGAAGAAAATAAACATAAAATTGTTGGTTAATTTTTATAACCGATGAAAACAAAACCAAAAAAAAAAACAAAATTAACAAATCAATTTATATTATTTTTGTTCTTCTTTGTTCGTCTTGTTCTGTTGTTGTTGTTTCTGTTTTATGTTGTTGTTGTTGTTTTTGTTTTTCTTAAAATTGGGATAGAGAAGTTCACACTTAAAAAATGACTTTATATATTTTTGTTTTTATTGCTTGAAATTCTCTTATAGTTCAAGTTCATGTTGAGATTTCATTTTGAAATTATTAAAAAAAACAAAAACAAAAAAAAATGAATTTGTAAAAGTTTTTTTAAGATTTATTCTCATCATAAATTTTTTAATGAATATAATTTCCGGTATATTTCTAACTAAAGATAATTTCACAATAATAAATACTTTATTATTTGCACACGATTTCTTTATATAAATATCTAAGAATAAAATGATTTTCTTTTTAAATTAATTCAGTGAAAATTGGTTTTAATTTTAATCAAATTATATTGTGAAATATTGTCAATTTTTAAACCTAGATAATAAATTAATTAAAATGTTAAAATAAATTAATTACGTTCATGGTCGATATAAATATGAAGATGATTATGGGAACTTTAAAATCTCTTTGTGTAAATTACGTCTAAATGGGAATGATAAAAAAATGTGAATGCGTCACCGTTGTACCTATGAATTATAATTTGCCTTTTACACAGTTCACAAATTAATTGTAGAATAATATACAAACTATTTTGGCATAAGATCTGAACTATTTAAGATTAAAACTACAAAGTTATCATCATCCATGTTAGAAAGTGTGACGGAAATTAAACATTAATTAATTCTGACAAAACTTTATTTTCAGTCAATGGGTAACATTTTTTATAGATTCAAACTTAAATTACATAAAATCGTCTCTTATTTCACTTCTTCAATTAATTTCGTGTTTTAATTTGTATCAAAAAATAGACAAAAAAAAAAATGACAATGAAACAAAATTTGTTTTTTTTAAATTCTGCTTCTGACTTTTTTTGCCACCGTTTGATTTTATTTTATTTTGACATTCAAAGTGTAAAATGTCAAAAAAAATTTGAAAGGAAAATCACTGAATCACTTCACTTTTGTATAGGTGTAGATTTAAACTGTAGGTGCCAATTTAATTAATAAATTATTATTCTTTATTCCTTTTGATTGAAGGTCAAGGTACTTTTTTTTTTTTGATTAATTAATGAATGAAAATAATGATCAATTAATGAAGTCATTGCTATAAAGTAACTATAAGAAAAAGTTGTTACCTTTGACGTTTTAAACCAAGTTTTATGTTATAATGGGAAGTCAACATTGTGGCCGAGTGGATAATACGTTTGACTCTAGTTCATCTTTGGTCATCAGCTCAAACACTGCGGCTCAAGCAAAAATAAAAAGGGTTGATTCAATTATAACGGCAAATCCTTTCCCTTAACTTGAAACATTACTCTGGTACTATGGTATAGAGACAAGACGATTCAAGACACATGATGGTAAACATGATCGTAAATTGTACAGCATAAAAATGGAAATAGTAAAATAACCAAGCACCAACATCATCAACTTAACTTAATTCAATTAATTTAAATAAAACAAATTTCATTCACTGAATAAATAATATTTTTATTATCATTAAACATAATTCGTACCTTAAATTGTAATTAAATGTTTTCCATCTTTTTTTTTGTTTTTTTATTGTTTTGTTTTTTTTTTCTCTCTAAATTTTTTAGTTTTTTTGTTTTTTTTATAATTTTCTTCATTTTTTTCTCTCTTTATTTTTTGTTTTTTTGTTTTTTTTTTTTTTTTTTGATATGACAAATTTTTCTGTTCGCTTTTTTATTCAACTAAAAAAGTCCTTGGTTTCTTCTTCTTCATACTATTTTCTTATGAATTTATAAGATTTTTTTTTTCCCCTCTCAAAATGTTTCAAATATTCAAATTATTCATTTGTTTTATTTATTTATTTATTTTTTTCTGTTCATTAAATTCTACTAAATTTACAATAATTTACAGTCACTGGGACGAAAGTTATATAGTTGTTGTTGTTGTTGTTGTTGTTATTGTTGTTGTTATTTTTGTGTCACCTTATATAATATTTATTTATCAGTTCGTTCCAGTTTAACGCGATATACGCGAATTTATTTTTCTATTTTCCGTATAAAAAACAAAAAAAACAACAAGAAAAATAATTTCTATATAGAAAAGAAAAATTTGTTGTAACGGAAGTAAAATAATAAAAAAAAAAATGTTTCTTTGAAATAATTTCGCGACACTCTTTTCTACGTTTTGTGGTACAGGGTGTGCAACACAATTTTTTATTTTAACTTTAAAAATTATAATAATTCTAAATTTTTCTGTTTTATTTTAAAAAATAATAAATATAAATTATTTACTTTTCTTTTGTCTCTTAAAAGTTTCTCTTAAAAGTTTTTAAATATTATTTAGAATATTGCAAAAAAAAAAAAAAATTGTTTATTTTTATTTTAACATTTTATCACCCTGTTAATTGTTTTTAATTATTTTTCTTCAATTTTTTGTTTTTTTTTTTGTTTTATTAAATTTTCTTCTTCTCTTCGTAATTTTTTTTTTTTTGTTTTGTTTTTCTTTTAATTATAATAATATAATTATTTTTATTTCATTAAAATTTAAATATTTAATTTTATACATTTAGTGTTTTTTTTTTATAATTTATAAAATTTACTTATTTTTTTCTTTCTAATTCTTGTCTTTTTTTCTTCAATTTATTTTTCTTTTTCATAATTACAAAAAAAAAAAAGAGGTCCAATTAAAGCATTTTTTCTAACGATATCAACAGAAATTTTGTACAATCTTTTATAAAATTTATCGGCGCAATAATTCAAAAATAAATTCACTGAACTGAAATAAAAAATTTTAAAACAAAAAAAAAATGGAGTAAAACCAATGAACTTAAAATAAACTGTCATCATTGTAAAACGCATTTACATTTTATAGTTTTAATTTTGTTACGATAATTAAATAGTTTTGAAATAATCAATTGTTAAATTCTAGTGAAAAATTGAATAACCAAAAGTGAAATTATAAATTCTATAAATGATGTAAAATTCAAAAATTTCTGATGATATCATTAAAAAAAAAAGCTTTAACTGAAATTAAAAGTTTCTTTTAAATAATGTATTTTTATTGCACAATAATATAATTAAAGGATTTTTGTCATTAAAAAAAATAACGCAATTTTTATTCATAAATACAAAATAATAAAATAATAATAAATAAATTTTATCTGTTTTTTTTTTTTTTAAATTCATTTTCTTCTTATTATTTGTTATAACTCGTCTGTCTTCTATTTAATGATCGTTGTTCAATTTGGTCGCCATTTTGTTTCTTTCTAGTTTTATTTTTTTTTTTTTTAATAATTTGTGTCATTTTTTTTTACAATATTTCTATATTTACAAACTTTATCATAAAATGTAATTTGTCCTTGTTTATCCTTTTTTTTCTCTTTTTATTAATTATAATTATTTAAATAATATTTATAATATTTAAGAATTTTTATTAGAATATTCTTAATTTCTAGAATTTATAATCTTGTGTGTGTAATGTGTGGGTGTCTCTGTTTAATTAGTTTTTTTTTTTTCATTTGTAATTAATTTTTAATTATAATTATAATTATTTTTTTTTTGTTTAAAAATAAGAAGTAAAAAAAAAAGGTAAAACTATAAATCACTATTTCACGTATTATTATATAATAATGATTCTATACTAAATGGATTTGATCGAATACTATTTTTTGGTGTTTCACTATCAGCCATACCGTCTGTACTTTCTCGTCTGGGAATCGAACAATCTTCTGGTTCATCGGATGAATCATCACCCACAACATCAATGGGTAAGTCATCATCATCAATTTCTGAATCTGAATTCATACGATGTTGAGCTAAATATTCAGCCTTGAGGGCTTCTATATCGACTGTTATACCTTTAGCGCGTAGTTTTCTAGCTTGTCGTTCCAGTGCCTTTGCTAATTTCTTTCTGCGTCTCGCTCTGCAATTACAAATGGAACAAAAGAAAAGGAAAACGACGAAAAAATTCAAAAAATTAATTTTAAAAAGGGATTTTTATAATTAAAAGTTTAATACTAACTTCTCTTTAGCTTTTAATTCATTTGGCGGTATTGGATCACCAGAACATGATTGTGGATGGGCATTATGTGCAGGTCGTCCAGGTCCTTTTTTTGTGTGTTCTTTTTTTCGCCATTTTGCCCGTCGATTTTGAAACCACACCTGGTAATAATAATAATAATAATATTAAGAAGAAGAAAACAACTGAGAATTATCGTTAAATTTAATATTTAAAAAGAAAAGTTTTAGTTTAAATTTTCATCATATACAAAAAAAAAACAATAAAATATTGTCATTTGCCACAATCTATCAATCGAAAAAGGTATATTCTGTTTTCTCCTATACCATAACCATCTAACTATACAAAAAACTTTTTAATACTCATAAATATTCTATATAATAAACAAAATGTCAACACTTTATGTCTTTTACATGTCAAATTAATATATCATACATATTTGAACATAGAGAGAGGAGTGTGCTATACTGTAATGTATTGTATAGGAAAAGGCCTCTAAAAAAAAAAAGTATTATATTCACCCAATGTACCTTTCTCCTCTTCATATAAATAGAAAGATAGATCTACTATATATTTACTATATATACACAGATAGAAAATTCTAACCATCTCTCTATTCTCTATTCACTATTGTCATCAGTTTAAATAATAAAAGACGGGTATCATCAATGTTTGGTTTTTCACTTGTTACAACATAAAATGGTCCTTTATGACACTTCATATAATTTTCATCGCACCCTAGTTCATTGTAAATCTGTTTTAAACACATATCCATACATACTTACATATATACATGCATACATCTATATATGTAGAAAAAAAAAATATGTAAAATTAACATACAAGTAAAATACAAGACGACGCAACGCAGATAAACAAAATATATAATACGTCACAAATAGGTACGTCTGGATTATGATTTTTTTTCTTTCGTCGTCTTTTGTATACACATTTTATTACTTTCGCTTTATAACAAAAGAATTTGTGGTATTATTCTATATACTTCATAATACCAAACTGATTGATACAATATAAAAAATAAACAAGGGTTGTTATGCGTTAAATTTGTTTATTATTATTTTCTGTATATACCTATAAAGGGAATATGTCCTTGTGCTTGATATTAAAATTAAAATTAAACTTATGGGTTGTAAATTCTATTCATAATTATGAAATTAGATTATTTTTTGTTAAATAGAAAATGTATTAATAAAAAAAAAAACATCTTTCCAAAAAAAAAAATTAATTATAATTAAAATTCGTCTAGAAAATATCGTTAAAATCTTTTCATTGATGCCAACCAGTCTAGTATGAAATTATAGTTAGGTTCTTGAATTTCTGACATAACAAAAATATATAACAACAACAACAAAAAAAAGAAGCATAATCGTTCAAATTAAACCTGCAGATTAACGTTTAAAAAAATCAACCCTACAAAATATAAACAAATATAATGCTTGGTGATGTTTTTTTTTTTTATTCTCACACGTTTTTATTTTAAAATTTCAAAATAAATGAAAAACGAAAAACGAAAAAAAAAAACACAAATAAAAATAAACAAAAGTTAAGTTCAGCGTTCAGCCTCAATTCAACTTGTGCACGTGACTTTTGTACATAATTTAAAAGAGGGTGCGTACATTGTTCATTTATAAGTTAAGTTTTCATAAAATATACAACAAAACAGTTTTTGGTACTTCATCATTTGATTGTGTTTACTTAACACTACATAAGTAACGTATTGTTGTGTAGTATATTTTTGTGATAAAAAGAAGATGATAATTGAGTGGCATTTTACTTAAAATGTTTCGATTTTTCTTTATACATTAATTTTTTTTTTCTTTTTTTTTTTTTGTTGTTGATGTGAATTATTTTGGAAGATGGTTTATATTACATGATATAAGATTATTTTTCATGATGATGTTTGATGACATTTGATTGATGATAAAATAAAAATATAATGTGTTTTATTGGGGAGTGATAGAAAAAGTAGGTGGCATATTTATTATTGTTGTTTTTACGTTTACGATTTTACTTTTCCATATTTTGACTTTAGTAAAATTAATTGAATTCTATTTTGATTGTATACAAATGATTTCAATATATTCGTTTACCGTACCCGACCTCTTTTTTTTTTAATTAAATTTTGAAGATACCATATTTGTATGTGCTATTAGCTTAGCATCAGTTCAAATCACATCCCTCATATTAAATCCGGTACTAAACAAAATTGAAATTTATAGAAATAAATTCAAGTTAAACAATTTTCTTTTCCGTATTTTATATATTGTGTTTAGATATTTCCTATTTGTTCTTTCTTCTTTTATATACTTACATACATAATACTTAATATCGATTTTCACACATCGTTTTAAATCACGAATCTAATCTAATTTCATTTACACCTCATTCGATCTATTAACTTATTTTTTTTTTCTTTCTTTTATTTTTGCTTCATTCTTCCGTTTACCTCGTCTACAACAAAACTACCGAGTCAATTTCTTTTTATAGGTACGATCTTTTATTCTATTACCTAGCATATACCAACAGAAAAAGTATAAGTAAAAGTATATCGAAGTGTGTTGTATAATGGTGTAAAAGTTTAGTAAGAAAATTACCAATTTTATCAGGTGTTGATTACATTTTTGTTACTTATAAATTTAAATTTTATTCGAATTTTTTATTCTTAATATTTTTATATAAGTATATTTTTTTTTTGACAACAAGATTGTAGTTTATTATTTATGTAAATTTTTGGCAATTTTTTAATGGAAAATTTAGTTTTTTCTTGTCTGTCTACAGGTGAAAATCATTCAGAAACAATAAATTGGTTTTTTGTTATAAATTCCTTCAGAAAAATTGTTATTTTAAAATTGACATAACAGGGAAGAAATACTGAAATTACCAAAGTTTTTAGGTTGAAGCACCATGTTCTCTCTCTCTCTCTTTAAAATACAAATGAATAAATATGTATAGATGTGTGGTAAAATAAGGTATATAAGGTTAAGGGTGTGTTACGTAAATTATATAAATAGAGAAGGGGTGATGAGACGTATCGCAGGTGTCTATATGTTTGCCCATTATTCTAAAGTTACGTGATATAGAGGCGGAGCATTAGAATAATTAGTTTCCCATTTGACCGTCAAAAAAAAAAAAAAAAACAAGCGGCATAGCCAAAAAAAAAAAACAAAAAAAAAAAGTTGAGTGATAGAAATAAATTAATTAATCATTTACACGTGATGACAGTTTTAGAGAAGGATAGAGGGGGAAAAAAAAAACGATGTCGGGTGCGAGGTTACTTTTTTATCATATTTTTTTTAAATAGGAATTGAAAAATTATTAATTATCGGCTTGAGTTGAAGAAAACTGAATATTAGAATCCAACCCCTTCGAACAAAAAAATAAAAAACAATCAATTTATGTCAAAAATATCTCATTCCTTTTAAAATTCTTATCATTAAATTCTTACAAATAATTCGCAGTCTAAAAGAGTTCAGGGAAGCAAAATAACATAAATGAAAATTTTATTATAATATTCGATTTGAACAGATTTTTAACGTATGATACACACACACACACACCCATATAAACAGGTTGAAATTATTTTGATTTTTTCTATTTAAACTTCTTCTGTTCGTATATAACAAAATCTAAACCAAAAATATCCTTAGAGATTTGTAGGGACCAACATGGGATTTAGAAAACCTATACCCAAAAAAAAATAAAAAGGCTTCCCTATTTCTATACTTCTCTATATAAAATAACACAACAAGAAAAACACAAAAACAACAACAACTACAAAACAAACGAACCAACAAACATCAACCCTTGTTCTTCATTTTATTTTTTTTTTTTTTATATGCGCGCAGTCATCTTTTTATTGGTTTTTATTTATGATACATTTGAGGTTAGAAAAACACAAATTAAACGAATTGTACAACATGTTGAGTTGTGTTTAGTGAAGGATAGAAGAGGAATTGAGTTAATTTTGTTGTTATTTTTTTTTTTTTTTTGTTAGGAAAGGAGGGTTATATTATATTATTTTATATACAGTCAATTGTAGGGTGCTCCCTGCTCTTAAAATTTTGCTACTGAATATAATAAGGAGAAGTGAAGGACCGTATTTGGATTTTGATATCAATAAACTTTGTTGGCCTTGTGTTAAAAAATTAATGAACAATTTTTATGAATGTGAGATAATGGCGTATCATTGCGGGGCGTCATGTTTTATTTCTTTATTATTTTTTGGGTTTTAATAATGATGATGATGACATTAAATAGCTAGTTGGTATTTTTATACAAATAAAAAAAAAACTCATTTCATTGATCTCTGTAGCAGAAACATCATCAGGTAACAATATTATTTGTTAAATGGCATAGAGAAATATTTATTCAGAAGCAGCAAAAAAAAAAAAACTAAATGATTATGGGTAAAATTAGTATGGCTTTGAATTGTTGTAAATTTCTCAAAATATTAAATTTCAATTGCTTTATTTTATTTTTGTATAATTTTCATGATTTGTTTGCCACTTTGGTGTTCATTTGTTTGAATGCACAAAAAAAAATCAGTTCACTATAGAAACATTGTGAAATTTTATAAATCAAAAAAAAAAAACAATTTTTCAATTGAATATAATTTTGGAATGATCCCATAATTGAAAGAAGCTGTTTAGTCTATGCATAGCTTTATAATTTTCTTTATATATATTTCCTTTTCGAAATCCTTTTTCAATAGTAAGAAAAGCATCTTATCCAAATTTTAAATGACCCTTATATAGATTGAATTTTCTATACAAAGTTCACGTCTGATATTATGTGTCTAAAGTTTCTATATATACATAGAATAGATGTGTTCTATAAATTTATGTCGCCCTTCATTGTTCTGGTTTAGGATTATATAAAATATATAACAAAATGAAACTGGGTTGGCTTGACTGGCGCATTTATATGAATTTAGAATTAAGTCCAATTATGGTGTTTATATTCGATTGTCAGGGATTTGTGTCCAGATTGAAACTAGATTTTAATGTTATTTTTGTTCTTGTTGTTTTAGATGGGGGTGTACAAAAATAAATAGAGAGTAAGAGAGAGAGAGAGAAAGAGAAACAGCATAGATGAAATTTATATATAAAATGAGGGTGATGATGACGTTTGTTTATTTAGAAAATCCATCACCGAAAATAGATTGGAGGTTTGAGAGAGAAATTATGGTACGGGATGGGATATGATGGTTATAGGGATGATGCATGATTTAAATGATTTTTCATTTTAATGATACCATTGGGAAATGGTGGATGTACAAAAGTGAATTGGAATGTTCGCGCTATACTTATTGTTTTTTATTATATTATAGAACTTCTACATCTATCCAACAGCTAATATAAGAAATGAGAGGGTGGAAATAGATAACTATCAATTTTATATTATGTGTCCATAATAGAATGAATGAATAATAATTTGTAAATCTGTCTTTTACTTTTTTATTTTCACCCTCTTTTAATTTATTATGAACTTTATTAGGTTGATCAAATTTCAAAGTACGTGCGACTTGTGTAAAAATTAAGAAACATAAAATATTTTTCACATTGAAATTGAAATTAAGTCAGGTAGTAGTCCACTATAATTTCCTTCATTTTCCCATATTTTTTTTTTTTACACAAAATTTCCGAAAACAAATCGTTTCATTTCTATACAACAAAAGAAGGATTATAAACTTTAAAAAAGGTATTTCAATTCTTTACAAAAAAAAACGATACAAAACGATTCACTATTTTAATTCTATATATATAATTTCTATAATGCATGTTCCAAAATTCCTCTTTAACATAAATGTTTGTATATAAATACACTCCACTAATAGTCCAAATGACCCATTTAGACTTTCTCTCTCCCTCTCTCTCTCTATATAAAATACACCCAAATTTAACAAACTTCTATGTATAAATTTTAAAAAGTTTTAAATGTAAGATGGAAGTATAACAAAAGAATATAGAAAGTTTTTCACCCGCAACAAAAAAAACCTCCACCTTTTTCTATTCAATAATTACTTCCACCATCTAATTATGCAAATCAGTTCTCACACTCATTTTACTCTCTTTCTCTCTCTTTAATTTTTTCCAACCCCTACAATACAATAACAACAAAAAATACGTTAAAACCCAACAACCCCCACAAAACACAACAAAATTAATTTACTTAATAAAAAAAAAAGTTTTCTTTTTGTTTTCTTCAATTTTTTTTTGTTCTTTTCTGTTCTCCGATTTATTTAAATTACTTAATAAGGGAAATTTTTGTTGTTGTTGTTGTTGTTGTTGTTGTTGTTGTTGTTGTTGTTTGTCGTTGTCGTTATAGAATTTTCCTTTCTTTTCTTTTTGTTTTTTTTTTATGTTAGCATCAAGATGATGTTTATGGAATGAGGAGGAGAAGGTACAAATAAAAAAAAAAAAAAAGAAAAGAAAAGTTGGAAGGGGGATTATGTGCGGTATCTTACAATCATCTTTTGAAAAATATAATACAAGAAAGTTAAAGAAACAAATCGACTAAAAGAACAAAAAAAAAACCCGGACGATTCTTGTGTATGTGTGTGTGTGTGTTGTGTATATATAATAAATAATATAGAAATTTTATAACAATTGCGGGTTAAGTTAAATAATAATCAAAACAAGGGAAAATTGAGAAAGTAAAAAAAAACAAAAATGTCAATTGAAAATGTCAAAAAATATATAAATTAAGTTGTAAAAAAAAACTATTCAAAGGTATAAAAAAAGGAAAGGGCTTTAGTCGTCTGAGATGTCGATCGAATCGAAAATTTTATATGTATGTATGTGTGTGTGTGTGTGTTGGAAGTTAAATTAGAACTTGACATGCGACATCGTTTTCTTTTTTTTCTTTTCTTGTTGTTGTTGTTTCGCATTTTGATTGAAAAATTTCGTGTTTTGATTCCGTATACACAACATAAACAATTATTAGTTTGTGTTCTTTGTTGCGGAGGGTCTGTTGTGTACCTCTGTTTGTGTTTACATCTATACATATTTTTTAGTGTGTGTGTGTGTGTGTGTAACATAATCATACAATCTCTAAATGGAAACATTGATGATGGCAATGTTAAAGGCAAATGCAAAAGGATCAATACAGAATAAGCCGTCGGTCAAAAATTATTACGTGTAAATGGTGAAAACTTCCGACGGTATTTTTTTTTTCTATATACACAAAACAAAATTAACAAGAAATGTAGGAAATTTTCAAAAATCATAAACTTACCGCAACACGACTTTCCTTTAAATCTAATCTCATAGCTAATGCTTCACGCATAAATACATCTGGATAGTGACTTGCGGAAAATGCACGTTCTAATTCTTCTAATTGCCATGAATTGAAATTTGTTCTTGATCGTCTACGTTTTGAGGCGCTACTTTCATCATCACCGTCGGCCGCTGAACCTAAAAAACAAATGGAAAAATTTGATTAAATTAAATTAAATATTCAATTATAAATTAGAATTCTATTCGTATTCATAATTCACAATAAAAACTAAACATAAAATATTTGAAGTAAGTTGAGTTAATGATAACTGTTACAGAAAAACCGTAATCTCTTATTTGCAACAGAAGTTTCTCAATGACAAATTGATAATTTCTTTGAATTTCCTCCACTGTTGATGTGAAGAATTGGAATTCAGGCCGTTACCATTTAAGAAAACTCTTGTATTAATTCTAAGACAAATATAAAATTGTTAAAATTCTCAATTTTTGATCTTGCTGTTCCTATAACTCTAAGACAATACTCCTATTCAATTCTGCTAAAATTTCGAATATTTTCCAATCAATAAGTAACAAATCATCATCCAGACAATTTATACAAAAATTCTAATTTGACTTGATTAAAAAATTTTTTTACATAAAATTTACAAATTTCTTATCACAGTCACCTAAATAAAATATTAAGTTTCATTATACCAAATAAATAAACAAACCAAAACGAAGAAAAACCAAATGGAAATAAATATAAAATCAAGGATAAATAATTAATTAGAATAATTTTCATTCTATACAGTTCCACCAGCCCTGACCAAATCAATCATAATAAAATATCAATCAATTAAATTAAAATCGTATAAAATATTTATCACAAAATAAAAAGTATAAATAAAAAAAGTTATTTTTAATTAATTGACAATTAATTAGAGAACAACAATAACAACAAAAAATATGTCTAGCAATATAAACTTACCTACACTAATACATTTATTTCTATTACAATTTATATAAAGTGCTGAATTATTTTTTTCTATTCTTAATTTACGTTTGTTTTTTTCTTTTCTTATGGAAAAGAAAGAAAGAAAAAATAGTTATAAATTACAAAGAAGTAAACACACATCCGAGAAGAGTCTATTAAATAAATAAAGAAAGAAAAAAAAATAAAGAAAAAAACTGACAAATACACAAGTAATGTAAAATAGATTTTTTAATGACCCCAAGTCTTTGATTACTAATTGATTTTAATCGATCAAATATTGTTATTATTATTATTATTATTATTATGATTCTTGTTTAACAAGCACATTAAAATTAATAAAATCTTAATTTTTTTATACATACATTATTATTATTATTATTGCCATATAATGAAAATAATAATGAAAATATCAAACCAATATAAAAATAATAAAAAAAAGAAAAAAGAAAAAAAAAACTAAAGAAAATATTCCTTGAAATTATTATTTCTACTTAATAATGTTTATTTAGAGATAAATAGAAAAAAATTAATTATTATTTAATTAAATCTACGATACAAAAATATTTTGTTTTTTTTATAGTTTTTGAAAATAATTCGCTTTTCTTTCTTTCGTTTTTTGTTTTTGTTTTCTCTTTTGATTGAATTTTATCTTTCGATGGCTTGGCGCCAACGTCTTCATTTTGTTTTTGTATTAATATTATTATTATTATTATTATTATTTATATGTATAATCTGACCAAATCTTACATAATGTTATAAATAAATGTCACTTTGTAAATTATTGTTGAATAATCTACGTTTGAATTTGCTTTAATTTTTGATGTTTTGTCACAAAATATCTATATACGAACTTTTGACAATTAAAAAAAAAAGTGTATACAAAATTTTATTTTAAAGACAGATTGAAACTGTGAACTCATTAATGTAATAAAAAATACATTCACTTGAAATAAACTTTAAAAATTCTCTACAGATTTTATTATGTAGATCAAGGAAAGGACCCACATATATTTGCTAATAAACTAAACTTAATAATAATTTATCCATATGATTTAATCCTGGAATAATAACTATAAATAATCAATGTATTTATAAAATAGGTGAAGGGGGTGTTTAAGTCTACACAACAATAATACTGACAGTTATAATAATTCATATATAAAATATAAAATAGGGTGAGTTACTCCTATAATCGGATAAAGCATATATACAATTCGATGATCTCAATTACATTAACTGCACTTAATTTTTGGTCTCCAAAATCCAATTTATGTTTTGTGTTGTTCTGATAATTGACCAATTTGTTGCTTATTAAACGTTGATCAAATAAGCGGTTGCAATATATTTAAAGTTATAAAATACGTAATATAGCGTCGGGAACTAACTGGACGTTTACAACAGTGAATAATTTATTGTGTATAAATTATATGCGACAATTATATATTTTGTAATATAATTTCATTGATTTAAAGACTATCCGATTATTATTTGACTTAAATATATTCAATCTTCGCTATACTCAATTCATTATAATAAATTCAAATTGGATTTTAATTCTGATTAATTAATCACTGAACAGACGAAATGGTTTTATTCTTATAAGATTGTGCATTCATTGTTATATTCAATTTTCATGTGAGTCACTGTATTTTGTACTTATATATGCATATTGCACGGCATATTTATTTGCACAATTTAAAAATTTTATACACCTATTTTTAACTAGTATGAATTTTAGTTTCAATTGAAATAGTTTTTATAAAGGAAAGGACAACTAAGAAATTATAGTCCTTAATGCCTTAATGGTTACATAAATAATATTTACACGTCCCTTTATATTAAACTGAAGGTTCATTAAAATATTTAATTTGTAAGTTTATCCCTCTAAGTAAGTTTATTCCTCTCTTTATAAGTACTTCTGTTTTTTAGTAAAATAAGCCAATTGATATTGATTCAATTAAACTGAAGAAAAAATATACCAACTAAAAATACAAAAGACTTTCCCCTTTAGCTTTTAATTTCACCTTAGTTTTTTTTTTTCTCTTCATCTAATTTTTCAATTTATACAATCGATCTTTAAACAAAAAAACAAAAACAACATTATGCATAAAAATATGGGAAAAAGAAGAAGAAGAAGAAGAAGAAAATACGCCTGCAGTTCATATATGGTTATTTCTTTGCGTGTTACCTCTTTATTTTTTATGTCGGGACAAACTTTAGTCTAACGTTATATTTTTTTTTATATACCCAATTTTATACTTTGGTTTTCTTTTTTATTCTTTTTTTTATATACTCAATGCACATTTCACCCTTTTTCTTTCCACTTTATATATTTTTTTGTATGGCAAACATCAGTCAGTCTTTTATTGCTCTTTTTTTTTTATTATTATATAAATTATGATGTAAATATTGTGTGTGTGTGTATGTGTGTGTAATAACATTCAATAGAATAACTAAATTGGCACCACCGTCTATGTTCTGAAAAAATCAAAAGTGTTAATTGCCATTGCAAATATACAAAAAAAAAAAATGTTAAATAAAATAAAAAGTGAATTTATATGACTCTTCAATTAACCACAAAGTATAAACGTAAAAATTGTATATAAAATCTAAAGTGCGTTGAAAACTTTATACGTACGAAAGGAACTTTATAAAAGTTATTCTTTAGAATTTTATTTTTGCGCTAACACACAAAAATTTATAAAATTTACTGAATAGAAATTGATATGATTGTCACGTCTTATATGAAATTGAAATTTAATATCATTTATCATTCTTATCCGTATATACTCAAACCCCACACCCGTATATATATATTTTTATTCTAACAAGAAAAAACAAAAAAAAAAAAAAAAAACAAATGAAAATAATCAACAAAACGTCCAATCGACCTACTGTCATTATCGTATAAACGTCATACCATATACTTGAAATCCATCAATTACCCAAACCATCTCTAAATATACATACAAAAATAAACTTCATATATTACCCCCTCGGTAAAACCACTCACCATTAAGCAACCTCATTATCACATTTAATTGTCTTCATCAATTTATCGAAATATAGCAATAAATCTAAACATTACAAAAACCTAAACAATCAACTAATAAAAAAAAAAATGTATTTACTTTTCACTTAACTCGACGCATCAATTTTTATTTTTATTTTTATATATATATGTCGATTGTTGAGTCGATCTTTGTTGTCATCATTCCCCAACATATAAATACATATGAAGCACCCATCACCCACCTACCTCCCTCCCATATACCATCTATATACAATTTTTGATTTTTGCTCATCATATTTCATAATCAATGTAATTTCTTTGTTAATCCACAGGGATGTGTAAAATTGAATATAATTCAGTACAAGATTCTTTATTTCGTCTATATTTGGTTTGTAGTCAAAAAACAAGCAATCCGAAATATTTCATTTTTGTATTCTTCGGAATTTGCAGTTCAAGAAATGTGTCTTTATTTCAGTATCAAGTAAAATTTAATATCCATGATTCATTCAAGATTTAATAATATATTCTGGGTTTAGGCAACACACGCAAAGAAGTCAAAGTATTTCTATTTGAATTTAATTTAATTTACAAAATTGATTGAAAGTTTTTTAGCGTTAAAACTAACAACAGTTTCTTTATAAGAAATCAATTTATGTTTTAGAATTATCACAGCAAAAACAAAAAGTAAACAGAAACCAGTATTTTTCTTGTTTTCATATTTTTTTATGTTATTCCATCAAATTTCTTGAATCCAACTTTAGAGATTTGAATAAATTCAAAATCTGATCAAATTTATACGTTTTTTCATTCCAACATTTTTTCAATTAAAAATAAATCAAATTTTACTCCTTGATGGAAAACAATTAAATTATTTGGCTTTGTGTTCACTAAATATCTGATAAATTAATTATAAAATATTTCAATTCAATCCAATTAAATTTAAAGAATTTATAGAATCATAAAAAACCATACAATAAAAAACTTCTATACTTTTTATTTTCATTCCATTCAAATAAAAATTTGTTATCAACTCAACCCTAATGGAAATAAAACAAAAATAATAATAATTTATTAATATCTGAAAAAACAGAGACAAAAAATAAATCTATTAATTTATACAAATAAAAAAAGAAAAAAACAAAAAAAAAAAAATCTTACATCAATTTAATTAAACCGCGCACATTGAAATTTTTTATGATTTACCGATTTACGTAGATAGAAATATTTAGATTCCAGTTGGACTCTAATATGTAATTGTAATCCTATATAATTCCATTATGTGTCAATATAATAAACTGTCGATTAATTTAAAACAATTTGCATGTCGATTTATAATATTATTTGTCGTTTATAGAAGGGGTGGTGGTGGTGGTGCCCGGTGGAGGGGGGGGGGGGGAGGGGGTAGTGAGGTACGGTGGTGTGTTAGAAGAATGGTTGTGTGTCATGATAAGTAAATAGAATATCAAGTGTTTTATGTTCGTTTTTTTTTTCCTCTCTCTATATTTATATTGTTGACAATAATTGACTAATTTAATTTCATCATATTAATACAACAAAAACAAAAACGACGAAAAAAAAAAATTGACATATGGATTATAAAAGTTAATTCTTTTATAATGAATTTTTTGAGTGTGCATGTGTATATGGCTTTGTGTGTGTGGCTGTGTATGAATATAAAAATTAGTCCAACGTATATATAGGACTCTTATCAGTTGATTACATTTCTGTATATATGTATTAGGACAATAATAATCACGTCACACACATCTATAAAATTCAATTATTTTGATAGACATCATTGATGATTGATGATCGTATTCGTATACTTTTTATACACTCCTCATCATGGATGGATTGCGTTTTTCATTCCTTCCTTTTTTCTCTTCACTCTCTCTCTCTCTCTGTCTCTGGTTTTGTTTTTGATTTAAAAAAAATCCCTCATACAAAAAGAAAAAGAAAAAAAAAAAAATGAAGAAGAAAAATACAAGAGAAAACAAAAACAAAAAGAAAGAGAAACAAACAAACCCTTTTTCAGTTTTCATTTCACGCGCGCAACCGACCAAAAATCCTTAATCATTTTTTTTTCCTTTTCCTTTTGCGTCTTGTATTTTTTCTTTTTTTTTTTGTTTTTCGTTTTTCGTTTTTCATTTTTGTTTTTTTTTTTTTTTGTTATTTAGGAGCGACAAAAATTTTCATAAATTTCAAATCAATCATATTTTTCGATAAAGCAAAAAAACAAAAATAAAAATAATATATTTGACGTTATATATACGCAATATGTATGTGTGTGTGTGTTCCATGTGGGCATATGTGTGTTAGTGTGAGTGTGTTTGTGTGTTGAGACTTTTGAGAGAATATTTCAAAATGAAAAGAAAAGAAAAAAAGCAAAAATAATAAAGTGTTCTTGTTGATGTTGTTTTGGTTGTTTTTGTTGTTGTTGTTGTTGTTGTTGTTGTTGTTGTTGTTGTTGTTGTTGTTGTTGTTGTTGTTGTTGTTGTTGTTGTTGTTGTTGTTGTTGTTGTTGTTGTTGTTGTTGTTGTTGTTGTTGTTGTTTTTCTGTTTGGACTTTCGATTGGGAGAATTAAACTTTGTGTTTATAAATACGAAATGAAAGGAATTAAATTAAGATTTTTATTTTAATTAAGAATTTTAATTGAATTGAAACATAAAAAAAAACAAAAAAAAAATACAAAATTGAATTCACATGGATCGCGCTTCTGAACTTTTTTTTCTTTTTCTCTTTTAATCGTCTTCTTTTTCTTCTTCTTCTTCTTCTTCTTCTTCTTCTTCTTCTTTCTTTTCTTTATATAACTTTATATAAAAAAAAATGTTAAATTACATTTGCGTGACCAAAATTTGGACGCACATCGACACGATTTTTTTTTTTTTTTTATTAAATATTTTTTAATTTTTATTTTAATTTTTTTCTTTTTATTTTAACGTTTTGTGTCTTTTTACGGCTTATGAGTGGTAAACTCAACACCATAAAATGTCTTCATCTTTAAAATGATTTTTTTTTTATGCTGTGCACGAAACTGCGCATACCCCAATATTTTTGTTATCGAAAGATTTCAATCAAAAGTCGAAATTTTTCAGATTTGAAGGTAAAAAAATGAAAAACAATTAAAATGTTTCACAATCGAATCGTTTCTGTATAAGACGACCAAAAAACAAAAAAAAAACTCAAACCTGTCTAAAGGGACCAAATTTCGTTGAATTTGACCGCGATGAACTGGGAAGAGAATATAATTTCCTTGATAAGGTAATCATATTTTGTGTATCGGTCATATTGGGTCTGATTAGCCGAATTTAAAATTAGACGAAGATTTTATTGTGCGAGAGTGAGAACATCATATAGATGTAATTAATAAATAGTCTTAAATGTTGACGTCATCTTCTTGAAAATTATTTAATTATTCTTATTTTATTTGACTCTACACACATTTAGACTGTCCAACTTTTTGCAAAGTCAGGTAGCTATAATCTCATAACCGGATTAATTAATTATTATGATTTATTGATTGTTGTTGTTCTTGTTGTTTTTTTTTTATTTCATTACAAAACATTCAAATAATTTGGATTAAAATTGATTTTCAATAAATTTTGGATTATTAATTAATTTTCTCTTTTATATAGAAAATTTAAAATTTAACTTTATATTATTGAATTTTTTTGATAAATTACATATTAAAAATTTTAATAGATTTTACAAAAAATCAAATATTTGTAATTTATTTCAATTCATTTCAATTCATTTGAATTTATTTTTATACGTGCAATTTTATAAAATATTAAAATAAAATAAACAAAAAAAAAAAATGTAATTTTAATTTAATTCAATTGAACATATTTATTCAATATTAATAATCGATTATAATCGCGTTTAAAATTTCAAAATTAATAAAATGATAAAATAGAAACAAAAACAAAAAACTTGTCCCAAAACTGAAGAGAACAAAAAAAAAGAAAAAAGTACATTTTAATTTGCACATAAAACGCACGTACATTGTTCACAATTTCATAAACAACAACAACAACAACACAAAGAAAAACAAAAACTTGAGAAATATTTCATAAAAAAAAAAATGTAGGTATATGAAAAAAAGTTTGCGATCAATTGATTTTGTAATTCGTTCCAAAATAATAACAACAACAACAACAACAACAACAAACAAACTAACGAGAGAGAAAAAAATCAAAAACAAAACAAAAACATGCAACGTCGCATAAATAGCATTTTTTTTTTACCGATTTTAAAATAATAATGTGTGCGTGTATGAAAGAGACAAATATATTAGCGATCCCAATCAATTATCATTGAAATTAATCGTTTCCCGAAACAAAACGATCACATTGAAGAGGGGGGATTCACATTCAATCTTCTTTTCTGCTACTTTTTTTTTTTAATGATTTGTCGATTTTAATTTTAACCGGTTCCGCTATGGTCTGTGTTCACAAATGAACCGGTTTTATATAAAAATGTAATTTTATATATGACCAATTTTCGTGTGTTTTTGTCTTTTTTTTTTGCTTCTTTTTTTCTGTCTGTCAAAATGTCTCAATTTCATCGTAGTTGTTGATTTTTTTTTTGCTTGTTCTTCTTAAATTATATCGTTTTACGAGGAATTCGTATAATTTCATCTTTCTTTCGTTTTTTTTTTTTGTTCTTCTTTTCTTTTCATAACCGATTTTCAATTATGATGGAACCTTTTTTTTTTTTCTTATTGGACCTTTAACCAATTATATTTGACTCTGTATAATAAAGAAATTTTGTTTTTTATAAAGTAAAAAAAAAAAAACTGAATTGACATTTCAGGTGAAATTATGGGTTTCGTGTGTCCTCTGCTGATATAATGACTATCAAGAAAGAAAAAAACAAAAGAATTTAACTTCTGGGTTATGTTCTGTATATATTTACAAAGGTTATTGGTTATTATAAATTTGCAAACATTTTCTCATCGCACATCTCATCGCTCTAAAATCAGGAAATAAATGTCAACATGTTTTTTCTTCATCGCACTTAACGTTATATTTTCCAATAGTATTTATAAAATTTGTATAAAATTTTTATATAAGTCAAAAATTGTTTATCATAAAAATAATAAAATAAAAAAAAAAACCCCCCTTCTTGTATATTAACAAGACAATTTAAATCCGCCTCTAACTATACATAAAACTATATAACAATCGAATATTTCAGCATAACTAATAGATATCCCTAAAATTATACCCTTCTTAATTCTATATCATCTATCTAAACAATAAAATCTATCTAAAACAACAACAACAACAACAACCAAAAAAAAAATCATATAAAGTTCAACTCAATATTCACCACACACTTTATAAAGTGTATTTAAAACATTTTAACAAAAAAAAAACCTATTTTAAGGTTAAATATTTGATGCACGTGTCATGAATCAATGTTTAAAATAAAGTCACGTGACCAACCAAATGTTTGATAAAAATCAAACCAACAAAAAAAAAAATAGAACTATAAACAGAAAAATGATCAAATATTGTATCTAATCTATTATCTCTAAAAGTGTGTTATTTAAGAGGACTATACATAAATGGTCGCAAAGTGTCTATAGTAGATTAGATTGTGTCTATTACTAGTCTATATTACATACTTTTAGCGATCATCATTTTACAGTTTCCCATCAGCAGGCAAACATAGCATATAGTGTGAAATCAAAGTAAGGTATAATATTTACATTATTATGTATTTCTCATATACATACACTGGCATTAGTTCGAATAGTTATTGGATCAAAGGGGAATTATATATAGATTCACAATTTATACTTTATACTTTGTTGTTGTTGTTATTATTATTCTACATATTTCCAATATTTGTTATCTTTTAACAAATATCTTTACGGGACAAAATTTTCGTATTAAATCTTTTATAAAACGATTTATTTTTCCTATATATAAATCATCGTAACTAATTTTATACTGATAAGACAAATATATATATATATATATAGAATTATGTACGCGAAAATAAGCCGCATGTTTTAGTCCCATCCGCATATAAATATCAAATAATAATAATAATAGAACGAAATATATTTCTGATCTATTTTGTCTACATATTAATATTGTGTGTGTGTGTGTTTGTATTAATTTGAATTTATTTTGTCTATATAAATAAAATCTAACAAAATTAAAATCAATATATAGAAAATGCATCTATATGAATTATAATGATTTTCTAGTAAAAGATTACAATTTATTTTCAATTTAAAGCAAATGAAAATAGAACCGCAAAAAAAAAAAAAAAACAAAACTTCATATCTAAAAAACGCACGTGTTTTTTTTGCCTAATTTCTCTCACTTCTCCACATACACCCTCCTACAAAAAAAATTTGACAAAAAAAATAATACATAAATAACAATAGTATAACAATAGCCTCATCATCATCATCAAACATTCACATTATTATACAAATATTTTTAAGTTAATTACAAAATCACGCTATAAAAAAAAAAAAAAATTAAATTTTTTTTTTGTATACATAAAAAATTTGTGTAAATTAAAAAACATCAAAACATGCCTACCAACATAATAAAATAATACTATATAAATACAATAGCGAAAAAAAGAGAAAAAGAAAAAAATTGTAGCCAATCAAATAATTAACACGAAATTCTAACATTACAATTAATTATAAATTTACTACATATTCATATATTATATTTTCTACTACCCATTTTTGTGTGTGTGTGTGTTTTTTTTTTGTTTTTATCCAACGTGTACAGAAAACAAAAAAAAAATTAAGTCATTAATAATCAACGGCGAGAAAATATAATTTAGAACAGAATAAAACAAAAAAAAAAAAAAAACAAAAAACAAAAACAAAAACAAATGAAAATTATTATAATTTTATCGTTCATTAATATCTATTAATTTTTATATTATTATGTTGGCAACACTGACTTTTAGTTCCAAATATATAAAAAAATTCTTCGCGCGCATAGATCAAAAAAGATTACGGCTTACTTTGGTCTTTTTTTCTTTCTCTCTTCCTTTTCCTTTTTTTTTTATTCATTTTTACAAAAAAAAAAAACAAAAACAAAAATAATGAACATAATATTTTGTCTCTTTCTATATTTTCTATTTTGACGTTTCTATTTAAATGTCAAATTCAAAAAGAAATGAAAAAAGAAAAAAAAACAGAAACAAAAACAAAAACAAAAACAAAAAAGTTAATATTTTAAAAGTACATACATACATATTATATTCTTGTACATATATCCTTCCCTTTCTTTCATTTATAATTTTATATGTAAATAACAATAGAATGTAATAAATCATAATTTTCGAGAATGTATATTTATCTCATTTATTTGTCGTAACAATTCTATTCAATACGACAGCATACCTGCCTACAAACATATATACACGAAAGCAAAAGAAACACAAATTTAACCTCACAATCATATATAATGCGTACATACATTCATACATATATATATTCATATATAATACAAAACATTTCATTAAATAATAATTTATTTTTATCTCACTTTAGATTGTAGTAATTTACATCGTTCAATATGTGTTTGTCTCACTTTAACTAATTTGTTTTGATTTGACGTGTGAGAAATAGAAGACGAAAGAAAACCAAAAAAAAAAAAAGAAATAAAAAACACCAAGATTCAGAATGCCGGGGTAAAAAAAAAACAGGCAAACCGAACAAAACTTGGCATTGCGCTTTTTTCCTGTTCTTGCTGGCCTTTTTTCTTTTTCTTTTTTTTTTTTTGTGTGGGGCGTGACTTTATCACGCCTCTGGTAAAAGAAGCAAAACAATATAACAAAAAAAAAAAATAAGAAAGAGTAGACAGAAAAAATACAGAAAAAAAAACAAAAACAAAAAAAAAGAGACGAAGATAAATTGAGGAAATGATCGTGAAAGAGAAGTTAGATTTTTGTTCAAAGATAGCAAAGCTACAAACCTCCATCGAACTCGATAATCCTACGAATTTGACAAACGACTCTAATCTTTTCTCTTGTGTTTCTAACTCCCTTCACTTCGATCCAATCATCCCTTTCCAGCTTCTTTATAAAACCAACAACAATAAAATCTGATAATGTTGTTGTTGTTGTTGGCCAATACAAATACAAATTAATTTTCTTTCTTTTGCATAAACACGTTTAAATTTCTGTTACGTCATAAATAGCGATATTTTGTCTGTAATCGCTCCAATAATATAACTACTGGTGTATCATCATACTCTCTTTATTTGATAAGGTACGGTAAGGAAAACCTCCCATTTAAGCTCCCCACAAAAAAAGGGAAAAAATAAAAAATTATTGAGTAGGGAAACATGAGAATATGCCATTTGATTGGGGGGTTGCAATAAAGAGTATGAGGTTAACACAGTTAAGAGAAAGAAAAAAAAGCTTTAAGAAGGGATGATTTTTCCACTCGTCTTATTTTTATATTCTATAAAATAAGAAAAAAAAAATTGCACATAGAAAAAGAATGAGTTGAAAAATATGCGGCTACTTAGTGGGATTGCCAACCCTTAAATGTAGGTTATGATTGGGGTGATGGGCAGAGTGTGTATGTATAGATGGTTGGTTTGGTTTGCTTCTCAGAAACCACCAATTTTAGATCTCGTTTGTTTTTTTTTCTACTTTTTTTTTTTGCCATCATGAATTTTATGATTTTACCCAGGGGGTGAATTTTTATTTTTTTTTTCACCGGAGATAATTTTAATTTAATCGGTTTTAACCCCCTTCATTTTTTGTGTGTGTTTTTCCTTTTTTGGGTTAAAGGAAAAAAAATTATTGAAACAAGAAGAAAAAAAAAATGTGAACAGAAAAATGTGACTAATAATTTCATCCTTTCCAATTGAAAAGTGTGTTTGGAAATTTTTTCAGAATGTTAACTTTTCGTCGCGACTCAAAATGACTCTATATGTAAAATATAAAAATATTCTCTGATCATTTATCAAAAGGGAAAAAAAAGGATTTTTCGCGCATATACAAATAAAAAATTCGATAATAAAAAAAAATGGACCTTTGAAAATTGGGTTAATTTGTTTTAGGAAAGACAACCAAAAAAAAAACGACCCGCACGTCCAAAAAAAAAAGTCATGTCGTTTTTTACGTTGCCTCATTTTTTTTTTTTAGATTTGTTTTTGTTTCTTTTTTTGTTCTTGTTTTTTATTGTTGGTTTTCAATCCGCATTTTGTTTGAGAAGAATAATTCGAGCGCGGCCAATTAAGAAGCTGGATGTGATGTGATGATCGTTTTGAGGAATGATTTTCAAATGTTGACTCGTTTTTATTTATTTATTTTTTTTGTTTAAAATTTCATAATGTGGATCGGCATGGGAATTATAGGGAAACATTGAAATTGAATACATCAATTAGGTATACGTTGTGTTTTTTTTTGATGTTGTTGTTATTGTACCCGATATCGCTTGTTTACACACTAATGATGGGAAGCCGGGATATTTTGAAAAGAAATTTTTTTTCATATTATAAAATGATTAAAATTTATAATGAAGTCTTATAGATTTGACTAAATTATTGAATGAACTGAAGTTAATCCATTCAACAATATAAATAAATCGTTTCTGCCTTTTAATAGACATACGTACATACGTCCACATAAATACAAATAAAAATTGTCATGTTAACATTAATAAAAAATAATGATTGTGTTTGTAATCTTTTGTGTTAATCAACTTTTTGTACAACAAAATCTTTGCATTTTGCACCATAACTATAAATATTTGCTGATGAATAATGTGGGAATATAAAAGATTTGCTTTCTTCCAAATTAAATCTATGTGTACAAGATTGCTCAAAATGAAATATGAAACATATATTCTTGAGATGTGACAAGAATAGTTCGAGTACTTATTGAAGAAAATTTAAGAAAATATTAAATAAGAATTTTTAAGAAATAAATAAATAAACGATACTAAATTTTTTCTTTCCAAATATATTGAATTAATTTAAATAAATTATTAGCTCCATTATCATTTAATAATTGTTAATAAAAGTGAACATTTTTGTTACAAAATCATTACCATTATAGTCCAGCAGGAACATTCATCACTTTTGTTTTATGAATGTTGTATTTATATGTTTGTTTCGGTACATTATATTATTATTGGTGAAGGGTCTGTCGTATTTTATTATTTGAAAATCAAAACAGAACATTGTACACACATATAACAGGGGGTGGGGTTGGTTTTTTCCCCTCATGGGGAACATTAATCAAACAGAATAGAAAACTGGACCGAGAAAATATTTAAAATAGAGAAAATTTTCACAATTATTCTTGAATGTTTTTTTTTAAACCCTCTTTGCTTTTTGAAAAAAAAATTTACCGTTTTACCCCTATGCGACACTAGCGACAACATAATATACATATAATCACAACAACAATAATAATTATTTATGAACATACACACACACACACACAGAGAATCTCATTTTAATGAATATGTTTTCACTGGGGATTTTGAAAGTCAAAGGGATTCTAAGGTTTTAGAGTTTTTGAGTAGAAATTTATAATGTGGGGTGATTATATTATAATGTTGACAGGTTGACGGTATTTCTCCCATTTGTGCTTCTTTTTTTTTTTACTCTGTAAAATATTTTTTTGATATCAAATTTTAATTTTTACGAAAACTTAAATTTTTCTAATTGGAAAAAGTTGAAAAAATTTTAGTTTGATAATCGGACTGATCATGCGTACTCGTGTTGATATATTTTAGTTTATTACAAAATATTGAAGGTTGAAGTAAATATTTTCCGTTAAAATTTTATCTAATATTTAATCTGTAATATAAAACTTTAACACATTTGTCTTAATGACATTATAAGAGAATTACAATTTAAATTAATCAGATGTGATTAAATAGATCCTCTTAATAATTGAATGATATGGATTTATATGAAAGCGTAATCATCTCTAAATCGTATTATAAAATTTTTTTTTTTTGTAAAGATCAGCTAAAAAAAGATTTATAGAAGATGATGATTTGTTGTATATTAATTAAATTAAAATAATTATTTTAATCGTTATTTATTAGAGATAAAAATGTGAACAAATTTTTATTATGAATAATCAAAACAAAATACAGAAGGCGCGTGAAACAAATTTTATGCCAATGTAATTTCAATTAAGTTTTGTCATAATTATTTAATCGGCATATGAGAACCAGATATAAAAAACTTTTTGTTTTGTTTAACATTTTTAAGTTTTAAACACGCGTTTATATATTTGTGTATTCTTTTATAAGTTACATTAGTACAAAAGGCAATGTACGTTTGATTTTAACCGTCACATTAAGAATGTCTTTTTTTATATATATACAGAATTTATTAAATTCATATACATTTTATATATGATGTAATAAAAGGTCAACAAACAATAGAAGAAACAAAAAAAAAAAAAAATTCAATTTAATTTCAATTCTAAGTTTGTCTTCTTCCTTTCCACGTCCCCACTCTACTGTTTCCCGCCACACAATATAATAATCATTTTCCGCTAGATGGAACACCAAAATCTAGATAAACTAATTTCGCCTTTGTAATTTTTATTTTTTTTTGTTGTTGTTTCTTTTTCTCTCTTTTTTTCTTTTTCCATTTTTTTTTTTTTTTAATTAAAAGAAACAATTTCCTTTTAAGAAGAAAAAAAAAATAATAATAATAAAATAAAACAATAATTTTGGGTGACTATACAATTAGGAGTAATAATCACCTCCCACCATTAAACAAAATTATTCATTTTTCTATCCTTCCTTTCTGACGCCGCCGCCATTGTCTTTTATCATTAAATTTCGGTTGTCGACTTTTTGTTGTTGCGCTGTAGTTGGATTCTAATAATAACAAAAAAAATTCTATTTTTTTTTTTTTTTAATAAATTCGTCCAAAACAATTTCACGGATTCCTGACTATATAATAAACTCAGTCATTTTGTTACGGTTAGTTGACCAAACCATCATATAGACACACACACACACACAACGCTAAACCAGAGATAAAATTTGGTGAGAGAAAAAGGAACCACAAAATGAATATTTTTGAATCTATACAAAAAAAATCAAAAAACTTTATAGACAGAGAAATTTGAAGACAAATAATCGCATATAAAAAGCTGAAATTTTTCTGAAATTTAATCTGAAATTCACCTTATACATTTATAAAGATTTGAATTTTGACAGATCAATCTAAAACTTTTATTTTATATTTTATCGAATTTATTGCCTTTATAGCAGAATATCAATAAATTTTTTCTCTATATGACTTCAATTTTAAATTATGTTAATTGGGAAAATATATTCTGATGCAATGACCAGTCTTTTTCTAGTGTAGGTTTTTCTATTTAAAATTTGCCATTTTAAGATTGTAAATTATTTGCATCAAATTTATCATATATAAATCTACATATTCAACGCAACTGTTCACACCTCATTAAATTTTTATTAATGAGAGTGACAATTTTTTTGGATCACACAAATAAATAAATCGCAGAATAAAAAAAAAAAAAAACTCACATTATATAAGATGCTTTAAATTATAAATAAAATATTAATAAAAAAATTTGAAAGATCAAATGCGAAATCTTTATACAAAAAAATTAGATATCGTGCGCATGTCAGTCGTTTTAAATATTGAATTGATTGAATTCGAATGAAGTAAATTGAATTGATTTTATTAACATTTTTCATATATATCTAAATTTTATTCATAAAAAATATCGAAAAAAAAAAAAAAATTATCTGTTAAGGAATTTGAAGGTAATGTGAAACGATTTTCATGTGCAAAAGTTTCAATGAATATTCGAAAGAAAGAATTGGCAGATTATAGACAGACGGAGTTTATTAATCTATATGTACTTATGCTGTTGCTTTAATTCTTGAAATTGTTTAAATTAATTGATATTATTCGCTGGAGGTGAATTCGATTCATAATAAGAATTTTCTCATTGACTAAATGTCCATTGTACCAGTTAGCGCAAAGTAGTATAAAACATTTGGTCTTAAATATTATAACAAATATTGTTTTGATTTTATAAATTTATTTTGTATGCAAATTAACATATAATCATAGTGTGTATATATTTTTTAGTAATCTGAATGTAGTTTGAATCAGAGAACAAACCAATTCAATTAAAGAAAAATTCGAAAAATTAGAACGAACAATAAATGAACAAATAAAATAAAAGCTTCACGACAAAATTAATTTCACATTGATAGAATCAAATCCGGATTCAAACTTGTTTTGAATTATGAATATATTACTAAGTATTTAATATTTAATAATAAGTAATTAGTAACACAGGAAACTGTATGAAAAAAAAAGAAGAACAGAATTAAATTTATAAAATTAACCAAGTCTGCAATTCGAAATTATGGCAAAGCATATACGCGTAATGGATTCTATTAAGAAAAATTAAATCAGTCACATATAATTTATTTTAAAGATTATATGGAGAAGCAAAATGCGAATCAAAATTACTTAACACATTATTATTATTATGATTATTATTATTATTTACTTATAATTCTATTAAAATATGTATACACATTTTCTTTCTCATTCTTATACATCATGAAACAGAAGCACCCCTCATATCACAATGTAATTTTCCAATTCACCTACCATGAAACTTGTCACCGATAATTCTTTGTTGATATACTTAAATTAAATTACGGATACATTCATAACGCAAAAAAAAAAAAAAAAAAACAAAATAAAAATTGAAATTTTCCTATTGGAATCTTTCACAATCCTTTAAATCTTTCCAATAAACCAGAATTGTTAAAAAATTTAGAAAGTTAAAGGGAAAAATAGAAAATCTAAATAAAAAGAAAAAAACTAAAATATCGTATTTTTATCTATATTTTATCATCGGTCTATAGTCTAGTCTAAATGGTTGTCTATAACTTATGGACAATATTTATGAAATTTCTATGATTTGTGAGTGAAAATAATAATTTTTTTAATTGAAATTTTGTGTCATTTTTTTTTATATAATGGAATTGGGATTTGATGAAAATTTATTTACATACCATATTTTAATTATTCTTTATATGTGTACAATTTATCAAATATTGTATATAAATATTATGAAAAATATCTTTGTTTTTTTTTTTTTATAGTTAATGATTGGGGGGTGTGAGAAATGCAAACATTCATAATATGTAGGATCCAGAAAAATATGTAACGATGATAATAAAAATAATAATAATGTTATTTTTATTAATGAAAATTAATTATCAATTCGTATAAAAAATATAAAAGGGGACAAATATGTTTGAGCGTAGAGTTATATACAATCCACTCGGGTAAGTTTTTCATTTTTAAGTCAAAATTATTATAGCGCACGCACAAATAATAAACAATCGATTAATCGTAACTAAACTTAAAGCTCAAAATAAAAGAATTTTCATTTTTGTCTTTGTATATTTATACAAATAAGGATTCTGGGAAAAATTCAAACGCGCGTGATCCTTAAAAAGGGTTAACGCAATTAAATGAGGCAGAAAATTGGATTTTGAAATTCTTAAAGGATTCATAAGTTGTTAGAGAGAGACGGTAACATGTTTTTTTTTTTTATAAATTTATGTATGTTTTGTATATGATGGTAAAAAAAATGTTTACTCTTCAGTAAATTTAATCCCCTTATCCATATATAAGAAGCGAAGCGACATCAATAAATAATTTATCTATCAAAAATTGAGATAAGAGCAGAGACAGACAGACAAAGTCTATACATTTTTTTTTAACCCCTTTCCATTCCACTTGTGTTTTGTTGGGCCATAAAAAATAATAAATAAATATAAATTGTTTGTCCTCCGTTTTTACTCTGCATCCCTTTTCCGTCGACCTCTTCCTTCTTTTACTACCCAATTTTAGTTCAGAGCAACCACAAAATAGCAAACATCATGAAAAACAAAAAAAAACCAAAAAAAAAAAAAAGAAGCGATTCAAACTTCTGCGCGACAAATGCCGGGAAACAACATATACAGAAAAACATGAAAATGTTTGTCTTTTTTGAGAATCAGAATCACAGAAGGGGTGGTTGGTTTTAGAGAGGAGAAAAAGTACAAGAAGAGAGATGAGTATATATAGGAGAAGGAGAATCAGTTATGGTTAGATAGAAACAAGAGGGAATTTTCTGTCTCTAAGGAGTCATAATTTCTGACGAGAACATCCCGTTTAGTTACCGAAAGTTTGTCTCTTCTTTTTTTTTTATATTATGCGAAGGGTCCATACGCAGAGGTGTATGACGTAAGTACAAGAATGGGGATAAAATTAATAAAGGTTTCTTTATACAAAAAGCAGGCGGCTTTAGTGGGTGGACTAATTAAATTTAAATTATTTCTCTTTTAGAAAGGCAAAATGAGTATTTTCGCGCGACTTTTCTGATTTAATTTTTCAACCAACTGACATTCACAAAAGTGATGATCACGACAAATTATATTTTCTAAAAGGAAGAAAGTGATAAAAATAAATTTTTGGTGGGGAATGAAACGTCACTGATTCTTTTTGTCTTCCTTTTCATTTCTTATGTTTGTCTTCATTTAATAAACTCAACTCCTTAACTTATTGTAACTTGATTGTATTTTCAGTGTATGTATGTATGTATGTGTGTGTGTGTGTATGTTTTCGTATTTATGTATATAAATATAGAAAATATGAAGACAGAATCTCATACCTATCTCAATACCCATTCTATTTGTGCGCTTCATAGTATATATATCATTTTCTTCTTCTTCAAATTCATATAGAAACTCCATACTCATTCAGCAAAAACAACCCCACATACTATCCTGTTTTTATTGTCACTTTAATTAAATACAAAAATAACATTGGGGACAAAAAAAAAATTGTATATATACGCCGCGCTCGTTTTGGGGGTAATTTTTAATAAAACCACCGCATAAACCCAACCGCCAAATAGTCAGTTCACCACCACTCTTCTCATTTATCTTTGGAGCCACCCAATGAACATCCAAATATACAAAGCGTCTGTGTATCCCTCAAGGATTTTATATTATTATATAAAATGAAATATGGCTGCGAACCTGGGCTGTTTGTAAGCTGTTGTATCTGTATTATAAGAAGTATGAGAAAGTTCAGTATATACAACAAGGTAGAGAATTTGGGAGTAGTATATGAAAGGACTTTTGTGACTGTGGTTTGTGTACGAGAATATAATATATATAAATGTATATGTGTGTGTGTAAATAGACGACTACATTGGATTGTCGGTTTGTGTCGCAAAATTTGTATATATATATAAGATAAATAAGAGATGGTCGGTTGAAATTTGATTAAGGTGGACGGTAATTTGGGGATGACGGAGTAAATTAAACTTTTTTTTTTTTTATTTTGTTTATTTTTATTTGAGTTAGTGTTATATGTATAGGTAAATGGAATAAATTAAAAATGAGATGATGAAAAAAAAAAAACGAGAAGAACAACAGAAAAATAAATAGATATAAAAAAATGACACTGATAAGTTTAAAAAAGGGAATTTTTAAAGTTAAATGTTATCAACCTATGCACACCAGACTCTAGTGTAACGCTAATACAATTTTTACGTTTATAATCAAATATTTCTTTTAATTATGAATTATTATTTTTTTGTAACCATATAATCCAAAGTTTAATTAAAATATTTAAAAGTTTTCTATTAAAAATATAAACAAAATATTTAATAAATATTATTGCAGACATTAGACGACGAATTCACTATAAAGTTAAAAACATTAAAAATTATTCCCCAGAACGATTAATTATTAATCCTTTTTTTTATAAACAAATGAATAAATTATTGAAATTAACTACATATAATTGATTGAAATCATTTCGAATGATAATCTGTGGTAATTTTTGTTTTAATTAAAATTACATTCATTTAAATTTAATCCGATTATCCGTGCGAAATAATAATTTCACAGTCGTAAGTTAAAAGTTTTTGGTTATAATATGGACTTTGATTATCACAATGAGTGTGTATTTTTATCATAATAATTGAAGATCGAACGATCAAAAAGTTTTCAATTTTAACACATCAAATTGACTTATATGATAACGTCTTACAATAATGAAGAAAGAGATCTTAAGGTAAAGTGTTACCATTGATGCCAATTAAATTAATTAAATAAAATAAAAAATTTTCAGTACGAAATAATCAAAGAATACAGCCAACCGTTTTTCTTTTTTTGCAGATTTATATTTCAGTTACAAACAAAACAACAATGTAACACCACCCCCCGACCCCATATAGAAAGAAAATACAAAAAAATGTAAAATGTAAAATTTTCACCCGCAAGAAAATAATAACGGCCATATTTTATTTTGACTTTTAATGGCTTTTTGTTTTGTGTTTGTTTCACTTTTTTTTTTGTGTTTTTGTTTAATTTTTTTTTTTTTTGTTTTATTTTATTTTTTTTTTTAGTTGTTTTTTTTTTTTTTTTAAAGTTTTTATCTTTCAAACGCGCGTTTAACTTAATTAGGTGTAATTTGAAAATTTAATTACTTCAGACTATATAGCGTTAAATTAATGTGATTTGTTGCTTTTGTTTCTGTTGTTTCTGCTTTATTTTTGTATCAGTATGTTCTGTATGCCTTTTATTTGCGGTTTATCCATTTTTATTTTTTGTTATTCTATGGAATTGTTGTTGTTGTTGTTTGTGTTGTGATTGTTCAGTTGAATTTTGCTGTTTATTTGAAACGTTCGGCTGATACTTTATTTATTATACTATATACATAAATGGGTGCTCATGTTTAAAAATAAAACAAAAAAACAAAAACAAAAAAACAAAAAAAATTAAGTCGACGTCACCCGTGCGTGAGTTAAAGGGTTGAATGTTACATTTTTTTTTTTCTTTTTTTTTTGAAAAATTAAATAACTTGACTATATATTCATTATTGTTGTTGTTAAATTTAAATAAATTAAAATTATAATTGAGTTGAAACTAAAAGGAGAATGAATCAGGCAATTGAAAAAAAAAGAAAACAGTCTTAATTATGCACGCGCAATTTTGTGGTGTGAAGTTTCTAAAGTTGATTAAAAAAAAAAAAAAAAACAAAAATCAATTTTGATTATATAAATTGTACACTCTAAATATTTTGGATCTTATAAAATTGAATTTCTTTCTAATAAAATTTGTATAAATTTATTTCTTATTTTTCGTGATCATCATTTAGCAGTAATTTTTGTGTTTTTGAAGGAGAGGAAGCTTAAAATTGCCGCCTCTCTAGAAAAGCCTCTTTACAAAAACTTTAAAGAAATAAAAACTAAAGTCAAATACGGATATTTATGTCCGGGGTTTTACAACAATTTTAAATGACACTAAATTTAAATTAAAGGAGAAAATAAACGAACCGATTTTGTAGAGCGAAAATATTTAAAGCGATTTAAAATATAAACAAAGTGAATAAATTGAATTTTTTTAAATAAAAAACCGCACTTGTCACGTTGATAAAAAGTCGATGACACTTTTTGACAGTTAAACTCATTGACAATATTTTTGTCATCAATAGAGAATCATGAATTTTCGTTTTGTCATATCTGGTCGATTATATTCTCACTAAAATACAACTTGTCCTTGTTAGAGGTTCGCGACGCAAGTAAACAAAAATATCTATTAAAAAGTTATTGATATAATTTTACCCTCATCCGTAATTAACGGTTTATAAAACTCTTCTTTATGTAAATGAACAATTGTTATATATACAATTAAATTTTTATCCATATCTTTATTTTACTTTTGTTCCGTCTTATGTTTACAAAGAGCTTTACTCATGTTCTTGTTTTATATTGATGTATATACGATTCAAACAAAGTTTCTTATTAAAATCATGTTAAAAGTGTACCGACTTACATGTTTTACACATTATTGCATACTTAAATAAGCATATAAGTAAAAAAAAAAAACAACAACAACAATATAGAATCTTAATTCACCTCCCGCATCGTGAAACCCGCCCCATTTACCAATTGCGCGCATGTATTTATTTACACACATTGAAAAAACAAAAAAAAAAAGGTAAAACTTTATAGAAAAAAAAGGAAAATAAATACAAAAAAAAAGAAAAACATTTAATAAATAAAATTATTTCAAATTCTATATCCATCCCCCCCACCCCCCCACCCCCCCCCCCAACCCCCGAATAAAGTTTTATTATAATGCGTTACAATTGTTACACATTATATTACAATTATTATTATTATTATCTCAAATTATCCACTTTCTTTCTCTGTCTGTCTGTCTTTCTTTCTTCTTTTTGTTTTTTTTTTTTTTGGATTCACTTTAATGTTTGTTTTTAAATTCATAATGTTTATTTATTAACAAATAATATAATATAATAAATCGAGACTAATTGACTTCAATATATAGAATTTTTTTAATGTTTAATTATATTGATTAAAAATTTATTCTCTAATAGATAGAAATCAATTCACAATATCGATATGAATATATGGGCAAAATTGGGAAAGAAAATAGAAAATAGGAAACGTCCATATATGAAAGAATGAATGAAAAGAAAGAGGGGGGAAAATGATGAACAAGAAAATTAGAGAATATTTATCAATAAAAAAAAAAAGAGAAAGAGAAAGAAAAATATTTTCTAATTAATTTTTTTAAAACAATATTCTGGATTCTATGGATTCTGTCAAGTGTAACCCAAAAACAAAAAAAAAAAAATTTACTTTTTTCTAACAACAAAATGGACGTTAACGTTGCAGTCGATTTAACTTAAAAAATAATAAAGTTTTTTAGTTATAACAGACCAAAAAAAAAAACAAAACCAAAAAAATGTTACAAATAGAAAATGTGTATCCATCATTGTGAATTACTGAAAAAAAAAGTCAAAAAAATACTAACGCGCAACCCAACAAACAAAAAAAAAAAGCTCACCTTATAAAAAAAAAACAAAAAACACAAAATATTTAATACACGATCTTCGCTACAGTCAATTGATTACTAATTAATTTCCATAGCAACGTTATACACACACAAACATAAATACAAACACACACACACACAACTATATATGAAAAGTAAATCAAATTATAGGTTTTGATTTTATTTCTTTTTGTCTCTCTCTATTCAATATCAAAATGATTTTTATTCTGGAGTTGTTGTTGTTTTTTTTTGTCCAGTGGCACCCATAGAAATTCACAATGATTTTCTTTTGTTGACTCCTATACGTTTGATGTTAAAACATCAAATTTTGCGGAACTTTTATACAAATTTTTTTTTGTATAAAAAGTTGACAAACTAAATTGAAAACCATAAATATTAAATTATTTAATTATTTAATTAATTTTGTAATAAAAAAAAAAAAAAATAAACATTTAATTTGAATTGTCCGACGCTGTTATATGAGACTATTCCTGTCCACGTTATGTTTTGTCTGTGAATTTTTATAAAAGCATGTGTATCCAATTAAACGCATATATAGATGGACATGTGTGTGTGTGTGTGCACATGTGTATGTTTTTGTGTCTGTGTGTGTTTACGTTTATTATTATATATTTCGATATATTTCTATAAACATAAATGGAAAAAAAAAACATTGGCATGTATGTAAATTGTACATTATTAAATATTATACATATATAGGTAAGTACATAATTTTATTTATTTATTACACGCAGAATAATTGATTACAATTTAATTAAAAAAGAACAAAAATTTAATAGATAATTATCGCGTGAATAAATTGTATAATGTATTTATGTATTTGTATTTGTATTCTATGTACAAACACACACATCTATAGGTACAAATTCTCGTTTAACATTTTTTTTTTAAATCATTATTTTATTATAAATTTTAATTTAATATTTTTTATTACTATAACTATTTTTTCTACATCTCTCCCTCTCTCACACTCTATACGCCCACAATCATTTTATTTTGTTCTCTCTTTTATACATTTGTTTCAATTTGAAAAATTTTCAATATCAAAAATTATTATTAATATGCATATTATAATGTCGTTTCCCTAGAGAGAAACAAGTAAAATGCATATCTAGTGTCTCTTTCACTCACACTATTGTCGCCTTCATTTTTTATAGCATGCGACGGTTATCTGAATATTTTCCAAAAATGTCAATTGATTCTTTTGTTTATTTTTATTGTCTGCTTTGATTTTTTTTTTTTTTGTGAATGTGTTGGTGTGAGAATCGCTATTTTTGTCGTCTGTAGATATTTAATTTTATTTTTTATTTTTCATATAATTTTTTAATTCAAATTGCAATTTAATTTCATGACCACAAAATTATCAAAGTTTTTGTATTTTTATTTTTTTTTTGACCGTCGGATATTTATATTGATGAAATTATAACAGATTTTTCATATTAACAGATTAGATAAATTAATTTAATTGAATTGAATCATAGCAATAGTTAGTTAAACATTTATTTGTGTTATATAACATTTATTATAGCAAACAAAATTAATATGTTTTTTTTACCATAATGAACTCTTATTATTTTTATGGCATCAAGAATCATATTCTAGTCATAGCTATCACGGTAACTAATAATAAGTTACCCTGAGGTCAAACTGTAATTATGGTTAATATTGTTATCATTTATTTAAGCGTCCGCCGATAGTTATTTGCGTTGTTTTAGCAAAAATGTTTTGATACAAATATTCTACAATACAATTATATGATAATCTTCTTAAATACAAAAATTGGTACCCTAATAATAATTATAATTCGAGACTAACAAGATTCACCTATAAAATTGTGAAAGTACAGAAGTTTACCGCCTAACTCCAAAATCATATCCACGACATCTGACTAGCTTCATATGACTTCATAGATTTCTTCAGTATCAAAATTATGATTAATTGAATTGATAAGAAAAAAACATTAGAATTATGTTGGGCATTTATTTTCAATTAGAATTTGTATTTGAACCTTGAGAAAATTAATTATAGTACATTCAGAATTTTAGTTTTTAAACAATTGAAGTGAATTTTTATTTTTTGTCACCTTTTGTTTATTTTTTTTGACACGGAAATAAAACAAAATTTCAATATTTTATACATAGAGAATAATAACAAACAATAAATGTAAAAATTGCGTTTGTTGACAATTTTTTTGTTTATAGCGAAAAATTTAAAGTTGTGTGGGAATATTATATTTACTATAAAAAATAACTAAATTCATAATGACCAATTAGAAATCACTTAGAAATTAAAATAATAAACATAAAATTTAAACAATAAATCGGAGAGGGTAACCACTAGTAAAATTCACTTCCCACCGATTACAGATTACACATTGATTGCACACATTGCACACTGATTACAATAAGATTACACAGATTACACAAAGATTGCAAAGATTATACAAAGATTACACAGATTACATTAAGATTTCACACACTTTTCACTTACCAGGATTGCACACACTGGTTGCCCTCGAATAAACCATAATGGTAAAAATGTTAATCGCACATAATACAAAAAAAATGGTTGTTTAGAGGCATACTGTGAAAACTCTGTAATTGGACCAGTGATTTTACCGCACAAAATTTTGTTGATTTATGACTTGTGATTCAATTTGGAGCTAAAAAAACTAACCAAAATAAATTCTGCGTTCATCATTAAACTTCTCGTATCTATCAATTAAATTTTTGCTCAACTTAATTAGATATGATGAGTGATCGATTGGACAATAAATTCCAAAATTTTGAATCCGATCTGATGGAGATTTGTTTTTTTTGACATATCAATTTTTCATAAGTATAGATCAACTTTCAAAATGGATTTTGTTATTTACGAATAAACTTTTAGTAAAATTTTGAATGAACGACATAAATGTCAGGTTTCAGAACAATTTGAAGTGATTCTGCAATTATTGTTTATTTTGTTTTGATTCCTATATCTATAAACTTAAACTTAAAATGTGTCTAAAATTCACCATATAAGTTGTTGGCATTTTTATTGAGCCTTATTTGGGCTAAGATCAGTTTAAATAAGATTTTAACTATAATTTTTGTATTTGATTTCTGTAAATTTTCTAAATCCATTATGCAAACGTAATCTCTTTAAAAATTCTTATTAACGATGATATTCTAATATTTTAGCTATTCTCACACTTAATCAATATCAGAACCGAACAAAAAAAAAATATAAATAATTAAAAAGCAATTTAAATTAATAAGTCTGTAGGTGAATAAGTCGTACGTAGCGTTTTTTTATATGTCTGTAGATAGACGGATTATTAATCTTAATTTTTAAGATAAATTTTTAAGCCGATTTTATTAAAATAAAAATAACTAACGTTATTGAATTTAAGTACAAAAGTCTAAGAGAGAGACAGAGAGCAAAATGTACTTGCATATACAAAATATTATTTATCAGTCTGACATAATAAATAAATAAAAAAAAAAATACAAAGTCCACTACTCTCCTCCCGCACAAAGTCGCATGCGAATAAAGAATGTATAAATGTGTTTTAATTGAATTAATATTTATTCAAAAATTAAAAAAATATATATAAACGTAAATCGTTAAAATTAAGTCGATGAAATAATAAAAAATTTGAAAAAAAACTTAAGCGATTAATTTTATATAGAAAACTTTTAATCGCTTTAAATTGAAAGAACAAAAAAAAACTGTGAAAGAAAAGGCTTACCTCGATCTTCATTAGAATCTTCACTGGGTGGACCTTGCATTGTACGTGGTACAACAAGTTGATGGCCATTATTGGACATAATACTTCCACCACCTAAACCAGGTAAACCCTGTTGTCCACCGCCAGGAACTGGACCGAATCTTGGACGTGTTAAAAATGGACCACCAAACATACCAGGAACACCAAATTGTAAAAATGGTGCCCATGGTGGTACACGTGCACGTGGTGCCAATTGTGCTGCAGCAGCTGCATACAATTGTAATGCTGAATTTGGCAGTCCTGAATTTGGCAGATTCGATAACAGTCCCTGGTGCTCGAGCACCATATTTGGGCGAAAAATTTTACCGCACCACTTATTATAAATGACACAACATTACACACGCATTTAAATATTATTTTTCACTTAAATTTCTTTCTATATTTTTACTTAATGCGTTTTTGCGTTTTATTATTTTTTTTTTAATTTTCCTTAATTATATTCACCACCTCTTTGAAAACTTGAAAAGATATATTCACGCACCACAATTTAGTTCCAATAAAAATGTGAAAAATGTCACAAATTATAATTTAGGTAAAGTTGCTGTTTTTGCCTCAAGTTAACTTTTATTCACCTCGAAAAATAAAAGTAGAAAAAAAAATCACCACAATTTTATTTAATTTTTTCCCCCAATTTAAAATGAATTAAAAAAATTATTCACGAAAAAAAATTAAACAATAAAAAACTCTTTCACCACAAAAATCCTTTTTTATTTTCTTAAGTAAATAAATTCACCTCAATAATATAATCTTCAAATTCAGTTCAATTAACTAAACATTTAAAATCACTTAAAATTCATTACAACAATATATATGTCCATGTGTTTTGTGTGTTAATAGGAGCTATGTATGTGTATATCCATGTGTATGTGTATGGATTTCGTAAATGTATTACAATTTAGTAGAGAAACAAAATACCCGAAACGCGTACACTAAAACTCGCGAACGCAGTCACACAGTTTGAATATTCAGAAGAAACTGACGTTCGTTCCAAAACAAAATTCAATTCAACAAAAACAAAAAAAAACTGGTTCCGTTTCAATCAAACAAAATTTAAAGGCGTGGTCTTACTTAACACAACGCATACAAGCATATTCACCAAAAAATAAATTAAAATAACAAAATATTGAGATGTAATTCGTTTATTTCACTCTAAAATATAATCTATCTCATTCTTCCATTTTTAGAATTGAATTTTGTTCTTTTTTTCTCTATGTTCCCTTTAGTGATTTCCCCTCAAATGAAATGGCTGACTTCGCTTTTATGATTGGTTGTGGATTGTGTAACGCCTTCTACTTTCATTGGATGAAAATTATATGTAATTCAACAAAAACGAAAAACCTGATTAAATAAAATATTGTTGGTGTTTTTCTTTTTTTTTGTTGTTGCTATTCTATATGTGTGTTGTTTTTGTTTTTATCTCTCCCCAACATTGGAAATCGTTTTATATTGAATTTAAGTTGGTATATAAGTTGTTTGTGATGTCGTTGGTGTCCTAAATGGTTTGAGGGTCTGATATTCTCGTTTCGTTCTTCTGTTTTTTTTTTATTATTGTTATTTTGTTGTTGGTTTTGTGGGAAGAGTGGTAGTGGTAGTGGTATTAGTGTGTTCACATTTTGTGTTGGCTTTATCAATAAAGGCGAATGGGGAACTTTTTTCATCTTAATATACATCAGGATGCTATATGTATGTAATGGAAAATAATTTTATATTCGTTTGTGGCTTTTTTTCTGTTTTTGTAACTTGGGGAAAATCAAAAGAAAAAAGAAGAAGGTTGAAAAAAAAAGAGAAAAAACGCTAAATCTCTAAACCAATTAGATGATTTTAATGAGACACATTTTTGTTCTTTTCTCTTTTTTATCATTTTATTATTCGGTTCAAATAGAATCTAATTGGAATTAATGATTATTTTTTATATACAGTTTTTTTTCTTCTTATTATTAATTTTCTGATAACTGATAAATAAATTAATGGCGTCATATGTCTATAGATCTGGTTCTGGTTCTGATTCTATATAGAGAAATATTTTTAAATTCCGTTTTAATTATATTGAATTTTAGATAGTTTGGATAGACCCCGAAAATTAAATAATTACGAAAATCGATTTTTAAAATAAGGAAGTCAACATTAATGAAATAATTTTAGTCGGATTAAATTATGAGAACAAATATAAGATGAATTATTCCTTGAATTAAACCTTATAGTATGGGTAAACTCAGGTTTAAGTTGGGGATGCACGGTAATATTTAGATTTACTAAATTGTTAATTCAAAATGACCTGTTAGTAGAAAATAGTATAAAATACATCAAGTCATAGTATTCATAAATTTGAACTAATTTTTGTCTTGGCAAACCAAATGTTAAAAATTTCTACGAATAAATAGATTTTATGGATTTATTTTAGAATAGAAAATAAAGTCTAACAGTATCTTCAGTATATAGATAAAATATTTGCTTAATGGAAAAATCTTATGTTCTCAGAAATGTGATAAAATTCAATTGAAAATACAAAAATGTTCATTTGAAACTACTGAAATATTTCTTTAGTGAATATTTTGCTTCTCGTAAATTTGATGCTTATTAAGAATACCTCTGGCTAATAAACTAAAGTTTAGTAATTTGTTTGTTGAAAAATAATATTATGGAAATTCTTTTGAATGTATTTTTGTTTTTTTTTTTTTTGGTTTTTTATACGAAACGAACAAAAAAAAAACAATTTACTCTCTCTTTCTTTATAGAAGAAGAATTTTGTATAATAAAAAAAAAAAAAAAAACACGCAGACGACTAAAAAGAGAAAAAAAAGAAAAAAAAAGTCTCTATTTATGCAAATTATGTACTTTAGTGGTGGACTGCTAAATTTATTCTACATATATTTTTGTTACTATAATCTCAGTTATATAGAGAGAGAGACACAAAAGAAAAATGGTAATTCACTTTGTCAGATGCTATAAAACTGATATCAAAGATCTTAATATCCTTTCTTTCTTTTTTCTTTTTTCTTTCGTCTTTTCTCTCTCATTCTCCCATTTTCATCTTTTCGTTTGTTTTTTTTTTGGCAAAATGAACTCCTACTTCTATAGCGTTATTTTTTTTTTCTTTCAAATGCGTGCGCGCCATTCTCCTCTCTCTCTCTCTTTGCATAAAACAATCATTGCGTATTTCTATCTTTCTCTTATACATTTGTTCTCTTTCTCTTTCTATACAATTTCTTTGATATAACAAATTTCTATACATTTTATTAAATATGAATACACACACACACACACAATAACAAACTAAATTGAAAATTGGATGGAACATGAACATGTTGTTTGCGTTTGACTTCAATTTAATGTAAATTATTTTTTGACGATGATTTTGTTATGTCGTGTGTGTGTATACCTATATATATATATATATATATACATATATATAACACATTCCACACGCATATATGTGTATGTGTTATATTATTAAATTTAATATCTTCATCGTTTTGCAATGTCGTTACAAACTTTATGATCATCAAAATGGTTTATTATATTAAAATATACAAAATAATAATAAAAAAAAAAAATGTTCACCTTTTGTTATTTTTTCCATTTTTTATTAATGTAATAATATATAAGTAATACATATACTTATAACAGAGAGAGAGAGAGAGAGGGAGAGAGAGACAAAAATTTAACTGCATTCTTGTTAAGTATATACCTTCACAGGTATATGCGTATATATAAATATTTTTCCCATCTTGTTAACAATTGTTGTCATATAAATATTCCATGATGACAAAAAAAAAATTTCAATTTATATAAATTATAAATCACTTACATTGATGGTAACTTTCTTAATTATGATCACAAAGTTCACTTCGATTATTTTTTTTTCTTTTTGATTTTCTTTCAAAAATCTATAATGTAAATTTTTAGAAGGAAATTTTATAAAATATTCACGCACCAATAATTATTTGCATATTTATTTATACAATGATTAAATTATATATCAAAATTCACAACAATACTCGACTGATGTATAGAAAAATTGAAAATGATTTTTGATTCTATTATAACATTTTGTGATACAAATGAATCATACCTGCGCTAAAATTCATTTATAGTCATTTGTCACTTCTTTAAATCTGAAATGAATTGCGCAGAATCTTACAGCTTAAAATTTATGTGCATATAATATTTGAACAAATTAATTCATTTGTAAATATTCGTAAATAATATTACATATGACACATTCGTACAGATCTGTATGTTTATGGATTTTATACTTATAAAGTGTCAATTATTCTCATACATTGTTAATATGCTGTCAATGCATTTTACTTGCAATTAGACAAATTAGATAATTTTTAATTTGCCTATTGGTAATTTGAGCAGATATTTATGTTAAATTTATATTATAAAAGGATTGATTAAACCCAACTCCCAACTCCAACTTCCCACCTAAGTCATACATTAGGAAGAAAGGAAGACATGAAACGATTCATCCTTTATTTATTTATTCGTAGGTGGGTTATAAATGCAGTTATATCCTTAAGATAGCTCAAAATCTATATAAAATACAATTAGAATTAGATTCCTTATTCGTATCCCGTATGAAAGTCATGAGTTCAAAAAAAATTAATATTTCCATACCTAAGAATCATTCTATAGAATATCATTTATGTTTGTGTATTTGTAAATTTGTATCGCCATTTTGATTTTCACTTTTTACTCATTCAAATGTTCAACATGCGTGTCAAATTCAACGAATTTATCAAACTTAATCAATCTAGGATTACTTTGGATGGGTGATGGTTTTGATGCTGTATATAAAAGCTCCCTTTCATATTACCTTCCAACATTCAAAACTCATCCCTATATAAATTTCCCTGTCTCTTTATATATAAAATCCTTCTCTCACTTTAAATGAGTGCGGGCGCTATTCTGATTTGATATGAAATTTTTTTTATTTTTTTGCTACATTTTCTTCTTGTTTCCTTTTTTTAATTTCAATCTTTTTTTTTTCTTTTTTGTCAAATTTTTCCTCTTTTTCGTTTTCTTTCTCACTCTTACTCCTTTGTCTTATACACAAATTGTGTGTGTGTGTGTGTATAAAATGTACAGGGATATACCGTCAAATTGACAATATTTTATTTTTTGATTGTTATTATTGTTGTTGTTGTATACTTTTGTTGTTGTTTCTGTGCGGTCACAAAAAATTTTTTTTTTATGATGAAAAAAAGGAAGAAGACGAAGATGAAGAAGAAAGAAACGTAAAAATGTCTTTTTTTTTCTAGGCAGCATTTTCTCTAACAAATCTCAATTTAGTTTTTCGATGAGACTTTTCTCTATGTTTTTAATGGCAATTTATTTTGAAGGGAGATTTATTGTGTCATGATGTTCATACCTTTTTTTTTTCTTTTTTTACTTTTCTTCCTTTTCTTTCTTTCTTTTTTTATTTTTCCCTCTATTATTTTTATACGCCCGTATCTTCTTCTGGGTATCATATACTGTCTTTTATTCTGTGTATGTCTCACTCATTTTCTCCACATCATCTTTCTTCTTCTCCTTTTTCTCTTTTTATGAAAAAAAAAAAAAAAAGACAGAAAGATTTTTTATTTGATGAAAAAATAAATTTTTAATTTATACATTTTCTTATTATTAGATAAAATATAGGAAAAGTCTACGACGTATGTATGTAGGTATATAGAGTGAGAGAGTGATAGAGTGAGAGAGTGAGAGAAAGAGTGATGGGGAAATTTTTTTTTATTTTATTTTGAAAAATGATTTCCCTTCAATTTTTTTTTCTTTTATTATGAAAGGAAAAATATTACAAAATTATATATTATCATGTAATATTTTCACTTCATATTTTTAAAGTTATAAAAAAAAAAAAATATTGAATGATGTTTTTTTATTCTTCTCACCAAATTTTATAAACGGAATAATTTTACATCAATTATGTCAACTAATTACGTTGGGTTTTTCTTCAAAATATAAAAGGAAAAAATTTGAAAATTTCAACCAGCATATAAAATATAAAATATTTAAGATTGGAACAAAGAACAAATGTTATTAACTTTTATAAATATATTTGCAGTTGAATAAAACTTACGGGTGATGTATGTTCAATATGTACAATTAAATTATAGAATAAAATTAAAGATTGTCGTCTTAGTGTCAACACTAAATATCATTAAATTTTGTCTGACATTACTTGATTATTTGTGGTCTTGAAATTTTGTATTGGTCGAGATAAATTGTTAATTAATATTTAAATATCTAAATTGATTGAAATAATTGTGTCATCAAATTAAATTTCTTATGCAATATAATCGAACAAAGACGACTTTTTGTTTTGAAGTTTCAATTTGAAAAAAAAAAAGAATCTTCAAGTATGAATTTGTCGCTGATAATCACGCCTTGCAGTTCGTCACTATTTGAATCAAAGTAATGAATTCTGATTCGTTTGCCAAACTCAATTCGACTTCATTAAGACTTAAAGAAATATTATCATATTCAGATGAAATTTAATGTTTTGGTATTCGCCAAAATTTATTTATCTTATGTCGGACCGTTGATAATGAAAGAATTATCGGAGAATTGAATAAAAAAAATTGTAATTTACAAAAAAATTTCGCAATTTTGTCTAAATAAATTGGAATCCGTTTTCTTTCTTATTCATTTCGTTTATATTTATTTTTATCTTTTATTCAAAATCTTAAAATATATTCCGATCTATCATAGCAAGTCCAAAAGAATATACAATTATTTAATAATTTTTCTTTATCAAATAATAATATCACAATAAGAAAAGTTCTAGCATAAAAAATAAAGGGGTAGAATTCACCCCATACATTTTTCTTTAGTGTACACGATTGTTTTTCATTTAATCTGATTTTTCAAAATTCCCCTTTCAAAATGCGCAATCTTCATTGTCATCTTTTATTTTCTTTTCATTTTTTATTAGGATGCGTTTGTTTTTGTTCAAGGAGCACTTACTTGCAATATATTCGACCTTTATAAAGTGACCACTTTTGAGATAATTTAAGAGAATTTTATAAAAACAACAAAAAGAAAAAAAGTACATAATATTTTGCTTCCAATTTAAAGTTATCTTTGACACAAAAAAACTTGAAGAAAATGCAATTGGTCTTGCAAAGACGGTAAATTTTCAATGGTATGAAAACAATTTATATTTTCTTTTATTTTTAGATATCGAAACATATAAATATAAAAGTATCCAAAGGATTGCAATAAATATTTAGAAATTAAATCGGATTAATTTTATTCACTTAAAACTCAATCCAATGAACAAAACATGATTTGATCTCACAAAAAATAAATTGCTTTTCGATGTACTGAGCATCATCATCAGCTACTGTCGTTGAAACAAAGATTGAATAAATATATAGGGTGTACATTCGAAATTTTTTGGTTAATATATTTATTTATTGTATAAATCGGCGTTGTTATTCGATTTATTCCAAGTCAATTTGTTGTTGTTAGATTTAATAGTTGACTGAAATTAAGTTGTTTAAATCTACGTTGTGTTAGATTAAGTTGTTTAAATATAAACACTTTTAATTTACTTTTTACTTTACTATTTTTTATTTATTTACCTAATAATCTAGCTTTGGTAAGACCAGTCTAGATTACTCTAAACCCGTGGATCGGGTCACAGGTAGCTAATTATTGATACTCATTTTATTCACAATTTTTCAGGTCTTTTATACTAAATTAAATGCATAATCAGCATAATACATTTACTATTAAAATATTAAAACATTTAAATATCTTTTTTGCGCTACAATTAAATTAAACGTATTTTGGATAATTTCTTATAAATTTACTGTGAGAAAATTTATCTTACCAACACATATACAAGTCGTGCTTATGTTAACGAAAGTGCGAACGCGATAGCAGATAATTTTTATTAAATGTGTGAAACAATAGTTTAAACTGGCATGGTATTGGTTGTAGCTCCGGCATAAACCACGAGGAAAATTATTAAATAACGAAGAAATTTTAGAAATTTGTTTTAAGAATAATAGTAAGATTAAAATAAAAAACAATTGACAATTAAATAAAACATACTAATATAGTTGAATTTTTTTAATTGGAGCGATAATTATTAACGAGAAATATATTTGTTATTTGTAAAATTGCTTTGTAATTTAAACAATTAACAGCATAAAATTTAAAATGAAGAAATCAAGAGTTAATGTAACGAATTTTGAGTTAAAAAGAGAATTGATTAAGATTAATTTATCAACGAGTGGAACGAAATCAGATTGTTTTATAAGATTGACAAGTGCTTTGGGAAACCATGTTAAAAATATTTTAGTCGAGAATGTAGTAGAACGGATAATGAATGATGAACCTAGTACAAGTGGTATAGGTATAGTTAATGTGATGTATGATGAACACCAAGCATTTGATTCAGATCGAGAATCATTATCGTATTGCTTGAAAGCATCCACATCTCACAGATAACATTCACATTTCAATCATAACCTTCACATTTTACCCATAACCTTCACATTTCACCCATAACCTTAACATTTCAACCATCATCTTCACATTTCAACCATAACCTTCACATTTCACCCAAAACCTTCACATTTCAACCATCATCTTCACATTTCAACTATAACCTTCACATTTCACCCATTACCTTCACAATTCACCCATGACCTTCACAATTCAACCATCATCTTCAAATTTCACCCATAACCTTCACATTTCAACCATTATCTTCACATTTTAAAGATAACCTTCACATTTCACTCATAACATTCACATTTCACCCATGACCTTCACAATTCAATCATCATCTTCAAATTTCACCCATAACCTTCACATTTCAACCATTATCTTCACATTTTAAAGATAATCTTCACATTTCACTCATAACATTCACATTTCACCCATCACCTTCACATTTCACCCATAACCTTCACATTTCAACCATTATCTTCACATTTCAACCAACACATTTCACAGATAACATTCACATTTCACTCATAACCTTCACATTTCAACCATCATTTTCACATTTCAACCATCACATTTCACAGATAACATTCACATTTCACTCATAACCTTCACATTTCAACCATCATCTACACATTTCACTAATAGCATTAACATTTCACTCTTAACATTAACATTTCACCCATAACCATAAAACTGTACCAATAACCTACACATTTCACTCATAAATTTCACGTTTCACTCATCATCTTCACATTAATAACCTTCACATTTCAACGATCATCTTCACATTTCAACCGTCACATTTCACAGATAACCTTCACATTTCACTCATAACCTTACATTTCACCCATAGCCTTCACATTTCAACCATTATCTTCACATTTTAACCATAACTTTCACATTTTACCAATAACCTTCACATTTCAACCATCATCTTCGCATTTCACTCATAACCTTCACATTTCACCCATAACCTTCACATTTCAACCATTATCTTCATATTTCACTCTTAACCTTCACATTTCACCCATAATCTTCACATTTCAACCATTATCTTCACATTTCAACCATTATCTTCACATTTCAACCATTATCTTCACATTTCAACCATTATCTTCATATTTCACTCTTAACCTTCACATTTCACCCATAATCTTCACATTTCAACCATTATCTTCACATTTCAACCATTATCTTCACATTTCACCCATAACCTTCACATTTCAACCATCATCTTCACACTTCAACCATTATCTTCACATTTCACCGATAACCTTCACATTTCACCCATAATCTTCACATTTCAACCATCATCTTCACATTTGAACCATTATCTTCACATTTCCCCCATTATCTTCACATTTCACCCATAACCATCACATTCCAACCATAACCTTCACATTTCAGCTATAACCTTCACATTTCAACCATAACGTTCACATTTCAACCATTATCTTCAGATTTTAGCCATAACCTTCACATTTCAACCATAACTTTCACATTTCAGTCATAACCTTCACATTTAAACCATTATCTTCATATTTCAGCCATAACCTTCACATTTCAACCATTATCTTCACATTTCAATCATTATCTTCACATTTCACTCTTAATCTTCACATTTTACCCTTAACCTTCACATTTCACAGATAACCTTCACATTTTACTCATAACCATCACATTTCACTCATAACCTTCACATTTCACCCATAACCTTCACATTTCAACCATTATCTTCATATTTCACTCTTAACCTTCACATTTCACCCATAATCTTCACATTTCAACCATTATCTTCACATTTCAACCATTATCTTCACATTTCACCCATAACCTTCACATTTCACCCATAATCTTCACATTTCAACAATTATCTTCACAATTCAACAATTACCTTCACATTTTACTCATAACCATCACATTTCACTCATAACCTTCACATTTCAACCATCATTTTCACATTTCAACCATAACCTTCACATTTCACCCATAACCTTCACATTTCAACCATTATCTTCACATTTCACCCATAGCCTTCACATTTCAACCATCATCTTCACATTTCAACCATAACTTTCACATTTTACCAATAACCTTCACATTTCACTCATAACCTTCACATTTCAACCATTATCTTCATATTTCACTCTTAACCTTCACATTTCACCCATAATCTTCACATTTCAACCATTATCTTCACATTTCACCCATAGCCTTCACATTTCAATCATCATCTTCACATTTCAACCATCACATTTCACAGATAACATTCACATTTCACTCATAACCTTCACATTTCAACCATCATCTACACATTTCACTAATAGCATTAACATTTCACTCTTAACATTAACATTTCACCCATAACCATAAAACTGTACCAATAACCTACACATTTCACCCATAGCCTTCACATTTCAACCATTATCTTCACATTTTAACCATAACTTTCACATTTCACCCATAATCTTCACATTTCAACCATTATCTTCACATTTCAACCATTATCTTCACATTTCACCCATAACCTTCACATTTCACCCATAATCTTCACATTTCAACCATTATCTTCACATTTCACCCATAACCTTCACATTTCAACCATCATCTTTACATTTCAACCATCATCTTCACACTTCAACCATTATCTTCACATTTCACTAATAGCATTAACATTAACATAACCATAAAACTGTACCAATAACCTACACATTTCACTCATAAATTTCACGTTTCACTCATCATCTTCACATTAATAACCTTCACATTTCAACGATCATCTTCACATTTCAACCGTCACATTTCACAGATAACCTTCACATTTCACTCATAACCTTACATTTCACCCATAGCCTTCACATTTCAACCATTATCTTCACATTTTAACCATAACTTTCACATTTTACCAATAACCTTCACATTTCAACCATCATCTTCGCATTTCACTCATAACCTTCACATTTCACCCATAACCTTCACATTTCAACCATTATCTTCATATTTCACTCTTAACCTTCACATTTCACCCATAATCTTCACATTTCAACCATTATCTTCACATTTCAACCATTATCTTCATATTTCACTCTTAACCTTCACATTTCACCCATAATCTTCACATTTCAACCATTATCTTCACATTTCAACCATTATCTTCACATTTTAAAGATAATCTTCACATTTCACTCATAACATTCACATTTCACCCATCACCTTCACATTTCACCCATAATCTTCACATTTCAACCATTATCTTCACATTTCAACCATTATCTTCATATTTCACTCTTAACCTTCATATTTCAGCCATAACCTTCACATTTCAACCATCATCTTCACATTTCAATCATTATCTTCACATTTCACTCTTAATCTTCACATTTTACCCTTAATCTTCACATTTCACAGATAACCTTCACATTTTACTCATAACCATCACATTTCACCAATAAACTTCACATTTCAACCATACCATCTTCACATTTCAATCATTCTATAAAAAGAAGCAAAAAAAAAAATAATAAAGGGATTAAATCTTTGTAAGCATCAGTAATATGGAAGCAAAATATTTATCGTGACTTATTTCATGTGCGGACTCCTAATCATAAGAGAGCTCGTGAGAAATTTTGGTTCTTTGTAAATCTTTGTGAAACTTTTTGAATCTTTGTGAATCTTTAATGTGGGCACAAACACAAATTAAAAGAATTTCTACAGAGGTCAACATCCATAGGTAGGTGGTCACTTATATAGAGGTAAAATAAAAAAATTTGTACATATTTTATGGAAATATTTTCATTTTGAACAAATTCGTTCTTTTTTGTTATACTTCAATAAAAAAAAAGAAGAAGACCAACCACAATTTGAATAAAAAGATAATGAGGAAAAATGTTCCATCGATTCAAAGAAAATTCAATATAAGAGAAAAAAAAAGAAGTAAAATCAAAAAAAAAACGTGAAGGGCACAAGGTTATCATTATCAATGTATGCGACAAATTTTGACTATATATTTATAAATATATAGAATATTTTCTTAATTCAATATTCATACAATATTAATAAATTCCACTCATATATATATATACCAACCCACAACCAATATTGTAAAATAAAAGATAACGCAATGTCAAATAAAATCATAAAAATCTAAGACGCGCATACGATAAAATAAATATGGATTCTTTCTTTCCAATTCTTCATCTTTTATAGAAATTCTATTTATTCGAATTAGAATTATATATTTTGTTTTTTTTTTTTCTCTTCTCTGTCTGTGTATGTGTCTTTTCGTCTTCTTTCCCCAAATAAACAAAACACAAATCATTCTCATAGTCTTTCATTCGTTCTGTCCCATTCCATTTAGTATAAGACTTCTTCAATTTTTGACAGAATAAAATTTGAAAATTTATTTATTTTGATATTCAATCCGATTCATACATAAATATTTTATATTATGTATTGGATTGAGTTTTTGAGGATGAGATTCTTTGTATAATGATGGAATGAGATTGTATATGGGTTGTTTTTAAGGGGTTTGGTGCTGATGTTAAACTGAGATCGTTTGTTTTGGGTATGGGTGCGACTCAGAATAAAAGTGAAAAGAGGTTTTTATCAAAAAAAATAAACAGAAAATGCAATCTTTATCGACCCTTAAATAAAAAATAATACGAAGATTAAAATATTTTTTTAAAGGGATAAAAATAATTTACAAAAATGCAAAAAAATTCGTCCATTTTATCGTTTCCTTATTTAGGCCAATGGATTAAAAGTACAAATTAAAAGGTACCTACTTGGTAAGTAAGAATTTAAAAATGCTTATAAGGCTCTGGAAATTCTAAGGATCATTCTAAGAATATCAAAAGTTAGAAACTTAATTGTTGTGACAATACAGAGAATTTATTGTTTCGTGTAAATGGAAAAATAATTATCTGTTTATGTAAAATAATCTTTTAGGATTTTTTGGAAAACCAAAAATTTGTGATTTTCATTTTAAGACATCTGTTTTCTTCAGCACAAATTTATAATTGTAATATCGCTGTGTGATAAAAATAATTTATATTGCGCCCCAACTAGAACACTTTTTTTCTTTTTTTAATTTTGTATAAAATTTCAATTCAAAATCTATGAACAATCCAAAAATTCAACAATTCAACAAGACAACAATCGAAAATCTTTATAATAGATGATAAATGTCAATTCGGTTAAGCCACCAGAACATCAGTAATAATAATAATATAAATTGATACAAATCTCATAATAATAATAATTTTATTTTATTATAATAAAAATCAAATCAAAATATATTAAAAATTAAATCGAGATCAAAATGGAAACCCCCTCATCTCTTAAAAAAAAAAATCTCTATATATATACTCGCACCCTTCATCATCATTCCAATTTCATTTTCAATCATGTACATACCCTATCGGCTAGAACCTCATTAATGTCCCATAAACTTTCAAGTCAATTGTCAAAATGTTTTCTTCATAATACGCATATACATAAATATTGGTGACAATCTGTTCAAATTTTCATCATTTTTTGTACCGTATGCGTTGAATCAACTTTTCTTTTTCTATTTTCTTTAGTAACAGGTTATGTCTGTATGTTTTCTCCTAAATTTATCTACAACGACATAGAACAAGGATAATAAATATAATAATCGTTCTATATAATATTTGATCTTTATGGGGCAAGTGACTGGACCGAGTAAGGGAAAGTGACAAAAAAAACCGCATATGAGGAATTTCTAGGATTTCATAAATTAGGAAACAGAGGAATCCATTAGTTCGTCAATTGATTGCCATTAATAATATTTACAAAATACAATTCTCCGCAAGTACATTGGCATCGATCAGAGAAAATTAAAAAATTACTCACAACTTACAGATCTTCTGATTCTTGTTTCAATTCCAGTAATAAAAAACATGCAATTAAAAAAATCAAAATTTCATTGAAATCCTGGGAGAATTATGGAAATCTGGAGAAATTTCATTGAAATCCTGGGAGATCTGAATAAATTTTGGGAGAATTGGTGAAATTTCATTGAAATCCTGGGAAATCTGAATAAATTTTATTGAAATCCTGGGAGAATTGGTGAAGTTTCAATGAAATCCTGGGAGAATCTGGTGAAATTTCATTAAAATCCTGAGAGAATTGGTGAAATTTCAATGCAATCCTGGGAAATTTGAATAAATTTTATTGAAATCCTGGGAGAATTGGTAAAATTTCATTGAAATCCTGTGAGAATCTGGTGAAATTTCATTGAAATCCTGGGAAAATCTCGTGAAATTTCATTGAAATCCTGGGATAATTGATGAAATCTGGTGAAATTTCATTGAAATCCTGGGAGAATCTGGTGAAATTTCATTGAAATCCTGGGAGAATCTGGTGAAATTTCATTGAAATCCTGGGAGAATTGGTGAAATCTCATTGAAATCCTGGGAGAATCTGGTGAAATTTCATTGAAATCCTGGGAGAATTGGTGAAATTTCATTGAAATCCTGGGAGAATCTGGTGAAATTTCATTAAAATCCTGGGAGAATTGGTGAAATTTCATTGAAATCCTGGGAGAATCTGGAGAAATTTCATTGAGATCCTGGGAGAATTGGTGAAATTTCATTGAAATCCTGGGAGAATCTGGTGAAATTTCATTGAAATCCTGGGAGAATCTGGTGAAATTTCATTGAAATCCTGGGAGAACTGATGAAATCTAGAGAAATTTCATTGAATTCCTGGGAAATCTGGAGAAATTTCATTGAAATCCTGGGAGAATCTGGAGAAATTTCATTGAAATCCTGGGAGAATTGGTGAAATCTGGAGAAATTTCATTGAATTCCTGGGAAATCTGGAGAAATTTCGTTGAAATCCTGAGAGAATTGGTGAAATTTCATTGAAATCCTGGGAGAATTGATGAAATCTGGAGAAATTTCATTGATTTCCTGGGAAATCTGGAGAAATTTCATTGAAATCCTGGGAGAATCTGGAGAAATTTCATTGAAATCCTGAGAGAATTGGTGAAATTTCATTGAAATCCTGGGAGAATCTGGAGAAATTTCATTGAAATTCTGGGAGAATTGATGAAATCTGGAGAAATTTCATTGAATTCCTGGGAAATCTGGAGAAATTTCATTGAAATCCTGGGAGAATTGGTGAAATTTCATTGAAATCCTGGGAGAATCTGGTGAAATTTCATTGAAATCCTGGGAGAATCTGGTGAAATTTCATTGAAATCCTGGGAGAATCTGGAGAAATTTCATTGAAATTCTGGGAGAATTGATGAAATCTGGAGAAATTTCATTGAATTCCTGGGAAATCTGGAGAAATTTCATTGAGATCCTGGGAGAATTGGTGAAATTTCATTGAAATCCTGGGAGAATCTGGTGAAATTTCATTGAAATCCTGGGAGAATCTGGTGAAATTTCATTGAAATCCTGGGAGAATTGGTGAAATCTCATTGAAATCCTGGGAGAATCTGGTGAAATTTCATTGAAATCCTGGGAGAATTGGTGAAATTTCATTGAAATCCTGGGAGAATCTGGTGAAATTTCATTAAAATCCTGGGAGAATTGGTGAAATTTCATTGAAATCCTGGGAGAATCTGGAGAAATTTCATTGAGATCCTGGGAGAATTGGTGAAATTTCATTGAAATCCTGGGAGAATCTGGTGAAATTTCATTGAAATCCTGGGAGAATCTGGTGAAATTTCATTGAAATCCTGGGAGAACTGATGAAATCTAGAGAAATTTCATTGAATTCCTGGGAAATCTGGAGAAATTTCATTGAAATCCTGGGAGAATCTGGAGAAATTTCATTGAAATCCTGGGAGAATTGGTGAAATCTGGAGAAATTTCATTGAATTCCTGGGAAATCTGGAGAAATTTCGTTGAAATCCTGAGAGAATTGGTGAAATTTCATTGAAATCCTGGGAGAACTGATGAAATCTAGAGAAATTTCATTGAATTCCTGGGAAATCTGGAGAAATTTCATTGAAATCCTGGGAGAATCTGGAGAAATTTCATTGAAATCCTGAGAGAATTGGTGAAATTTCATTGAAATCCTGGGAGAATCTGGAGAAATTTCATTGAAATTCTGGGAGAATTGATGAAATCTGGAGAAATTTCATTGAATTCCTGGGAAATCTGGAGAAATTTCATTGAAATCCTGGGAGAATCTGGAGACATTTCATTGAAATCCGGGGAGAATCTGGAGAGATTTCATTGAAATCCTGGGAGAATTGGTGAAATCTGGAATTTTAATTCAAAAATTTTTATCATATACCCCGAAAAAAATTTTATTTGGTTGTTCTTTTACAATCTCTGTACAATATGACCTGTTAAAAAAAATTTTCCCCATCATTGTAATATTATAGGGGAAAAAATAAATATCTCCATGAATAATTAAAAATCAAAAAAAAAAAAAAAGAAAATTGCGACAGATTTTCCTATTAATTTTTTCAATGTGTTATGTTTACAACGACAAGAAAAGAAAGAAAAAAGTTATGACTATTATTTTTATTGTTATTTGGTGGTTACAACAAACGAAAGAATATTTAATTAGTTTCGCTGCTTATTGAAAATTTCACCGACCACAATGTTCAATCTTATTAAAAATAGACCTCATATGTGTGTGTGTGTGTGTGTGTATGATTTTATGAAGGGGTATAAACAGAAATCTCAAATATAAAGAGGGGTTAAATATCATTATTATTATTATTCTTTTCATTCAATTCACTTCATTATTGTGTCTATAGATAAAACTATCTCACTGTTATAGAAAGATAATCTTTTTTCTTAACGCATCTCAATATTAAATCATCGCGTACACAGATTTGACAAAATGAAAAAAAATATATATACCAAAAAAATCAATTGTTTGTGACCAACCAAAAAGTATGTTCAAATTTTTTTCTATTTATTTATACAACAGAATTGAATTTGTTTATACGTAAATAAAGTGTAATTGATTTAATCGCTTGATTAAAAACAGTGAAAATATAAAAATATGTAGGGGAAACATCAGCAAAAATATGTTTAAATGTTTTTTTTATTATTCACGTTGATTACCCAATAAAGGTTGAAAAAACAAAGGTAGATACCTGCTTTAGATTATACTCGTACAATGATTAAATTTAATTTTGTTAATTTGAATATGAATCAAAATTGCTTACGATGAGTTTACTGCTTCATGATAAACTCTCATAACCCTCAATGAAAAATATGTAACCTATTCTGTGTTGAAGTCAAGCCTTGACATCTCAGCGTAGAGAAATAATGGTGCGGATTCTGTAATAATCGAAGATCTAAAGTGATCTTACACTTTTATAAGCCTAAACATCCAATCTAATTTATCGTGAATATATTTAGAGTATGGATTTTAAATCTTGAAGGCAGAGTTAATTGAATATCAAACTTAATTAATTTTCAAGTAACAATAAAAAAAAATTATTATTATCAGATCAACAAATTAATTTAAGTGTTAGAATATCTTTTAATCGTACCGTACTTATAGAAATAAAGAATGGCCCAACTAAAACTACAATGGAACCAACTAACATTTTTAACATTTGTTTCAGTATATTCACTGCCATTTTATTATACCTTCATTCATGGTAATCAACAACATGAAATGATTCCTCATCATCATCATAATATTCTGTTCACTTCTATTTTTTTTTTTTTTTTCATTTTAAAAATCTCATTCATCTCTCATTCCATCTTAACAATTCAAAAAACAAACTTCCAACTCCACAACCAACCTACATACCTCAAACCAATTTTAGACTACCCAACCGCATATATACCAGCATTCATTTCTCCATCCACGTACTCTTTTTACAAAACCCCATTCGAGTGTTGTGGGACTTCAAACTAATTTAAATTAAATCCTAGTGAATTACTGGGAGTCATGTCGTTCCCCCTACTTTTCCGTATTCAACCCATAAAGAACCCACAAAGACCTCATCCCTTTTTTTCTCTTCCCTATCCCTTAAAAAATTTTGTTCAGAGGAATTTCATGATTTTGATTTCTTTTACGTTTTTATTTTTATCTCTTTCTTCATTTTTTTTGTGTGTATCTCTCTTTCACTCCTTATCATACATTTTCAAGTTGCCTACTGAGGCAAGTTGAAAAGGCGGAGGAAAATATATTTTGTTGAAAATTTTATTCTATATGAAATTTTTCAGGCAGAAACAAAATAAATAGGGATATATGGGGAAAGGGGAATTTTGAAGTGTGCAGGTGGTTGTCAAGTATAATTTTACATTATGAATAGATCGTTTGTGTTTTGTGAAGGAATTTTTGTATGTACGTTGTCTTAGTTAGATATTTACGTGAATGAGAGACAAAGAAAATAGAGAAAAAGATTTTTGGTTGAAATCCCGAAACAAGAGTGATCCCGAAAATGTTTAGACGATGAATTATGTTTTGTTTGATGTTTAAACAATTGGGCAAATATTTCTTCTGAAACAATGTTTCGTCTTAAAATAAATACACGACAAATAGATTATTATTTACATTCGCAAATTTAACATATTTATGAATTCGTAATTGAATTTAAGAGGAGTTTTCATCTGTAGAAGAAAACTTTTAAGAATTGCCTTTTGAAACAAGTTTTAAGAGAGAAAGAAAGAACCAATGAAAAAAACTTAAAATAGATGTCATCTCCTATACACGGGATAAAATGTTCAGTTTTTCTTTAAATTAATAAAAATAAAATAAAAAATTGCTGTAATTGGAACTTAGCCTTAAAGCAGATTATATTTGTTTTATGAACAAAAAATAAAATTTATTCACTATTTATATTTAGTCTATAAATAATTTAATTTAATTTTAATCCATTCGAAATATTCTACATATTCAATTGATTTTCTGTAACAAAAATATTGAAATAAAAATTCCTTTCTCTAAATATAAAAAAATATAATGCAGAAAAATTCAATCATATAATGGTTAAGTTTAAGATTTCATAAGATAAAATTTCTTGTATAGAGTGAAAGGAGATTCTTGTATATATTTATATACAAATTTTTCTCATCATCAACTATGACGTCATAATTTATATGAATAAAGACTAAAAGTATAAAAAACAAAAAACAACATAAAAAAAAAAGTAGAAAGAGAGAAGAGAGAAGAGAGAGAAAGAAAAAATTTATGTCTTATATAATATATAATAATATAATATAAAGTCTATTTTTCTTATAAGCGTGGCCATTTGTATTCATGAGTGACTGAAATTCTACCATAACATCCCAATTCACCCACAGACTGACTTTATATATATGGAAGAAAAAAAATTTTTCTTCTTTTTTTTTTTTTTTTTGGTTGGGAGTTTTTTCTCTATATAGAAATATATACCAACACCCAACATTTGTGGCATTGTCATCGTATTCTTTTCAAACATTACCATTATCATTAGACCTCAAACTGTTTTATATTTTATAGAAAGAAAAAAAAAAGAACAGAAAAAAATAGAAGACAAATTTTACAGTTGATTTTGACTTTGTTTTTCACTATATATGTGTGTGTGTGTGTGTAACTTTTGCCATGTCGTGTCGCGTCACACCTAACCAAAAACTCATTTCTTAATTCATTTTTGCTTCTTCTTATATTTTATACAATAATACAATCAAAATAAACCACCCTTTTTTTTTTGGATCCAACTCCATAGTACAACACAAAAACCCCCCCTTCATCGGGGAACAATACTTACACATGTAATATCAGTCTTTCTCTTTTACACTGTATATTTAACAACAACGATCACATACAAAATGTTTGGAGGCGTAAAAGAAAAAACATGATTTTCACTTCTGTTTATAATACTGTGGTTGTGGTATATTATATATGGGTATGGTTATCTGTCTGTCTGTCTGTCTGTCGGTTCTAATCTCATTTTCACAAAAAAAAAATTTCTGTTATCGTTTGTATATTTTCTGTAATACAGAGAAAGAGAGAGTATGAGTGAGAGAAAGAGAGAGAGAGTTACCATGGCAATTCGCGAAAATTTAATTTAAATTGTTATGTAGCCCGCCGTCACTTTATACCCTTAAAAACCGCACATCACATCATCATCATCATCAGTACAGGGTGAATATTGAGTCTGTATGGTTTTGATTTTCATTTCATTTATTATTCCACAATAAAAATTCTATTTTTTTTTTATTGCATGCATAAAATAATAATCAACTGAAGATCATCAAATTTTATTATATTTCTTTTTGATGTCCGATATTGATATTTTTATTTGCATATAATTAAATATATTCGTATAAATTCGTCTGCATCTAAACAATATTTAAATACTCTGAACAATAAATATTTAAAATTTGTTAATTATTATTTATACTTTGACGTCCACCTGTAATCTTTTTCATTTAACATTCACGCGGAATTGAAATGGGATACAATTTTTAAACAAACCGTGATCCGATCGCATATTGCCCTAATAATGTAGCCCATATAATTTAAATTCACTCTTATATGAACTGATGTTGATTATTTATTTCTTTTGAAAATTCAATGATTCAAGTAATCTATTTCTGTTTGCAACCCCATCCATAGAAATTATTCTACAATTAGTTATTTATTGGTCACCCTATAATAACAATAAAAAATATAAAATCATCAAAGATTTTTTGTTTTTTTTTTTTTTTTAATTTTTCTGAAAACAGAAAAAAAGTCTTACAGCCTCTTTTCTAGTGGTATGATGGCGCTCTCTATGGTTGGTGATATAGTTGAATATATTTAAACAGAAATGGTTGATGATGATGATGATTCACGAGGTTGTTTTGGAATGGGTAGTTTGAATACATTGGGTGTTACGGAGAATGAAATGAATTAAATATTGTTGAGTCTGTTTGTGTTCTCGTGTGAATACAAATGTATTTGTATATAAATTGTAACTAGAGAAAAACAAAAGAAAAGAAAATTCATCAGATGCGCGGCTAAATTTTTTTTCTATATAATTTTTTTGATTTGAGCGCGGTAAATTTTTTAATGAGTTTTTTGAATTTTAATTTACTGTCTGGATAAACTTTTTCACTTTTTTTTTTGTTTTTTTTTTTGTTTTGTTTTATTGAAGTTAGGAAAGTAAATAAATAAGACGTGCGAATAGACGTTGAGGCATCAGAAAGTAAATTGTGTTGATGCGTAATTCAATTATTTAAATATTTTATCATATATGGCAACACTAAAAATATAGTAATTTAATTTAGTAAATCAAGTATTTCTTGTACATTATACGTGATCATTTTCTATTCATTTTTATAAAGTGGAAGACAAAAAAAAAAACGACAAAATAAAAATTCAGTGGAAAGAAAACAATTTTCATTGGTACAAAAGAAAAAAAAAACAGCATCAGAAAAAGTTATAAACCCAATATGAAATATTCTTACAAGTATAATGGAAATATATCAAAAAAAAAAAAAACTTTCCTATATAACAAAAAAAAGGATCGTTTCATATATGATTTTTCACCATCCTTTTTCTCTTATACGCGAAAACATCCAAAAGACAAGAAGAAAAATGAAAAGCAGAAAAAAGAAAAAGGAAAAAAATCTTCTAATAAAGAGGCTGCTTGTATTCCAGTCAATTCGTTTACCAAATGGAAATTTATTGAGACCTAAAGCCAACATGAAAAAAGAGCGGAAAAATATGAAATGAAAAAAGAAAAACAGCAGAAAAAAAAAATATATATATACCAAGATGGGAAGGAGTGTGAAAAGAAGGAGAAACGACAAAAGGGCTGCTATATAAGATTTTCGTTCTTGGTGTTTCTTTTTTTGGTTGTGAAATATTATATATTATATGTTATAAAGTTATATGTGTAGTATGAGATGAAAAACAAGAAGAAGAGTAACATTAACTTGATTTTTATTGCGGATATTATGTGGCTTCTATGGAATTTTAAATTTGTGTCTGAGACGTGCCAGTGACGTATAGTATAGGATTTTTACGTTGTGCTTTTTTTTTTTTTAAATAATAAAAGAAATCAGAAAACACATCATTTCAATTCCAACATTCTGTATATACCATTTTGAAGTGCATATGATAGAAATTAATAAAACGGAGAATACCAAGAAATAATTGTCCATACCAATTGATGAAATGCTAGAAATGTATTTGCATTAAAACTTACATATTTGTATAATTTAACTCACAATTTCTTAATACATCAGCGATTTATGTATTAAGTTGGTCTCACCGACAATTTTATCAAGCTAACTTTAACTAAATTGAAATACTTGTCATCCCTTTTAGCATCTAAAAATTTTCTGAAGCTAAGTTTGTATCTTTATTTGTTAATTGTTGTATTTCTTAAGAACTTTATACAAAAAATTAAACAGGAAAAATAGAAAAAGGGGACGACTCTGTTAAAATGTAAACATCTGAAGTTGCATATGTGACTAGATTAATGCGTATATAAAGTGCGTATAATGTTAATGCATCATTTAGTATTATAGACAACCCGCACAACATTCTATTCGTTTCATATATGGAATTGCAATTCTTTACCCATTGTATTATTAAATATAATAAAAAAAAATCTTAAAACGACGCCAATGTTCTAAGAAATCCAATATCTCATCTAAACCACGAAAAATTTTATTTGCAAAAAACAACAGCAACAACAACAACCAAATCTGCTGAGCTTTACAGAAAAAAAAATATATATATACAGAAAATAAAAGGAGGAAAAAAACTTACAGTCTACAGAATTTTTTGTTGTTTTTTTTTTTTTTTTGTTTAGATTCAACAACAACAACAAAAAATAAAATAAAATAAAATTTATATAAATTTTCGTTTTGTAAAGTTTTTGAATTTTTATTTATTTCGTCATGAAAATCATCTTAAACCTAAATTCTATATTATATCCTTTCTAAACTCCATCCACACACAAATTTCAAATTTTATATATATACATTTTGTACTGAAACTGAAATACCTCATCGACCCGAAAAAGTCATAAACTAAAATCAAACCGAAAAAAAAATGAAAAAAGAGAAGAAAAAAAAAATGTATACGAAAGAAAAAGGATGTTTTATTTTTTGTTTGTCAGAAGAAAAAAAAAAAATTCAAATCAAATCGTTTCAGTAATAAAAATTGTATTTATATATTTATCTTTGACAAGAAATATTTTTATTTTGTGTTCTCTTGTTTTTTTAAAGATGGAAAAAAAAAACCAAAAATGATAAAATGCAAGTTGCAACAACATACGACACATCAATTTGTAGATCAATACTTTAAAAATTTTAGTTTATAATTAATGCAAGTACAGAATAATTTTTAAATCTGAAAGTTAAATAATTTTATTACAAAAATTAAGAAAGGAACCAACAAACTAAATTTTCGTCAAAACCAATTTAAAAAAAAAAATATACGAAATGTTTTACACTCCTGCGTATATTTTACATAATTCTACGTCATAAACATTTTATCAATTTTTTATACATACGTCAGCTTCTAACTGTGTGTATGCAGAATTTTAAAATGTCAACAAATAAAAAGAGAGAGAGAAAGAGAGAAACAGCAAAAGAGTGAAATGAAATGAAAATAAACAAAACAAAAACTGTCATACTGTCAATGATGTAACATAATTTTGTTACTCTATCTATATGACGATTTATTTGATATGGCAACACCAATTTTGTATTTATACAATAATAATAAAAACATTGTGTCTATCAACTCTATATAGATATAGAACATTTCTAGGATACGGATGTATATATGTTCTGTTCATATGTTTAAAAATCCAATCGAAAATTTAATATATTAAGTCAGTGGTAACAATTTAGGTACTTCATTTATATGTACTCCCCTTTTTTTTATCTCGTCAAAAATTTACACCAAATAAACAAATTTTAACGTTTTCTGCCTTTTTTGCATTTTTTTTTTTTTTTGACATTTATACTACACGCTTTCAGTCCTTTTTTCTACCTTTACCATACCATCTTATTTCCCGTTTTCTTTTTATTTTTTCGTTCTTTTCGTCCATCGTAATAATAAAAATTGAAATGGCCCACACGAGAATATAATAAATGATCGAATGTTACATATATGGAAAATGTTGTGACCTTACCTTTAAAAAAAAAAAAAAAAAGAAACGAAAAAAAATGGGGAAATTTTTAAATTCGCTGACGAAGAGTGTGTTGTCCATTGAATACGTAATCAGTTCTTTTTTTTTTTTTTTGTGTGTTTATATATTTTCTATAATATATAAAATAAAATTCTTGTCCCTTCGCCCCTTTTAGTACTTTACTCTATATACTCCTATACACCCTATACGATATAAATATATTATTTCAGTTTGAGTTTTCTCTCTATATATAAATTTCAAACGATTTGTATTCTGATTTTTTTCTTCCTTCCTTTTGTCTTTTTTTTTTGTTTTTTTTTTTTTGCAGTAACAACAAAAAATAATTGAATCAAAAAAGAAAATTTATACGTTAACATTTTTATGGAAATTCGATTTGATTATATAAATTGATAGGTGAAGATTGGAGTTTACTTAAAAAAAATTTTTTTTTTATACTTACAGATTTTCTTCCTTTCCACTTTGACTAAGATAATCTTATTTAATAGTTTCCTTATAAATTTCTAGATGTTTTCTTTTAGTATCAATTCAGTTAGACAATTTTAAATTGAATAAATCATAATAAATTAATTAAAAATTATTGGTTCACTATTGGCTGGTCCTCCGTCCAATTGCTTACTAATGGATTCTATTTAATTTCACGAAATTTTGATGATGATTTATCAGTGGTTGCTGTGATCAAGAACTAATATCCGATTACCAAAGTTAGTCAATTGTTTTTACCTGAAATATTAACAATTGCCTAATGATTAATAATCGTTTTCATTTACGTAAATTGATCACTAAATTAATCGCGTTTAAACTTTATAATATACAATTTTATTTCTACCTATTTATAAAAATCCCTTTTTAAATTGTTAGGTTCCCGCGGGAATAACCAAAACCACTTATCGAGTGGAAAAAATAAAAAGTCTATAGAAAGAGAAGAAAAAAAAAAAGGTAAAAAGTAAAAAGAAAGCAGAGAAAAATTCAAATAAACGTTTGACACGGTATCCTAAACCGGATGAACTAAAACATTTCTTATATATATTTTTGTATGTAGATTTCTTAACACAAAATCTAGGTAAAAAAAGAAAATGTGTCAAAGATCATATTCAGCTCACACCATTTTATTTATATATGCGGTAAAACATTCCAATTTCCACCGATTTTCTAACCCTTAAAGAAAAAAAAAGTGGCCGGAATTCTATTCGAGACACGTGTCGTTTGAATAAAAAAAAAAGGCCAATATAAAGAAGAAAAAAAGGCATATTTCCCCCCAACCTCCTTAAAACTTGTTTCCACTTTCCTGTGTGTTGGGTGGTCATGTGTTGTACACATGTATATATGTGTTTGGTTCTTATTTGAAGTGATGTTAAAAAAAAAAAATATTGTGGGTGGTAAAGGTGATAGTGTGAAGTAGAACTTTATATAGGGAGGTTTGTATGAGGTTGCAAAAACTGAAATGATATTCTATCAGTGACATAGAAAAATGGGATTAATTTATTTTTAGGCTTTATAGCAATTTTCTCTTGCTTCATATATACGTATATGTATCTTTTTTTTTTGTAATCGCTACAGGTTTTTTCATATGCTAGAATAAATTTATAAATGTGTACAACTAAATGTGAATGTTCTTGATATTAATTTTATAGGAACTTTACAAGTTGGCAGTGTATACGTTCTCAATACTACACTGACTTTATATTAACATGATTTTGCGTGAATGAATCTATAATTAAATTGTTTTTAACGCAGGATTTCATTTAATAAAAAAAATAAATATAATTCAAATAAATTTGAGCGTTTAGTCAACATAAAAAAATGATCATTTAAACCCAGTTATCTATGATTACCATCAAACTCAAACTACTTTTACATACATGTAGTCAAAATAAAAGAAAAACAAAAACAAGAAGAAAAAAAAAGCAAACAAACAAACAACAACAATGCATATACATACACACAACATATTTCAGGACTAAAACGTTAGGATCTTTCTGTGTGTTTTTTTTTTTTTTTTTTTTTTTATTTCAGATCGAATAAGATTTGCTGAAACGCGAAAACAAAAGACATTCGTTGAATACAAATTGTATGGATAATAATAATATAAAGTCAACTAAATAAAAGTCAAAAAAAAAGGTGTCACCACAAAAACTGTATTCCAGTGACGTAGAAAATGTCGTAGGGTGTTATTTTTTTCTCGTCATTGATTTTTATTAAAAAAAAAATTTCAAAAAATTTCAAATTGAATTTAAAATTTTAGTGTTCGAAAAAATTATTCATTTATTTTATTTGAAATTTGAATTTTGACAGCTGTCAAAAATGTCATAACCTGCAAAAAAAAAAAAAAGAAAAGCAGCATAAATGGTGTCCAGTTTTCCGATGAATATTATTCTATAAATACAAAAAAGATTTATTATAACATTTTTATTTTATTATTCTATGAATTTATTTATTTTTGTCTGTCGTCTTTATTTTTATTTGTGTCCATTTTCTCACCCTCACTCACACCCAACATATAATATCATTGTATATCTATATTATTATTATAATACATTTTGATTGTGAAAAAGTGACGATATCTTTTTATTGTTATTTATATTAGAACTAAATAACATTTTTTTTCTTCTTTCTTTCTTTGTTTTCTTGACTTTTTTCTTTTTTCTTTTTTGTTTTTTGTTTTTTTTTTGTTGTGTTGAGCTGTTGTCGCGTATGTTTCTTTACGTAACAGGGTGTTTCAATTTTTAGTTGTTTATTGAAAATTATACTTTTACAACACAATTATTTACAAGAAATGTTGTTACATTTTTCTCGAATAAAACTTACAAGTTACCCGTATAGAAACTTCAGAGTTCTATTGTCTGTCTTTGTCAGTGAACTGATAGAAAATTTTTATGACATCACATAATTATTTAACTGGAGAATCTTAAGACAGTTATCGCATATTTGAATATTAAAATTATCTTCAAACAAACAAAAGAAATTTTTTATTTATTTAAAATTGATTTCTAATGATTATTCATCCCATTTTCATCTAGACACAAAGTTTAAAATGATTACTAACTTTTGGTTCATCCCTTAAAGTTCTTTGAACAAACAAAAAAATATACTCAAGAAAAAGAAACATAAAATGAAATCATTTCGTGACCCCAACATCATCATCATCGTCATATATGAAGGATTTTGTCTAAATTGTATAGAAATATATATACATATATGTAATACCCTTCCGACCTTTTCACTCTCCCTCTTCTATGTGTACATCATTCCATTTCACAATTTCACCCCATAGAAGGGGTTTTCTTTTTTTCTTTCTTTGTTGCGGTTTCAGAAAATTGTTTGGTCAAGTTTGGACACCTTCTTTTTTTTTCTTCTTTTATTTGGTTTATTTATTTGATTGATCCTTGTAGCCTTTATTGTTCTGGCCATGAAAAAAATTGAAGTAAAAAAGAAGAGAAAGAAAAAGAAACAACAAAAAAAAAGGTAAAAAAAAGGGAAATGTAGAAAAGAGAAGAAGTTACAGGATTGGTGAAAATTGAAGGGCGTTTAGTGCGACAAAAACTAAAAAGAAAAAGAAAAAGTAACTTTCGTCTTATATAAATTTTAACACGCGGAAATTGCTTTAATTTCCTTGTATATTTTTTTTTTCTACTAAATTTTCGATATCCGTTTGTAATTGATAATAGAACGACGTTTTAGAGGTTAATTGTCTGCGCGCTTTTTTTTTTTTTGTTTAATGAAGTTATAGGGGTTGAATTATTTTTGTTTATGACTTTTTTTTTATCCTGTTAAATAGAAAATACCTACGTGGCGTAGTAAATGGGAGAGGGGGAACATTTTAAGAAGGTTGATGCAAACATATAGAACCGTAAAGTTGAATCATCATTTTGATTTGGAAATTTTTTGGTATAAATCGTAAGATTTTACTTCGTCAAATGTGTCTGTTTTATTTTCTATGATTTTAGTGATTACTGCAATCTATCTTAACCAAACTTATGAGATAATAGACAATATTTATTTTGATGTAGTAATTCATGGAATAAAAATTAATTCATAATTAGAATATTATTCTCTACGCCTTTGCTTATCAGTTAACTTCTTATCTAGATATGAAGCAATTAATTATGAGCTAGTTATGGATATTTTTATGAGAAAATCTTTGAAGATTTCATAAAACAATTTTCCAAAGAAAAAATTGTAAATGTTTATCATTTATTCGTTTCATAGATGAAAATTTAAGAATTTCGGCATTTATATTTATAAAGTTTCGTGTTTAGAATTTTTACAATTATTGAAATGTTTTTTATATTTAATTTTTATCTTTGTAAATTTACTAAATATATTCTTTTAATGATAATTATAGATTCTCACAAGGCTTATAGAATTGTGCTTGCACTGTTATATTATATGGTACATATATACAAATCAAAGAATATGATCCCATTACAACGTTTTACTGTGAATATATAATATAAAAAAAATAAAAGACTAATCCAAATATCTTTACGATCTAACTATAAAGTATGACATAACGTAACGCAACATAGTCCCTTGTGAATAACATACATAAGAAGACATAACCTTCCACCCCTAATATATTTAAGTGACATTTTAGAGAAACATTAAAATTATTATCCTTTTTTAGTTTTATTTTTTAAATAAACATCAACCAACAACAATAACAACAAAAAATATTTAAAAAAAAAAAAAATCAGATAATAAAAACAGATTGGTCGAATTACATGGTGGATTATCACTTGACGCCGCACGTAGGTATTATACATAGAAAGTGGAAGCGTTTCTATCTATGGTCCCCCTTACATATTATTTTTGGTATCATCATTGGGTACATAATATTAGGTTCTATGTCAGTGGTGAAATAATAATTTAGTAAAAACAATGAAAATTTATTTTGTATTCAAAATTGGAAAATAACTTTTTGTCTAAAATTTCTCTAGAATCCACAATTCTTTTCAATATCCTATAATTAATAATTAGAAGTTCTGTAAACATTGAAAAAATTTCGGTAATCCAGAATTTCGCCCCTGTGTTAGTTTGGTTACAAAACGCACTTGAGCTTTTGTGACAGGAGAATTGCGATATCCACATATGATTATGTCACATGAGATTAGGTGTTTAGAATTCTATTCTGTATGTGTATTTAGTGTATTCAGAGAGGATATTTTCAGATGTTGAAAACATTTTGGAAATTTCTTATTCAATAAAATTTTCTTTTAAAATAATTTCTTCTATAAACTTAAGGAAATGATCTCAAAATATAGAACGAATTTTCATTGATTCTTTATGAAAAAAAAAAAAAAATTAGGAATGTTTGTTCACCCCTGTATTTTATTATATATAGAAACACATACATTTACTTCTATAGAAAAATTTTGCTCTCATTTCCCAGTCCATTTAGTGTAGGTTTATACTCGCCATGTTTATATAGAGAAAATACCAAAGATAGGCCAATAAATTAAGAAGGGATTTACAACGCAAAATTTGTTTTATATGATAATTGGTTCGGATTTAATATTATCTATGTGACTGTGACTGGGGGGTTGTTGTTGGCTATAGGGTGTTTTAGTTAGGTTCGAATTTTATATTTGTATAGTCATGGTGTAATTGCTTTATATAGCATAGAGAAAAGGGCAAAAGGAGAATAATATAAGAGATAAACAAAAAAAGGAGAGAGAATGAGAAGAAGTGAAAGAGAGAGAAAGAGAGATGGTTTTTTGTATAACAAGCATAAAATTCCATGTATAAAAGGGAAAAATATACAAAAAAAAAAAAATAGGGGAGTCATGTTTAAGGGTAGTTTGGGTTAATACAAAAATAACTTATTGCGCTTCATCATTATTTCTTTTTTTTATAAAAACTTTTTAAGATGGAAATTTCCCCTTTTTTTTTTTTTTAATTTCCTTATCAATTCTTCATTAACTTGAAACTGTTTTAAATTTACTTGGCTTTTTCTTTTTCTTTTTTAGAAATTCAATTTAATTTAAAATCTTAACTTTTATTTATTGCGCACATAAAATTATCACAAAAACATAACAACATCCATTATTTTCTATATAATGAAATGATTTATGTTTTGCATTATACAAAAAAAAATATATATTTAAATATTTTCATTCAATTCACATAAAACGCAAAAATACAACTTACAAAGGAATAACTTGAAATTATTGACATTTTGAACTGAAACAACAAACGATACACAAAAACACAAAAAAAAAATTCATTTTTAATTGTACTTTTTATTTTTATTTAATTTTCGGTCAACCATTAATTGATAAAAAAAAAATAAAGAAAAAAAAAAAAAAGGTCAAAGCGATTTATACAGATAATTGTGACATTTGATAATATTGAAGAAAAGAAGAAAAAAAAAAACGAAGAATTTTACTAATAAGTCATAAGTAATAAATAATAAAGACGTGCGAATATATAATTTTCGTTATAAATAATAAAAATTAAATAATGAAATGAATTATATTGAAGAATTATATTTCAGTTTATATATCGTAAAATAATTCAAATAAAATTAATTGTGTGTGTGTGTGTGTGTGTGTGTAAGTATAAAAATAGAAACATCAATAATAATATTAAATAAGAATTTAATTCATTTTCAATCCACTTTAGACTTAACATGTTTCGATAATAACATAATAAGAGTTTATAATAAAAATTCAACCAAATAGATATTAATGTTTTTCTTTTTTATTTATATAAATTATTATATTATAAATTAAGTCATTAAAATATTAATTATATAGAAAATATATATTCATCTTTTTTTTATAAATAGAATTGTGAATGGCGAACAACAATAATTAAATAAATATCGCGCAGACAAAATATTATTATACTAATTTATTTTTTTATCTATATAGAGAAAAATATGCGATAACTTTTATGGTAAAAAGATCAAAGGTATAAAGAAAAGAAAAGAAATAAAAAAAAGACACTATGGATAACTTTTAACGTTTTGTATAAAAGAAACAAAAAAAAAATATTAAAATTCAAAACAAATCAATTTTTAAGTCGTTAAAAATACACGATTTTTTTTTTAAAGAGTTGAAACTTAATGCGAGAAAGGTCTCAGTATTCAATTCACATTATTTACTTGTGTGTATGTGTGTGTGTGTGTTATGTGAGCATATTTTATATGTTTGTATGATGTCTAATGTCCAATAACTAAATATAAACGGAACATAAAGCAAACATAAATTTCCAAACGAAAAACAAAATCAAATTATATCTTTATTTTTTTTTCTTCTCTCTTCTTATACAAAGAAAATATAAAATTATATTTATTGCAGAAAAATAACTTTAAAACTTCTGCGCGAATATCTCAATTTGAAACGGACGCTGAGTTAGAGCCAGCATTGAGTAAACTATAAGAAGAAAGATAAAGACGCACACACACACACATACATACGTTTGAATGTATAGAATCTGACACTTAATAAAAAACACTTGTATTATATTGTTTATTTTTTCTTTTCTTTTTAATGCGATTTAACCGAGAAAATTATTTATTTATGTTCGCACATTTTAAAACCTTATTATCCGGCTGTCTCATAGATTTTATGTGTGTGTGTGTGTGTGGGTGTGTGTGTACATCGTCTTTCCATCTCTTACATTATATTTTTATATTCTTCGCTTTATGAATCTATTTTTTTTTTTACATATTTTTATATTTTTAGTCATTTATGGCGTTTATGTCGTTTATTTTATATTTAAATTAATTTCTGGTCCATTGCGATGTACAATCTAAATGATCCTTAAAAATATCCCATTGGTTTTCAATTTTTGAATAAAAAGCTTAAAAGGAACATTACCTAAAACTAACACAACTTTCAAATCTTCCGTTCAATTTCGAATTCTTTCTAAATAAAAAAAAAATCTTATCTTAAAATCTAAACAACAGAGAAGAGAAATAAGATTCATATAAAGAAATTATATTCTCAGACATGAAAATAATTAATTTCATAATTGTTTTAGAATAACGCACTTATCCCATCTATACATTGGAAATTATAAATCAACAAAAAGACAGCAAAAAAACAAAACAAAATAAAAACGAATAATTCTTAGCGCGCGGCTTTAAAACTTTTATGATGGTAAAAAAAAAAAAATAAACTAACAGACAAGACAAATACCATTCATTTTCACATTATCATGTTTAATATGAGTAATCATCTACGCTTAGGACAAACACTAAACACATCCTGAGAAATAAGAAAGAAGAAAAAAAATATAAAGGTATACAAAACAAACTCAATACATCCATATAGCATTATGCACACACAAAATCACATCATAAACCATTAAGTCATTTCTTTCAGTTTGAAGAAGAATAATCTTATGCAAGAAATAAAAAAAATAAAAAATACAAAACGATGCTATAAAATATTTATAGTATAAAAAGTAACACAAAATAATATGAAGTCGCAAAACTTAAAACAAAAAAAAATTGAAGGCAAATGAAAAGAAAACAAAAAGAAAAATTATCGTTAAAAAAGAAAAATATTTAATAATATTTTTATTCTCATTTGATTATTTAAATTCAACTCTTTTTTTTATAATAATAATAATCCATCTGACTATATTTATATTACACAGACTTTACTTTATATATATATATAAACCTAAACTCTAACTAAAGGTAACTAAATATATAAGTGCAATAGCAAAAGTTAAGTACACAAATTACATATTATTAAACATCATTTTTATGGATAAAATAAATATATCGTTAACCCTTTTTTCTTTCTCTCTGTCCATTTTGTTCTGCAAATAAAATGAATTTTTTCTTTTTGTTCTGTTTCTTTTCTTTCGCCTTTTTTTGTTTATGATCATTTTTTTTTTCTCTCTCTCTCTCGTTTTTTTTCCCCCGTTTTTACTTTGGAAGTTTTTTTTTTTCAATGGGAAAAATTATACAAGGAAATTATTATTAACTTATATCGAGATAAACGTCAAATTAACTACAAAAACAATGTATAAGAAAACAACAACAACAACAACTTCTTTTTTTTTTCTTATTTGAAAATAAAGAAAAACAGAGAAGGCGATAAAATATTTTTTCAATAGTGACATCTAACGGAATAAAAATGAAAACCATTTGAAACTGTCAAATAATAATTAAAATTTTGTTTTCTCTTTTAAAAATATGCCTACCGGATGTTCAAATTAAATTCCATTAAAAATCATTAGTTACGCACAGAAATATTGAATCCTTTCTCGTGTTATAAAATTATCGTTATTCTTTTGTTTATACAATCATATAATTACCAAATTCAAAATAATTGGTATCCTTAAAAAAAAAGAAGGACGCCACTGTAAACTATATAAAAGTATATCTATAGATAGTTAAGATCTTTTATAGAATACGATACGACAAGTAAATATCTTGATAATGATGGGATGGTAATGACGATAATGGACATAATGACTCTATATAAAATAATTTTGGTTTTTTTTATTAATATTGAAAGTTTCTTATTTTTTTATAAATAAAAATTTTGTGTTCCTGATAAATTAAATAAAATATGTATGAGGTTACAAGATTTAAGAGAGATTTGTAATAAATATTAACTAATTTTTTTTTTTGGGTAGTTTTTATAATTGTGGTTTTCATCTTCTTCATTTAACTACAGTTTGGTATATTTATATTACAGATTGGCTGTTATGTTAAAAGTCTAAAAGTTTAAAATTTTGAAAGTTTTGATTAATTTTATTATACTCGATGACGTATGTTGAATTGTTTTTACTATTATCAGTAATTTCTTCCATTTTGTTTTTAATTGTGAACATTTTTAAAATATCAAATGTTAATCATCCAGTAACTTATAGAAACATCCAGAAATTTAGGATGGCTTGGAGTGAAGTTGATGGATTACAACGAAATAAAATTAACCAATTTTGTGAGTACAGAACCAGAAACAACAGCAATTGGTTTTATTAAATTCGTTACAATCTCATGTCAGATCTATCCTAAGTGATCGTTCCTAAAGAAGATTGAAATTTGTTCTTAATAATTTACAGGCAATCATTGACACTAATAAAAATAGCCTCATTGATCTTTTTAACACTTCCTGATCTATTCAAAAAAACAACTCAGGTTTTTAAACTTTAAAAGTTTAGTATTGAAATATAAGAATAAAAAAATTCTATCAATGTCCAGCAAACAGATCATAATTATACAATCAAAAATATTATTAACATAATCATCATCAAATCACATCAAATATACAAAAATACAATCAAAATGCCGACATTATTTTGTAGAATGGAATAAAAAACCAGAAATATGAAAAAAAAAAAAGAATTTTGCACAGCCAGAACGTATAAAAAAAACGACAACAACAACAACAACAATTATTAATAAATAAATATACAAAAATAAAAAAATAAATAAATACAAAAGTCAGTCAAATTAAATTTTATTAATATTTCAGCATTAATTTATGACTAGATTACACACATAAATTGGACATTTTAATAACAGTATTACACATACACATTCATATATACATAAAATAAAAACTCTTTTCAGATTTTGTTATTTTTTTTTCTCCTCCTCCTATCTCTATCTCTCTCTCCCTCTCTCTCCCTCTCTCTCCCTCTCACACTCAATCTTTTGCAATCTCTGTTTTAGTCTCTCACTCTGTTTGCGGGCAGTACATTTTATATTTCTTCTGTCCATATTTGTTGTTCTTTTTGTTGTTTTGTTGTTTGGTTTTTGTTTTTTTTTTCTTCTTCTGTTGTTGTTTTTTTTTGTTCTCCTTCAAAGTTTAAACACTTAATGCAGACATGAAACGGCCCATTTAATATAATAATAACCCGATCTTATGCCACAAGATGATCATAAAGATTATGATCATGATGATGTTGATGAAGAAGAAGATGATATTCATGATGATGATGATGATGATAATGAATACGAGAGAAGAAAAGACGAATAATTTGAAGTTAAAAGAAAGATTATACAATACAAAAAAAAAATGAAGAAGAAGAAGAAGTTTTATTTGAGAAGAAGAGAAGGTGTTTGATTTAAGAATTTTTTGGTTCTTCATTTTTAACGTATTGAACTTTACTGATCTCGCATATTTATATGATTAATATAATTTGTTTAGGGTATTTGGTGTGAAGTGCGTGAGTTATTATTATTGTTACTTGAGTTTTTCTTCTTCTTTTTTTTTGTTTTTGTTTAATATTCTTGATGGTCGTGCTTTGGGCTTGGAAGATGAAGATTAAGCCAGAAAAGAGTAAATATTTATATTATCGTTTTAAATTATTAGAGAGAGACTAGTGTGAGAGGTGCCAATTTACATTTTTTATATGCCCATAATAAAAAAATATGCAAGACGAAAAACCAAAATTAAAACACTAAAAGTTTTTCTATCCATATTATGATTATTCGTTATTGGATCCTTTCTTAGAGATGAACTTTTTAAAGATGAATATGATCTTCCAGTAGTCGTACTAAATGACTTTTTTTTTCTTACCAGAAACAGAATATGGGTCAAGTAGTAAATTATAATAGAAATTTATCGTATACAACTTTAAAAATTTGTATAATTTGAATTGGTGAAATTTGAAGCAAACCTTTTTATTATAAATATTAGTTGCTTTATTTGCAATTAATGAATCCCTTAATTTTTTATAATATTGTAATAAAAATCAAACGAAAGATGTTTAGAGTTACACAGTAACAGAGATATTCTTTCACGGGACATAACTTTGATCAAAATTGTCAAATGGTGACAACAACAGTACAACCAGTTTACGATGCCCAATGTGAGCAATCGATAAAACATCCAAAATTGATTTTCAGCCTCTAGAGCACGATGAACAACAAAATAAATTGATTCATGTTCAATTTAAACTTTTTAGTGAAACTCGTCATATAAAGTTCAGTCAAAGTCTGGACCTTATAAATAAATATTCTTACTTCAACTCTGAACTTAAAATTTTCTATAATGAATATTTATTTCGAAAAGATATTTAGATAAAACGTGACATAATGAAATTGCAATTATAAGAGGTGCTAAAGTGTTGGAAAAATTATATATACGTTAATTTTACGTTAATGTATCAACTATACGAGAGAAATTATTTTTAAAACTTAACTCTTTTGAAAGTGTTTAAATGAATTCTTCTTTTGTCATTTAACAAGTGCATATATATACTCTATACCCTCATACTCATATACAGAAACACAAAAAAAAAGTGTTAAAACTAATTTTATAAATTATGTTCCCATATTTTTCATACAATAAAATTATCCTTTTAGAAATTTAATTTGTTTTGTTTTTTTTTTTTTTTTTATTATTTTATCTTTCGATCTCTTTCACTCATTTTTCTCCTCCCCCCCCGCATTTTCTCTCATAACTTTTCTTGAAAAGTTTTCTATATTTTATACATAATATAGAAAATTAGTTAACTGAAAAATAAATTTCAAAACCTATTTTCTAACCCTTTGACTTTGTATATACCTATATGTGTGTGTGTGTGTACTAATTTCAATCCGTATCTTACCCATAAACATTAAACATCAGACATGTATCTATTTGTAGCTATACCTACTATGCACCTATACTTATATAATACAAAATATATATAGCATATATGTATAGGTATATATAAAATATCTACTACATCCTACCCACCCATGAAAATGATAAAAGATAAACCAATTAAAATTATCTAATTACTAAAATAGAAAATGATACGTCGTTTGTACAAACTTAACTTAAAATTTATATAAATGTATTTATGTATAAATGTATGTTTGTATGTACATGTATTTTAAAAAAAAATTAATTTTATTATGTACATACACAATCATAAATATACAGTAATACGTGTAAAAGCGTTATAAGTTATACATACACAACAAACACACAACACATGCACACACACACACCGTATACATATAAATACGTGTGTATATATATATATAACATTTTGTAACGATATCTTTTAAGTATATTAATTATATTCTATAAATGGCTAACGTAAAATGAAATAAAATGTTGAAGACACAAAATTCACCCCTAAATTCAATATTCGCCAATAAAACACGTTATCTTTTGCTTTCGTGTTGTCATGACAACCACAAAAAAAAAGAGAAAAAATAAGGAAAAAAAAGTAAAAGGAGCAAATTTTACATGTGTGTGTGTGTATATATGTATTTGTATATTTCTCCCTTAGATTTTCCCCCAAAAATTTTCCTGTAAAATAACCAAAAAGTTTCATATGTTTTTCATCTCTTCATTCTCTTCATATTCACTCTTTCTCTTTCTATTTCCCTTTCTGAATTATCTTATGTTCCATTTTTGCAAAATAAATAAATTGGGGATTATGTTGGTATTAGTGTTGCCAACGTAATAGTAGATATTCTATAAAATGAAAGAAAAAAACCAAAAAAAGACCAAAAAGAAATAAACAGACGAGAGCAACAAAAGAAAGAAAAAAAAATTATGTACGGTTGCATTTTCTATAATTTGTTTACTCATCATATATACAGGAATCTACCTACACCACACATTTTCCACCATTCTCACTAAATTTACTAAAAATGGGGTTTTATTTGCTTTTCATTTAATAAGAAATCAATTCTTTGATTAGTGATTTTTAATGGTAAATGTGGAATAGAGACAGTCATCTTGTCTTGTTTTTGTGTACATAAGAACAAAACGTAAGAATAAAAAAAAAAAGGAAAAATAAGTAAAAAGGGACAACAACATTAAAGGTGTGACAGAGATAGAAATTGAAATACAGAATATGTATGCGGTTAAGAAAAAAAGACCAACAAAAAAAAAAAAAGAAAAAGGAAAAAGAAAAAGAAAAAGAGGAGATGAGATGAGTCTATTATACAGACATTTCTATATACGTATATAGATTTTCAGAAATATATATATAAATTGAAGTGGGGTGTTTTCTCTAATATGTTCCTATCATTGGGAAATCATAAGAAAAAAAAAAGAAACGAAGAAGAAGAAAATATATTTATAAATGGGGAAAAAAGAAGCAAAAAAAAAAAAAAAAAGTTTTTCTTGTCTATTGATTACAGTTGAACGGTGCGGTATATATACATATAAATATACCGACATTTTATTGATTAAGAAAATTTTCTTATATACAAATACACACATAAATTTATGTATATATGTTTCTGTGTGTGTGCGTGTGTGTGACTTTTTATATGTGTGTATTTGTTTTGAAGATTTTTTTTTAGGGGTTTTGGACTTCAACTTGTGAAAAGTCAAACCATTATAGGAGAGATGTTTTAATAGAGAAATAAATATAAAATAAAAGAGAGAGATACCCCGCAGAATAAATAATTATTGTTTGTAATTGATTAAAAATGTGTCATCAGTTTCTTAAACTTTTTTTTCCCCTTTTTTCTTTTACACAAGAGAAAATAAATTTTCAACTTTTGTTCATAAATTCAATGATTCAAAATGTTTCTCTTCTTAAATCATTCTAATTTGGAAAGAAAATTTAGCATCACATCCTATCAATGCATGCTTGGACTCTATCTAATTACAATTACAATTTGCAATGGGTAATTGTTATCATCAGGAAGGAAATACATAAATTTGAAACGCAAAAGAGTTCAAACACAATTTGACACCAAACCGAATAAAATATCAGAAGAATTTCTATTAAAAAATTGAAGAAGAAATTCTTAATAAATTTTCTTACGATTCACTCGAAAAAAAAGGAAGGAAAAATATTTCGTAGCAACAATTAAAAAAATTATAAAACCCACCTTACAATCAATTTATTCACCTACATGAAGTTATTAATCTTAAAGATTTCTCTTTGTTCTCTTTGTAAAAAAAAAATATATAATTGCAAGGATAAAAATAAAAGAGTCACTCATTATAAGCTTTACCTGTGGTGTTTGCTTCGTCTTCAAATTAAAAAATATTCTTTTATGGTAAACTTAATTTTTTTGGTTTAATAGAAAAAAAAATATCCTTTTTCTTCACCAATTATAACTGAGAGTTAGAGAGAAAGAAAACTGCAGAGACTTATCTTAAATGTCAAAATAAATATAAAATATGTAAACAGATGTTTATGATAATTGTTGAAGAAGAAGAAGAAAACAAAAATACATCGAACGAAAAAATAAAATAAAAAAGGAAGTCTTGGGTCATCGTTAAAGGTCATATGGTATACATGGTAACTAATCATCAACTAATTAAATAGACAAGTTTTTTTTTATCTCTTCTTCTTCTTCTTCTTTATTTTCTTTGTCTTCTTCTTTATCTTCTTACAAATTATTCGTTATTTTTATTTTACAATATAATTATAAATAAATTGTCACCATATTATCATGTTGTTTGGGTTATATGGCATTTATTATTTTGCAAAATGTCAGTAGCGTCGTGTAAATAAAAAATTTTGATATTTTTAATTTTTTAATATGATCAAATAATAATCATAATATGATCAAATATGAATCATAATATGATCAAATATTAATCATAATATGATCAAATATTAATCATAATATGATCAAATAATAATAATAATATGATCAAATATGAATCATAATATGATCAAATATTAATCATAATATGATCAAATATTAATCATAATATGATCAAATAATAATCATAATATGATCAAATAATAATCATAATATGATCAAATAATAATCATAATATGATCAAATATTAATCATAATATGATCAGATATTAATCATAATATGATCATTATATGATTCGCCTGACCATAAAACTGTCCATATGTCCATATTTCTTTAAAAATATGATCACCATCATCAAATTATTTCTTTCAGTGTAAATTGTGAAAATTCTGTTTATTAATTTCTGAGACTTGTAGTAAGAAAGTTGAAATTTAAATGAAGATGTTATGTATAACAAAGAACGTTATAACATTATTACCTATTAACGTAAATTCTGAATCAATTATATCATCAGGTTTATTTAAACCACAGGATCTTATCGCAACTATATTTTTTCTATCGTACACCAATCTTTGACACCTTAAAGTTTCAATTTTTAAAATGGTAAAGCATGTGAGGAATAGTAGAAATTTTCTTTTCAATGGTTAATACTCAATAGACGGAACATTGTTATCGAGAAAAATTCTTAAAAAGGAAAATTTATAAAAAATACTTACCCCTCACTGTTTCATCCCGCACACGCTTATCCTAATGTATGAGCGATGATGGGTTGATTAAAATTGAAACATCATTGTCGAACAATTGTCAGTTTTGTATTTTTTATCGTTTTTGTTTTTTCTTGTTTTTTAGTTTTGTTTTATTTTATTTTGTTTTGTTTTTTTTTGATAAAAAAAAATAAATATATAATTTGGACATTATTTATTTGAAATTCATAAAGGAATTACTGTAAATAATATTTAATAAGATATAAGAACAACAACAACAACGAAGAAACAACAACAAAATAAACAAACAAACAAAATAAATAAAAACAACAACAAATAACAAACAAACCAAATAAACATCAAAAAAAAAATAGATAAGAAGAAGAATATTCTAATTTAATGTATGGATGCTGCTGCCGCTTCTTTTTTTTTTCCTTTTCAAAAGAAGAAGACTGTTTTTTTTTTTTTTTTGAACTTTTGCCCCTTGAGGGTATTTGATCCTAGATAAAATATAAATATTATTTTACATATATGAATTTTTTTTTTGTATTTTGTATTTTGTATACAATTCTTAATGGTTTTGTATCTATATACAAATGTGTGTAACAGACGTGGATTTAAAGGATTCTAAAAATATGAGACAAATTCCACTAAAAATTTCAATTAATTTTTTTTGTAAGAATTTATAAATGGTGAAATTTAATTTGATTGTCATAACATAAAAAAAAATGATTTCCGTTCATTTGTCTTCATCCATAAATTCATACAAAATCACTGATCATACTTTTCTATAGATTTAATTTATTATGTTCGTCTAACAAATTATTGTGGACCCACCTTAAAAATAGTAGATCTCGTCCCATGTTGGCCTAGTGTGAAAAAAGTGGACGTTAATATTAAGAGATAACTTAAAAAGTCAATAAAACAATCACTTGATACAAGTCAAGTACAAAGAGAAGAAGAAGAAGAACTTTAATGAAACATCTTCCTGAATTCATGTCTGTACAAATATTTCTGCGTATGTATATGTTAAAAAAAAATATATAATTTTTGTCGTTTATTTTTTACATTCAATAAAAAGAAAAAAAATACGATAAATAAATAATAACAACAACAACAACAACAACAATCTATAAGATGAAGACAAATTAATATAATACCAATTATTGTTATAATCATATCTCTCAGTTTGATCAACGGGGTCAAATTTTTCTTTTGATTCTCTGTCATCTTTTTTTTTTTTTTTTTGGGGGCAAAAGCAAAAAATGATTTCATTTTATAACAAAAACAAAAATAAAAAAAAATAAAAAATGTTTTCTTTGGACAAAATTTAATTTGTTCTGAAATGAATTATTTTGACCTTTTTGTGTTTTTTTTTTTCTTTTAATTTTGTTTGTTTCTGTTAAAAAAAAAAAAAGTTAACGTTTTTATAATTCTCACTCAGAAATTTGTAGACAATCATCTCGTTCACTTAAAAAATTAAAAATTATTGTTAATTGTAATGTAAATGATGCGGTTAAATTATGTTGATTGGTTTATATGGATGAATTGTAGGCGTTTAGTTGTAATATTTTTTTTTTTCTCTTTATTTATTTATTTATTTTTAATAAATGCGATTTGGTTAATTTTTCAGTTTTAAGTTTTTAAGTTTAGTTCATTAACCTAAAAGCAAACCGTGTATATCATCGCATCAACATTCTACCATTAAAATTTTACAATTTTTTTTTAAATGGACATATCGACATTAAAATTGTTCATCAATCATTTTTTTTTTTTTCTATTTTAAGTCTTTGATGTCATTACCTCCTTATACCTAACCTAGGTAAATGCAACAAAAAATTTATAAATAAATAAAAAATAATAACGTCTCAAGTTCTCGACCCTCAACCAAATAGAAAAAAAAATTTATTCCTCTACAAAAAAGAAAAAAAGAAGAAAAAACACAAAAAAACGGACGAAATCGTTTTGCTTTTGTTTGTGCAAAAAAAAAAAAATAAATTTGTGAGAATGACTAAATTGTGAATAATATACATGACATACACACACACACACACACACATACATTATATTATATAAAATTGCTTACAGCTAAAATAACTGGACATGAAAATTGTCTGTCGTTTGCAATAAATCACAAAAAAAAAATATTAAAAAAATAAAAACAAAAATAAAACAATCCCGGTGAACTTCCCAACTAACTATTTATTCATTCATTCATTCATTCAAAAAAAAAAACTAAAGTGTGTGTGTGTATGTGTGTGGGTAAATTTTGTGTGAATGTTTACTGGGGCCGTGTTTGGATATGCGACCGAATTATAACCAAAAAAAAAAAAAAGAAGAAAAAAAGTTTAATTCTTTTTTTTTTGTTGGCAAAATACAAAAAAGTAACAACAACAACAGCAACAACAACAACAATAACAACAACAATAATAATAATAATCTTTTTGGAATTTATTTCATTTCGGTTAAATTTGAATCGGTTGAATAAAAAAAAAAAAAATTGTTGTTTTATAACATGAATTGTTCCTTTATTGTTATTATTGTTGTTATTATTGTTATTGTTGTTATTGTTGCACTAATACATATATATGCACTGGATATTTTATTTTTTATGCACATTTTTTTTTTTTTTTGACAATTTCAATTGATGTTACAAATATAAAAATGGCAACAAAAGTCTTTAAAATTTTTAAGAGTTTTTTATTGTAAAATTTCAATTTAATTTGAATTAAAAGCTTTTTGTCATTTGTAAATTTTTTTTTGGGCTTCTAGTTGTGACTAGAATTCATTATCATTAATTAATTTTATATTGGCGACAATTATTTTAAATGCGATCTTTGAAATTATTTATTTTTTTCACTTCGTACAATAAAAATCTTTTTTTTTTTTAGAATTTTAAAACAAAAAAAAAAAAATAAATGAATTTTTTCTAATGGAAAATATTTTGTTTTAAATTTGTAAAATGTTACAAATATTTTAAAAGTTGATCAAGTTGATCAAGTTGTGTGCACGTGCGAGAATAAAACGAATGCACATCGGTCGGTTTTCTTTTTGTTTTCTATTTTACACGACTTTAGTAATAATATGGATACAAAGATTTATTTTTGTCTTTATACTTTTAAATTATTCTTTACTAATAAAATGTAAAATACTCTAATTAATCGTGTAATACGGAACATTTTTGTATACCTATTGGAACGTCTAAGTTCAGTTTTAAAATAATATTTATTAATGGAAAATTGAAACAATAAGTTACAATTGGGCGAATAATTGTTGATATGGGACTTTAATTTCAAATATGTAAATTCAAAATGTATTTGATGGAGGTTAATACATCACTGTTTTATTGCAATAACAATTATAACAATAATAACAATAATCATTAAAAAAAAATATGAATTAAAAAAAAAGTTCAACTAAAAAAGCGCCCAAAAAAAAAAATATGACAAATAAAAGCAAACAAAAAAGTTAATAATAAATTAGAACACAAAACTATTCTGCATTTACATGCATACGTTTGTGTGAAAGAAACAGCGAGAGAGAGAGAGAAAGAGAGAGAGGGTGAGGTTTTATAATCCCCCCACCCCTCGCGAGTAATGAATCAAAGTTATCCTTCTGTTTTCATTTTGTTTGAATTTTTATATATACGACGTATAATTTTGGTGAATTTAAGGGTTGCATCTATGTACAATGGGTTAAACATACATTTACATATACATATAGAAAAAGTACAATAAAAACGTATGTTTTTACTAATTTTCATGATATTTATTATTCGTTCACGGTTTGACTATTTTTTTTTTCTTTGTGCCGTTGTTGTTGTTGTAAGTTTATTTATTTGTTTGTTATTGTTGTTGTTGTTGTCAGTGTTCAACAAAATTGGGTGTCTCCACACAATCCTATATAAACTATTGTACATTTTTTCTATTGCGTATTTCAACTATATGTGTTTGTGTGTGTGTGTGTGTGTGTGTAATGTGTGTTTATGTAAAAGACATAAAAGGATGAGATTAAATTTATCCTGGTAAATATAAAAAAAAAAATGAAAAACAACAACAAAAATATAAATGTTTAAAGCAAGTGATGCCAAATATGGGTTTTGTTGTTGTTATATTTTTTTAAATATATTTTTACAAGAACAACAATAATCAAATGAGAGGATTTTGTTTTGGGAAAATGTGAAATAAAAAGTTGTCCAAACAGGAAATGAAAAACGAAAAAAAAAAAAAAACACAATGGCCCAAAGGGAAAAACGGAAGTTTTTTTTTTTATATATTTTGTTGTAATGTTGCTTTGGATATTGTCTGAAATTTTTATTCTGAATAATGTACTGTGTGTGTGTGTGTGCGTTTTTTTTTATAATTTCTTTTCCCATTTTTACATTTATTTTTGTTGTTGCGTTTTTCATGTAAATTTTTTTTTATTCTTATACAGAAAAAAAAAACAGCAAAATATAATTTAATTCGAGTTCAGAGTGCGAGGAAATTTTATCAGTGAAACAAATAACAATAATAACAAATTCCATTTTTTCTATTCAATCAGAAAATAAATAAAATTTCTAAATTCTATTGATGCTATCCGTGTTTCAATATATCGATTATCCGTGCGTTGTTTATCAACACAAAACACGATTAACTGATATCTAGATAGATTCATTAATCAAATATTTTATTATTCTCTTTCTCTTTTACAACATTTTACTTGACTAAATTCCCATCAAAAATCTATTCCCCAAATTTGTTTGTTTTGCTTTCGTTGTATTAAATATAAATTTCCTCCATTCCCCTATTTTCCTTTCTGTGAAAATCGTATCGTATTATATGAAATGAAATAGATTATCTAGAGAGAGGGAGAATTTAGGAGGTAGGAGTAGAAAGTATTTTTCGTGTGTGAAATTCAAGTCCCCAAGTGTACAAGTCTGTAATTACAAATCTGTTACTGGCACCATACTCTATAAAATCTAAAATATCCCCTCCTCATTCCATATAGAAAATCCAACCAGAAAAATAAAGAGAATATCTACAACTCTATTATTAGACAAATGTTGAAGTTGATTCGTTTAATAGAAAAAGGAAGATTAAATTAATTTTATATGAATTTCCATTTTTATTTGTTACAATTTTTTTTAAATTAAATAAAATTTAATTGGACAAAAATTAAACATTAAACAAAAATTTCAATGAAAATGTTGTTGAGATGAAGAAAAATTAATTTTTTTCCTTTGATTTGTGAATGTTAAAATTTATGTGAATGATCGAAGGTTTTTTCTATTTGTTTTTTTTTTCTCTCTTGGTTAAAATGGGGAGCCAAAAACAAACAATATATATATATATATATATATATGTACATACAAACATACATACACACACACACACATATATACAAATACCAAATATTCCTTCTATGGTTGATTCTCCTTTGGTTTCTCACATCAAAACTGTCGGATGTCGAATATCTCTAGGGATTAATATTGTAAGCGAAATATCATTTTGGGGATACGACGTGAATTCATATAATATAATACACACACACACACACACACACACACACACACACACACACACATACACACACATATAAATATAAATAAGTATAGAATATTTTTCCTCTTTTATTTAATAAAAAAAAGAAAATGAAGAAAGAGAAAAAAAATATTATCTGTTTTTTTTCCTCTCTCTCTTTTTTTTTTTTAAGAAATTCTTTTAAATTGAACATTCAATCTAAGAAAATGAGGGAAATTTTCTTGTAATAAAATTTTATTTCTTTCCTTGATTTTTGTGATATTTATATCCATTTTTTTCTTCTTCTTCTTCTTCTTCTTCTTCTTCTTCTTCTTCTTCTTCTTCTTCTTCTTCTTCTTCTTCTTCTTCTTCTTCTTCTTCTTCTACTTCTTCCACTCGTTGTTGTTGTTGTTATTGTTTATACATGTGTTCGAAAAGTGTAAATGAGAATCGTATATACATTGAATATAGGGTTGATGGTAGCAGGATGAAGAGGGGAACATCATTTTTATATATTTCAATTTATAATTTTTTTAAAGAAATTTCACGAAATTTTTTTTTCCAAAATCGATTAATGAGAATTTTCTGTTGTCGTTCCGAATTCCTTTTTGTCTTACGTTTTCTGACAGGTGAATAAAAATCATTACATCTTTTAATTGAATTTCTTTTTCTTTCCCTTAAAAAAAAAAAAATCATCGACAAAATCATAAAATTTTTGTTTTTTTCTTTTCTCTCGTTTAATAATAAAATCCAATAAATAATATTATGAAGAAGAGAGAAGTTCTCTGTATATAAATGTGTAGGTAATAATATTATGGAATGGAATGGAATGGAATAGACAATGATAATAATAAAAAATAATAAAACCTAAAACAAAAAAAAATCATACAATTTCGCTCATAAAACTTTTTTTTTTAACCGCGACGCGCGCGCGGAACACAAACAAAAAAAAAATTATGACAAACAAAAAAAAAAAAAAAAGAGAAGAAAAAAATTTATTTACGATCTAACTTTTTTTTTTTTTTTGGACCAATTCAAATAATAATAATAAAAATTGTGTTCAACAAAAATGGGGAAAAAAAAAAAAAAAACAAACCAACGAAAGAAGAAGAAGGAAAAATCGCACACGGACAACACACCAACCATTTTATTTTATTTTTTGCAGGATGTAATATTTAAAATGTTTGCAATAAATCACAGATAACTTTTCCAATTTAACTAACGTTTGTAGTCGCATTTCTTTTTTTCTCTCTCTTTTTTCCCGCTTTTCATATTTTTGAATGTTTATTTGTGGTTTCTGCGGTTCTCTATATGACTTTTTATAAGTATGATGTGATGTGTGTGTGTGGTGTAGCTTTTATGCCAATGTAAAGACTACTGGTTAAATTTTTCAATAACATAATTTTAAATTAAAAATATAAACTAAAAACAATTGTTGTATGTGAGATACAAAAATATTTTTAATTGATACAATTTTCTAATTTAATTTCTAAAATGTTTATAAAAACAAAATGAAATTAAATTGATAATATAATTTAAATTTGTAAAATATTTAAAAATCTACAATATTTTAATTTAGAATATTAAATCAATTAATTAATTATTATTTCAATTATAAATTTAATTAATCAATATAAATATCACAAACAATATTTTTTAATAGTTATGAATTGCAAAAACTCCTACAAAACTTATATTTTGTAAATACTACTGACATCTATTGGTTTCTAGCTATTTTATTATCCTTAAACCTAAAATTTTTAAATTAAGCTAAGACTCATATCACATTTTGTCAGCAATCAATTCAGCAAACACAAATATTTTTTTTCAGTTCAATGTCTCCTTTTTGTGTTCCGTACAATAAATTTCGTGAGTCTTAGCTAATATTCGTTTTTTTTAAAAAAAAAAAAATTGTTAACAGTTATATAGTTAAAAAGTTATATATATATAATTAATTAAGTATTCGTAGTATCATTAGTAGTTCCATTAGTTAGCCCAGCTAAATAAACTCTCAAAAAATGCAAATTGTTTGGATTTGTTAGTACTGTGGAAAATTAAAAAAAAAGTGAATTGCTCCAGGACTTTTTAACTTTACTTTTATTTATTCTACTTTATTTCCATTTTCAATTGTTATTCCTAGAATTTTTATACAAAAACCTTGCAACGCTGTAAAATATGTTAAATATATTTTGATTTCAAAAATATTACAAAACAGTTGAAAAACCATCTAGGAAAATTCAAATAACAAAAGTGATGAATGAATTTGTTGTCCACTGAATTTATGTAGAAATTGTGTAATATTGAATTAAAATTTTCATTTTTTTATAAGAATAATTTAAAATACAAAATTATAATGAGAGGATAAAAAATAATTAAATGTTTAAATTGATAATGAAAATGATTTTATAATATGATTTTATATTATTTCTTTATATGTATTAAAATATAATTAAATATTTTAAACAAAATATAAATATTTATATAGTTGAAAAAAATAAAAACAAATTTTATTTTAATGATGATCTGTAATTAAAATATCATTTTTAGTCACATTAAATGACTCAATAAACACATAACGAAATTTTTAAATATTCAAAATCATTATAATGTTGTGTAACTGATTATCAAAGTTAAAAGTATTTAGTGCATATAAATTAAATCATACAACTGTTAGAATATTACATCTGAATTATTATTCCCTATTTTAAAGATAAAATTTTGTTTTAATTTATTGATTTGTTGATTTGATCAAAGAAAATTTCAATTAATAAGAATGAGAATAATAAAAAGTTTTACATTATTTCTCGTTATCATGTTTGTTGTTTTTCAACATATTAATACAGTAAGTACAATCAAATGCAGTTTGACACAAAGAAAAGACAATTTAAGGACCAAAAGATGAAATGACACTACAGAGTACAAGATTTCGTCTGTTCTTTTAGCTTTTTTATAGTTTAATTAATTACTAATACTTAGACTAAGTCAATTAAACCTAATAAACCATATAAATTTAACAAATACAATTTAATGTTACAGAAAACATTCTTTGACATTATTCCTGAGAAAGTGTTGTGTGATGAGTACGATCCAAAATTATGTTTGAATAAATTTTGTAATGTTACACTCAAAAGCAGAAATGATCGACAATTGAATATTGGATGTAATTTGGCAAAACCAATGAACAACATGATGGTTAGAAAATTTTTACATAATTATTTAATAAATGAAAAAATTATAAGAAATATTGACTTTTAACAACAAAACGTCTGTCGTAAACTTTTAATATATTTATTTTTAATCGTGGTCCAAATTGGGCTATAACTATAATTGTTCATATTATTTTTTGAATCTTTCGTAAAAGGAATTTTTTTTAAATTTTACATTTACATAAATGAAGATAATTATAGCATCAATTTTAATTGGTACACCTTAAAGCATATTTCAGTTTACAATTTACATAAAAAATTAAAGATTAAATATTTGTGTAGCTATTAAAATTGTATAAAGAATTAAAATTATATTGTATATTTAGGAAGGACGTCGTGAATGTATTTCTTTAATTTTTATTTATCTTTGAGCTCATTATTACACTTTGTATATAAATAATTAAATAATTCTTTAATATTTTACAGATAAGAATTGTTGTTTATTATAAATTTACAACTTATCAAAAATTTCTAATTGATACAACTGAAAACTTTTGTGAATATATGAAAGGAATAAGTAAATCACCAGCGTTTGATTATATTTTTTGGGAATTTAGAAATTTTACAAATTTTGATCATCCCTGTCCATTAGAGGTAAATCATAATAATTTTTATAAAAAGTTCATATTATGTTTCATTATTCTAAATAATTCTTTTGTATAATTAATTTAGAAATTTTTCTGTTATTTTTTTAACTTAAATTTGTTAGAAATTTTTCTGCTATTTTAACTTACATTTGTGAACAGATCCCCAATCAAACTCTTATAATTTTATATATAAAATAATAAACATAATTTGTTGTAGGGTGCAATGACGTTAACAAAATTTGTAATGAATACAACAAATTGGGCACATATTCCCAGTGGAAGATACAGAATGGACTTATATTTTCTTGAAAAGGAACATAATATAATAACAGCCCAATTCTTTTTTGCTATAAAACCAAGAGGTGCTTATCAATTGGGAATGGGATAGATAAGTCAGGACACCAAAAAAAAAACATCCAAAAGATTTAATGAGGAATGAATTTTATTAAGCGCAATTTTAGGAAATTTTTTATTTTAACACAAACAATCAAAATTCAATACAGGATTAAAATTAATTAAACTCTTAATAAAAAATTATCAAACAATTAAATATGTTCTTTTGTGTTAATCCAAATTATTAATAAATAAAATAAAACGACGAATAATTTTCTGTTTCCTAATGTTTTGAACTTCAATCATTGGGATGTATTATTGTTTTAAAGAATTAGATATTCATTATCACTAAATAGATGACAGACAAAAAATAAATTATCTGCCAATTCCTCCATCCTTGTGTAATAAAATTACTATTCCTTTGATTTAATTTGATTATCGTCTAGCATTCTTGTGTTGTCCTATAATTACTTGAAGTAAACGTATCTCAAGCTCACCTGATATTCGTAAAAACTTAATCATCGTGGATTATATCCATTTTCATATTGTCGTATTAGATTACGGATTAGGTTACGTTTATGCCACTTTTTTTGAAATGAAACAGGTATAATTTGTTTGATGTTTAACAATTTTATTTACTTTTATGTTTTTAATTTCTTCTCTAACCAAAATAATCTAATATTCATCAACTTAAATTCTAGTGCATATAAATTATAAAAATTCATCAATAAGTATAATAAAATTACTTCAGCCCATTGGAATTACATAAATCCCTCTTGATTTTGATGTAAAATAAATTAGAGCTTTCACTATAAGGCTTGTGTTTCTCATTAAAGTAATGTCCATGCGATATTGTCCATTTGGTATAAGTGGCCAATCATCTGTTGCATTTTTAAAATCAAATTTTCTTACAAAAATTTTACCCTGTTAAGATTGTAAAAGGAAATTGTAAATTTTCTATAAGAAATATTTATAAAAAATAAACAAAAACTAGACAAATATTGTTCTCATCTCAATCTTTTATAGAATATAAAAAAACTTACTTGTATTGGGCAAGGATGATCAAAATTTGTAGAGTTTCGAAAAATTCCAAAAACATAATCAAACACTACAGATGGAGCTTTACCATTTTGATAGTCACAATAGTCAATAAGTGCATCAATTAAAAAAACTTTATAAGTTTTAAACTTGTAATTTAAAGTCATTCGTATCTAACATAAATACTTAAGAAATTAAAATCTTAATAAATTTCAATTAATAAATTAGAATGTACCTTGAAGTCATTTACAGGTTTTGGAAAATCACATTGCATATTCACATATCTGACATGTCTACTTACAAGTGTTATATTACACATTTTATTTAGACACAAATTTGGATCATACTCATTACAAGAAATTTTATCCATTGTTACATCAAAGTAAGTTGTCTGTAAAAATACATAAATTATATTTAAAAATATATAATAATTCTTGAATGTTGTTTAAAATTATGTTTAAATAAATTAATATGTTTTAATTGTATAATATGTAATTTAGAATTTAGAATCTCCAATACAGTACGCAACAATATTTGTTGAGAACATCTGAGAATTTTCCATTAATTTAAGAATGTGACGAGAACTATTTACATAAATATTTATCTTTTGATTAATTAATTAAATTACCGAAAATTAAATTTTCTCATTTTATTGAATTTTCCATGAATATTTTGAATTGAACATTTTAAATTTATAATATAAATTTATTAACTTTACAATTGATTGTACTTACTGTATCAATGGGTGAAAAAACATGAAATATTATAACGAGAAATATTGTAAATCTTTTCATTATTTTTAGTTAATTAATTTAATTTTTTTTTTTTGAATTAATAAAATAAATAAATAAATAAAAGATCTGTATAAGAATTAATTTATTTTTAATTTTTTTCTTATTTATTTTGTAATATTTTTTATTATCAAACCAAAGTGCGTACAGTGCAATTATTAAACTACAATATTTTAAAATTTGTTTTTTAAAACACGACATACTATTAAATTTAACATTGATAACCAATTTTATAAAAAATTAATGAATATAAAATTATTTGTGTAATTGCGCCTGTATAATTGTTACTAAAAAATGATATAAATCAGTCCAATAAAATGTGTTTATATTTTTTTTAGCTTAATATTTATATTTTGTTTAAAATTTTTAATTACATATACTATTTATGAATATACGTGCGTATTATTAAATGTTTTTTCATTATTAATTTAAACATTTAACTATTTTTTATCTTCTCATAAATTTTTTTTACTTTACGATTAAATAATTTTATTAAATTAAACTGAAATCAATTATGAAGTTTATACTCGTAAATTTAAGCATAATACTGATAGATATCATTTTATGCTAGTTTGGTTACAAAATATTGTAAGTTTTTAGATATTATGTGAGAAGTGGTTTTCTGTTGTTTTCATTGTAAACAGAGTTAACTTTTTTACGGTCTCGTATAGCGTTTGTCTCTTACAGCGAGCGAGAACTATTAACAACATTTTGCAACCCAATTTGCTTAAAAAAATTTCAAATTTCTGCATTTTTAAAACAACCGCGATTTCTCATATAAAATCTACCGATACAGGATTTTAGGGAGGCATAAAAATGAATTAATCGAACTTTTTGAACGAAGTCAACTGATTTACTTATTTTCTTCCGATTCATATTTTTTTATTTTGATATTTTATATGTACGTTGGAATTTGATTTTCTTTTAGGTTTTCCAATTTTATTGTTTTTGATATTTTAACAGAAATTAATTTTTTTTTTGTTTATTATTTTTTTTTTTAAAGAAATTTTTTGACTCAGCCTGTACTTCTGCTATTTTCCATATCAGCGGTTCTCAAACTTTTTAATTTTTATACCATATGGAAAAGCGCAGCAGCGCGGCAATGTATAATTTCATATTTTCATTTCAGTGGCTAAAGATTCATTGAACTGAAATATTTGTTTATTAAAATTATGGAACTTAAATTAATTTTTAACTTCCAACGTCAAAATTTATGATTCTATAGTTTGACAACAACCAAATTGAGGTGAACATGTGCGAAAATTTAACATTGGCTATCAAGTTGGAACTTGTTTTTGAATAGAATAGAATAATTTTTTTAAGTTATTAGTTAATTAACGTGCTTTTTCTATTCTATTAAGATATTTCACATAAGCTGTCGTACTTGTTATGTACATATGTAAGTATATTAATTATATATAACCAATATTAAAATTTAGTACAATAATTACCGATTTAATAAGAAATTCTATTTTATTCTATAAAATGTTAAAAAACGTGTTAAATTTTTGTATTCTGAATTTAATAAAAGAAATATAACAGGATACATAATTCTTTGTTAGGGATATCTCTGCCATTATCGTACTAGGTAGAATTTTGTTATTTTTTTTTTTATCTTTATAGCATCATAAAACCTTCGATTTATTTGTAAAGGACAATAAATAAAAGAATATTATAGAATGGTTAGAAACTATTGTTTGAATTTTAAATTCTAAAAAATAAAATTTTATTATTTTAAAAATATTTTATAAAATTTTATTATTTTAAAAATATTTTATAAAATTTCTGAGAAATATTAGGTACCTAATTTAGTTTTACCTATAATTAAGGTTTTTCCTATATTTTTTTATAACCGTTGTTGGACGACGAATCCTTCTACCTTTATATAATTTCTTAGAATTTACAAAAAAAAGAAAGAGAAAAGAAACTGACTTAAAATAATTTTGATATTTAATGTTTCAGTTATAATTTGAATGCCTGAAGAGCAACATCTCATCTGAAAAGTATAAAGTTTCAATTTAAAAGATGTGAATATTTTAAAAGTTAAAAATAAAATAAAATATAATACTCATCGACAAAAAAAAAAGTATTAAAAAAAATGTGAAAACTTATTAAGATTTAGAATAAATTAAAGTGAAAATAATTTTTTCTAAAATAAATTTAAAACAATTCTAAATATTGTTTTTCGATCAACGAATGTTTTATGTTCCATCGAAAGTGTTAAAATTACCAACTTCTTTATCAAAAGTTGTAGTTTGTGTAATTAATAAAATAATTTTAAATACAAATAGGAAATTAAATTTCCGTGAACTTTAAATAATTCGACAACGCTTAGCACACATTGCAATTTTAATAGAAAAAGTTAAAAAAAGAAAACAATTTAAAAAATTAATCAAAAATTGAATACAAAAAATGTATACAATGGAATATAAGTGTTTACACTGCAAAGTTAAATCAATAAATTAGTTTTGAAATTTATTATTTCCAATAAACTTATGGAATTGTGAGTTTATTTTATATGTGAAATATGGGGATCGAGATTAAGAAAAAAATCTATAACAACCAGAAGAAATTGGAACAAACAGCTATATAGAAGCCGCAGAAAAATTCAAAATGGATGACTTACAACAGGATGGAAGAAATTAAAGCAAACATCTATGTAGAAGCCGCAGAAAAATTCAAAATGGATGACTTACAACAGGATGGAAGAAATTAAAGCAAATTCAAAATGGATGACCAACAAGGACATATAATGTATAAGGTATTTTTAAAGTTAAGAATTATTAATTTATTTGGTAAATTAATCAAAAAGAAAATGTCGATCTAAAATTTTAATAATTATTTGAAACTTATAAAGTAATTTAATCAAAGTAATATAAAAATGGTCAAAGATTGATCAGATCGTCAATAATAAAAAAAATTATACTCCATTTTGTATTTAAAATATTTAATTGATTAAGAAATTAATTCAAAGAAAAAAAAATCATTTTCTTGATAACAAGTAATATTAATCCGTCAATTTACATTTAATAAGTCCAATAACAATATGAAGTTAAAATGAAAATTCGTTTTTTTTTTGTACATCGCTTGCCGTAAAAGGCATAATATCTTGAATATCTAGTAAAAGATAATGAACAATGATTTTATTGCATATATTTTTTTATCTTTAACTAATCAACATATTTCCATAAAGAAAATGGATTCCTTATTTTATTACGGCGTTTTTCAACAAAAACCAAAATTAAACGAAAAAAATGCGGCTTAGTCACAAATTTAAGATTTTTATTTACGCTTGCGTGTTCCGAAAGTTACCCATTTTCTTGAATAAAACAAATAAAAGCGTATCATTCTTTCTTCTTCTTATTTTACTTTTTACACTATTTTTATTTAGATAATAAAATTCTGGGCAACACACTGCGCGTTCCTCTGTCTTTTTACTACAACTATTTGAAAATGTTTTCTATCTAAAATTTTTCTAATCTAGTCAATCGTAAATTACAGCTAAAACGAAATAATAACAATCCTGGGAGAGCCACATTTCTTTTAAATCAAATAAATTCATGAATATGAAAATTATGCGTTTCTAAGAATTAGCGTATTATAACTAAAGAATTTTAATACGCTAAAAGTTCCACTTTTCTCATATATGACAACTATTTCAGCTTATTTTTTTAGTTTAAACACAAAGTACCTAATCTTAACTAATCTTATTGGAAATGCTTTGTTAAGTTACTAACCCAATACCAAAGGATATATAACTTATAAGATCGAGAGAGGATGCGGGGTGTATTATATCAAAATTAAAAATTCGAAGTTTGGAATAAATTCGCGATATAAAACTTTATTAGAAGGGTTGAATCAATAAGAAAAAATAAATAAAAGGATGCGTAATAATTAACTTTAAAAATGTCTGTTAAGTGACAATGATCATATACTTTTCTTTCTAATAAATTAAAAGGTTTTTCGCAAATATGACATATGTACTTGAGATTTTCTAAATATCTGTTCATCTTTTCTGGACATATTTAATATGGAATATTTGTTTTGTTTAATAACCGACCGAATTTATATGCTATTTTTGTTATTTCTGAAATAAACCATTTGGCATAATCAACACCAGAATATGTTTTAAAAGTTTTTTTTTTAATTGGTAAAAAATTTATATTTCTTTTCATGATAACAACCGTTATGATTACATACTTATTTTTATCTTAATTTTACAAGCCGACGCTTTTATAATTAGTTTATTCTATTCTTATTTTATAATGTTATTTTCTATTTCTTAATTTAATATGCTTAGTATCTAATTTGAAAAATAATTATTTTTTTATTTATTTGATCATTTCTTATAATTATTAATTATTCTACTTAAAACTAAACCCTACTTACATGCTAACTTAACAACCTAAAATAAATATTTATAAAAAACAAACAAAATTTAAAAATTTTATTTGTTTATTTATGTATGTATAATTTTTTTTTTTTAACTAAATTTTATTTAATTTCTTAAGCAGAAGATTGTTTTGTTTTCAACAGAGAGAGAAAGATACGGAGAAACATGAAAGGAAGAATATAACTTAGCTTTTAAGCGATAGAGAATGCGGGGTGTTTCAAAAATCAAATTGAAAAACTAAAAGATACTCATCAGAAATTGTAACAACATAATTCTCTTTTGGTTTTAAAAGTTGATAATCTTGAATCATAAGAACATTTCAAATAATATGCAACTTTCATGGGAACATGTTCTTGATATGCTTGACCCATCAACGGCATTTTAAAGAATTAGCGTTATTGTAACTAAAGAATTGTAATACGCTAAAAGTTCCACTTTTCTCATTTATGACAACTAATTCTCTTCCAAACGTTTTTTTTTGATATAATTTTATATATATACAGTTTAACAAATTTCGGAATATTATTCGATATACATAGTTGATTCAGTAGATCCATGTTTTGTCGTTTGTCATTTTTAAAATTTATTATTAATATTTTGTCATTTTTAAAATTTATTATTAATATTTACCAACGACATTTGATAGGGATTATTTTCACTATAGTTTAATGTATCAAATTTAGATAAATTTGCTTTGATCATATCGTATACATCGTTTTCACTTTGTATATGATAAATGAAACTATCTGTATCCGTATACATTAAACGAAGCTCGTGCTTAGTCGGATATCCTTTTTTCATAAACTCATAATGAAAATCATACATATAAGTTTTTGAAAGATCTAAGATGGAAAACCCTACATAAATCGGCTTATTAAGAGTTACAATTATTTTATTCATTTCTATGGCAACCAAATTTTCATCGAATATAGAACTACTATGAAAATTTGGTTTTTTTTATATCTTCTCTTTATCCTTCGGACACCATACTAATAGTGTCGTCTTAGATTTTAGTAAGTACTAAGCATAACATCTAATTCCTATTCAATATTCCCCAATTAGTCTAGACTTTCCCTAAGCTAAGTAGTTAGTATTTTTTAGTTATTATAGATCTTAAATATGTTATGTTAGTATTGTTATTGCCAACCGATCTTTGTTCTTTTGTTTCTCATTTTCTCGAGAAATCTGTAAAAAACCTTTAAAGTTCCTTCTAAGGTTTTATATACTATTTTCTGTTTCTGTTTGTGTGTAAAGTTAAAGACTTTGAAGAAGTCTTCACTAATTTTTGGCATAGTGCCTCTTGCTCCAATAATGATTGCCTTATTGAGTACCGGTTTATTGTTATATTTCTGTGATACTATACTATTGATCGGTTTGTACTTGTTCGCTTTAAATAAATATATAGGAGTGCTCTAACGTGTGATTTCCTCTCTCATAAGTGATTGCTAGATCAATGATATAAACAGTGTCAACGGTTTCGACAACTATGTCAGGCTTATAAAGCTTTTTACCGGAATCATAGAATCTATTTTCCACTTTGAGATTCACAACCAAATGGTGTTCTCTTAGAACATTTCCTATTAATTTGAGAACATTGTCGTGTCTTCTACTTATGATATCTGTAAGTCTTCTATATGATTGTAATACGTGTATTTGTGACTCTTTATCGTTCCCACAAATTCTACACAACACTTTGCCCTCTCTACCCCTTTGAATGTTAAGGCGTACAGGGAGATTATTGCATCTCGCTTTGATTAAATTGATGTAGTCATGATCTCGCAACGTAGTATGCTGTCCATGAATCCACCAATTCTTCAACCGGTCGCATGAGATTTCTATTTTACCCCGACTTGAGGTTCGCCTTCCGAAACATAATTTTCGAGACTCAAACTCTCGAAGGGTATTATTATTATTATTATTATTATTCCAAATCAATCGTGCCATCAAAATTGAACAGATCCCCGACATCAATCTCTTTCAGAGTCTTTTCAAATTCTATTAATGGTGTTTTTACACCATTCTGCATTTACTTGTATATATTATATTTCCTTCCGTAACTGATGATGATAAGTGTAGATTACTTATATCATTGCTTATTATGATGACTGGTAACCTTTATTGCCAGGTCACCCTCCATGTTCATAGTTGCAATCGTGCTCTCATCCAGCACGTCAGCCATCCTGCGGGGTAGAAAAAATGTCCCGCAGTTTATATCTACAACGATCTAAAAAAAAAAAGGGATAAAAACTCCGCAGTTTTCAAGAGTGGAAAATAAGAATAATTTTAGGAATTAGCGTTATTATAACTAAAGAATTGTAATACGCTAAAAGTTCCACAATTCTCATATATGAGAACTATTTCGGCTTATATCAATTTATCAATAATAAAATACATAGAACTATCAAAGTAACACCAGTATCTGTTAATAAACAAAACGAAGATTTTATTCTACGAACTGTTTATGATAAAGTACAAATCATCAAAACAAAAATTTAATGTATGTACGAATTAGTAAATATAAAAATATATTTGATAAGGGATATACTGTAAACTGGACTACAGAAATATTTAGAATTACACATACACAAAAAAAAACTAATCCTGTTACATATTTACTAGAGGATTATGAAAAACAACCAATTTCTTGTGATTTTTATGAATATGAAATACAACCGGTAAAATATCATGATTATTATTTAATAGAAAAAATTATAAAAAACACTAAAAATAATTCATATTATATTAAATGGCAAGGGTTAAATAAAACTCTATTTTATTTTATGTTCTTGAGCGATCTTCCTTGCAACCTTTTTGGCTAGATTTATTATTATTATTATTATTCCAAATCATCGTGCCATCAAAATTGAAAAGATTTTCCACATTAATCTCGTTCAGAGTTTTTTCAAACTCTATTAATGGTGTTTTGACACCATTCTTCATTAGGTAATGACTGGTGACCTTTATTGCCAGGTCACCCTCCAAGTTCATTGTTGCAATCGTGCTCTCATCTAGCACGTCTGCCATCCTGCGGGGTAGAAAAAATGTCCCGCAGTTTAAATCTACAACGATCTAAAAAAAAAAAAAGGGATAAAAACTCCGCAGTTTTCAAGAGTGGAAAATAAGAATAATTTTAGGAATTAGCGTTATTATAACTAAAGAATTGTAATACGCTAAAAGTTCCACAATTAATAAACAAAACGAAAATTTTACTTTACGAACTGTTTATAATAAAGTACAAATCATCAAAACAAAAATTTAATGTATGTACGAATTAGTAAATATAAAAATATATTTGATAAGGGATATACTGTAAACTGGACTACAGAAATATTTAGAATTACACATACACAAAAAAAAACTAATCCTGTTACATATTTACTAGAGGATTATGAAAAACAACCAATTTCTTGTGATTTTTATGAATATGAAATACAACCGGTAAAATATCATGATTACTATTTAATAGAAAAAATTATAAAAAACACTAAAAATAATTCATATTATATTAAATGGCTAAGGGTTAAATAAAACTCTATTTTATTTTATGTTTTCCCACAGCAAACTCAAAAATTAGAAACAAATTTTATTCTTTTTTTTTTTTTCAAAGAAAAAAACTTTTATTTTCTATATCATTTTTTTTTTTGGGATTTCATTACATCAATTTAAGCGTTTCAAAAAAGAAATTTCAATCTTACATACACTTTAATATAAAGACATTTTTTTTTTGATAAATAAAGAGCATTTTTCACATTCAAACTTTTTCTTCAATACTGAATCTTTTTTACACTATATGGCATCTGTCTACTCAATCTGCTGTCTACAGATCTCATACTTGAGTATGACTGCTCAAGTAGTGTTACATATCCTGACTGTTCAACATTGATAGGACTATATCTAATATCTGGTACGAGTGAGATTAGATCTGGCATTTCGTATAATTGCCCGTCACTAAGTGGTGTTTCTTCTGTTGCTAGTCGGCTTGGTCTTGCCGCTGGTTTCTCTTCCTGCCTCTCCAAATGTGGTGGCGGTGCGGTAAATTAGTATGGCTTGCAAATTGATATTTACAATTTTCACATATAAATTTTCTACTTCCACGGAAATCTTTTATCCATAGTTTCAAATCATTATTTATTTTATTTATAAAGTGTCAAAACCGTGATGGGCTGGGGTTGCCCATCCCCGTTAACCAAGGTTCTGTCTAGCAGAGATCTTAGCTTTCCCCTTTCTACCCTCCCCGACTTGAGACTTTGTCTCCCGAACTTGAAATTTCGGGACTCAAACTCTCGAAGGGTAAAGTTTGGAGATTTTGGTTGTTGGTTTTGTGTATGTGAAAGGAAGGGGATGTTGGGATTGTCCGTGAGAGTGAGTCCCTATAAAAACCTTTGTTTTTTATATGTTGGTCATATTGGAAATTTATCTGATTTTATTGGAGATATCCTAATTCAACTGCTATTTATTTTGTAATTTCGAGAGAGAACGCGAGATTATTTGTGTATTAATTATTTTGGTATTTATAACGCGATTTTATTTTAATTAATATGTAATTATTAAACTAATTAGAAAAGTAACTAAATTATACATGACTATGTTGTATTAAATCGGGCTATTTTTCTTGAGATATTAAAAACGTAAAATTATTTTGATATGAATGACTTTCTTTGATTAATTTTACCGGTTGACATGACGATAAATTTATGATTAAAATTTTCTTTCTTGATTGGTCTATGATGTTAATTTAAATTTTCTTGTGTGCGCTATATATTAAATCTTACTTGGTGTCTTATGTTTTAGGTTCACTTTTTTATCTATCTAATTCACTTTTCCACTTATGTGTCTTTTTCATAATTTTTCTATCTTTTTGAATTGATTCTTTTTCTTTATTTTCTTCACTATGTATTTTTAAAATTTACCTCACTCTATAACGAATATTTTGCTATTAAAATTAATAATAAAAAAATCAATCATTTCCGTGCATTTTATTGACGGAAAATCTATTTTCATTCCAAAACAAACACTTGTATAACCATTTATTAAATAATATGGTAACAGATAAAAATATTCTTCATTTATTTTCGATTTTTTTAATAAATGTGGCATTATTTTATTTGCCTTAAAACTTAAATATCGGACTTCAGATAAATCTGCCCCTTTTTCATATCTTGACCCTGTATTTCCTTGGGTTTCGATAAAATTTACATTATTCTTAGTCACATATTGCTGACTTAAGCTTATTAAAGCTTTTTTTTCTCCTTCAGATGAAATGTTGAAGGGTAAATTTTTATATATCATAAATTTAAATATTTTGTTCAACATATTTAATAAAATTATTTAGGAAATCTCTTAAAGATATTTCCTGTTCTATATAATATTTTGGAATTATATTTAATTCCTTTTCATTTTTTATTTCTTTATACCATTCTAAGGTATTTGTTTTCTCATCATTTATTGTAGTCATGATAATTTTCTTGTTTTCCAAATCATTTTGATTTGGAGGCAAAATTTTTATTATTTTTTTATTTGCCCAAATTTATTTTATTTCTTTTTACTTTGTCAGATTTATTAAGATTTATATTTTTCATACCACGCGTTACGTTGTTAGTCATTTTTCAAAAGCACGTCTAAACTGATTAAAATAAAACTTTGGAATAACTGCAAAGTTTGTTGACTTCCGGCATCTTCGTTTTAAATTTCACACTGAACCATAATTTCTCTCTCTGATTGGCTTAATAAAATGCTTTTCTGTAATTTAGTTTCTTATTAGTTTTATTTTTTATTTTATTTTCATCAATTGAACTTTCATCTGATTGTTGTTCAATTGTATTTTTATAATCAATGTCCATTGATTCATTTAAATCTTCTTCAAGGTACATTCCTTGAAGATTTTCTAATATTAAAACTGATTCAGTTTTTTCAATATTATGAATTTCTATTGATTCTTCATTTTGATCAATTATTTCTATTGATTCAATATTATTTACATTTTCTGTTGTTGTTATTCTACAACAAACAACATCATATTTGTAATTAATATCTTTTATGTTTTGTTGTATAACATTAACAAGATTCTCTATTGAATTTAATTTTAATAAAATAGCAGTGCCATTTCCACACGCTTTTCCCAATTCATTTCTTGAATGGGAATCAAAATAATAATAATATATAATATTATTTATTTCTTTTTTGAAAATTGCTACTGACAGACCAAATCTAGTTACAATCATATGATTTCTATTATTATTTAAAAACTAATTCACTGAACCATCTTTATTGAAAATAAACCTTCTAATGAAACAAAAAAAAATTAACTACACTGAAACGAGAGAGAAAGAAACAGAAATAAACGGAAAAAATAAAACTTTGCTTTTAGAGAACGCTGGGTGTTTCAAAAATTGAAAGAACGGAAAAAAATAAAAAAATGGTTAGAAAATCGAAAATTTAAAAAATAAAAGAATTAAATCAATCGAAAAATTAGAAAAACAATGTTATTCTGTCTAACATAGTAACATAAATGTTAAACATATCATCAAATGACCTTACGTCATAAACTACATTAAATGTTTTATTTATTAAATTTATTTTTGGCAGAACTTGGTTTGCTGCGATATAACCATCTTTTGGTTTAATTCTTAAACGATCAAATGATTCTTTATAAATTTCGGTACCATAGATTATGATTGCATTCATAATTTGATTATTCCATTCACCATCATGAATGAATGTATATAATAAAGCTGTAACGGCTATAGCCTGCTTTTACGCAGTTAATTATTTCAATAATTCTATTACTAGTTCTTCTTCTAGTATTTTGAGCAATAGGGACATTATTGTCGCTACCGCCTCTTAAATTATTTAATTTATTTATTTCTATGTTGTCTTTAAAAAGACTTTGTTTTATTATTTATTTCTATGTTGCCTTTAAAAAGGCTCTTTGTTTTTATATTATTCATAATAATATTAAAAAGGCAGTTTTTATTTTTGCCGTTTATTTTTATATTTTTATTTTGGTCAACCTTGTCAGTTGAGTTACGCTTATTATAGTTATCGGCGCTGTCCTGAGTGTTGTGTTGGGGGTGTCTGTTTCTACAAAGGATAAGAGTGCAGTTGATCCGGTCCGTATTGAAGGTATTCCTTTTGTAGTTTTGATTTTGGAGTCAATCTCTCTTATAACTACTTGGACTTGATTCCATAGATTTGCAGAGTGCTGCAATCTACTACCTAATGCATCGTTTGCCTTGTTTTAATGAATTTAAAGATGCCCCATTTTTTTTGGGTACATTGGCCTTGTTTTAAGGACTTTTTGCCTTCTCTGAAGGAGTTTTTGCCTTTAAAAAGGCAGTTTTTCCTGAAAAATAAACACTCACCACCACCACAATTCACTAAAACGCACGACATAATTAATAAAATAATTAATAACACAGAAAATAATAACACACACAATGAACAACACTGGTTTTTTGTTTGACAGAATTTGTTTTTTTGTAGAACCATCTACATTTTTAAAGAATAATCCATTAGAAGCTAAGGTCGTGAACATTTGGAACATAGCGACCACGCTAGTTCCAGTTTTATCGCCCTGTTCTTGAGCGATCTTCCTTGCAACCTTTTTGGCTAGATTTATTATTATTATTATTATTCCAAATCAATCGTGCCATCAAAATTGAAAAGATTTTTCAAACTCTATTAATGGTGTTTTGACACCATTCTTCATTATATAATGACTGGTGACCTTTATTGCCAGGTCACCCTCCAAGTTCATTGTTGCAATCGTGCTCTCATCCAGCACGTCAGCCATCCTGCGGGGTAGAAAAAATGTCCCGCAGTTTAAATCTACAACGATCTAAAAAAAAAAGGGATAAAACCTCCGCAGTTTTCAAGAGTGGAAAATAAGAATAATTTTAGGAATTAGCGTTATTATGACTAAAGAATTGTAATACGCTAAAAGTTCCACAATTCTCATATATGAGAACTATTTCGGCTTATATCAATTTCGTGTCAACCGTGATGGCCATCCCCGATGACTGAGACTCTGTCAAACAGAGGAATCAGCCCTTCCCATTTTACCCTCCCCGACTTGAGGCTCGCTTACCGAAACATAATTTTTCGGGACTCAAACTCTCGAAGGGTAAAGATTGGGAACTATCTTCGATGGAGTTGTAGGGTTTGAAGGAAAAGGGATTATGGATGTGCCAGTGAGAGTGAGATAGTCCCTTGAGATATGAGTATATTGAGACATGAATCCTATTAGAGAGCTATCTAATCCTATTTGAAATTTCTTGCTACGTTATTGCCTAATACAAATGACATATCGACAATTTAGTTTATTTTAATAAAATTGACTATTTAGTTTATTTTAATAAAATTGACAATTTAGTTTATTTTATGTTTATTTTAATAAAATTGACAATTTAGTTTATTTTTTACATAAATTACATTTTGTAATTTTATAATTTTCTAAATTAAATTGTAGTTCAACACAATTTTTTAATATTTTCATTTTTTTTCCTTTTTGTGAATTTTTTATTATTTCACGTAATTCCTTTAATAAATTAAAATATTCTTTCATGTTTATATATTTTATAATAATCTTATAGAATTCTACTAGAATTTCTTCTATATTTTTATAATTATTTACTTCATAATTATCATTTAATAAATGCATATTACTAAATGTATAAGTTGTTATTACTTTGAAAAGAACATGTAAGTTCAATTCATATTTCTTTAAATTTTCTTCAGACATGACGATTTTATATTCGTCATTCTTAATTCTTCTATATGAAATAATTATTTTTACTTTAATAATTTCATCATGATAATCTTCATATTTTTCACCATATTGTCCTGGATTCATATTCACAAAAATAGTATTTTCTTTTTTGTCTATGAATATTTTACCAACTGCGAGAAAATATTCTTCAATATTATTTTTTATTTTATAGATTTCACCTCGGAAATCTTTTATCCATAGTTTCAAATCATTTTTTATTTTATTTTCTGATAAATTTATCAAGAAATCAATCATGTCCGTGCATTTTATTGACGGAAATTCTATTTTCATTCCAAAGCAAACACTTGCATAACCATTTATTAAATAATATGGCAGTAAATAAACATATTCTTTATTTATTTTTGTTTTTTTTACTGGCATTATTTCATTTGCCTTAAAACTTAAATATCGGACTTCAGAAAAATCTGTCCCTTTTTCATATCCTGACCCAGTATTTCCTTGGGCTTCGATAAAATTTAAGTTATTTCTAGTCACATATTGTTGACTTAAGTTTATTAAAGCTTGTTTTTGTGCTTCATATAAAAAACTTATAGGTAATTCATTACCATTTATAAATTTAAATATTTCGTATTTTACGAATTTTTCTACAATTTTCATTTGTAGTGTATTTCCTTTCGTTATATTTGGAACATGTTTATTTATATCCTGTTCAACAAATTTAATAAAATTCATTAAGAAATCTATTAAAGATATTTCTTTTTCTAAATAATATTTTGGAATTATATTTAATTCCTTTTCATTTTTTATTTCTTTATACCATTCTAAGGTATTTGTTTTGTCATGATTTATTTTAGTCATTACAATTTTCATGATTTTCATTTGGTGGCAAAATTTTTATTAATTTTTTATTTTCCCAAATGTATTTTATTTCTTTCTCAGAATATCCACTGAGACTTTTAAATGTTTTTATTTCTTTTTCATTATCAATATCTTCTAATTCTTCTTCAGAATAGACGTATACATTTTCATTTATAATTTTGTATTTTGGCAATACAAATATTTCAACCATTGTTAATAACTTTGGAAAATATTCCAAGAAATAATTTAATATTAAAGCCTGAATATGTAGGCCATCTTCATCACAATCCGTGGTAATTCTGATTTTACCATATCTGATATTTTCTTTAATAATTGGTTCATTGAAATTTATTCCAAGAACATTATTTAATTTTTTAATCACTGCATTAGTGAATATTTTATTTTTATTTGACTCATTTGTCACATTAAGGAATTTTCCTCCAAGGCCTAAATATCCTTCATATTTTTGCTTGCAAATATAATTTTTAATTCTGTTTTTGGCTGATTTGCCTTCAAACAAATATAAAATGCAATCTTTTGATTTTGCTGTTCCAGAATAAAATGCTTTTATGTAATGCATTCTTTTATTACTTTTATTTTTTATTTTATCTTTTAATTTATTTTCATCAATTGAACTATCATCTGGTTGTTGTTCAATTGTATTATCATTTTTATAATCAATGTCCTCCATCTTCTTCAAGATTTTCTATTATTAAAACTGATTCAGTTTTAACTGAGTTGAAAGTTTTTCTTCATTGTTATGGATGCTTTCCGTAATTTTAACCAAATTATCAAATTGGGTCTTATTTTTGAGCCCTTTTAATGATGTTTTATCAAAAAATTGTACATTTTCTTTATTATTAACTGATGATTTTAATTCACTTTCCGATGATAAGCTCAGGTTGCTTATATCATTTATTACTATGTTTTGATCCATTTTTTATTTTTTTATTTATTTTTATTTTTATTTTTTTTTAAACTAACACACAACACGACTGTTGAATTAAGAATGATGATTTTTTGTCGTTGATTGTTTTAAATTTTAGAAATGCCAACGTGTTTGGCGGGACTTAATTTGATTGGCTTAAATTTTAGAAATGACGACATTTTCGCCATCTTAATAAAACACAGTTTTTGATTGGCTTAAATTTTAGAAATGACGATATTTCCGGCATCCCTAATTAAATACAGCTTTTTGATTGGCTTAAATTTTAGGAAAATCTAGAAAATTTCCTACACACTGAACTAAAAATTATAAGGGTAAATCTGTCATATAGTTTCAAATCATTATTTATTTTATTTTCTGATAAATTTATCTTTTTTCTTTTTCATTATCAATATCTTCTAATTCTTCTTCAGAATAGACGTATACATTTTCATTTATAATTTTGTATTTTGGCAATACAAATATTTCAACCATTGTTAATAACTTTGGAAAATATTCCAAGAAATAATTTAATATTATAGCCTGAATATGTAGGCCATCTTCATCACAATCCGTGGTAATTCTGATTTTACCATATCTGATATTTTCTTTAATAATTGGTTCATTGAAATTTATTCCAAGAACATTATTTAATTTTTTAATCTCTGTATTAGTGAATATTTTTTCTTTATTTGACTCATTTGTCACATTAAGGAATTTTCCTTGAAGACCTAAATATCCTTCATATTTTTGCTTGCAAATATAATTTTTAATTCTGTTTTTGGCTGATTTGCGACTCTTCATTTTGATCAATTATTTCTATTGATTCAATATTATTATTTTCTGTTGCTGTTATTTTACAACAAACAACATCATATTCTCTATTTATATCTTTAATATTTTGTTGTATAACATTAACAAGATTCTCTATTGAATTTAATTTTAGTAAAATAGCAGTGCCATTTCCACACGCTTTTCCCAATTCATTTCTAGAATGGGCATCAAAATAATAATAATATATAATATTATTTATTTCTTTTTTGAAAATTGCTACTGACAGACCAAATCCAGTTACAATCATATGATTTCTATTATTATTAAATAGATATGTTATTCTGTCTAACATAGTAACATAAATGTTAAATATATCATCAAATGACCTTACGTCATAAACTATATTAAATGTTTTATTTATTAAATTTATTTTTTGCAGAACTTGGTTTGCTGCGATATAACCATCTTTTAGTTTTTTTTTAAAAGATTAAATGATGTTTGATAAATTTTGGAATCTTCAATTATTATTTGGTCTTTTTCTTAATTTTCACTAACTTTCAGCCCTTCCTATTTTACTCTCCCCGACTTGAGGTTCGTCTTCCGAAACATAATTTTCGGGACTCAAACTCTCGAAGGGTATTATTATTATTATTCGACTTCAATTGTATCATCGAAATTAAAAAGTTCCCCGACATCGATTTCCTTGAGAGTTTTTTCAAACTCTATTAATGGTGTTTTCACACCATTCTTCATCTGGTAATGGCTGGTGACCTTTATTGCCAGGTCACCCTCCAAGTTCATAGCTGCAATCATGCTCTCATCTAGCACAGCAGTGATCCTTTGGGGTAGAAAAACCGCCCCACAGTTCAAGTCAACAACAATCTAAAAAAAATTTAAAAAAAATATTTTTAATTTATATATTAAATAATAATATAAAGAAAAAAAAAATGTTAATAATAAAAAAAAAAAAATAATTTGACTTACCTGAATACCATATCTGGTATTCACTCTTCTAATATTTTTAATATGATAGGGCCAGCCTACCATTAATTGTAAAATAGGTTTTATTGTGGTTTTCGCACCACCACCAACTTGATTGAGTTTCGTTAAATCCACTTTGGATAAGTGCAAAGTTTGTTGACTTCCGGCATCTTCGTTTTAAATTTCACACTGAACCATAATTTCTCTCTCTGATTGGCTTAATAAAATGCTTTTCTGTAATTTAGTTTCTTATTAGTTTTATTTTTTATTTTATTTTCATCAATTGAACTTTCATCTGATTGTTGTTCAATTGTATTTTTATAATCAATGTCCATTGATTCATTTAAATCTTCTTCAAGGGTTCATTCCTTGAAGATTTTCTGATATTAAAACTGATTCAGTTTTTTCAATATTTTGAATTTCATCAATTTCTATTGATTCTTCATTTTGATCAATTATTTCTATTGATTCAATATTATTATTTTCTGTTGTTGTTATTCTACAACAAACAACATCATATTTGTAATTAATATCTTTTATGTTTTGTTGTATAACATTAACAAGATTCTCTATTGAATTTAATTTTAGTAAAATAGCAGTGCCATTTCCACACGCTTTTCCCAATTCATTTCTTGAATGGGCATCAAAATAATAATAATATATAATATTATTTATTTCTTTTTTGAAAATTGCTACTGACAGACCAAATCCAGTTACAATCATATGATTTCTATTATTATTTAAAAACTAATTCACTGAACCATCTTTACTGAAAATAAACCTTCTAATGAAACAAAAAAAAATTAACTACATTGAAACGAGAGAGAAAGAAACAGAAATAAACGGAAAAAATAAAACTTTGCTTTTAGAGAACGCTGGGTGTTTCAAAAATTGAAAAACATAAATAAAAGAACGGAAAAAAAATAAAAAAATGGTTAGAAAATAGAAAATTTAAAAAATAAAAGAATTAAATCAATCGAAAAATTAGAAAAACAATGTTATTCTGTCTAACATAGTAACATAAATGTTAAATATATCATCAAATGACCTTACGTCATAAACTATATTAAATGTTTTATTTATTAAATTTATTTTTTGCAGAACTTGGTTTGCTGCGATATAACCATCTTTTAGTTTTTTTTTTAAAATATTAAATGATGTTTGATAAATTTTGGAATCTTCAATTATTATTTGGTCTTTTTCTTAATTTTCACTAACTTTCAGCCCTTCCTATTTTACCCTCCACGACTTGAGGTTCGCCTTCCGAAACATAATTTTCGGGACTCAAACTCTCGAAGGGTATTATTATTATTATTCGACTTCAATTGTATCATCGAAATTAAAAAGTTCACCGACATCGATTTCTTTGAGAGTTTTTTCAAACTCAATTAATGGTGTTTTTACACCATTCTTCATGACTTAATGACTGGCAACCTTTATTGCCAGGTGGTGACCAAGTTCATTGTTGCAATCGTGCTCTCATCCAGCACGTCAGCCATCCTGTGAGGTAGAAAAAATGTCCCGCAGTTTAAATCTACAACGATCTAAAAAAAAAAAGAGATAAAAACTCCGCAGTTTTCAAGAGTGGAAAATAAGAATAATTTTAGGAATTAGCGTTATTATAACTAAAGAATTGTAATACGCTAAAAGTTCCACAATTCTCATATATGAGAACTATTTCGGCTTATATCAATTTATCAATAATAAAATACATAGAACTATCAAAGTAACACCAGTATCTGTTAATAAACAAAACGAAGATTTTATTTTACGAACTGTTTATAATAAAGTACAAATCATCAAAACAAAAATTTAATGTTGGTACATATGTATTAATAAATATAAAAATATATATGTGATAAGGGATATACTGTAAACTGGACTACAGAAATATTTAGAATTACACATACACAAAAAAAAACTAATCCTGTTACATATTTACTAGAGGATTATGAAAAACAACCAATTTCTTGTGATTTTTATGAATATATTCATTTAGTTTGTACTCTTTTAACATAAATTGATAGTGAAAATCATAATGGTTTTTGCTATAAGTCTAGAATGCAAAATCCTAAATAAATTGGTTTATTAAAGAAAATCTCTACTTTATTCATTTCTATTATAACCATATCTTCATTTACTATCGTTAAACTATGAAAATTAGGTTTACAGATTAAGTTCTTAGCACCATATCTACCATCCCAAGCTGTTCTAATATTTATGAGTTTATATTTTCTAACGTTCTCCATTGTCTTCCCAACGACACTGTTAATCATAAGTTTAAAAAAAAATTTATAAAATCATTCGTGGCTTTATATTTTGTGAATACTCATATGTGTTAAATTTTATCATATTTGTACAAGTATCTTTTGATATTTGTAATATATCAGAGATTATTCCGCCTGATTGAAATTGGTCATATGTTTTTCCGCATCTTGATATAATTTGAAGAGAACTTACCAGACATTGAATATATTTAACTGTATCATATTGTTTTGGTTGAATTAGCTGAATCATTTTCTCTGTTGTTGTAATATTTGGTTCTGATATATCACAAGTTTTGATTTGAGTTAGTGAGGTTGTTGTATGATTGGTTTTTTTATCATTGCATTCATATGCAACAGGGGTCTGGTTACTGTTGATCTTAGACAAAAAAATAAATAATAAGAGAAAAATTTGAATGATATTAACCCTCATTCTTAGAACAATGACAAAGTTAATTGAATAGAAATGAAGATAACTATAATAAAAAAGTAATAAAGAATGGGGGATAAAAAAAATAAAATGTATGATATTTTCTCTATTGATTAAATCTGTATTTAAATCAATATACTTCTTAAGCAACGTTGATTGCTTAAATTTTAAAACTTTATGACATGTAGTTAATTTCATACCTAAACTTAGCCAATAATAGCTAATAAAAGGTGACACTTTCTTACTGTAAGTTGGAGACTTGGCTACGAGTGTGTGATACATTTGCTCGATAAGATTTGTGGCTGCAGTAGCGCCCGAGTGTACGACACATTCTTGTGGTCTTAACTCTTCTGATGCAGAGCCGAAGAAACTTTCTGCATAGAGAGGATCGTTCTCTAAGATTTGAATTGGTTCTCCTAAATCGTTTTCAATTGAACTGAGAAATTCTGGTTCATGACACCATAACTTGCAATCGCAGAGTTTATATTTTATGTTCTTAACAAGCGTATTATAACTAAAGCATTATAATGCGCAAAAAGTTAGACGTTTTCATATATGACATCTATGATTCTTGTTTTCACTAACCTTACGCATTTTAAATTTTCCCGGTATTCCCGATTTATTCAAACCGTGCCAAGGGATTTATTATTTTGAATAAATTAAATTTGTGATTATGCTCCGATTAATTTTTGCGTTATAACTTAAAATTTTCTACCCTATTGCAATACTATAAAAAAATATTTCTCGCTATTAAATCTTTGGGCGACAAGTAATTTTTGTGGTACAACATAATTTTTTTTTACGAATAACAATAATTTGTGGCTTACGATAATTATGCAATAAATTTTCATTTTTCATTTTCTATAAGATATTCACGTATTTAATTTTACATAATGTTACATAACACTACACAAAAAAAGAAACACAATTGAATTGAAATCATATAACTTCATATTGTTACTGTCTTAGATTTATTTTTATTTCTAAGAGTTTGACAGAATTGAAAATAATCTTTAAAAAAAATTAACAATAATTTAATAATAATTAATAATTTAATGGAGAAAAAAATTCTGATGTTATTCACATCTGTCTCTCTCACACACAATTTTTAACCATATGTAATTTTTAAGATAATTTGAGAGAGAGAAAATAAAATATGATTGAAGAGAGATGTGAAATAATTTGTATTATATAAATCTGAAACTTTCAAATAATGTTAAATATAAAAAAAAACAATTAAAAAATCCATAATTAAAAATTAAAAGAACTGTAAACGAAAAAAAAGAAAATTTAATAAAAACAAATAAAATTGTATGTTCAAAATTATATTTTTATGATAATTAAGAAAGTTTAGTTCTAAGAAAATTATTATATTAATTTAAGGTACAGTGAGTTTGTATTATATATTTGTTAGTTTGTTAAACTTAATCAAAATAAATTTAATAATTTAAAAAAAAAAAAAATACTAACTTTTTATTTCTAGTAAATGTTTAGTACTAAACACAACCCCCCAATCTCCCACACCCCTCCCCAGCCCCATCATTCATATTCAAATCTAACAGTCACTATAATCAAACTATATTTATGACAATGAGATTTATTTCATTTAAATTTAAATTAAAATTTTTTTGTCTTTTGTTTTTTATTCAATTAACGTAAAAAATTTAATGTCCAAACATAATTTATTATTTTTTTTTTCATTCATACAAAAATTAAAAGAATAAATAAATCGTGTCTCCCCGTGTTCACCGAAATTTTAATTCAATATTATTTGGGAAATATTTTTTGTATTTTCACAAAATCGAAATTTATTTTCTTTGTCTTTTTGAACGGGAACAAATAATTATTGAAGGTAAGTACAAATTAAGTAAGTACAAACAATTATAAATATTCTTTATAGATTACAACAAGACATAAAATGCTACACGTATATATTTTTACTAATTGACGTTTGTTACTCAAACGTAGTCAATAATTGCAATTAAAAGCTCGTGATTTTTAAATCACAATAATTAATTTAATCCTTGTAATTGTTACGACTTAGACCTTAGAGAGTATAACCAATGATATAATATTTAATTCTATGATAATCATGTTTATTTTTTTCATTTGTTAACTTATATTTGAAACCATCACATGACATAAAGTCCAAATATAAATGTTAAAGCTCCATAGAGATACATTTTACAGATTTCCAATAATGACAATGTACAATCAGTGGAAATATTGAATTTCAATTATCAATACACAATTTATTTTAGGGACAACAAAGAATTTTAAAAAGAAATTACATCAGTGATTCTGTTAACAATTTTCATACAAATTAAATTGTGAAAAAATGTATAAACTTTGTGCAAACGAATAAACTTTGTGCAATTGTATAAACTTTCTGTAAATAAACACAATAAAATCAGCCGTGTACAGTACGCTGTATTTCTGCTATGTTCTATAATATCTGCTTTGCCTAATTACCAATTCATATAATGGTAGTTTTACCTAAAAGTTTGACAAATGGTATTTTCCGCCTAAATCTAGAACTGATACAATTTTTTACTAATTCCGTACCATTTCCTATTTGTTCATCGTTAGCAGTTAAATATTGAAAAAATTCTGATTGAATGAAAAAAAAAAAACTATTTAAGTTGAAATACATTTTTATAAAGTTGTTTATTAAAAATATATTCACAGATACACATTTGCACATTTTTATGGAATAGGTACAAAAAATATTAAAAATAAATATTTATTTTTTTCTTGAATTGTTTCTTTATCTAAAATATATTCTCTACTCAAAATAATCTACATTCATGAACTTAAATTCTAGTCCATATAAATAATAGAAAATCATTTATAAGAAATAAAATTAATTAAAGATAAATCAACCCATTGGAATTATATAAATTCCTCTTGATTTTGAAAAAAAGTACAATTGTGCATTCACAATGAGACTTGTGTTTTCATAAAAAACTACATCAAGACGATATTGTCCATTTGGTATCAGTGGCCAACCTTCTGTTGCATTTGTAAAATCAAATTTATTTAAATTAACTTTATCCTGTTAAGATTGTAAAATGAAATTATTAATTTCCTATTATTATTATTTATTAACAAAATTAAACTTGACAAATATTATTCTCATCTCAATCTTAGAATAAAAAATTAAAAAACTTACTTGTATTGGACAAGGATGATCAAAATTTGTAAAACCTTTAAAAATAGGAAAAATATAATCAAATACTAATTTTCCAACTTTTGCTTTCCCAAGCTGATAGTCACAATAATCAACAGTTGAATCAATTAAAAATTTTTGATATGTTTTAAACTTGTAATATAAAACAAATCGTACCTTAAAAAAAATAAGACAAAAAAAAATTGTTTATTATATTAAAATCTTAATAAATTTCAATTAATAAATTAGAATGTACCATCAAATGATTTAATGGTTTTGCAAGATCACATTCCATATTCGCATATCTGAGATTCCTATTTACAAGTGTTATATTACACTTTTTATTCAGACACAATTTTGGATCATATTCCTTGCAAAGAAGTTTTTCAGTCATTAAATCGAAGAAAATTTTCTATAAAATTAAAAAAAAAAAAAAAAAACAAAAATTATAAACACAAGACAACAATCTATAATTAAAACTGCCTGAAACTTATTTAAGAATATAGATTATTTTTTTATAAACAAATTTTAATTAATGTTTTTGTAATTTAGAATCATTATCCAATTACTTTATGATCCATCTTTTAATTAAAATACAAGAGAGAAATATAGAAATTAGTAAAGTGTAAAATTGGTAATTGTGAACAGAGATTATGTATATTTTTTAACAGTTAATGGTCAAGTTGGGAATAACTAAGGAATCTTCCAGTAATTTAAGAAAATTACTGTGGGATTACAAGGAAATGTTAGAGTTGAGTTAAAAATTTTGTTAAACTCAAACGCACTATTAAAGTCTTTGAAGAAAGAAAAAAATATGCAGAAAATTTACGCACTGGAAATCAATAATTGAATCAAGTTGTCTCTTTTAAATTGTTTTCTTTTTATTTTATTGAATTATTTGTGTTTTATATTTTAGAATTTTTGGATTTATACTTTCAATTTGTTTACTACAATTAATTCTACTCACAGTATCAATATGTTGAAAAAGAACAAACATTATGACGAGGAATATTGTAAAACATTTCATTATTTTCGGGTTATTAATTTATTAATTTAAAGTTTTATTTGAAATGAACGATTAAATAAATAAAGTAAATTTTTTGTCCAATTAAAATGTTTTCCAATTAGATTTTTTAAATTTTTTAAAAATAATTATTAACAAAGATTGTTCACAAATCTTAAGTAAAATAAGTCTATTAATTAAGGTGGAAAACTTTGTTCACAAATTTAAATGTTTTGTGGAATAATTATGTGATTTCATTGTTAGAACATACACTAAAAGTAATTTTATCTTTGATAATTAACCAAAAATATTATAATTATTAAAGTATCAACGTTTCAAATTTGTGAAAAATGTACAAAAATATTAATGTGATTTTGATCGTATTATGTTACAGAGTCATTTGGTCATCAGTATAATTATATTTAACTAATCTAAAATAAAAAAAGCACACTCTAAACTTTAATATCAATTATATATTACGACGAATATCGCATTATGTGATTAGGTATAATTATTTTAATGAACATCAAATTGTTTGACTAAAATAGATAAAATCTTAATAGAATGTTATTTTAATTCGGTATAATGGAACTACATTTTCCAGTTGTTAGATTTAATGTTTATATGTAGTTTGTTCAAATTATAACTTTGACGATATGCACAAATCAAGTCATTTTTATTCTCAATTTAAAGTCTCATTATAAAATAATTAAAATGTCATTATAAAAAAATTTCGTATTAACCGAATTTTATCTTTTTAATAGCTTTTTGAAATTTAACGAGTTCCATTTTAATGGTAAGTTAATTATAAAATCGGGCCAGATGATGCTCTTATTTGAACTGAAAGGAATTCATTTAATGTTCTCGTTCTCACTTTAAAAATTATTTAATAATTTCTTGTAGCGGGTAACATGTAACATCTAATAGATGTGCAAGAATAATTATGTAAATTTCTACCTACATTTGGTGCCAGTTAATATCGGCCATAACTATCAAATAAATATCACCCAAGAAGAATAAAACCGAATGATACTATCACCCCAAGTATAAATAACAGTGTAAGATACAATGTCACCAAAGGATAATATAAGTAAAATTCATGTAAATTGTTGCATACAACATATAATTGAATAATATATAAAAATAAAATGGAAATTTAATAAAAATTTTTTTGTCTCTGAAAAGGTGGTTGAATTATTTATTCTAAAGTATAAAAATTATTGTTTAGAAAATATAAAATTATTCTTGTCAATATGTAATACAAATCCCACATAGCACATAGAATAAATATATATTGCTGTATATAAAATAAAGAACTATTTTCATCTTTTCTAAAAACTCACAAAATTACTTTTCTTGAATAAATTTAAAGTTAGTAATTTATATGTACAGATGTACAGATGCATAACCCATATAATTTTAATTTTGTTAAATAGAATTAATATAAACAAAATTAATTAATTTTAATTGATATTTATTACTGTTTTACAAATTACAAAACATTAATTATAAATAACAAATAACAAATCAATGAACTTTAATGTAAGACAAAAAAAAAAAGAAGAACAAAAATATAAAATAATTGGATTTCTGATTAATTTTTTTATTAAAATATTTTTTTAAACAATTATCCCATTGGAGAATTATATGCTCCTATAGCTTTTACAGTAAAATACACTTCTGTCCTCAATATAAGTTTCTTTTTTTCCAAAAAACTAAAATCAACACGATATTGTCCACTTGGTAAATTCCAATTCTCCAACATTTCTCTTGTCACCATTAAATTTGATATTCTGAGAGAATTCTGTAATAAAATTATTATTAAGATTTTACCAAAAAAAAAATTTTTTTTTTAAATTTGTCTACAATAATTATTGTTGTTCCATTCACCCTCTATCATTTTAGGTTTTCATATTATTATCTCTTATTGTTCACACTTTTTGTGAAATCAGGCATAATTGATTTATTGAAAATGGTTAAAAATTTAAATTTTAAAGTTTTTGAATTTAATTCTTCAATTAATTTATAGAAAATCAAAATTTCTTGGATCCTACCCTTAAATAAGAAAACTTAATAATAACCGCCTCTAGAATCTTATTCTTTTTTAATTAAAATCAAATTAACCCTTAATTGTTTGACAAATTCTGTTCACTTTAATTTTATGAAACAATTATTTAATTTTTATGTAAAAGAAACAACTCACTATTTACAAGAGTGTGTGTAAACAAATCTAACTCATTCATAATAATAAAATATATAATTAAAACTTACTTTTATTGGACAAGTATAATCAAAACTTGTAAAATTTCTAATCATTGTAAAAACAACATGAAACATATCAGATTTACCCTTGCCTAAACGATATGCACAAAAGTCTTCCGTTACATCAACTAAAAATCTTTGATAAACTTTAAATTTATAATAAACGGTAAGCTGAATCTAAATAAACAAAAAAAATTAATAATATATGAAAATAAAATGAATTTATATTTATTATAGAATATTAAAACTAACAAACAAATGATTAAGTTGTTTTGGAAGTATACATTCAATATTTGCATATCTAAGTTGTCTACTTTTTAATGTTACATTACACATTTTACTTGAACACATTTCAGCATTATATCCCTCACATAATAATTTCTCAGTCAATGCATCAATATATTGTTTCTGTAAAATACAAAAAATTAACATTGTACGTTAAACAATTCCTTTAAAAATATTTTTATTTCATAAATCATCAATTTAAATTAATAACTGAACGATTACACAGAATTCCCATTTTGTTTTTTTCAAATGAAAATGTCCGATGTTTTCAAATGGAGGCGCCTAGTTTCTTTTCATTATGTTTTATTTATTTTATAATTTTTTAAATCTTTGTTGTTGTTTTTTTCATGAATAAACGAATTAATGAAGAACATAAATGTGTTAAATTATATTTGTTGTGTTGCTAATAAAAAAATTGTTAAATTGAAAATGTTTAAATTACATTTTAAAATGATAATTTTATTTCATTCATTTTTACACCCAAAGAAATTGGCTACAATAATTTTGTTAATTATTTTATACGAAAATTTTGTGAAAAATAATAAGGTTTTGTCAGTTTTTACGAATATTTACGAATATTGTCCTTATTTTTGAACTAAAACAACATTCTTTTTGTAAATTAAACAAAAAAATACTGTATAAGTAGATTTTGTTAAATTTTGTAAATTCAAACAAAATTAATGTAAAAAAATTCTTTAACGCAAAGCTTCTTTGTTTAGATTACAAATAATTTGTAAAGTTTAGTTAATTATTTTTGTTAAATTTTGTAAAAGAAACAAAATGAACGTAATTTTTACAAAAACATTCTGTATCAAAACTATTTACAAAGCTTGTTTGTTTACATTACAAATATTTTGTCAGTTTTTATTAGATTTTTTTATGAGTTTAAAAATATTAAAAAATAACCGTCAATGGAAAATAAAATTTCAGTTAATAATAAATTATGTTTTTTTTATCAAAAAAATTAAATTTTTTAATTTAATTCCTCATCAACATCATGTAACAAATAAAGGACATTAACTTAAAAATGTATGAGGATTAAACTTTTTTATGCCTTCTTTAGTATAGAATATCTAACAATTAATGATTCCCAATTACTTGAAATTACACGGAAAAAAATTGAAAAATTAATTTTTTTTTTTGAAGAAAAAAATATCTTAATCAGTATCTTAATAAAATTATTTTCTATAGATGTCACATGTTGGCTTTTCTAATTTATCTGTTCGTTTAAGTTGCGGCATTAAGTTACGGTTTTGTGGAATAAGAAAACAATTCTTAACATTGAACATTTCTGAAATTCTTATCCACGCAGGAGTATCTATAGATTTGAGTTTTAATTTAGTAAAAATTGGTTCCTGTTTACCTAGCTCTAAAAAATGCATGTTTAGCTGGTTCTGAAATCATATATTTTATTTACTCGAATCATAAGATTTGACCGTTAAAAACTTTCAATATTTTTTCATGAAAAATCATGTGCATTTATTTCACGAACGTTTTATTTTTCTTTAACAAAATTTTGTTTTATTTCACAAAATATTGTATTATTTCACAAAATATTGTATAAATTTTACAAAACTTTGTATTATTTCACAAAACTTTGTATTATTTCACAAAATATTGTATTATTTCACAAAATATTGTATAAATTTTACAAAATTTTGAATTTCTTTCACAAAATCTTGTATTATATCACAAAATGTTGTATTAATTTTACAAAATTTTGTATTTATTTCACAAAATCTTGTAAAGGTTCTATAAGAAAATTTCGCATTTTTATTATAATTATAATAATTTATCGTATTTTTACAATTCTAGATTGACATCGACTACAAATTAATTGGCATCGCTGACTGTGACATCCTTATCAATTGGGCTCATTTCCAGAGTAAGGTACAATTAGTATTTAATCGTATTAAGGATCCTGTTCATCGTACGATGTTACAAAAATTTCAAAGTGATCCCATGAATGGTAAATATGATTTTATGCGTTTCAATTTAGGCATAAATATTTGTTTAATTTACTTTTCTTTGTTATAGATTATACAAATTACTTGATAATACAATTGTTGCACGTTTTTCTTCCCCCAACAATCTCAGCAAAAAAGACCAAAAAAATACACAGCAAAGGATTCACAAGAATCTTTTGTGATGTTAGTGAGTGACTCTTCGGAAATTTCATCAAAAATTGCTGCATTAAAAGAAGAATGCTTCAAAAATAATTCAACGTCTCAGTCAATTATTATAGTAGTTGGAGATTTAGACTCCCATACAATTTCTGAGTTTTATGTTAATTTTGATAAAATAACTTATAAGTTATTTACTTTATTGAAAGCAATAGACACTTGCTTTAAATTATACCAAGTTTTTAATTTAAAATACGCTACGCAATCAGAAATTGTATGGGAGTTTATTCAAAAATATTTTTACCAATTAAAAACAAAATTTGATAAAAATACTTCAATAATTTCAAGCTTAATTTCTGATTTGAAATGAATAAAAATGGAACTTATATTATTTGAATTTATCTTACTTATATATAAACTAAGAATTAACATTATATAATAAAATAAGAAAGTTTTTTTAATTTTTTTTTTGTCAAATGAATTAACTAGTATGTATATTTAGTTTAAGTTTTTATTTCAATAATGAAATATAATAATTCAATAAATGAAATTAAAATTAAAATATTGATTTTTATATTATACAAATATTCCTTAAAAAAGTGACAAAAATATCGTAAAATAAGTTAACAAAAATATCGTAAAGTAAGTACAATAATTTTGTATATTTCTAATTAAATACGATTATTTTGTAATTTTTTACAATTATGTTTTTTTTTTTTACAATAATATTGTAAAAATAAAACAAAATATTGTAGTTTAGTCCGTACCCAACTACACATTATTTGTATTTTTTTCACAGTATTTTGTAATTTTATTACATAATATTGTATAAATACTACAACTATTTTGTTTATTTAATCATAAGATCTACGAAATAATTTTGTAGTTTTTTACCCTACTATTCGTATATTAAACAACAGTTTTGTTAATTTTTATTTTACAAAATTTTTTTACAAAATCTCACAAAACCTAACAAAATCTCAATTTGGATGAAATCCACGAATATTTTGTGAGATTTTACCCACAAAAACTCACAAATCTACCTATGGATTTCTTTGGGTGTATCTTTTTTTTTTTTATCTAAATTGTATTTTATGATTATCGATGATGGAAAAAACGATAAAGAAAAACAGTGAACTTTTCATAAGCTAAAACATTTTCCTTTAGTTTTAGTTTTAATAAATAATAAACTCGACAAAAAGTTGATTGTTCAAAAATATAAATTTACTCACCGTATTGATTTTTTGTATTACAAAAAAAAATGCCAATAAAATTATGAAGAAATTTCTCATTTTTTCTAATATTTTTTTTTTTTCTACTCAACTAAAGAGTAGAAAGTACTTAGAAATGTATATAAATCTAATTTCTAATAACACAAAACTTTTCCAAAATATTTTAAAAATTTATTGTAAAATATTTTACATTAAATGGTGCGCTATCACTTTTTTAATTCTTATGAATAAATTATTTGTAGGAAAAAAAAAACTGCTCTATATATAAAATAATTTTCGTGTAAACAACGTAATTTACAATGTATTTTTAAGTACATTTTAATATTTTTTGTAAGGTGTGAATATTATGATGTAGATTTTTTATTTTAACTTCCTGCCTAAATAAATATATAATTTTGTCAAAATCATTTATTCTCATTAATTACAATAATATTTTGATGGTTAAAAACACATTAAGAAAATGCACAATATCAATATGGATAATGTGAAAATATAACAAGGTCCAGTAATTTTGTTTTGTTTTTATTGTGTATAACTTCCAGAATTATTATTGTGATTATTATTTTGTACAAATTTCTTAATGGATGTTAAATTATTCATGCCTAAAAATTATCAACAAATATGATAAGAAAATTAGTAATTAGGGTTAAATAGTGAACAACCCCAGTTTAAAAATAAAAAAAAATCGAATGACAAAATTATTCAACAAAGATGATTATTTGTATCAGATTGGTAAATATGCTAAAAAAATTAATATCGTTAAAATTATTTGTTAATGAGATACTATTTTTATTTTGAATCTAAACTCATTAAATGTTTGTATTAGTGTGGGCAGCAATAATGTTCCAACAGTCTTTAATCTTGAAATAAAGATTTAATAATTGAAAACAAGAATCTTTTAATTTCGGACAAAGGAATGAATTGCTTATAGAACTAAAAAATACTTTATTTATAGTAGCCATGTATAAGCTATTAAATAATATTATTAACAAGATTATTTGCTAACATTACAGGTGCATTACAGGTGCTGATAACTATTGCTATAATCTAATCTTAATTATCAATCAATAGTTCCAGCTCAGTTCATGGGTAATCACATTATAAATGGATTGAAAGCAGTGATATTTACAATTAGTTTCGATGACATAATAATTTTTGAAATTAAAAACAAATACAATATCTCTGTAAAAAGAATCAGATTATTAAAATTCGATTACCTATTTGTCATTATCAACTAAAATTTATTTATGGCAAATCTAGTGTTGAACATTTTTCGTTTACATTTTTTTTAAAATTGCTAATAAATTAATTGAAACTAAAATTAAACGAAATATCGTGTCGTCACATGTTCTAATTCTGGAAGAACTTTATCAATAAAATAATTTATTTATTTTGTTCAAAACCCTAATAAATGATCATGAAAGATCAAACATGAAATGTTCTGAGATCAATTTCGTTTCTATTACCAACAAGTTTTGTAAGAAAAATAATTTATATTTTGAAATTAAACTCAACTAATTTTATTTTGATGTAATTTTTTTTATTTCATTATAATATATTACACTTTAACAATTATTCCTTTATCACCATAAAGTCGTACAATATCTCCTGTCTTAAATTTTCTGGTTGCTCCTGTTGCAGCGACAATGCATGGAAGTCCATATTCTCTAGCTACAACAGCTCCTTTAATGATAAATTATTATTCAATGATTTTAAAGTTGAATAAAGTTAATTATATATTTACCATGAGATATAAGACCACCTAACTCAGTTACTACACCACCTAAAATAGGAAAGTATGGTGACCAACCGATATCTGTACTTTGTGTAATTAAAATATCACCAGCACAAATTTGTGATACTTCACTAAAGCTTTTTATAACACAAGCACGAGCTGTTATTGAACCAGCATATACAGGTGTTCCTTGAACTTGTATAATTCCATCTTTATCCAGAAAGTCATCATCATCTTCTGGCATTGCCTTTGGAACACCAGCTATTAATTCAGGAAATTTAATATCTTCCCATTTTTTAAAAGATTTTCGTCTACGCAGAGCTTTTGTAATTAGGTTAGAATTACGGGTAGCGAATATATCCTCAATTTCATTGTGTGTTAAATAAAAGATAAGTTTTGCATCAGGAAGACGACCTTCTCCTTTCATTAATTCACCCAAATATATAAATGCAACTCTAAGTTCATGAACAAATGCAATTATATTGCTTTTACTTGTTTCTCGTCGTTGAACTGATTTTTGACAGAGAGGCAATAATCTTCCTAAAAGTTTTCTGTAAACATAACAGTGTTAAATTTAATCACAATATTAAATCTCAATAAATGTACCTAGTTGTCATTTTCTTTGGTGTTTTAAGGTTTTCTAAAATTTCTTTATCACTTCGATTTTCACCAGTTTCTTGATCTAAAGTTGAACTGGTATTAGTTCTACTGACAATAGTTTGAAGCATCTCAATAATACAGCCAAAATTCATACCCCAAGTTTCCACTGACAAATCAAACTACAATTATAAAATCAATTAATTTCGAATAAAAGACAATAATTAATTATAATTTACCTCTTTTAACGATCTATGATAATTTTTACACAAAAATTCTTCAAATAATTTATATGCTTCTCCGCAATTTGTTTCTAACCATTTCTCACCTTTTGATAATTCAACCTGTGGAAACAAAAATTATTCAAACATTATTCAGATATTCTAATTGTTACTAATTATTTTACTTTAATAAATTCTTCATTTAAACCGGCATCAAAAATTTTTTTACATATTAATTTAAGGCTCAATGGAATTTCACCTGATACATTATCCTTACATGTTCCCATTAAATTTGCAATATCCGAATAATGTTCAATTGTCAATTCTAAAAAGTATCATTGATAGAGTTTTATTGTTAATTATTTATATTCACATTATAATAAGTACTTACCCTCCTTTCCCTCTAAAAGTATTGCCATACTTATCAGTTGATAAAACATACTTACTTTTGATGTATGCGAATGCATTCTACTAAGTGCTGGTAATAATCCAATTGTTTCATCAAGATTTGAAAGCAATTCACGTGAATTTTTAATGTTGATTAAATTATCCAAAAAATATTTTCCACGAAAATCACCAATAAATTTTGCTAATTTTTTTGAAACATCCTCATTGTTCCACAAACACTAATAAGGAAGTCAATAAATTTTATTTAAAAATTAGAAAACATTAATTATAAAAATTATACCTTTCCAATGTCAGCAAACATAAGAAATTTTGATTTTATATTCATTGTTCCATTACGATGGCAGGCAATTCTAAAAAAAAAATAAAAAATTTCAATGAAAAGTCAAAAAAAATTAATTAAGTAAAAAAAAAGAAGGAAAAAAATTTTACTTATGAATTTCTGGTGTTAAGAAATCATGACCAAATATTGAAAGTCCTAAAATTTTATTTGGTAACGTTATTTTTTTTTCAATCTTTGGTAGTATTGTCTAAACAAACATAAAGAACACATTAATAAATATTTTTAAAGAAAACTGTTTTGTATAAATAAATTTTACCTTGTAAATATTCATCATTACGTGATGTTGAGAAACATGCATGGCACTGAAATTATAGATAATTTTATTGATCTTTGATGATAAATAAAAATCAAAATTTTATCCTTAATTTTAAATATTTCTAAAATGAAAAAAAAACCAACGTGTAAAACTAATCATAAACCGTGTAATCATGCGAAATCACAATTAAGTAATTAAAGTTTTAATTATTTGATTAAATTAGTTATGATAAAAGAACAACAATTTAATTTTTGTAAAGAAAATAATGTTTTATTTACAAATTCAAATTATTTCTTGTCTATAAAAGGAGAAAAACATTTTAAATAAAAATTTTTTAATTTCAACTAAAATTGATGTTTGATTTTGAATGAAGAAATGATCATTTGTGGTCCGAATGATTTATTTGACATATTCAAATATTGATATAAAAAGAAAACTCTGATTTTATTTGTACATTTGCAAAATTAATAAATTCTATATTCTGTTCTTTTTTTTTTGAAGGAATTTTTGCTATTTGAAAATAATAAATAAAATAAAATTATGTGCATTTAAAATTACCTGAAAAATAGTCCAGAATGAATTACATTTGTTTGTCCTTGATCAATATCTGTTTTTATTCCAATATCAACATTTTTCAAAATAATTGAAGAGGTTAATGGTGTAATAGCTCCAGGAAAAACTTCACCAACATTTGCAATTGTTTGAAGATCATCCTCACTCATTACTGCCGAATCAAATTCATGTAAAAGTTCCCATTCTGATAAATTATTCAATGATGTTATTGGACGAGATTGAAGTAAATATATTTGATTATCGTAAACAGCCCATTCAATATCACGATATGATCCATACATGTTTTCTAATACCACCCCAATTTCAGCTAATTTCAAAATTATCTCTGAATCTAAACAACTTTTATTTTGTTCGTCTTTGCTTATTTCAATTTTTTCTACATTGCCTGATTTTGCATCATCATCAATCATAGAAATTTTATGACTTTTATTACCAAGTTTTGTACTAAAAATGTTCAATTTTACATCGTTGTTAGACCTTTTAACAACAAAATTATCTGGCTCCACTTCACCAGCAACAACTGTCTAGAAAATTAAATAAAGAAATTATCAAACCTACTTTCGTTCTTAGTTGGAAATAATAAAAATAACATGGAAATAAAAGATTGTATATTTACCTCACCCAAACCATAATTTGCTGTTATTAAAATTTTAGATGGATCACTATTTGTTGGATGTTTAGTGAATAAAACACCCGCACAATCAGCTGGTACCATAACTTGAACAACAACGGCCATACTCGTTTTTACTGGTTGAATGTGTTGACTTTAAATAAATAAAAAAAAAAATGATTGATAACACACAAAATAATTATAATACATTTCCAAAAATTCTATAGATAAGATTTCATTATTCTAATTAATAAACATTATTTGTATTTAAAATGTGTAAAAAAAATGAAATCTTACATTCTGTACTGAACACTTTGGTATGTATACAAGGAAGCCCAACATTTTTGAATTGCATTCAACACATCATCTTTTGTTGTTAAACCAAGGAATGTTTCATTTTGTCCTGCTGACGATGCATCATTGCCATCTTCCTCAATGGCAGAAGATCGAACGGCAACTCTGACTAACTTTTTTGGTACTACAGTATCGAAAAAATTGGGTTTAAATTAATGAACTAATATTTAAATTAATAGATTCAGCATGAAATTTCTACCCAAATTGTCATGTTTTTATATTCAAAATTACCTTTGTGTACAAACTCAAACTCTCCCTTTGCAATAAACGAATCTGTAATTTCTTCTTCTTGTAATTGGTTGCAAGACATAACAACAGCAACTACCACTTCTAGGTCTAATTCTGAATTAGTGAACTCCTTCATTGCCCTTAAATATTCAAATAGTATTAATAAAAGATTTTAATAAACAAAGATCTCTCATACTTTTTGCAAGAATTTTCCAAATCCCCAACTCTTTTACCATAAGCAATATCTTCAACTTCCTGAATTGCTAATAAAATATTAGGATTCTTCTCAATTTGAAGTTCAAATGCGGAAGCACTTAAAATAAATCCTGGAGGAATAATGAACTCGGGGCATTTTATTTGCTTTTTAGGTTTCCAATTAATCAGTGATTCGCGTTGCCCTGTTCCAATATTCACATCTTCTGATGTTTTTCTAAGATCCCAATCACTTTTTGAAAGCTTCTCATCTAGTTTCATTCGTTGTCTCAAAATATTGGCGCAAGATGGAATATGTTCAATTAATGCTTCAATATTAAAGTTATTACTATTTGTGTCAGATTTTTCTTCTTTTATTGTAGATAACAGAGCAAGACTTGCACCCTTTCCCCCAGATACTGAAAGACTTTGGGCTTCAATTTGTTTAAATGAAACTGTTAATTGATCACGTTCTGATTTAATATCTCTATAGAAAAGCCGTTGAATTCTAGGACCATCTGATGGTATTTGATGATTTGAAATTTTTGACAGAAATGGATACCAAAGCATAGCAACACCAATTCCTCGTCCGCCATTCAAGCCTAGTATCATAAGTATGAACAAAAAAATTTAATAAAAGATGAAACAAGTAAACATACCTAATTCCAAAGGTATAAGGTTAGCACTCCAGTCGAATAATGGTCTACCTCCAACTAAACATACTTTCTTCTCACTATTAAAGTTTATAGTTGTTGTGTACATTTTACTGTTAGCTACAAAATTTTAAAAAATTAAGGTATATGGATAATCTTTCTTTCATTTATATTAAAAATACCAGAAAAACGAATAAGGTTTGCTTTAGGAATATTTTCCGGTGATTCTGCTAAATTTGATAAATGAAAGTCCATCCAATCAATTGCATGAATATTTCCATTTGGTGTACGCAGATGGCCAAACTGAGAACTTTAGTAAAATCTGGGTAGTAGAATTAAAGGCACATTTTACATTTTCTTACTGTGTCAATCCTCGTTTAGAACTTATTGCACCAATATTATACACACTTCCATCATAACAGACACCGATTATAGAGCCGGTCCTATGAAGATGTGTTTTCTTATGAGGACCCCAACGTCTTTGACGAAGTCCTGGAAGATTCATCTCAAACATATCCATTTTTGATATTTCATCGTTTGGATTATCTATAGTTGTCTGAATAAAGACTTGCCCTTTCATTGCACCAAATTGATCATATCCCCCAGAATCCGGCTTAGATCTATGCATTAAAAATACTATACATGAAGATTTCTTAATCATTAAAACGGTTAATTTCTTACAACATGTTCATCCATTGTCCATCGCGCCAGGCTTCAGTTGCTAGTGAAGTTGCCATTAATTTTGGACTCCAATCATAAGGCCAATGAATAGGATTTGAATCAGTAGCCCAACTGAAAAATTAATTGAATTTCATAAATTCTTTTCTTTTTTTAACAAATAAAATTCTTACATAAAATTAAACTTAACAAATTTTAATTCATCTTCTTTGATATTTTCTGACCAATAATCCCTAATACCTTGTCGTAAATATCCATTAAATGTGATCCGCCATCTAGAAAATGGTGCTAAACATTCAAAACGTACACCAGCTGCCTCAAAAAAACGGGATGTTGCATTGGAAACTCTTGTATCAGGATGATCTGATAAATGAAATAAGTTTTAGCTTAGAAGTTATTCATATTTAAAAATAAAATCACTTGGAAGTGTGTAAGTTGATCCATTCTTAAGACGTAAAATAAGCCATACTTCAGCTATTCGATGACATCGTCTAGTTATCTTCAAAAGAAGTGAATTCCCATTTTGATCAGCTCCAAAAATTAATTGGCTATCGGAGCTACTTTCACTTTTTAATATTTTTGGTTCCTCTGATTTGTAATTTTTCAATTCTTTTAAAAGATGAATTTGATCACTTTTAATATTTTTAACTTCACGTTCGGCATACCATTTTTTTAATGTAAAATTCCATCCTATAAATATAAAATGTTATTTAGAAAATCATATAAAAACTACGGTTCTCTCCATTTAATAAAGCTGTACTTTTTTGATAATTTTAATGAGAACAGTTAATTAAACCAATAATATGTACTATTCAATTTTACAAATGCATACAACATATTACATGCTCATCGCATAGATAACAACAAATTACGAATATAAATTTCGTTAAAAAAATATGTATTTTACTTAATTATAATTAGGTACACTGATAAACAATGAGCTAGTCAATGACCACAAACATTAATCAATACAATTTAATTTGATAACAAATCCGGACTGTTATTTAATCAGTTTGATAAAAGTTTCCCTAAAATTTAAAATTAGAAATAGAAAGTATTTTAGAATCCATAAAAATAAATGATCTTTTCAATCATAGATGGCGGTGTTCACTAATATTGAAATAAAAATTTGAAATTAAAAGAAAGCCGTTTCTCTGTAAGTATTCTTTATAATCAAAACGTTATTTTAGTTATCTATAAATTTAAAAATTATAAGTTAAATTTTATGTAATATATAATTAACTAAAAAAAAACAAAATTGACAATTCAAAGCTACCAAAAACACACTTTTACATTTCCTTTTAAATATTTAAAATTTTAAATACAAATCTAGTTAATAATTTACCGGCATAAAATAGATAAGTAATAAAAAATCTAAACATTAATATATATGTGTGTTTTCAACATACAATCAAGTCATCAACAATCTTAATTTTCATACTTAAAATACAGTACATATATATCTTTACGGTTGTAGTTGTGTTTGTTAAATAACGATAAGTGGACCTAAGACAATAAATCATATCAGTTATATTTTTGTAAGTATGTACTTCTAAATAAATATTACAAAAATGCTTTGCGAAGAATTTCAAAAAAGTAAAATTGAAATTCAACACAAACGTTTTCATATCAAAAAGTGATGCCTTTGTAGAAAAAATATAACCTAAGGCCTTTGAATTTGAAGTAGGTTATAAAACAAAATCCAAAACAAAAAATCGCAAAAAATTAAATTATCAAAAAATATGCTAAATTTCGTAGATTTCATTGAACTTTGAAAAACTTTCAATATTTATGGGTAAAATAAATAATAATTTAATCAGCGCAAAAGAAAAATATTTAAAATCAAAATCTACACTTAAAAATATGATTATTTCGTTTTGTTGTGTTATCTTTTTTTTTTTTTTGTTTTTTTAACATACAATTTTTTGTTTCTATCATTTTCAATAATCTTTTCTTTTTTTTTTTGTATCTTTCGTTATCTTTATTAATAAGTCTTTAAAATTGAATCTACATGTTACAGTCATTCATCGTGAATTTTATTCATATTATTGTAGATCATTATTTATTAGAAGGAGTAGAATTAGACAAATGCAGTAACACGAACAGAACCATTAATGAATTTATATAAACAAACAACACAAAAACAAAAAAAAAAAACAAACCTGGAACCGTGTAATGTCCATTTTTTTTCTTAAAAACAGTCTCATTAAAATATAATATATAACCAACGCCACTCACAGCAATACAAGCAAAAACTGCCATAAAATCAATTATATCCAAATCCATAATTAACGTCAATTATATTTTAATGTAAAAAAAAAAAAAAAAAACAAATATAATTGTAAAAGTCTTCAATATTAATTAACACTAAATTTATAGTAGCACATACAATCAAATAAATGAATTAATAATAAATGAAGATGAACTTTACTCATTAACAATAACTCAAATACTAAAAAAAATATATATTTAGTTAATTTATATCTATTTCTCCTTTTTTTTTTTTTTTGGTGAGAACATAAATAATATAAAATATATCATAATAAACAATCTTATCATACTTTATAAGTACTAACAATATTTGCGATAAGACAATTGAATATCGTTTTTAAATTGATAAAATTTAATCATATTGTGAGAAAAAAAAACTTTCCTTTTTATTTTTGAAAAGTTTAAATGGTTTACATTAACAATTAACTAATAAATATAAACAATATTATGTAATATTAGTTATATTTCTAAATATTAATAAAAACAAGTTTTTTCTTGTTTGATCTTTTGATGTGAAGTCATTGTATCAAAAAAAAATAACAATAAATAAAATAAAAAGTTGTTTGATTTTATTTTCATTACAAAAATAAAACCCAATTAAACATGAAATCTAGTATAATGAAATATGAATTTTGTTTTTGAAAATTTTTGAATCAATTTCAAGCATCTGTTCAAAAATTGGGTATTCGTTTGGTAACAGTGCTGTTTGTTCAAAAAAAGAAACACACCAAATTTATAATTCCTTATAAAATCAACAATGTGCAGTTTATGTCAGACTTATAGTTCTGAGAGAATATGAAATATTAGTTGTCGATCGCACTGAAACGTTATTTGCATTGAGAAAAATATTCATATAAATTCCATCATGTTTAGCAACGTCTTACATTTGTTTTTTTTTTAATTTTTATCTTTTCAGATTATCTAAATATATATTATGCCTATTAATTCTTGGTTACATGGATAAGATTTTTCTGATAAAAAATCTATAAAAAATTAGTTATACTTTTATCTCTCTTCTAACAGAAGTTGTTTCATAAATAAAATTCAATTTTTTTTGTAATCATAAAATTAATACAATTTTTTTATTAATATTTTTTCTAAAAAAAAAGAGACGGAACTATGTGAATAAAATTCAACAATATCATAATAATAATAATAATTAATATAAAAAAATGTAAAAGGTTAATTTTTTTTCTTATCATTAATTTCTGGTGTTTGCGGTTTCACCAATGTTTCTGATTGTTCAGCAAAACTAACACTCTCATCGATTCGTGTTTTATCAACTGGATATAACCTTAAAATAAAATAATAACAATGTTAATATAATTTTTTCAAAAATAATTAAATTATTTACCATCTTTGATAAAGATAAATAACAAAAACAATATCATCTCTGAAACAAGCAACTCTGTGAGCGGTTGGCATTGTTATTATAAATGCAAATATATCATCAATAAATGTATTAAATGCTTTATACATAAATGCTCTCCATGGTAGTGCAGCAACTGATTTTAATTTATAATTAATAAATAATTGTGGCAACATAAACAGAAAACCAAATGCATATACACCATTAACTAATGAATTTATTGTCCATGAATACCAACTCTTATGCGGTTGATAAATTAAGGAATATAGTGCACCACAAACGCAAAGTGGATATAAAAGATAACTTAAATATGTCATTGCTTGTTTATCATGATTTCTTGTTATTTGTTCCGCTTGTTTAACATTATCATTATCATCAGCTGTTTTTAAACGGAATCCAGATAAACTCACTTCAATTTTTAAAATTTTCTTACATTTCCATAACTGTAAAAATATTATTTCATTATAATTAACTAAATAAAATTAATTTAAAATGATTAACCTCAATTAAAGTCCCAATTCCAGTTGGTAATAAAATAAGCATAGATGTCTTTTCATCAATTAAATAAAGAAATACAATTATTTGACTAAACGCACGCCAAAGTGTTGTACGCACTGATAAACCAGCGTACGTTCGTTTTGATCTCCAAAATGAGACATCATTTTTAAAGGAGAGAAAATCAAATAACAGCTAAAAATATATTAATTATTAGAATTAAATATTTGATGTTAAATATTAATATAAATTATAAAGGTGAGGTTCACTTGGCGGTTTATAAAGTAAAAATTTAAAATCAATAACGAAAGTTTTATGAAATTATAAATTTGGAGAATTTAACATATTTTCTTGAATTTATTAGAAAATGTTATATTAATAAATAGTTTACTTCTTAACTGCTAAATGGACCATCACCTTAACATACATGAACACTCCCAACAAATACTGTTGCACAAAGGAAATAAACATTGGTATCTGAAAATATTCCTTTCACCTCATCAACATCTTTAGAAGTGAAACCCATTTGGCCTAAAGATTTTAGAGCATGTTCAACATGAACAATAAGTCTTAATTTGCCACTACTTAAAGGTGAATAATTAAATTCAATGTTAACTTTTGTCATATTCTGATCAATTTCTTGATAATCTGTTAAACGTGTTTTTAAAAAGTCTTGCTGAAGAATTGGAAGGAACTCATGTTTTCTGGTTACTCTAATAAAATATATAACAAAAAAAAAATTTATATTAATAATTGATAAACGTGATATGGAAGCATATTTGTAATTATGATAATTATATAAATGTGATAAAATTAAAATACAGGATTTCTGATTAATCGACGTTACAAAATATGCTCCCTTATCAAAACTAACCGCATAAACCGAATAAATTCTGGAGGTATGTCAATCTGTGACATTGATATGTCGTCTGTTAAAATGGAAATGTAAACTTTATTTTGAATGTGAGAAACAGATTTAATAGAAGATGTTGGCTTTTTCTGATTTTTAGTCTCATTATTCTCTCCCAATAAATTAAATGTTGCAGCACGTGGTACCATAAATTCTGTTAATTTTATTCTTTGAATAACTGTGGGTCCATCACGTTGCAAATTCTTCCAATTAATTTCTCCTTCGTCAAGTGCTAATATTACATGCATGAAAAGTGTACCATTCTTTCTTGTTTTTGCCGGAATTTCAATTTCAAAATTGCTAAAAAGAAATATCGAAATGTATAAATATTTAATACAGAATGAAACACACAAATCCTTACTTTGAATATTTTTCATTATAAAAAAACTTTTTAATAGCAGTAACTTTAGTTACTTCTGTATTAACAGGATTACTTTGCACTGAAGTAAATAATGCTAATTGCAATTTAGGATTTGTTGATAAATAGGAAGTAAAACATGGTTTTTCTGTACATTTAGGCGTGACAAAAAGATTTGCTAAAACCCACATAGAATGAATAATATAAGCTATAAAAATACCACTTAATATTAAAGTTAACGACGGACACTTCATTTTAATTCTTTTTTATTATAAACAGAATATTAATTTAAATAAACTCAACAATATTATTTCATGCTTTCACGTTATAAAAATGATTTGAATGATAAAGAAAAATTGATGACGTTAAATAGTTTTAACGCAAATTGTTATATTATGAGTACATATATTTCTTGGTATTTCTTAATTACTTCTTTTTTTCAACCCTTCCCAACCCAAAATTTATTTATTTCTGTCTGTATATTTTGCATGTGTTGAATTAGCTTATACCATCTTTTTTATTTCTTGTTTTTATACAAATTGCTATTCAAAATGGCGTATCACCTTTAATCTTTCATACAAAATATAAAAGGCACCGAACTTAAAGTAATTCTACATTGAACTGAAAAACAATAACATTAGTAATATTGCCATGCGCTATTTATAATTTCCTCTATACTACCAGTAGCTCTTTAGTGGTACTTACGAGAAATAAATATTTGTTTGGAGGGAGAAGCATGATTTTCTATATAAGCGTAACAGAGACAAAAAATTAAATGTATTTATTTTAATTTAAAGCGAAAATACTAGGGCAAACATTAATAATTTATTATTAACGCGTTATTCAGTTATGACTACATGTTATCATTAACATATGAGTAACATTATGAAACTTATCATAATAAAATGATAAATAATTAAGTTATGTTCTTAAGAGAAAATAATTTCCTTTACGATCATTTATATTTAAAGGATACGGAGAACAAACTTTAACTTTATGCCTCAATCATACCAAAATCAAAAAAATGCAACGCTACAAAAACCTTAGATAATTTTGGTTATTTATGATTGAGGCATTAAATGAAGAAATAATTTTATAATTTTGCAATAATTTTTTATTTAATATTATTAATAAAAAATTCTGAAAAAATTTTAATGGAACTTTATTAATGTAACTATTTACTACGGTGTTATATTGAGAGTTGCTAATAATTAATTATGCATAACTTCTGAAAAAAAATACATTTATATGTTTGTGAATCTCTTAGTGATTAGTGTTGCCGTTCATATTTCGTTTGTGAATATAGTTTGGTTTGTTGTTTGACATTTATCAAATTTTTCTTGTTGATGACTTTCATTTTCATCTGTTCCCTTATTTTGTTAAATTACATTAAATAAAATTTTTTAAAAATGTCATCATCAGATGAATGGTGTCGTGAACAATTTGCACGTCTTGAAATAAAAGATTTACAGTTAGATACATTAAATGAAATTAAGAATCATTTAACAAACTTACCTCCTCCAGCTCAAGAAGTTTCATCAAACTTTCTTAAATTACCAGCTTTATTTGAGTGTTTGGATACATCAGAAAAGTGAGAGTTGTTCTTAAATAATTACCTTATGATCCTCTAAAACAATAAATCCAATTTATTTTTAGTGCTTCACTTGCTTGTGATGTTTTGTCCATTTGTATGACAAATTTAGATTTGGGTGAAGCTATAAATAATCATTCAAATTTACTTGAAAAATCACTGTATCATCAAAACCCTGATGTACAAATGCTAGCATTAAATGAATTATTGAAATTGGCTAAACACTCAAAAAATATGATAACAGATACAAATCTTGTAATTGCATCAATTAAATGCCTTGAAAGTAAAGAAACACGTATTGGTACAATATGTATTGAATTATTAATAAAAATTTTACCAAATTTTATTGATATTGGTAATATAAAATCAAATATTGATGAAATTCTTAAATCAAGAGATGATATTGTTAGATGTCGAGTTTATGAAATTGGTGTCAATTTAAGTAAAGATCCAATGATACAAGAAAAAATTGAATTTATATTAAGTAAATTAATCTTAGATCTAAATAATGATGACATATTATTGCAATTAAATGTGTTAGAGTTATTATCTCAATTGGCATTAACAGATAATGGTCTTATATATTTGGAAAATAAAGGTGTTATTACAAAATTAATAAAAAAAATTGATTGTGGCGATCAATTGTTAAGCCAATTAATAGTTCCAGGTTTAATAAAATTTTTTGGTAATATTGCATCATTGCATCCAATCAAAATATTCAATAAATATCCAAATGTTATAACATCATTATTTGATTGCATTTTATTAAATGATATTTCAACTATTGCAACGGCATTAAGTACACTTGGTTCAATAAGTAAATCGATTGATGGAAAAATATGTCTTAATACAGAAATGGAAACAAAACTTTGTATTGTTTTAATACAAATTTTTAATAATTTAAATACCTATTCAACTGATTTAAAAATCAGAGCTCTAAATACATTGGAACAACTATTTGGTTCAGATACAAATGAGCCAAATAATCAAATAAGGTAAATTAGTTTTTTTGTTAAGTAAAAATAATTTTAGAATGAAATTAAGAATTCAAAACTTTTGATATGAAATCTAACAAATAAAAACAAAATTTGGATATAAAATCACTTAACAAATTTATCCAAAAAAATTAATTTAATTCAGTTTTTAAATGACATAATTGTTACTTGTGAAATTTAAATATGTTTTATTTTATTTCTTTAATAATTTAAAATTAAACTTTGAGCATTTATTATATTAATAATTTCAAATAGATTTGAATAAGGTTATTATTTATCTCAAAGAATTTTTTGTTTATTTTCAGTTCAATTACAGAAAATTGGTATAACAAAATGACTTCTTCATCAAATGATCTAATATTTATAATGAATTTTTGTAAGAATCCATTTCCAGACATAAAAATTGCTGGCCTGCAATTACTTCAATCAATTATAAATTACAAATGGGGTCAACAATATCTTTTATCAACACCCAGTTTTTTAGAATTTCTATTAGATCGTAAAATTGAATTTGATAAAAATGTTATTCATATTAAATATGAGATAGTTAAATTATTAGCAGTATCAAAAATATTTGATAATGATACATTGAATCAGTTTAAAAAATATGTAACTGAAGGTATTTTTTATATGCAAACAATTGTTGAAGTAGCAATTGAAGGAGCCGAATAATAACTTTTGATTTATTATTTTTTCTATTTTTGTTTATTTTCAAAAGTGTGTTGGAATAAAGTATATAATTTTTTCATTTCATTATATGCTAGTTTTGTTTGTTAATTTAGTTTTCCTTTCAGACATTCATTTTTTGTTAAAAGTTTTTCTGTGGTTTTAATTTGTCCTAACCTCCACAATTTTAATAGAGTGAATAGCTTGACTACACAAAATTAATAAGCTAAGTAAGTTTTTACTAATTTTTGATGAGCAATTTATCAACTTCACAAACCGAAAAATTAAAGAAATTATTACATGATTATTGTCAGAGATGCACAAATGTGAAATTGAAATTAAAATTTAAAAACACAATTTTATAATGAAAAGAATACTCTTTTTATTTATCAAAAGTACAAAAAAAATTCCATAACATTTATTCATAGAACTAAAACAAAAACAAAAAACTCAATTCATTGTATTGAAATTAACTTAATTCCTTATTAAATCAATAATCTTCTTACTCGTCATTTAAATCATAGAAACCATAAAGTTTACAAAGTGATGTACTTAATTTCTTTCGAAAATTTAATTGATCCCCTCGATATCCTGATTCTGTAGCCAAAACCCATGCATTTGTTACTGATACATCTAATATCCATAACACAATTGGCATATACCATTTTTTTTCATTTGTTCCAGTTCTATATTCAGAAACATTATGATCAAGTTGGTCAACGCCACTTTTATATTGTAGATACATTTTCATACTGTGCGGTTGTAACACATTAATGCATTTCTTCTTAACTTTAGAATATAGAAGACATGGATCAATAGGATTTTCACCATATTGATTTGATAGAATTGTTTTTTTAATATTATTCTTATTTTTCCATCTTATGGCAATCATATTATTTTTTTTATTAATACAAGACTCTATATTCTCTTCAATAATCATTTTTTCACAATCAATAAGTTTACTTTTTTTTACTACTTTCTCGTTAAGTATACCAGTACCTCCATAATTTAATTTTGTTAATTCAGAAATAACATGAGGCGTAGTAAAACATTCATTTAAATATAAAGAAAACTTAAGGCCAACAAAAGAATTTGATAAAAATTTTGCAAAATTTAAAACTGAATTTTCACGAGAATTTAATTGAATGGTACTTCCGATGTCAGGTAAATTGTCTTTTCCTTGAAAAATATCAAATTGAACACAATATCCATTTTGGGTTGCTAAGCAAAAAGCTTTATAACCAAACGAAACATCACGTTTTCCTGAATATGTTGTAATACGTTGATCAAAACCATTACGACCCAGATAGTGTATCAAATTTTCATTAATTGATAAATTGGATTCAATTGGTGCAAAATTGGAATAACAAGTATTAATATGATTAATTAACGGCCTTATTTTTTCTAATTTATCACAAAAGTTTAAATATCCTTTGTTTTCAGAAAAATATAATGAAGAAAATATATCATTAAAACGTTCTTCATCCATTGTTTTATAAATCAATGGAAATCCACATGAATATTTACCCCAATAAATATTTCTTTGTCGACATTTAGCAAAACTAGTAAAAATTAGAATCCCAAACATTGAATATAATTCATTCAAAGTGACATTTAATAATTTATTTTTTACTATTAACGAATTGTTGTTAGTAAATTTAGCAATTTCTTCCATAAATGATTCATTCCAAAATAATTTGAAATAATCAATGGGATGTGATTCATCAGATAATGATAAAGGTGGCAGAATAACTCTAAATGAAATATTTTCAATAGCACGGATATCCTTTATTCCACCCTTTTCCCAAATGAATTCCGCCTCAATTTTTCGTCGTTTATTTGGTATCTCTTTATGTTCTTCTTCGTCCGATTCGGTTTCTTCTTCATCCGATTCGGTTTCTTCATCAGTATAATCATCAAAATTTGCAACTAAAAGCTTTTTTCCCACTTGGGACATGTCCATAATTTCATGGTCTTCATCAGAATCTTCATCCGTTGTCCAATCATCATTTACTGGAGGAGGTAGAATATATATTTTACCATCCGGAATGTCACACACATAATTAGAGTAATCTTTCCAAAGTTTAGCAACAGTGAATGCATTTATCCTTCAAAATAAAAAAAGTAAGTAAAAATCTTTTTCTATTCATATTATCATAAAAATTCGAAGAAAAATAAGATTCCAACTAAGTATTTATTGAAAAAATTCTCACGCGAACCGTTATAAAAAAGATAAAAAATTATGCGCACAAAGAAATAAGTGAAAGTCATTCTTACCAATATGGTTCATGTTCTTCTTCGTACTCATCTTCTTCGTACATTTTTTACTTGATCAAAAACTTTATATTTGATCTTACAAACTTTAATGCAATTCAATATCAAACATATACTACTTTCAGTTTTAAATAAAGCAACAAGCTTTATTTTTTATAAATTGAGCAAACTACAAATTTTAAAAATCAAAGATTTTAGTATTTAAATATCTGAAGTTAGCAACAAGATGAAAAAAAAAACATCAAGGTAAGGTTAGTATATTTAACAGGTTGTGCAATTTCCAAAAGTAATCGGAGTGTATTTTTGTTGTAATGACGTATTAAATTGCTACAACTATCAACGAATAATTCTGTTGTTCTATTAGATAGCAAATAAATTAAATATAACATAAAATATCTATGTTTGTTCTCTAGTAGAAGTATTATTTTGATTCTTATACATCCCTGTTTTTAGAATCTTAAGATGATGCTAATACACGTATGTCTTTCAATATTAATAATATTTTAATTTTATTACATTATTTTAGCTGCTTTAAATAAAATTCTTCAATTTTATATTTCATGAAAAAATATTTTTTTATAAATATTGATAAAACAGGAAGAAAAGGCTTCAAAAGTACATAGCAGATATGAAGAACTCAAAGAAACATTTCCACAAAATTGATAAAAGTATAAAAACAATAATAAATTTTTTAATAAATTTATTCGATAATTAAATTTTATATCTTTTATTTTTCTAAAATTTTATACTGATTTGTAAATATATTCTGTAAACATATTTTAATTTCAGTTTAATTTCCTGTATGAAATTCCATTCGCAACAATCATCCTCACATTTACCAAATCTTAAAGTAAATAATCTAAGACCACTGTTAATAAAACTCCTTCTGTAAAAGTTTAATATTCATTAAATCAAATATTTTTAGTTTTTAAAAATTGTGATCACGGTACTGCTTCTTTTAATTCGTTTGGCTTTTTCCAACCAAAGACTGCGCGCAATACACACTCATTTGTGTCTGAATACTGACCAGTACTGAAATTCTTAAATAATAAACAAATATTTCTTACAACAAATTTTTTTGAATTCATATTAAAAATTGGTTTCCATTATGAAATTAAATTTATTTTTTAAGTTGTTCTTTTTATTTATATTAAATAATAGATTTTAGATTTTTTTTTGTATATAAGGTTATGTTTGAATTAGGTAAATGTTTACAATTATTCCCTGAGTGAAGAAAATTTTCACAAAAAATTGTTGTTAACCAATAAAGAGAAGAAATATTTCTACATTAATAATGTAAGTTTAAGAAGTATTCGTATTTCTAAAATTATGTGAATCCATCCTTGAGATAGGAAGTATTTTATTAAAAAAAAGAGTAATACATCCCTTGTGGGGATCGAACCCACGACCTTTGGATTAGAAGTCCAACGCCAAAGAGACATGATAACAAATTGATAAGGAGATTTACGGAGAATCGAAATTATAAAAAATTAATAACTTTAATAAAAAACTAAAATAAAATTAATTAAAGTAATTTACGCCACTGTAAAGTCTACACTCTACAGTGGCTTTTCATTAATATTATTATTCATTATTTATTATGGAATTTAGAAAATTAGACACATGAAATTATTAATATATTGCGTTATATTTACATATCTATCGAACTATCTTTACACACACATTGTAGAAATTCTGAAAAATTTAAAAATATATCCTTCAATTTTCTACATTTGTTGTTAGGAAGGGAATAGATATTTTCTTGTCAAATTTAATTATGTTTTCTATTTTATTAAAGTTAACGGTAATATTATTAAAAGTGATGGTAAATTAGGACAATTCATAATAAATTGATGAATGTTATCTTTCTTTAAACTTTAATGTTATGATTTTAGTGAATAAATTCAAATCATATTCAGAAAAAATGAAATCATGTAATTCCAATTACTGAATATATTAATAGAAAATTAATCTAAAAGAAAATCAATCAGTGCCGAGATTATGGAGAATTTGCAATATAAAACATTGAAGAAAATTTGCGATAAATAAATCGTGGGAAAATTTTCTTTTTTTTTTATAAAAGACAAAAATCAATGTTTTTTTTTTTTTTAATTATTTATTTATAAATCTATAATTGGTAGGTACAATAATAATTAATATTATACACATTATTAAAATAAAATTTAATTTCTATAAATAAGATTATTATCACTCAAAAATTCTGGTGAAATTGTAATTTACAAATTAAAAAACAAAAATAAAAACGGTTTAACTTACAAAAAAAAAAAAAATAATAAACAAAAGAAAATTAATTAATTATATATATATAGGTACTTTAGGATATTATTAATATTTAAAAATTCAATCGTCCTGTATAAAAAAATTTTTCAGAAAGAAACGTCATCATTTTTCTGTGACGATTTTTTATATTTTTGTTTTGTTATTTTAATTATTAATTTTTTTTTTGTTGTTTTTGTTTTTCTTTTTGGTAATCTTTATTTAAAAAATATACAGTCAATAAATTCTTATTTTTTTTTTTTTTTCAATATTTACAATTTTTATTTAATATCTAAAGAAATTTAGAAAAAAAAAGTTAAACATTTAAACACGTTTTTTACGATTTGGTGAAATAATTTTAAGCATCGTCACAACAGGTGCTTCGAATGCAATTGAAACAGCAAATGATAATGCATATGAGAACACTATTTGTCCTAAGAAAATAATCATCTGAAAAAAAATTTATAAAGAACTAAAATTGTTTAATTTATTAATTATTATTTTAAAACTTACCACAGCATCAATTCCTAAATGTTGTGGTGCATCACTGTTTAATACTAGAATTCTTATAGCAATTGGATGCACTAAATATGCACAATATGTGACTCTAGAGAACGGATAAAAACATGGTGCTGATAATAAAGAATTTACATATCCACCATAACCTGTTGAACATGCAATAACAATCCATGCTAAACTTAAAGCCCAAACTGAATGACTGAGTGAACTAAATGCTGCTGCTGTTATTGGTGAAAACTCAGCTTTATGTACACCAAATACTAAATAAAGACTGCATGCTGCTGATAATGTCCATCCCGTGATAACTGTCAACTAAAAAATTAAAAAAATTAAATAATTAAAATTAATTATCAATAATTGATAATTTGATTTTTACTTTTCCCATCTTTATTTTTGATTGTGTTTTAAAAAGTACCCAACCAACGGTCATTCCAACTAAATATGGTCCAAATCTTGTCCATGGTTTATCATAAATTTTATCAAATAATGCAAGGGGATCATCAAAATTAGGCATATGATTATTTGTGAATGCTACAAATGCAGTTGTTCCCAATGATGCAATCATAAATATTACCATTGTGCTTGCAGCTATTTTAAGATGTCTGTATTAAAAGTTAATATTTAAATATATTTTTTTAATTCAATATAATTAATAAATCTCTAACCGGACACCAATAATTAAAATAATTGCTCCAATAATATAAAATTGTGTATCATCAGATAAATACCAACTCCATAACATACACATATCTTCAACTGGGAATAATGTATTTATATATAAAATATTTCGCCACCAGTATTTTGGACAGGTTACATGATCCATTGTTGGCGGATCAAATACAGAATTAAAGAAGAAATATTTCATTGTTACTTCAACAATACCCAGTACAAAGATGTAAGGTGTTGTTAATCTAAATAAGAAAAATTATATATTACACACAATAAATTTATTTGTATTTTAAATCCAAGAGAAATTCTGAAAAATTTCTATAATATACCTAACAAAACGGTAACCAAGTAATCCGAAAAAATGTAATGTTCCTGCGGTTACATCACTTACACCTTTTGTTAATCTTTCTAATTTTCCTTTTGCATTTGTACGGAAATATATGTAGGATACAAGAAATCCACTAATAAAGAAAAAGGTATCAACACTATAAACACCACCGGTTATTGCCTGAAATAAAAATGCTTTCTCCAATTGTTTTCTCAGTTCCATATTATCAGAGTATTTAAATAAAACGATGCAGGTATGTCCTAAAATTTTATTAAATTAAGGTATAGTAAAAAAATATATGATAAAAAAATCAAACCTAAGATAATCCAAAGCATTGAGAACGCTCTAATTCCATGAATCGATGAGACTGTATCACTTCCAATTCCACGATCGCAAATTGCATTAAAATTTGTTATTACAGAAAAAGATAGAAGAAGTTCACTTGCAGTACCTTAAAATAGAATAATTAAATAAATTATTATTATTTACCTATAAGTTGGCCTTTTCAATAATTACTTAATGGTTCCTCTTCTTCCTGATTTGAATGTTCCATTGCTAAATTTTCGTCAGAATTATTATTGTTCACACTAGATGGTATTATTCCAACGGACATATCATTATTTTTGTTTGAACCGTTTTTGGCTAAATCGTATACAATTCCAGAAGAAGAATCGGATGCTAATTCTTTTGACTTTTTTTTCAAAGATAATTTTTTATTTATTCGTTGAATTAGAATCAAATCGAAAATAGTACCACACATCATTAAAATACAAACCAAAATAGAAACTGAACTGAAAAATTACCAGAATATTGAAATAATTGGTTATTGCATTTTAAAGGTTTTGATTTAAAATAATTTAAAAAAAATTCATTATAGGATTTGAAAGGTTATAAAAGCGAACAATTGAAATGCTATATTTACAAAACAAATTTTTGTTTTTTAAAACCTTATAAATGTTTGAGTCAAAATTAGGTCAACCGATTATTATCATTATGATCTTTAGTAAGTTTACTTTGTCAATTTTAAAAGTATGTTCAAATTCAATTTAATTTATTAATTATTACCGATAATTAAAAAAATTAACACAATCAAAAATGAACGTACTTTCCTAACATAAAAGTTAGAAAATTTTTAAATTAGATTGACATACTTTTATAAAGTATAATGATTAATCTATATAAAAATAAATTTAAAAATACTTAGATAAACAAACATTTAAAACGATAGCGGGTTTTTATGTTTTCTCAAAATAATTAAACAAATATTTCCTTTAAAGAAATTGTTATGTAAAATTAATAAATGTCTTACACTAAAATTTGGAAAGTTGTATCATTCCAAAGATCAAATTGATTAAGTGTAGGCGATCGTACTGCTAATACATTTACTTGACGTTTCAACATTTTTTTCTGTGATAATGTTGCCATTGTTGTAACGTCATCCAAAGAACATGTTGTTGGTAAACAAGCACCAATATGAATAACACGGGACTATAAAAAAAATTTAACATTACATTTGTTTGATTCATTTAAAGTTTACAATGAAGGTTTTGAACGTACAGATGTAGCTATTTGTCCTTCATTTAACGACATTTTTAAAACATAAAATCCTGGTCTAAATGGTGGATTTTCTTTACTAATTATTTCTACACCTATTTTATGATCATTTAATGTACTTAATCCTGAATTTGGTGTAAACATTTTTTCAACCATATCCTCCTGTGTTTTAATAATTGATTTACATAATGTTATTGAACCTGTCCAATAATTATTGCCAAATAAAAATCCAGTTGTATAATGACCAGTTGCATCATCCACTATAAACAAAAAAAAAAGAAATTAATTTTTATGAATTTTAAGTAAGTGGAAAAAAAAATTAGTTCCGTATTCATTTTTTTTTCTTAATTTATTTCCGATTTATCATGTTCGACAGTTTTAAGTTTACGTTTACTAAACAATAAATTTTATATGAAATTTTGAATAACAAGAAATGAACTTTTGATTACATAATATTGTAATAGAAACGCATTCACTTGTAGTATGCAACAATTAATTAGACTTTTAAGCGACTGTTAAACGACGCGTTGTTACACATCATGGTACAGTAAAATTGGTTGAAAATTGTGTTTTAAGAATAAAGTGTACAGCACTTTTCGTTAACCGCTTCATTTATTTATGGTTCAAGAAATATTATTATAATTTGTCTACTACATTTAAGAGAATTAAATATTTTGTCTTAACTTGAAATAATTTCATATTTAAGAAGGTTAAGAAATATAAAATAAAACTTGTTTCACCGCTGATTTTTTTTTTTTAACTAAAGGACTCAACCAACATTGTTTAACTGTCCTCGTAAAAATGGTTAATCATTTCCTTTCAAGGATTTTCATTACTACAATAAATATGCATGTAATTAACATTAAATAATAAAATGCAATGAAATTTTGATAATCAATTTTCTTTTTTTGCAATTACAAAAAGAAAAATATTGAATATTTAGAATTAAATAAACAACAATTAATTCTCCTAAATTTTCATATTTTCGTTTTAGATAATATCCGATCATCGCAATAATGAAAATTATTAATTCATCATAAAAAAAAAATGTTTGTGAAATTAATGAGATGAAAGTCATATAAATTAATCACTATAAAATTTTATTACATTTCGGAAATAGAAATTGAGACATTTTTTTGTTCACATAAATTATACGAGACAACAAAGAAAATGTCAAAATGTCTGATTCAATTTAGCAGAAACTAATTGTTAGACTATTTTTTAATTAAACGTTTAAAAAAAAAAATATTACGAAAAAACTAAAATATTACGAATACGAATTAATTAGATTTACTTTTATATTTTTGAAATAAATATTTTTGACTCAAAGTTTTGGTTAGATGTTATAGGTAGATTCAAAATTTATTCAAATATAACAATTGATTGTTGAGTTTTATTTGAGTTGAGTTTATAATTGAATTATCAGGAAAAAAATTCATTGGCTTTTCAATTAATTACATCCCCTGAATTATCAGGAAATTCTGGCATTGATTGTTTGTTGACAAAAATAGAAGCTATTTGATTTGAAGAATCAATTAAATAATCTTTCATTATTTAACATTATTATTATGTGACTAAATTAAATTTATTATTGACATAAGAAACATAATTTATCTTTGTTTTCTTGTGTTTTTTCATTTTCTATATAGAAAGCTTTATAAATTATGATAAAATTTTGGTTGTTAGTTTTTTTTTTTCTTCTTTCTATTAATGTGATTATTTAATAAACTTGACTTTGATTAAAATTAACAAGATCAGAAATTTAGTATGGATTTATATAATTTGTGTAAAATATAAAAATTTGAGATTATCCTAATTTTTATTTATCACAATCATTTTGTGTTTCTTATTAAAGATCAATTTATTACATTCGTTATAGTTTTTCACTAAATCGTTTATTTGTTCATAAATTATTCATCAACGGAAATCACCCATTTTTTTTTTGTAGTTTATTTTAATCTTTCTTTTAATGTTAAGTGAGGAAAACCAAAAAAAGATTATAAACTTTAATATGTATACGTAAATGGTGTCGATTTATTATAATTTTATTTTAATAAAATAGGTAGACGTATAGTGTAGGTATTGACGATCAACATCAAAATAAATACTATACAATTATTAAAATTGCATGGACAACAACAACAAGAAATATTTTCTTTTAATATTAATAAAAATTATATAATTAAATAATATATTTTAAGAAAATAAATTATTTCATTATTATTATATAATCCCATTACAATATTTATATATAAAAATATGATTTTATTAAATTACAAGCTCTGTTTCATTTTCTTATAATCGTTCGCGTCTTTTATTTTACATTATATACAATTTTACCTTTATATCTTATCATATTATTTTGGTACGTGCAACTTTAACGGATATAACTTTAAAATTTTTAAATTAAAGTCATGTGTAAATGTCAGTCATTGTGATCTCAATAAAATGTATTTAATAATTAACTCAATATAATGCAACGAAACCGGTTTGGTCATATGTGTAATCTCTAGAATTTTCTTTATTTAATTCTACTAAAATTTTTAAAGTTAAGTCCGTTGTAATGTCACACCTAATTTCATCACATATTTGAATTGATAGTAATTTAAATATTAAAAATGTCTTTTGGCATTACGCATAATTCCATTTTAAAATTAAACAGAAAATTACAAATATTTCACATATGTCAACATTTATTCACAAAAGAATGGAAAGAATTAAATGTAAATGTTATCAAAACTCATTCATTTTGATTATATAAAATTTAAAATATGATCTAAAATATATTAAGATTAAAGCATCCGTTCCGTATATATTGTCTAACATTTTCTTTTTTTTTTTTCTAATTTATTATTTTATATTAATTATAATTGATAGCGGATTTTATATTTTTATATTCATAATATAGGAAATCATTTTGAAATTATTCTTTTCTCTTTCATTATTTTTCGATATTGCCTCTGAATCAATTAAATTTTCTTATTTCAAATAAGTGTTTGAATCTTTAGTTATTATAAACTTTTTAACTCATTCATCAGTTAACCATATTTATGCGCTCATTAAATGTGTTCTTTTTTTCTGCCTTTTTTTCTGCCCAAAATATGAATAGGTCAAAACATTATGAAACTATTTTGTTTTCTTCTTCTGATTTTCTAAAATAAGAGGGCAGATTTTTAAAAACTCTAAAGATTTATGCCAATGATTTTCTATAAATTTTAATTATTCACAAAATACTGTGCCTGTTTTGATACTTAGTCTGATTATGTTTTCTTCTAGCCACACGTTTTTGTACTGGTTTTTTTTTTGCTTACGTCATTATAAATAATTGTGTGTAATGAAATGATACATAACCTAATTATTATAAAATTATGTACACTATATAATTGTGTTTGTATATATGTACATATTATATCATCGAAACCAAACCACCAACATTTAGCGTATTTTTATTAATACATTTTTTTTATATAGTAAATATAATTCAAATAACTCCACAATATGAAAATAATATAATAATTGATTAAATAATGATAATATAATTTCATAATTATTAATATAAATAATTTTGCACGATTGTAAAATTGTAAATAATAATAAATCATATTGTTAACAATTTTTAACTTTCGTTTATTTAGAATTTTTTGAAAATATTTTAAACTTTATTCGCCGCCATTTTGTTTATTTGCTTAATTTTGTTTTTGTTGTTGTTGTTTTTTTGCGCTCAGTTGTGCCAATGTCTATATACCGATTGTTTATATTGCATCGCTTTCTTTGATTTTATAAAATATACAAAAGTAAAAAATCTCTTCTTTAAGTTAAGTTTTTTTTTTTTTTGTTGGTTTCTATTTCTTCTGATCAATATTATATAATACTTTCTCTTTCTCAGAAATAAAAAAAAACCAAAACCAAAAAAAAAAAAAAAACAAAAATAAAACAAAATAAGAAATTAAAATCGTTTTCATATACTAACTAAATCAACACGGTTGCGCATATTTAAATGCTACATACCCGGATCACTTTCATGTTGTCATAATTATTTCTCTTTCTTCTTCTTCTTCTTCTTATTTTTTTTTCTCTTTTAGCATCTTTTTGTTTTATTTTGTTTTCTTTGTTTTGTTTTTCTCTTTGCCATTTAATCATCAAATTAGGTTAACAATTAACATAAATTATTGTGTTGAGGAAATTATAGATAATCGGATGATTTTCAATATTTAATTTGTCTTCTTAAATTTTGGGTGACCTTGTGAAAAATTATAAGTTTGAAAAGTTGTAGACTTAATCCATATAATGTAAATGAAAACAAAAAATACGAGAATCTTCTTCTTAAAGTTTACAGTAATACATTTTTAGTTCCGTTCAAAATTATTGATTTAATTTTAAAAAGAAATGTTTATCGTTTAATTTTACAACACAATTAATATGAAAGATTTTGTGGTTTTTTCTTCGTCTGTAAAATAATATAAATAATTTATCGTTAAATTGTGAAAAAAAAAAAATTGAAAAAAAGAAGTTTTTATGAATTTTGTGATGACTGATGATTATTATGTAAGTTTTGTTTTGTTGTTTCATTATTTTGTTCATCGTTAAAAATTTGTATATGAAAGAAAAGTTTTTCGGAAATTTTGAAAGAAAAACGAAACAAAAAAAAAAAAATAATAACAAAAATAAAATGTTAAAATTTCTTAACTTGAAATAAAAAAAAAAAACAAAAATAAAATATAAAACTTATATAGAGAAAAGGATTGTCTTGTAACGTTTTACGTTTTTTTTTTATTAGTTAAAGGATTATTGGTCAATAAATATATGATTTAAATATATTTAAGTCGTATATTTATTTTATTTCTTTAAAAAGAAATTTCAAAATATCCTCTTCTGTTAAAAATAAGATTGTTGATATTTTTCTTCACTTAATTTGTGCCACTAGAAATCTGTGGATTTTTTGGCAATTTTTTGTCATCTAATTTGACTTTTTAAAATATTTTTAAAATATTCAAAATTAATTCTAAATCTACAAAATACGTTGATTGTTTTGTATGACTGAGTATACGAACATCTGAGTAATTAGTAGTGAACTACTATAAAAGTATACAGAGACAGAGTAGAACAGATACAAGACGATTGTAAAAACCAAAAAACAAAAAAAAAATACTCATCTGCCAAGAGTCAAATTCAAAACAAAGAAGAAATTTTTTAAATGTTATCTGCGTGTGATAACAGATGATTAGTTCGGATTATAAAATAATTAATAATTGAAATGGAAAAGGTCGTAAAAAAGCTTCAGCTGAGATTTTTAATCTTTTTGAAATCATAAACAAACAAAAAAAAGAAACTGTCACTTTCTACAGCTCATTAAACTAACATCAAATTTAAAATTTAATCGTATAGTTGCCACTATTTTTTTTAGTTTCTTAAGATTGCCTTATGTGCTTATCGAATTTGTTTTTTTTTTTTGCAGGATTTAACCTCAAAGACTAACATCTAATGTAATGAAGTTTTTTTTTTTTATTAATTAACTCTGGGAATATATATTTAATAATAGTTTTAAGATTATTAATTATTATTTACCCTTGACATTATGACATTGTTACAAAAAATTGTAGGTGTGTATGTCAATGTGACTTCTACCAATTTTATGTAATTTATATTTATTTGAAAGAATAAAGAAAAAAAAACACAACAACTGCAAAAGTTTTAATGTAAAATGTAAAGAAGAAAGGGGGAGGGGTAATAGTAATATGATTAAGATTGAGACATCTCCATTATAGTGATCGAATTCAAGGTTTTCATAATTGTAATGATTGACTTTTTATTTTTTCTTTTATTTAATATTTATTTGCCCTCAAATATAAAATGTTTATACATTGAAAAAATATTGTTTAAATCTAAAAATTTATACTCATACCGATATAAATGTGATTGTGAAATTTTATAAAAAAAGCACGTGTTTATTTAAATAACTTTATAAACAAATTTAAAGAAAATCGTAACCTTCACGCATGAAAATTAAATTAAATTTCATCCAATCAATTGTTTACATTAATAAAAAAAAATATTGTTGTTTTAATAAGAGTTTTGGTGTCCATTCCTAACATCAAATCATAATGGTGGAATGAAATTATGCCAGAAAAATAATATATGTAAAGACTCCTAGTACAAAGTCATAAAAAAAACTATAAATCCCATTGAATCACCTGCATTTTATTTTTTATAAGAAACAGAGAGATGAAGAATAAAAATAAGAAACATAAATTGTATTTTGCTATAAACAAAAAAGAAATAGTTAACAGTGGTTTGTGTACGGATTAGTCACATATATTAGTCGGTTATTAGTCGCATTTGTCACATCTATATATATTTTTCTATATCTATTCTTCAAATGGTTCCCATAAAATCATAAACAAACATTAATAAATTCTTTTGTCGTGCAATGATCCCCATATATTTAAAATGAAATCAGTACCAAAACACGTACATTTTATATTTTTTCATTCATTTTTATTTCATTTTTTGGTTTTATATTTGTAGGTGTATTATTATTATTATTATTGGTCTAGTGTTAGTTTTATTGAAAATTACTTTTTGTCTATATTTATATATGTGTATATGAACACAAACACAAATATATTTATAAATTTATATAACTTTCACTCTTGCGCGATGACTTAAAAAAAAAAAAAATTTAAAAAACAATTTTTATTTTATTTAATTTTTCAGATTCAATTTTATTTTGTTTTTTTGTTTTTTTTTTACGATTGAAAATGGAAAATAAACACGATAAATAAGAAGAGGAAGAAGATGAAGAATATAAAAGTATATAATGTATAGTTTGAAATGAAATATATTCAGTTAATTTCTTTTAATTTTATATACAGATAAATATTATGTATGTCAGTCAACATACGAGAACATCATCATCATCATATCGATCAGTATATAATATTTAATAATAATGTAAATTAAACTGTCATCAAACACATTTATTATTTTATATTTTTAAATGTAACAACATTTATAGTTTTATATACGACAAACACAACAATTTACATAATTGTCCAACATTATTATTTGTGTGTTTGTTTTTTTTTTTTTCATTTAACTTTTATAATTATTTATTTTTTCTTCTTCTTCTTCTTTTTTTTTCTAATTCTTATTTACATTATTATTATTTTCGTTGTCTCTTCCAATTGATTTCAAGATAAAAAATAATGATTTATAATTATTTGTTGTAATTTTTATTTTGTTTTTTATTTAAAATTTAATAAAATCTTATTTTTCTTTATTTGATTTGAATGAAACAACAAAAACAACAACGAATAATAAATAAAAAATAAATGAAAAATGAAAGAAACATGAAAAATAAAAATTGCATCATATAAGAAATAATAATATTTATAATATCCATTTCACTATATAAGACAACACTGAAAATATATACATACGAAAGAAATATCTAAGAAATTCATGTCTATAGAAATGTCTTTAGCATTTTCATTTATTTTTTTGTTTTAATAAATTTCATAAATAATATTATATTTTGTTGTTGTTATTATTTTTATTTGGTATTATTGTCTTGTCCATCATCATCATCATAATGATCATCTTAATAATGATCATGTGATTGATTAATAAATGACCTTTTCAATATTATTTGGTTACTTTTTAAAGTATGATGAAGCATGTCAAATGTTTTTTATATTAATTGTGGCAATTTGATGATTCAATTTGTATGGTTTTATATTTTTTGTTTTTTGTTTTCGGTTAATCAGTTTCTTTTTATTTACAAATTAAAATTTGACCTAAATTTATTTACATAAATCTGAAATAATTTTTTGTATGTTGTCTGTTTTATTTATTAGTTTGTTTTTTTTTCGCGTAGTTGTTTATAAATAATTACTTTGTAATTAATAATAATTTTTTGTATCATCATCTTTAATAAGTCTAAATAGCAAAAAAAAAGAAAGAAAGAAAAACGTGTAGGTACGTTTTACTTTCCAAATTAATAACAACAACAAAATTTATAGAAATAAAATAATCATTATGGTTTATTGACTTAAAACCACTGAAACTTATGTTTTATTTGAAGAAAATTGTAAGAATGTGATATTACCACAACAATGCAATGAAACCTGCTTAATAGGACCATCATTTCATTTCTTTGGTCCTATTAAACAGGTTTGTCTATAAATTAGTCTAATTTATGTATGAATGTTTTCTAACACTTACTCTTTTAATCTTAATCTTTAATTTAATTCTACAGTAAAAAAAAAATGTATAACGAAAAGAAAAAATCTCAAAAGTGAATTTAATTAATTAAAATGTAAACAGAAATTTTTGTTTTTGTTTATTATGTTTTTTTCTTGCATAATCAAAAATTATAATACTTATTAAATATTCATTATTAGTTTTCAATCAATTGAATATAATTTAGACTCAAATAAATCTTTTGCAACATTTCTTAATACAGGTAGACAATTTGTTGGATAAAGTCTGAAACCGGTGAAGTATAAAGTGAATGGTTTCTTATTTAACATTTAATATAAATTCTATAACAAACGTAATGGATAAATTTAAACGGTTACTTTTACCACCTGAACTTTGAACTTATTACTTTATTGTAAAGTGTTTAGTTCCTTATTTCATAAAATATGCAAAAGAATTCCATAATGACAATATGCTAATTTACTGAAATATTGATCAAAGAATCTTCAAAATAATTGAATAATAAATTTGAATTGTGAAGAAAATGTCATAGATGTAAATTCAATTGAAAGAAAAATATAATTTAAATTCTATCGATAATTATTATTAAATGTTTTAATTGGTTGATTAAATACAACTAAATAAAATATACACAGAATATTTTTTTATCTGATATTTATGAAATTCTTTATAAGAGAAATAAGAAAATTTTTATCAATTATTTACCATTTTCACATGACAATGTAAATATTTTGTGTAATAAACAAAAAAATGTGTTCGCATATTTTTATTATTAATAATATAATTGGTTAAAGTTTATAAGGTCCAAGTAAGTATTCGGTAATAATAATACAGAGATGAATTTATTACAATAAATAATTTAATAAAGAAATTTTCAATAAGTTTTATTTGTTTGTAAAGTAAAAAATTAAGTGAAAGCATTTTTTTCCCCCTTTTAAAATAAATCCATCACTGTTTTACTAAAAATCGAAAATAAATCAGATTTTTAATTTAGCATTGCATTTTATTTTTATAAAAAATAAAATATATATGAAACATAATTTTGTGTTGTCTTTTGTGCATTTTTACAAATATGTTTTTTTTTATATGTTTGTTTATTAATTTATCACGCTGAACAGCAATTATTTTGTAGTGTTTTGATTTTTTTTTAATAAAACAAAAATGAAAACTTAGAAACAATCTAATTAGTACAATATTCTGTGAAATATGCGACACTAAGTTTAATTTTTTTATTTTAAAAATAGAAAGAAAAACATTTGCAATAATTAATAATTTAAAGAGAAAAAAAAAAAAAGAAAAAATTGCACACGAACAAAATTTCAACTTTTTTTTGCTTCAATGGAAAACGTCAGTTCCTGTTTAGACACTTTTTTTTTTCTTCATGCAATTCAGAAAATTTCTCTCTCTCTTCATAATAATCTATTATTTATTTATAATATTTTATAACTGCTACCGATTAACAATAACAACAACAACATCAACAACAACTGCAACAACATCAGTAGCGCAACAAGAAACCTAAAAATTCACTTTCGAAGACACTTTGTCTGTCTGTCTGACTGTCTGTGTGTTTGTTGTTTATTTGAAAATTCTTTCTTATTTTCTAATTATAAACTGTGATTGCGTTTTATTGTAATTGTTTATATGCTTGTATTAATTGTTTTAAGAACAATTTCTATAACGAAATGACAAAATAAATACAATTGACTTAAGTTAAGCTATGTTACTTAAGTATATTTGTAATATTATTATTTTATGTTTTAAACTTTACAGAAGAACTTTTGATCTGTATACACAAAAAATTAAATATATAATAAAGTTTTTCGGGAATAATTCTCACGGATAGTAAAAAGTTTTTTCAATTCATGGTTAAGTTTTATGTGCGGTGACTGGATTTTTTTAACCTTTTCTTGACGGTGATAAATATTAAACCATGGGCCTTGTAAATAAAAAATAAAGGGTGTCAAATTGTCCATTAAACTGTTTTATTTGGTAAAAAGAATTTTCAACAAAGAAAGAATTATAAAAGAACCAATAAAAGTATTTCATTCTTTAATAAATTACAAATTTAACAATAAAAAAAAATTGCTGATTTTACGTAATTTATCTTTTGTTTTAAACAAAATAATTAAATCCATTTCATGTATTTAATTTTTAATGTTGGTCGTTATAATAAAAAGCAATTTATGTAAAATAACTTTAAATTTATTGATATGATTTTGTAAATGAATTTCTGTTTGTGCAGAATTTAATTTCTCATAACGTTTTTTTTTTGTCAAATTGTTAAAATTGAAAACAACAGAGTCAGGTGAAATTTTTGTTTATTATTTATTTTTATTTGTTTGTTGTTCAATGAAGAAAATATTGGGAAAAAGTAAAACCATTGAATTAATTAAAATTGAATTCATTAAAATCAAAATCCAAAATTAACAAAAACAAAATTCTTTATCCACGAAAGGCAAATAAAAACTAAACCAAAAGTGTAACTATTGAATTGTTATTATGATTTTTTTTTTATTAATTTAATTGAATGATTGTAAAATTATTTTTATATAATTTTTGATTAAAAATACAAAAAAAAAAAATGAAAAATGTTCATGACACGAAAAACAAAGAAATAATAAAGAAATTCCATATAAAAATAATCATGTCCGAATGTAACCTTCAAACAGTCATAGTGAAATATTACAGTTTTTAGACCAAAAATTTAAAAACAAATTAAGATTTGTAATTTTAATTGATTAAAATTAAATGAATGTATTCTTTTTGATTTTGTTTTTTTGTTTTCGTTTGCAAAGACAAAACTCTTAAGAAATGTCTATCGTGTCTTTTGTTTTAAACAATTATGAATGAACAAATAATAAATAATTTTAATTCAATTATACGTTACTTTAATCACTGTCAAAATATTGAACGTCTAACATACAAAAGAAAGACAAAAATGTTGTTGATTTATTTCTTGTGTTGGATTGCGTTATCATCCATCAACAATATTTTAAAATTGTGTCTTCATTTAATTTTTTTTTTTTTGTATTTTGGTCACACGATTCGCACAGATAGTGCGAAACATTAAACAAATTTTATCTTTCATGGGAGGATTACAAATATATATCTATAGGATTGTTGGTGTCACAAAACAAAAAAAAAAGACGTTGTGGAAGATTAACTGAAATTTACCCAAAACAAAATTAAAATAAAAATATTTAAATATTCTGTGAAAAATTAATAAATGAAGAAATGAAGACGTTTATTTTATTTTTTCAAACAATTGATAAATTTACAGAAATTGTTAAGATTATTAAATGACCATTTTTCTTTCTTATGTCTAATTTCTTAGACACTTTCATATTTTATATTTTTTAGTTCCATTGACAATGAGAATTACTTTGTTGTTTTATGATTTTTGTATTTTTTTTTTCTTTGTAATTTTTTGTCAGATTTAAATCGCATATTATTCAACGTGTCCGTATCAATTGACAATGTCGAGTGTCAGTTGAATTAAAAAAAAAAAAAACTATCACTACAACAACAACAACATTGTACATAATTATGTTCACTTTGAACAACAACAACAATAACAGCAAAAAGTAGAAAAGAAAAAGAAATAAAAAAAAAACAAACAAGCGACTTTCCCGCCTTTCATATGCGACTGAGTCATAAACAATTGTTCTATTGTGTTACTTTTTTTTTTTGATTTAAGATTTACATGAAAAAATTGAAAGTATAATTTTTTTACTGTATTGGAGCACATTATTCAATAGACTTACTTTAATTTGATGTGCAAAAATAAACTTCTATTTATAAGATTTTTGTCTAGACTTCACTTCAAAAAAAATGGGTTTCCATTTAATTGAAATAAGAAGAAGACACGTTACATCTGTGACCAAAATTGCCGTAAGAAAAATGTTTAACGCACTTTAAATAAATTATAATTATTTACGTTATTCTCTACTTTGTACAAAAATTGTAGTAAAGATTTTTGTTAACCTCAAAAGTTATAAAAGAAAGAAAAGAAAAATTTAATTCAACTTGTTGATCACAAATGTTTCATAAAACATTTATGTAAGTAATTTACTAATTCTTGACCATCATCTTAATCTTTAATCTTAATTTTCTACAAATTATAATAAATCCTCAAAGAAAGAAAATAAGACGTTAATTTAAAACGTTAAGATGTTAAGATTTTTGTCACCAAGAAAAAAAAAATAGAAAAGAAATGAAAAAAATCAATAAATAAATTAAAGGAGAAATAAAGAAACAAAAAAAACAAAAATTTAGGTAATTAATACGGATATTTATAGTTGAAGGCAATTTCTTAATAATTTACACTAATCTACTTTTAACTTTTACATGAGGAAAAGACCTCGAAGGTATTTAATACGTAAAGCATTTGTAATTATAAGGAGTTGCTGTTAACAATTATATATTTTTAGTTGAAGTTTTAATATTTATATTTGAGTTGATAGAATACCGGAAGGTTTTCTTTCTTTCTTTTCTGATGACACTACTTTCGGAATGTAGTTAACTGAAGGAGTCACTTAACTATTTAAGCGATACAAGGTGATGTCCAAACACGAATTAATTTCAAGTTTATCTCATCATTTGCAAAAAAAAAAAACAAAGGGAATGCATCTAAAACATTGTGAATTTTGTGTTAATTACAAACTAATTACAGTTAATTAGTTTGTAATTCACGATTCACAATATAAAAAAAATCCACAATTATTTTAATTATTTTGCTAAATAAGAAATGAAAAAAAAAAGATAATAACAATTTAATTGTTCCGGAACATTTTTCCATCAAATCTTCCATCCGAATCAGTTGATAATAAATTATAAAAAAATTATAACAATAAAAAATTAATTGAATTACGTGCATGTCACATTTATCTTAATCATTTAGGTAAAGACACCTTCACAGTGTTACTTTGATTTTTACTTTTGATTTCTTATAGAAAATTATTTATAAAAAGTGAGAGTCAAAGAAAACAAAAACAAAAATGGCAAAAAAATTGTAACGCTCGAAATAAGATGAAGAGCGTTTTTTTTTTGTTGTTGTTGTCGAAAAATGAATAAAACAATAAAACCAAAAATGGTCAGACGTAGAAAAAAAGAAGCATACAATTTGTTGTTTTTCTTTTTCTTCCAAACCGGAAATACAAATAAAATAATAAAAAGAAAGAAAGAAAGAAAAAAAAACATATTTTTCCGCAAAGAAAAAATAAACAAATTTCAGATGAAACAAAAAAAAAAGAAGTTATAATTAATTAATTTAAAATTGAAACTTATTTATTATTGTTGGCTCTTACATATTTTCTTTTAAACATTTTTTTGTTTCAATTCCTTGTTATTGTCTTTGCTTGTTGTTACTTTCGAGTGTAAGGCATTTATTAGTAAAATTTAAAAAAAATGTAAATTTTCACTTCAGTGAGGGCGTTTTATGATTTTAATAATACATAATTATTTGTTACAATTTCTGTGTGTGTGTGTATGTGTGTGTGCGTGTATGTGTGTGTGTGTATGTTTGTTTGTTTCCAGTTTAATTATAATAATTGTAAATTGCACAATAGATAAATTTTAGTTACGTTTAAATTTATTTAATTAAGTGTGAACAAAAGTGTCTAGGAATTTGTTTTTTTTTTTTTAGTTTTTATTTCTTTGTTATTCCAATATGTACATTTTGTCTTTCTTTTCTTTTCGTTTTCTTTTTAATTCTTTTTTTCATTTCTATTCATTTAATTTCTTTCAATTTAGTTAATGTGAATATTTTTCTTCAGATTTAACAAACGTATAATTGTAATTTATTTTCGGTTTTTTTTTTCTTTTCTCCCCATTAATAATTTATTAAAATTTAAACCGTACATAAATTTGTAGATTTTTTTCGAATACCATATTACCGAATATATTACTGTTTTTGTATTATGGTTAATTAAATATTAAGTAATCAGACCCTTTGTCAGTTATAATAATAATAATAATAATAATATTCGTTTGTAATCGACAAGATCAAGTCATAAAGACAATAAACGATTTTTTAATGACCTTTAAACATTTAATTAGATAATATTGTCGAGACATGGTGACATTTTACGATTTTCGGTTTTAAATATGTTAAAATGGAATCTGTTAATAATTTAGTGAATGCGTTTCATTCGTGTCCAATAATAAATGAAAATACAAAAATCAAAAAAAAAAAAAGGTAAATTTCACAGAAATTAAAAATTCACTTCCGATAACTTTGCAATAAAAAAATTGTCAGGTTTTATTTTTGTTGTTGTTTGTTTGGTTCATAATAAAAAATAATATAAATATAAAAAAAATTAATATAAATAAAATGCCTACTTTCAAGTGCCCATCTTCGTCCATTTTGCAATCCTTTCATATAGTCCATCATATCTCTTGTACAATTAACATTTAATTTAATACCAAATTCTTTCCACATTAATGCAATATGTTCAATACTAAACACATCTAATAAATCACTCATTCTTACTAAATTTGTATAATTTGTATAATCCAATTGTATATTATTATTAACATTATTTGTTTCATGGTAATTTATTAAATCAATTAAATCACTATAATCTGTTGTTTGGTCTGTACCATTTTTTGGTAAACGTTTTGGTATTATATCAATATTTGTAATTTCACCAAAAATTGTTGAAATTAAGAAAATATTGATAATAAAAAAAAAATACATTATTTTTGTTGTTAACATTTTTAAATGAATTTTCGAATTTTTTTTTTTTTTAAAAGAAAAATTTTTACTCCCTAATAGATTTTCTTTAACACAAACAATTAAAATATTATCCTTCGTTTTTTTTTTTTGTTTTTTCTCTATTTTTTTAGTCACTTAAATTTTTTTTTTTTTTATTGTTCCAATATTAACTTTCTTTCACGAACAACATTCTGACACTAATTTATTGAAAAAAACCACTTTCGTTTTTCTCTTATTATACAGAAAAAAAAAAGACGTAAACTTTAGAAGATAAAAGAAGAAAAATTCGTTTAAATTTTAATTATATAATTTTTTTTTTCTTCAAATTCAAATTCACAGAAGCAAAAAACCTTACAACAGCTGATCAAAATTCAAAATCAGTAAAAAAAAATATCCCATAAATATTAAAAAAAATATTTGGAATATTTTTAAGAAGAAATAAAAAAACACACAATATTATAAAATCAGTTTTGTTATTGTTATTTTCTTTTACTGTTGTATATTTTTAAATGATTTAAGTCCATGACTTAACTTAACAACGAATGAAAGCGAACTGACTTTTTTTGTTTTTTTCAAAAAATATCATGTCTGGGTTTTCTTATGTTGCTTTTGCTTATGGTTACCAAAAAAATAAAAGAATTAAATATATGTTTAAGCATGCATATATGTGTGAAAAGTGTGTGTGTATATATGTGTTCATGTTCATGTACGCGAAGATAACTTTCTTTTTCCTTATAAATTATCTGTTTTTGTTGTTGTTGTTGTTGTTGTTGTTGTGGTTGTCTTTATTTTTATTATCGTTGTTGTTTTATATAAACTAAATACACAAACATTTTATTATATACAAATATAGGTACACACACACACACGTTTACAGTTAAATTAAATTTGTAGAATAACGAAAATGTTATTACGTCTTTTTATTGTGCGATACCTACCGTCCACTTTTTATAGCCATCTTTAAAATTTTGACTTAATTTTTATCAACATTTTATAAATGCAGATAACTAAAGACAAAATTGTCGTCTTATGTATTTATAATTATTGTATGAAATATTAAAACAAAGTAAGTGTACTTTTTGGTCATTTTTTGGTCAGTATATAGAGAACTTTATCTCTCCTATCATTCTGTTATTAAAGGTGATAAAAGAATCATTCACTTCAAAAGGATTCAAGAGGATTCAAGAGGACAATTACAAAGTTTTATTTTGATTATCCTCTTGACTCAAATATTCTTATTGTAACAGTAACTATTCACCTGATTAATAATATCTACTTTAACCTTGTCCTCAATTATTCATCAGCTTATAGGCTTTCTTAAATTCCGTGTATTTAATTTTTATAAATCTTAGAAAAATGATTAAACGACAAAAGTCTTATTAAATGATTAATTAGATGTGTTAGGTAATTTCTTAATAATTTACCCCTTTTAAATTTTTTATTAACGCACTTTTGTTTTTATAAGAATTTTTTTATAACCTTTTTCATTTAAACATTAAAAAAAGTTGTCTTTATTTCAGTAAATAAAGTAAAATGTATTGTCCTTGTTTCATTCAAATTTTGATGAATGATAAATAGATAATGTAATCACATCGATATAATTTTTTTTGTATTTCATATTTAAGAAATTAACAAAATGTTAAATATTAACAATAATTAATTGTAGAAAAAAAAACAAAATAGGAAACATTAATTGTTTTCAACGGGATTGCAATGTCACATCATTAGAGATTTTCATAATTTATTTATGTTGATTTTTAAGCCCTTTGACATTTTATTATGATTTTAATAAGCTTCACATTGATCTTCTTCTTTTTTTTTTTGGAGGTATTCTAAATTTCTTAATTGTTATTAATTATATTGTATTAAATTATGTGTTGTATTCATATTTAATTAACAAATATTTCTTCTGTTATTAAATTGTCTTAATCTCAATTAATATTTCAATAAGGTCACGCCCTTATATCACTTCCATTAATTATTTAGACATTTTTTTTTCTATTTAAAGTTCTGATTTTACCTTTTAAATATTTGAAGAAATAAAAAAGTATTTATTGTTGAACACAAATGAAAATATAGAAAAAGAAACCACAAATTATGATTATTATAAATTAATGTTTTTATGTTGATGTGGTTTCATGTAAGTAATTTGTTATTTACCTTCTAATTTATAAAAAGTGTCAACTATTCTTCAACTATTACCACATAATTAATGATGGAAAACCATGCCATTTAAGGGACCTAATTTTCAAATTATTATTTTTCCTTTCTAATATTTTTCATATTCTTCATTATTTAAAATAAAAATAGTTTGAAACACGGTATGATTGTATGGACATATGGATTCGTGTTATTACACTATTTTGTGTACTTATACTGTATAATGACTCTATCTGGCTTCTTAATTTTTATTGTACTCAGTACAATACAGTACATTTCTGATAATAGTTAATTTTTAAGTCCAAACCTAACGACACATTTTTAAAAATTATTCTGGAAGAATATTATTTCTGTTAAATATTTCACACCAAATAAAAATTAACTTTCATTCACTAGAGTTTAGAATATACAAGAACTCTTACACTACACCATTGCAATGAATATAATAAATTGATCCTATACAAAAATATTACAAATTACATAATCATATTTTTTACATATTTACATAATCACAAATATCATAGAACTTTTAATTCGTTTCACAAATCTTCTCCATTTTTTCTGTTTAACAATATTGTGTAATCGTAATAACCGAAAATTTTGCATCAGCAAAAAATATATTTATAAAAAAGTGTTACTACTTAGGATCGAGCAAATCCATTAATAATCTTTAATAAATACAACTACAGATAGCAACTAAATCATAATATTAAATATTCTCAATTTATTCATAGGAAAAAAAACAAACATCAATATTTATTCAATTATTTATCGTACATTTTTTTATAAGTTAAATTCTTCATTATAGAATTGAAAAAATTATTCTTTTAAAATCTAAAATTGATCAATTTTATTACATCAAAAATTTAACTAAACGACCATTGAGAAATTGAAATCCTTATTGGAATGTTACAATCGGACTTATTAAATTTATTAATGCACATTTATTTGATTTGAAGTCACAAGGTTTTATTAATTATTTAAGCTTTAAATATATTTTTTTTAATTGTCAAAACCTCTAAGACATCATCAGAATATTATGCGATAACGATAACTTTTTATCCTTTCACATATTTCTTCCTGGTATAAAGAATATTTATTATAAGAAGCCAATCACAATAGATTTTACCGCGCTCATTTAATTTTTCTTCAAATTTGTTATAATGAATTTTTTGTTAATTTCTGCTTTTCTTTAAATATAATTTATTTAATGCTAATTGAATTATGTCTATAAAAACACAGTTTACATAAAATTTAAATAGTAAACAATTGAAATTATTTAGTTAGTTAGTAGTTGACAATTTATTACTTATAGAATATTGTTTGTAATCAAAATATTATTAGAACTAATATATTTATATTTACTTTTCAGTTTCACGTAACATTTATATTTATTTTTATCTCTTTCTTATAAATTATTCTTATATTCTATTCTCTCGTTTACTCTTCCCTTAGGAAATTATATTAACGCTAACTACCGGATAGTTTTATTGTTTATGGACTTAACTTAAAGTTGATATGGTAAATAATATTATAGTTAATAACTAACCTTGGAATGAATGAAAAAAAAAGATACAAATTATTTGATCAAACTTAATACCTGTGAATGTTTAATAATCATGAATTTTTGGTAAGTTATAAGACGTAATCTTAATTGTTGTTAGGTTATACTATTGTTAAAAGAATCCAAACGATTTTGTCTAAACACGCTGAAACTTAAACTCTGAAACTTAAACTGATGCGACAATCGAGCGTATATTTTCACTCTAAAACTCATTGTTAAAAGGTAAAGAGTTTAGTGAACGTATTTACCTTTATATAAAATCACACAAAAATATAAAGATTATTCAATTATTGGTAGGTACATTTACATCCGTAAATAAGGTTAAATGATAAATAATTGTCTCACAATAAACTAACAAAAAAAAATGTGGTGAGCCTAAGACTGTTCAATTATGTATGAATCACTTTCCAATCCATTAAATACATAAATGATTGTTAATGTTTGTTCAGTCTTCTTATACCAAAAACTTATAATCTCTTCTTATTTCTAAAATTACATAATATATTACGATTAATATATTATCCATTTTATTCAATTTACAATTATCAACAGTGTTATGTGAGAATGAAAAATGTCAATTAAAAAATACTTACACAAAGTTTATCAAATAAATGTTTAAAAAGTTTGAATATAATTTCATTCTAAGATAATTTAGTTTAAATAAAAACAACAACTTTTAATTTCATAACTTTTTATTAAATTTATCCAAGTACTTTTCAAAGAACAAAGTTTCCGCCTTCATAGGACTTTATTCATTAATTCATTTTAAAATTAATTTTCTTTTATTTATTTCAAATCAAAATAAATTAGTACAAAAATATAAAATATTCGAACAAAAAAAATTCAGTAGTGAAGAAAATGAATAGAATTTCATTAGAAAATTTACAAACATTTGGTAAAATAAAACTTAAAATATAAACAATAAAAAGTCTCGGACACATGAAATGTAAAAATAAGTTTTTTTTTTTGTATTTTAGAAATTTTGTTTCTTTTAAAACTTAAGTCAGTCAATTTAACAACAAATTTTTATTAATTTAATTTTGTACAAATATTTTCTAATGAACGTATGATGCGTGCTTTTGCTTTTGCTTTTTTTTATTCAATTTGAAAATGAAAGAAAATCTTTTCGATTTTAAAATTAATTTTTTATTTTTGTTTTTTTTTTCTGGTTTTGTTTTAAAATTCATTAACAGAAAATTAAATTAAAATTATGTTTAATGATTTGTTGTGTCATTAACAAAAAAAAAAAAAACCAAACAATTTGAAATTGAATAAAAAAAAATTTGTTCTTTTTACTGGAAAAAAAACAACAACAACCAAAATATGATCGGTCAAGTAGCATAAAGTCACGCAAATCTTTGAACTGTATGAAACGGTTAATTCCAAAAATGTTTTGATGGACCAACAGTAAAATACAAAATTAAAATTAATTAAAAGAAAAAATTTTTAATTTTATAATTTAAAGTTTTAATTTAAAATAAATTTTTTTTATTGAAAAATAATTTACAAAAGAAAAAAAAGGGAAAAAAAACAAAAGAACAAAATAATAATAATAATAATAATAAATTGTAAGATTTTATAAATAAAGAAAAGATGTAAAAAAAAGCATATAAATAATTAAATTTTAATAAGAAGTTTATGTTGTAAAACCTTCAGTAGAGCACAAATTGGTGCCTCAAATAATACAAATAAAATAAATCCACAAATGTAAGAGATTACTGTGATACCTAAAAACATGGTCACCTATACGTAAAGTAAATAATAATAAAAAATCATTGACATTGCCACATTATAATTTACATAAAAATAAATAAATAAAAATCAGCTAAAGTAAATGTAAAGTGAGTGTAAAAAATATTAAATGAACAATGAAATGTTAGAAGTAAATAAATATATATGAGTTCTATGAATGGTGTGAGTTTATAATTTTATAGACAATATAACAGAATGTGAATTATATGCGGCAAAACGTAAATTATCACTTTGTCCACTTTCTGATGAAAAATCAATTTTAAGTTGTTTCGTACACGCTTACGTTGAGTGGACATCTCATTTTCATTCTAAGAATCCTGAATAATCAATTTTAGGTGTGGTACAAAAAACTGGATGGTATTCGAAAACGGCTTAGAAAATCTTGCCTTGCATTACAATGATCCAGAGAGAAGGATTTAAGACACTTTAATAATCAACATATGTCCATTATTAATATCATAATAGTTGAGTTTGTAAAATCATCTCTTTGACTCTTCAATAATATCTTCTTTTTTTGTTGGATCAAAGGGAGTGAATCAAATCTATTTAAATATTTTACTTTGTATTTAGTGATTATTTAACGTAGTACATCAACTACTATGGTCATTAGTACTAGAAGACCTTCTATTTTGTTAAGCGGATTCTGAACCTCCTCGCAACTGAATATACGTTTTAAAGTTACGACTCGGCATTTTAAAACAAAAAATTCTTTTTCAATATGTTTACTTTATAGAGTTGCAACACTTGAACGATTTAATTTTATTGTGAAATATGATCGTACACACGCTATCTGTTATAATTTCTATGAATGTAATTTTGCAATATGTAAGTAATTCTACTAACATACTTAATTACATTAAATAAAATAAACACTTAATATAAATGTATTTATAATATTTCAACTTACAATTGTTGCAGCTGATAAATGGATACTACTATTTGATGAAAAGATCACAATTCTTGTAATTAATGGATGAATTAAAAATACACAACTTGATAATTTACTTAATGGTTGTAAAATTTGTAATTTTAAAATTTTTCCAATTATACCTGAAATAACAATAATAAGATTTTTCAAAAATTGTTTTAATATTTAAAATCAACATAATTTATCAATATTTTTTTCACAATCTTTGAAATCAAATAAATTTACATAATTGGATACAATTGAAAATAATTAGCTATAATTAAAATATTAGACATGAAATTGACAGTGATTTAAAATCATTAAATATAATAAAATTAACTAATTTATACAATAAAATCTTATTTAATTAATTTATCGAATATTCTTAAAGTACTGCGAGAGACAAAATTTTTAAATTAAAGGAAATCTGTCATAACATGTGAATGTTACATAAATTAGTAGACATCATTAATAAACACAAACCATTTCATTAGATATTAATTAAATCAGTTAAACGAGAACGGCAAATCTCTTACATTTGACTGTAGATAAAATGTGTATGTCCTCAACAAATTTTTTAATTAAACATTAATAACTGACGTTATCATGAAAAAACTCTCATTAAATGTACTGAAGAATAAAATGATGCATATTGATTAGGTTACATTTATTTAAAAGGCAACTAAAATGAAGTAGACCATAAATATATAGTACATGATAAATTTACCTATGCTTACTTACGTACATAGTACATACATACTATTAAAATTTTACCTTACTTTACTATGAAATATATATATAAGTATAATAAACATTAAAATGCAGTATGCCTTATATTTCGATATAAAAAAAAATTGTAAAGAAAAATATACAAACATTAAAGAAAGAAACAGAAACAGAAAAGAAAAACTTTACTTATAAACTGAATAATGCTGTATACTCGTACATATGTTGTTATAAGTATATTATTTGTTATGATGTAAGTTTTTTTTTTTTTTTCTTTTTTTGTATATGCAATTTCAAGATTGGACAAAAAAGAAGAAGAAGAAGAAGAAGAAAAAAAAAAGAGAAAAAATAAATAAAAAGAGAAAAGTTATCTAATAATTTCACCTACTTTTCATATATGATATTTTTATTATTAAGAAAAGAAAAAAAGAAAAAAATAAAGTGAATGAGTGAGTGAGCAAGTGAGTTGAGTTAAGTTGAAAAAATTCACTATATACGTATAAAGTCAAACTGATATAATAAATTTACGCGTTTGTTAATTGAAAAGTGAAAAAAAGAAAAAAAAAATTAAAGTAATAATCATAATAATAATTTATAGTAAATGGAAAAAAAGAAAAAGAATATAATAGTTTTTACGTTACTGAATGTTGTCATTCCATTTTTGTGAATAAAACAAAAAAACAAAACACAACAGTAACATACAATAATTTTTATATTTTTGTATAACGTTTGTACTTATTTTGTGATCGTTTTTTTTTTTTATAATGTTACAACGGAATATTTGGTATTGACTTTTAATTTTTCGTGTTCTTTTTTTTTCATATATAACACAGATATATGTTTGGCATTAAGGATGTGTAGTATAGTTGAGTCTTGTATGATGAGAATGAGAGTATGATTTATAGAAAGAAATATAAATAATAAAACAATTTATATCGTAACGTTGATAATATTTTATCTTATGTTTGCTTATGCTATGTTATTTAAGTTTTTGATCATAATAATTAATGTTAAATAATCAACTTCTGTTTTCTTTTAGAATTTTTACGTATCAGATCGATTCCTCTCAACTCAACTATAATACAAAGTCAACTCAACACAACTCCATTGAAGTATAAACACATATGGAATATAAATGTGCGACTACAAATATTATTTATGAAATACTGAACACATGATTTGTATTTGTGTATATGGTGAAGAAGAATGACCTCGAACAGCTACCCTGTATATGGTTATAAATTGTGTAAAACACACAATGCACACATATAATTATTTTATTTTATACTATTCAAAATAAAGTTACAACATCCCTTCCTTCCACACACACATATACATCAGATACAAAGCAAACAAAAAATTACAATTCCTCATCATTTAAACTAACTATAAAAAAAAACGAATAAAAATCAAACGCAATTAAATTATTGTGTGCAGACACAATATTCGTTTGGTAACAAACAAACCTAATATACTGTCTCGTGTTTAACTGCAATTTATTGACCTAAAAAAATATTTTTCTATTTTCAATAAAAAAAAATAAATATTATTTTCTATCCATTAAACGATAATTATAAATCTAATATGGAAATAGATAAAAAAAATGTTGTAAGTTGGAATTACGCTAGTTGTTGTTGTAAGACATATAAAAAAAAACTAATAAGAGAAAAAAATTAAACTTACCACTATTACCAGTGATTGTTGATAATATTATCCATACTAATATCATTAACCACATAACATTTGTTGATGCTGAAAAACTCGCTTGAATCCATGGTCTTGTATCTGTTATAATTTTATCACCATACATAATAATAATAATTAGTAGAAGACAAATCAGCCAAACTGAAAATAAAATTTTTTTTTTTTGTAAAGAACAAGAAAAAAATAAGGTTCGTCGTTTAATCATGTCTTTTGTGTTATTGTGAAAAAAAATTTGTCGGTTTGCCAAAAAAAAAATACAATAATTGTTTAAAATGCATTCTTTCATTAGTAATAAAAAATATATAATAAATAATTGTTAACTCAATAATTAACATTAATTTTTGTAAGTTTTAGAAGAATTTGGATTTGTCAGAAACAGATTTCTTAAATAAATAATTTTATCACATTTTACTACAAGCTCCTATAAGAACGTACTTTTGCCATCATTGCTAATTGTCTGTCTTGACTAAAGTGTGTGAGAAACAACTTCAATTTAAAATAAACTTACCAAATAAACTTGACATATTTGATATGATAATTTTTGTTTTTTTCTTATACAAAATATAACCAAAACTCATTCCAATTAAATATGGACCAATTCTTATCCATGGATGATCATAAACACTATTAAATTGTGATAAATTAGTGTGAATATCTTGACTAAAATAAAAATATAAGAAATAATTTAAATGTGACGATAATAACTATTATCGTGTAGTGCTTACTTTCCCCCATTTCCGGTATCCATTTTAATAACGGTCATTGTTATAAGTGAACTAATAAAAAATGATGAACACAATGTCATCGCATATTTTGGATGATTTTTTGATAATAACATTAACAATGATGCAATCACAAAAAAATGTACCTCCAAAGATATAAACCATGACCACGGCATACACTGTTTAATAATAATTTAATTAATTAAAAAAGAAATGTTTTTTTCATTTGATAAATTAAAAAATTTTACCCTTTCATTTAACGGATAAAATGAATCAATATAGAGAATATTTTTCCACATATTTGTCTCACATGTTAAATGATCTGTTGATGGTATTTCAATTATACTAAAATCATTATAATATTTCATTATAAGTTGTACTAGTATAAGAATAACCATATAAGATAAAATAATTCTTATGAATTTATTTAAAATAAATACAAGAAAATATAAAATTTGTTCAAATGCACCACAAAAATTTTCACAATTATCAAAAATTGTTTCTGTTGTTTTATAAAACATATACGATATTGAAATTCCACTATAAATAAAAATTGTTTCAATTAATTGAATTAGAAATATGATTCAATGAAGATTATAAACTACCACAAAAAGAAAAAAGTGTCAATAGCAAATGATCCATTTTCAAAGAAGAATTTTAGGATGTAATTATTGGTCACATAAGCTCCATATATTTGATTATCTGTAAATACATAATTTATTTATATTTAACTCTTTTTGAAAGTCATAAGCAAAAATTTTTGGACATATAAAACAAACATGCAATTATTTCATATAATGTTGAAAATCTGACAAATGTTATATTGAAATTTACCTGAGACATAGTAAAATATTGAATATGTTTGTATCAAAAGAATCCATAATAAACAAAAAACTTTAATTCCACAAAGAAAATCTACATTTTCACCTTCAGTAGATTCAATTAAATCATTACGAATATTTCGCCATGATAATTCTAAAACTATTTCTTTCAATAATTCTTTTTTTGATAATCCCATTTTATTTTTCGTTCCTAAAAAAAATACAAAATTTTAATAAAATTTTTTTTTTAACAAAAAAAAAAAAAAGAACCTGTTTCATAGATTCCAGGCACAATATCTATACTAATTGTTGAAACATCTTCTGCTTTAATTTTTTTGAAATCAAATAATTTTGTATGATTAAAAGAATTCATGTTATTATTGTTATTTGTTGTTAAACTATCGGTTAATTGTTGATTATTGTCCGGGTTTAAATTTGTTAATGAATCATTTTCCAAATTACTCAATTTCGTTAACTGTTCAATTGCAGATTGCATTCTGTTAAAAATTTGAAAACAAAATTATTTATTAATTTGTTAGGTTTTATATAGAAATCAATACATTTGATAGGTTCTGTAGTCAATAAATTTCTTAAATTTTTCTTACATTAATGAATTTTCAGGAGAAATATTTAAATCACATTGATTATTAAATATTGGGCCTAAAAAAAATGATTCCGGATTATTATGATTGAAATTATTATTATTATAATTATTATTATTGTTGGTAGTAATAATATTATTTCTATTCATAATGTTGGTATTTTTTAATTCTCCGTTCTTCTTATTTTCTTCTGCTTGATTTAAATGATCAAAAATTGATGCGGAAATTATTATCATTGATGTTACACCAAAAATACCCCTGAAAAAATAAGTAATTTTGGTTAATATAATACCATCATAAAAATTGATCAATTAATATTTACATTAGTACAAAGAAGTTGAATTCTATTGTAAAATTAAAACTCTCCTGTAAAATTTTAACACCAATAAATTCTGCATGTTTTACAAGTTTATTGTTTCGAGAAAAAATATTATGATTATATGTTAGAATTTGTTTTAAATCATGATAATTACAAGATCTGGGCATACAAATGGTCTGAATAATTTTGTTCTCCTAAAAAATTTAAAAATAATTAATAAAATTTACTTTAATTTAAATAATTTGTAATTAATAATTTTTGTCATTTTATTTTATTCATTTGTTCCCATTTATTTTTTAATTTGAACCAATTCTTACCTTAAAATTTGAACCTTCAATAATTAATTTATATTTTGCATTAACATTTCTCACATAAAATGGAATCGATTGATTAATAACAATAAGATTTCCAGTTGGATAAAATCCAATGTTTAAATTACGACAATATTCTGGATCAATATTGTTACGAATATTATTACCAGAATATAATCCTCCAGAATAATATCCAGATGCATCAAACACTATAAAAAAATAATTAAGTGAAAAAATCATAAAGGAAATAAAACGTAAATATTTCTATCCCATTGAACATAAATAACTTTCGATTATTTTTATAAAATCATTAAGCGTAAAAATTAAATAAAATGTTGTTCGTGGTGTTTAATCGTTTAAATAAAAGTTATTCCAATAATAAATAAAAAAGAACAAAAACATTAGCACATCTCTTTATTTATGTTTTAAAGTTAGTTTAATAACCTTGATCTCCTTCTTTCTTTTATTTTATTATTGTTTTATTTTTAGTAACTAAAGAAAATTAAAAATTATAGAGAAGAATTAAACTAAAATGAAGACGTTAATCAAAATGTTGTTTATGTGAATTTCACAATGAAAACATATAAATTCAATATAAATCCAATTGAAACAATTTTTTTATAATTTAATTTAAATCCAAGTTCACGAAAATTTTAACCAATAATTGTGTACTTTCATTTATCAAATAATAATAAATTATTTTTCCAATCAAAATTATTTTAAAAAAAAATTGGAATTGTAAAAGTTTTGTTATAATCATCGCCTAAAGTTTGGCAATTTTTATTTTAATTTAAAGAGTCATTTTGAAGTTTGCGCTTCATTCACTTTTCTTACTTTATAATAAATAATCTTGATGCATTAAATTAGTTGAAAAGTTAAAATAGAAAAAAAAACCCAAATGAAAACAAAATCACCATGAAATAAAACAAAATTTGCTACAGTTTTCACTTTTTTTGATAAAATTATATTAAATTTTTATTATGGAAGTTAAAAAGTTAAAAGAAAACAAACAAATAATAAAAAAAAACTTATACATTTTATTGCCCATAATTGATCCCTCTGAAGTCCATCTAGATATACATACATATCCTTAATACAATTTTCTGTTATATTCCAACCTTCATCACTAAATTCGAAAAATCGAACCATTGAATTTTGATTGAATGTTTCAAAAATAGAGTCAACACCAAAAATTGGCATTTCCAATGAATTTTGGAACAAAAATTGAAAAAGAAAAACTGATAATCCATAATTAAACATTTAACTTTAATTAATTAAATAAAAAAACAGAAACCATTAAGAAAAGAAAATTTTAACAAACGTAAACAAACCACTTCTCACTAACAACTGATTGTTTATTTTTTAAAAACTAAATGATTTCTTGCGTTAAAAATAAAGCTATTCATTAATTTATTGTATAAATCAAAAAGAGAAGTAATTATTTTCAATACAATCTCGTGTAAGTATATAAGTATTTTTATTTAATAGACTTTTTATTCATGAGTTAAAATAGTATTGAATTCAATTTTTATATTCGGTTGATTTGTATGTATCAATTATATTTTCTGCAACAATTATTTTTTTCTCTTCGACAAAAACATTCAATTCACTATTATACAATTTTCAATTTTCTTCTTTAGATTTATTATATATTGATTATTATTAAATGAAAAACATTTCTATTAGGGGGGGATGCAAATCAAATCTTTTGAACGGTTATATGGTAAAATAAAAAAGTAAATTAATAAAAATATTATTAAAAAAAATTTTAATAAAACTGTTAACGAAACAAGTTTAAATTATAATTTTCATTAGGCTACACTCTAATTCTATAAAAAACCATTTCGAATTCGAAAAAGAACTGTGCAAAATTCGGTAATATTAGTGCACTCCGAACAAGAACGAATCAATATCAAGAAACACATTTTATATTTGGTTTGGTTTTGACATTTATTTTCTAAATTCTGATTTAAAAGTGCTGGTATAAAAGATTGAACAAATTTTATAAAATGAATAAAGGAACAAAAAGAAAGAATGAAGTTAAAGAGAATGAGTTTAATTTGCCAACCAAACATTTAGCCACTGGTCATATCAGAGATGAAAAACGTCTTATTGTTATATTAGACGGAGCGCAGTTGGAAACAATAAAAGTAAATAAAATAACATACTCGTTTAAAATGTAAAATTTAATAACACCAAAATTCCTTAATTCTAAATACAAAAATTGAATTTAAGCAAATTACAATAGTTGAATAAGTGAAATTTATTCTATTCTTATTCTATTATTCTAATTAAAATTATTCACAAATAGTGGAACAAATAACTGATTAAAAATGTAAAACTTGTATTGATTTTTGTTTAGGTGGGGAAAGTATTTGAATTGCTAAATTGTGATGACCATTTAAATAATTTGAGAAAATTAAAAAGGGATCCTGGAAGTTGCAGACCAGATATCACCCATCAGTCACTTCTGATGTTACTGGATTCTCCCTTAAACAGAGCAGGCTTACTTCAAGTCTACATTCGAACAGAAAAAAATATTTTAATAGAAGTAAATCCACAAATAAGAATACCTAGAACATTTAAACGGTTCGCAGGACTAATGGGTAAATAAAAAACATTAAGATTAAATTTATTTATTATAATATTTCATTTTTATTGCAGTTCAGTTACTACATAGATTTTCAGTCAGTGCATCTGATAGTAATGTAAAATTAATGAAAGTTATTAAAAACCCAATAACAGAGCATTTACCTGTTGGGTGTCGAAAAATTGGAACCTCATTTAATGGAACATTTATAGATAATTGCAGAAAATTAGTTCCTGAAAAAGAAGAACCATTAACTATTATTATTGGAGCGTTTGCTCATGGAGCTATAAAGTCGGATTTTGCTGAAGAATTAGTCTCTATAAGCAAATATCCATTATCAGCAGCTTTAGCTTGTTGTAAAATTTGCAGTGCTTTTGAAGAAAGTTGGAGTATTGTATAATATTTTTCTTACTCTAAATGTCAATAAAACATATATTTTATATGAAACAAAGTTTCTTAATATCTATACAATATTAATTATAATTATTACGATTTTTTCAATGAAGAATAAACTATTCAAAAATAATTTTATCTTTATATCCGAGCTGCCTTCTTTGGAAAAATTACTAAATTTTAATTCAAAGGAAAATGAGCAAACTGGTAAAAGGTCAAAAAATTCTTTGCTGAAAACAATTTATTATCAGCATTTTTTTTCATTCCAATTTTCCAACTATATTCCAACATTCCAATTAAATTTGTTTTTTCGATGACGTTCGTGAGACTGACGCACTGTCGAAAATATTTTTTTCAATAAAATTTTAATTATATTTATTAAATAGAGTGTATTTTAATAGAAAAAATACTTTTAAAATTTAAGTAAAAATATTATAAGAATATTGTCATAGATAAAATGTATGAAATTAAGTTATATTAAATAATTGTGAACAATTTTGTTACTTTTTGGAAGTAAGGTTAAAAATAATCAAAACTTATAAATTGTTTACAAATGAGTGTATATTAAATAAGTGTAAGTATTGTTCGTTATAAATAAAGAAATGTTTTATGAACTGGAAAAAGATTGGTTTTATTTTTGTTTAAAGAAATTATAAATCGTAAAAGAATTGAATTTTTTTTCGAAGTACGCGCTTTCCGCCTATTCCAAGTGTAAATGTGTGTGTTATTTATTTGTATTGTTTGTATTAAAGGCCTTTGTCGCCATTTTTTGTGCATCTTGTCGCGGAAAGACGATCCTGAATATTCATGAAATTTTAGAATCATCGGTTAATAAAATTTATTGTGATGATTATCTAAATATATAAATGGACTGATGTGATGAACATTTTATGTGAAAATGTTTGATTAAATGTGAAAAAACATTTTTTCTTATTTCGTACAGCAAAAAGTACGCCCGCCATAGAAGTGAAGCCTGTGTGTTGTTCGCAGTGGCTTGTGTTGTGCTGACCCGTGTTTTTAACCGTTTTTATGCGGATATTACCACAAAAAACACAGGTAAATGGAGCACAATATCGTAAAAATGATGCCAATTCAATGATTCTTATATATTTTTATGGAATAATTTATATAAGACATCCTAATGTTTGACCTAAAAATTGTATTAAAAAAAATTATCAAGAAAAACCGCCCGCCATATTTGGGAGTTAGCAAAAATAATGAAAGAAAAAATATCAAAAATTATTGTAATTTTCATCATTTTTTGTGTTTAGAACATCGTATATGTTGTTTTTATTCAATATAGACAGTATAGATAATGTTTCCCGCCTCAAACACATTTGGCCTCTTTTTTTTTTTATTTTCAGGAAAACAAATAAATTTATAATGTTGAAGAAAATAATCATACTTTTTTTTTCTTTGCTTATCGAATATTCGAGAGGTTTGCTTTTGTAAAAACTATATTAATATTGTAAAAATATTTTTTTTTATATTTTAGGAATCGAAATAATTAAAGTTTTGACAAATTGGAAGAAGAAAATGTTTATCGATTTGGGATGATTAGAAATTTTCGTTATAAATTGTTTAACTAAAGATCTAAAAAACAAAATATTATTACGTAATCAAATGAATTACACCATTTTGCAAAAACATTAGAAAATCTTGTTTTTTTTAGTGTTAAAAACATCAAAAAATTGAGTGAAATTCCAGTTGGGTTTTATTTTTGGTTAAAAAAAATTGTCCTCATTTCAGAGATATAAAAAACTTTCACATTCTTTTCTCTTATTTTTATCACACCATCGCCAAAAATTATCAATTTTTTTCTCTTTTCATGATGTGATGAACAATAAAAGTTTTCTTTGTAAGAACCTTGAGCTAAAAAAAACTTGTAATTCACTCCGATTGCTTAGGATTAGATTTAGTATAGATAATAGTTTTGTAAATAATGTTTGACTTTCTATTTGTAATCAATTAAAAATTATTCTTAATTTTGATTATAAATCATTCTTTTTTTCATTTTCAGTTATCCTGTAAAATAGGGCTAATTGCTGTTTTGTAATGATTTTATTGAGCTGACTGTGTTTATTTTTCAAGTCTATTTTGGTAAGTAAATTTATTAACTAAATTTTAATTAAAAAAAGGAAATTTCTAACTAAGTCAAAATACACAGGATAAAGTATTTTGTATTTATACGAGTAAATGCCTTTTTACAATGAATTTTCAGTTAATATATACGTAAAAAAACTAGGATTTGAAAAGATAGACAAGGAATTATCTTTTAAGTAAAAAAAAAATTTAGTTTTAATGGAACAACATAATCAAGGAAGTGATATAACAACGTTTTTTTTCGTTCATTCACCTATTTTAGATTTAAACCCCTCAATTTCAAAAACACATCTACGTCATATAATTAAAAATGATTTTTTTCTTACGAAAAAATATTAATAATTTATAATTTGTGAAACTAACGACTAATTAAAATAAAAAACCGCAGAAACTATTTTCACTTGTTACATTGAATGAAACAAATTCATATTTCTTTTATTATTTATTTTTATATTTTCTATGTGTCGATGACAATGAAAGAAAAAGAAAACATTTTTATTGTTTAGTACTCATATTATTTTTGTATCCTTTGTTGCTGTACACAAAATTCAAAATCATATTAAAAACGTGACGTATTCTGATGATGATGAAATCAACCAGTAAAGAGAAGAATATTGATATGGATACGGCAACCTTGCATTGAATGTCAAATTAAAATGAAAGAATAAAAAAAAAAAAAGTTTTTGTATTTGTTAAGTGTATGCGTGTGACTTTATATATAAGTATTATATATAATAAGTATGCGCACGCATTTATATATTATATAAAACACAATTAAAGAAAATATAATACAAATGTATAAAAATTCAAATACATTCAAAAACTAACACGGGACCGGCTAGACAAGTTAGAAAACACATACGTTTATTACACATGTTTTCCGTTTTCCCCTCAGAAACGTGACGTCTTTGATAACAACTGATGTTTATTATTAGTCAGAATTCACTAACATTTAGAAAATGTATAACGTGAAGTTAGTAAAGTATATAACGAAAATATGGTAGTATGGCATTATTTTGTATACATATAGGAAATTTTCGGATATAAAAGAGCAATGATTATGTGTTGGAAAAATTTTTGAATAGAGGGACACATTCATACATTGCCATTTTGTATTGAATTTGGTTTATGTAGCAGTTTTGACCTTAAATTTTTAACATGGAGCCGCGTCATTAGGCCAAATATTATGTTTAAAGTTATTTGAAAACAATAAAAATTTAGTTAAAATTATGTTTAAATGATAATAAATATTATTATGTTGTGATATTTATGTATAAGAATCCAATAAATACAATGTAGAGTGCAATACATTTACATTTTCATTCTTAACTAAAGAGAAAAAAAAATATTTTATAATATAAAAAGTACTTCCAAAAAGGCATTCGCTCTGGTGTTTTTGTGAAAAATATTAAAATAATGTGGTGCGAAAATGGTGATTATTATGATATTTGTACAATGGAGGAATTTGATTTCAGACTGCATCCAGACGAAATGCAGCAAGGGACTGAAGTTGCGGCAAATATTTCTGTAAGTGTTTTGTGTTTTTCTGTGACGTAGTTTTTTTTCTTCCTTTTATTTTCTTGGAACTAAGTTTTTTTTTGTTTATTTATTGATTAGACTGGTGTTTCATCTAAAATGGAAACCAAGGAACCACCACCACGTGTTGAACCAGCCGTCGATCCGGTAAATGGTATTGTCCAACCTCCCGTTGTACCACAACCAGATCGTCCTGGTCGTAGTACAAATCAATTACATTTTCTATTAAAAACTGTTATGAAAGCTGTTTGGAAACATCAATTTTCTTGGCCCTTTCAACAACCAGTTGATGCAAAAAAATTAAATCTTCCCGATTATCATAAAATAATAAAACAACCAATGGATTTAGGAACTGTCAAAAAACGTTTAGAAAATAATTATTACTGGAGTTCCAAAGAGTGTATACAAGACTTTAATACAATGTTTACAAATTGTTATGTGTATAATAAACCGGGCGAAGATGTAGTTGTTATGGCGCAAACATTAGAAAAAGTATTTCTAGCTAAAGTATCATTAATGCCTAAAGAAGAAGTTGAAATTGAACCACAAACATCAAAAAGTAGTAAAAAGAAACCACGTACTGTTGTTGGTGCAGCTAGTACTCTTGTTATTGGTCCCAGAGGGCGCCCTAGTTCGGCACTTGGTTCAGTAACATCAAGTGTGCCACTTAATATAACACCAGTTGTAGCAATACCAACGACAGCTGTACCAATTATTCCTCCAATTGGTACTGTTCCACCACCATCGGTGCCAGGAAGTACAAATACAACAACAACAGCAACATTACCTCAACAACCCCAACTTCCTTTATTAGTTGTGGCACATAATCCAGCGCCGGTCCTTCCACCAATTGTTCCGGTTGTTGCAACAGATCCCTATCATATAAATAGTTCACAATCTGTTATTGAACCTGTACTCCCGCCACAACAACCTGCAAAAGTTAAAAAAGGTGTTAAAAGAAAGGCGGACACAACAACCCCAACAGCAACTGCATTTGAATCACCTTATACGAATCCTATGGATTCGAAAAGTGCGAAAATAGCAACACGAAGAGAGTCTGGACGTCAGGTAAATAAGGTAAGGCGGTTCTGTAAACTTTTTCAAGTTTCCGCTTTTCTTATAACTAAGAAAATTAAATTTAGGCTTTTTATCATTTTATTCATTTAGTTCTTTTTTATATTGTAGGAAATGGCTGCTTATCAATCATCAGCTTATCCAATGTCGCCAGCTTCTGGAGCGTCTTTACCTCCAAAAAATAAAGAAAAACTTTCAGATGCACTGAAGTCGTGCAATGAAATATTAAAAGAATTATTTTCTAAGAAACATTCTGGTTATGCTTGGCCATTTTATAAACCAGTTGATGCAGAATTATTAGGTTTACATGATTATCATGATATAATTAAAAAACCAATGGACTTAGGTACAGTTAAAAGGAAGATGGATAATAGAGAATATAAAAGTGCACCTGAATTTGCTGGTGATGTTAGATTAATATTTACGAATTGTTATAAATATAATCCACCAGATCACGATGTTGTTGCCATGGGTAGAAAATTACAAGATGTATTTGAAATGCGTTATGCAAATATACCAGATGAGCCAACAAATACATCGTCATTTGTTAAAGAAACAACATCATCAAGCGGTGAGTCTAGTGAATCAGAAGTTGATTCTGATTCTGATGAAGAACGTAATGCAAAATTAAAATTATTAGAAACCAAACTATCAGAAATGCAAAATGAAATGAAAAAATTATTAGATGAAGCTGTTGTTAAAAAGAAAATTAAAAAGAAAGATAAAAAGAAACCCGGTGTTATTGGTGTACCTGGCAATACAAATCCTGGTGGTAAATGTAAGTGTCCACAAATTATTATTTTTTCAGTCTTAAATATTAAAATATAAATTGTTTAAATTTTGTAGTTGATATAAAACCACCCAGCGATATTCATCCTCATGCACATTCATTGGGTGCTGCTGTTAAATCAATAAATCAATCAACACCTATAATACCGAATCAATTGTCTGCAAATACATCTGCATCAAATGCAGCAACAAATTCGAAAGCTGCTAAAGTTAAAGGGCAACGTGGACCAAAAGCAGCAGCCACAAATGCACCACAACCAAATAAACGTGCTAAATCATCAACAGCAGCAACGCCAGGCACCAATCGTGGTGCAGGCAAGAAAAAACCATCACAAACGATGAATTTTGATTCAGAAGAAGAGGATACAGCTAAACCAATGTCATATGATGAAAAAAGACAATTGTCACTTGACATTAATAAACTACCAGGTAATAGTAATAATTGTTTTTATAATTAAAATTTATTATTGAATACATAATTGAACTAATGATTGAATTTTTTTGTTATAGGTGATAAATTGGGTCGTGTTGTACATATAATACAAAGCAGAGAACCATCATTACGTGACTCAAATCCTGATGAAATTGAAATTGATTTTGAAACATTAAAACCATCAACATTACGTGAACTGGAAGCATATGTTGCATCTTGTCTACGTAAAAAAACTCGTAAGCCTTACTGTAAGTTCCCAATGACACACACTGCTATATTCACTACTCCTGACGTTAATATAAAATCGAAAATATTTAAAAAGGGAAATAAAAATTTAAACACAGAATTTTTCATATTTATTTTTAAAACTTAAATTCAATTTATTTATAATTTTCACAAAGTCAAAAATTTATGAACTATTTTTTTAAAAATCCATTTTAAGAGAAAATCTGTGATTTTTACTTTTGCTCTTTTCACAACAACTATTTTTCTATTGCATTATATGTTGTTTTAATTTTTTTTAAATATAAAATATTAAATATAAATAACACACGTACTCTGATTGTAAATAATTAAGAAAACATATTTCATATATTTTCTTTAAACGGATACGAGGCACCATTTTACACCCCACTGCAGCCACCAATACAGTTCATAATAACTCAAAAATTAATATTAAATGGGGTTTTTGATTTGTAAATAACAATAAACACTCACTCATTTTTTTTTTTGTAAAATACATCAGTTGATTCTTCAAATGAAACGAAATTAGAAGAAAAGAATATAAAACAATTTCATCAAATGATAGAAAAGAACAAAAAAATGAATTTTTCTTCTTTTCTTTTTTGGGGAGCCTCTCTAGTTTTTTTAAATTTCTTTTTTAATTGCTACTATTTTTTAAATATTTCTCTCGTAGTACGGAAAAGTGAATTGAGCTCATTAGAAATTGAATAAAATTTAAATTAAAAAAAAATCAATTTTACAAAGAAAAGAAGAAGGAAGATACAAAATAAGATAATAAAAAATATTAGTAGTGTCTGTGTGATTGGATGAACTAAGCACAATTCTAAGCATGGTAGATTTTTTTCTGATTCAATTTTTTTTTAAATTTAATTTATTTTAATTAATGCCTGTCAGAAAATTAAGTAGAATTCTTTATATTATTAGTTTTTTTTTGTTCTTTTTTTCTTTTGGTGGTGGACTACTTTTTATTTTATTTTATTTCCGTAAATAAAAAAAAGGACGACGAATAAATATTTTTCATAAATTTTGTATAATTTATCTAATTAACATAAAGTGTTTGTTTTTCCCCCTATATTACAAGGTGGTGGCCATGCTATAGTTTTGTGGTTATGTCGTCATTTTGCCGCGTTATTTATTATTTATTTATTTGTTTTTATTTCATATTACAAGGTTTTAAATATAAAATAACAAAGGCTCTGATTTTTACTAATGAATTGGCGTTTATATTCCAAGGTTTATAAAAAACGATAACGAATAATAATAATTGATGAATACATTTTAATTAATAGAATTCACTATGTTTCTGTTATCCGATCATATATATGGATTTATTATTGAATCAGAATAATCAATATTCCTGATTCTGTAGTCAAACAATAGAAAAGTGTGTATTATTAATAAAACCTTTTTCTACTGCCATGTTGTGATGACGTACTTAATTTTATAATGAATACGGAATTGACGCGTATATCTCTTATGAAAGTCATATACTCGTGGAAAAAAATTCGTTGCAACGTTTTTGATTTACGAAAAACGTGTTTTCCTAAATATAGATTAATTTTTTTCGCGCAAAAAAAATTCTATTGGGTGGTGGGTCGATATATTTTTGATGAATGGCTGTTATATTACTGCACACGTGATTCAAACTTTTTTTTTTTTATAAATAGCTAATACTTCTTAATTCAAAATTTTCTTTGTTATTTCTTTATTTAATATAATAACAGATTATTATGTAATTTCATTTACAAGTTTCGAAAGAATGTTTTAATAAATTATTAAAAATAACGAAATAATAGTAAAATTTTGTTATTTTTTTCTTCTTTAAAATCCAAAAGATAAAAAGATGTCGGGAAAATCAAAAGATGAACAAATGGCAGAAAAAAAGCAGGAGCTAGAAAAAAGACTGCAAGATGTAACTGGACAATTGGGGTCAGCTAAAAAGACAACTAAAAAAGGTTAAATATTCACAAATGAGAATAGCAAAAAATTAAATTCTAAAAATTAAAATTTATTTCTTTTTTCTATAAAAGATGAAGCAGCAAAAGTGGATGTTGTTCCAGGGCGTTTATCATCAAGTAGTAGTTCGAGTGATTCATCATCGTCAAGTTCAACGGATACAAGTTCTAGTGATTCAAGCGACAGCGAAGCAGGTTAGGCTCACATAGTTCGTAATATGAATTGAAAATCAAAACATAAAGATATAAAAACAAACGGAAATATCAAAAAGAGAAAAACATTTGTATAGAAAATGTGTTATTTTAGACTTTTTTATTATTTTATAAACAAAACAAACAAAATGAGAATTAACAAAAATGATTATTTTTTGTTTAAAATAAACCTTACGTTTCATATTATTATTATTATTACTATTACAATCCGGAACGATACTGCTCTCACAACAAAACAAAATAAGAAGACAAACAAATACGTTATTTTTAACAAAATACAAAACAAGAATCTCTTATTGTTTCTTTCTTAAATTCTATTTCATGGATCTTTCCAATATGAGTTTAACAAGTCAAAACAGAATACGCAATTCATATAATTATAAAAAAAAATCGAAAGAGGAAGTAGAGAAGAAAATGAAAGAAATTTGCCAATTTTTTTTTTATAACAAAAAGAAATAAAAAAAAAGGTAAATTTAGAGAAACTTTTAATGGAAAAAAGAAAATTGTTCAAGATTCGTTAATAAAAACTTTTTCGCTTTAACAATAAAAAAAAGAAATCGTTAAAGAAAACAATCGTTTCGTTCATAAGATATTCATTATAAGACGTTTTTGCTTCAATATTATATTAATATTGATTGATTTATTATTATTTTTTAGTTTGATAAAAAGAAAAAATTAATGAAAACAAGAAAAAAATAGTTTATTTGATACGTTATTTATGTATAAAAAATATTATTATTATTTTTAATTTTTTTAAAATTTTATTATTTTAATTTTTCCATAAAACAAAAATTAGTTCATATTTAATTCGAGTTGGAATTTCTAAATCTAGAAACATAGTTAAATCGGGGCGTTTGTAATCTGATAATGGTATATCGGAAACTGTAGATGAATATGACCAAATGAAGAAAAATTTATTTCCCAAATTTTCATCATTCAAATTCGCAAATATCTAAAAAATATTCATACTTCCATGGATTCATAATTTGCGGTTTTAAGCGGCTCTTAAATAAAATTATTTTGCTATCAAAAAAGGGAAGATTTGATAAATTGAAGCAAAAATATTTCATATTCGTTCGGATGTTGAATTTTGAACTCGTTTTGAAAAATTACGATCCTATTCATCGTAAAAAATGAAGAAAACAAAAACATTTACAAAAAATGCGCGTCAAATATTTTATTTATTAATTATTATCATTCTCATTTTACAAGAAAAAAAAAAAAAATTAAAATAACATTAGTATAAAGAAAGAGAGGAAGTAAAGGAAAAAATTCGTACTGTAAATTATTATTAATTAATTATTATAACTTCTTTTTTTTTATAAAGAAAACAAGAATCTTCAAAATCTAAAAAAAAAATATTGTTAACAAAGAAAATATTTTATTTTTTGTTTGTATTTATTTTCATTGATTCTCCCCACCATCCCGGATCACAGCCATTCACCATTTCTAGAAAATAATTAATTAAATAAATAGAAAATTCAGTAATTAATTTTGAATTATTGTTGTTGCCTAATGTTTTTTTTTTATTTTGAGTGGGAAGGATAAAGAGGGATGTTAATAAAAATATTGATTAATAATAAACAGAATGTTTTTTTTTATCTATTTCGAGTTTCTCTTATTTAGTTGTTTTCCTTTTGTTTTCGATAAGGAAAATTACATTTTTAGAATACACTGCCAATTAGAACAATTTTAAAATAGAAAAAAATGAGGTTTTCGGAATCAATTCACTAATTAACGGGTTTATTCCCTTTCTCCATTATTCTTATTTATTATTTGGTGATTATTTTTTTTAAAGCAATTATTGGACTTTTTTTTTTCTATATTCCCAACAAAATTTTACCGTGTAAACATTTTCTGTCCCTTTTTCTTTCGGGAATTTTCTTAAATAATTTATACGAAAAAAATTCACAACAACAAAATATAAACAAAAGCCTTAAATGGGCAATATTCGAAATGATTAAGCTTGAAAGTGAAGCAGGAGAAAAGAGGTCGATAAAAATAAGAGCGTGTGTCAACCCTAAAACCCCCTTCATCCCCACTACTCCTGACAATCACCAAACAGATCTTCTTATCATTTTGTTGTTGTTTTTTTTTTTCCTTTTTCATGATTTTTCCTTTATATCTCAAAATTTAGTATAAAATGTGCCATTTTATTTAACTTAAAGGGAAAACTAATTATCGTTTCGTTTTTTGTTTCTTCTCTTGAATAAAAACAACAACAAATACAGTAAAAATTTGAAAAGAAAATATTCAAACAAAAAATAAAATATTAAATATTTTTAAAAAAAGCAAAAAAAATTGTACAAAAATTAAGGAAATAAGAGTTTTCTTAAACTTAATAATAATCGTTAATTAATTATTTAATAAAAATAAAATTAAACAAAAAAAAACATTTTCGAACTCGAATTATTCCCGCATTTATATTAATTAATTAATTAATTTTTCTTATAAAATATTATTAAATTGTGAGAAAAGAATGAATAATGTTTTTTTTTAATTAATGAAGGAAAAAAAAACAAAAAAAAGAAATTTAATAAAAGTAAAATAATTATTATATTATTAATGATAAATAAACTATATATATATAGACACATTCAGAAACACATACATACACACATATACACATGTATATATATATATATATATATATGCATATACATATATCTACAAGTAAAGAAAAACATTAAAAGAAAAGTATTAATTTTTTTTTTATTATTTTTAAATAAATTACATTTTAATAAAAAAGTAAAAGTTAAAAAAACAAACAAACAAACAAAAAAAAAGAGATGTAAGAAGAGAAATTTTTTTTAATCAAATTAAATAAATTTAGAACTGTAGAACAGTATCGTATTTTTTTTTAGTAATTTTGTAAATTTTGAATAAATTAAATTAAATTAAATTAATTGTAAAAAGTAAAATAGTTAAACAAACAAACAGACAGAGAGACAAGAATTTTAGTATCGTTGCATTTGTCTTCTTCTTTTTTTTGTTTTTTTTTTAAAAAAAAAAATCATTTTTACGTTGCAAAGTGCAAAGAGAAGAGACAAATAAAAGTAAATTAAGGGTACTCTATCGACTTTTCATTTAATAAATTATTTTATAATTAAAAATTTTCTTAGAAAAAAAGGAAAAGAATAAAAAAAAACATGAAAGTCATTTTTTTAAATATTTTATATTTTAATTATTAACGTAAATTAAAGTACAGTAAAATTAACGTTTATAATAAATAAGCTAAACTGAATCCGTTGTTCTATTCGACATTATTTTTTATTTAAAACAAAACTTTAGTAATTTAGATGAGCTTTACTGTATGTATGTACATAAAAATTTGTTAAGCTTTTCCCAGCTTTTACCACCTAAAACAAATCAAAAAAATTTTTCGGTATAAATCATTGTTTGTGGAAGCTTGGGAAAATTCTAATCCGGTTTGATATTATAAGTAGTTCAGCTTTTACCTTTTAGTGACGTATTTAATTGTGACGGGGATAAACATTATTTAACTTAGTAAATGTAAAAGAGAAAGGGTGGGAGGAGGAGTACGTTATAAACGTTAATTTTACAAAACACAAAAACAAAAATACAAAAAAAACACGTCCTTTCAATTTAAATTTAGTTTATATTATTTTCAATTTTTTCTTTATTTCTATTAAAATAATGTTGTTTACGTTTTTTTTTTTATAATTCCTTAATCCTAATTTTCTTTTCTTATTTTTTTTTCGGTTCTTAAAATATAAATCATTGACAAAGTTACTTGATACGTCATAATATAAGTAAAAATCTTTCTAATAGGGCCGTTGAATTTTACAAACAATTTTTAGTTAAATTTGGTACGTGATCTAATTAAGAATGAGAGTGTATCAGAAGTATTCAATTAAATGTGATTCAATTTGAGAAATGGTCATAATTTTGGTGATTCAATTAGATAGGCTTTATTATAAAAAAGCAACAAAATATCAATTGAGATTAAATTAAAAATATCATAAGACTTTAGTTTTATTTATTTTCTTCCGTTATTAAAATTTTGTCAATTTTCTTTTGTAGTATTATTAAAAAATGAAGTTTTGTGACATTTTACAAAAGTGAAAAAGTAAAGTAAAATTGTAGAATAGAAGAATTTCTGAATTGTTTCAACTTTTCTCTCCAATTAGTTTTGGATTGTATCAAATTCTGTTTATTTTTTAATTGTAAATTGTTTCCATAAAAAGTCTGTAGCCTAGTTGCGGTAGTTTGAGCAATCAATGTTATTTGAGACATACATAAATAATTTGAACAGATTTCGTCTTAATTACTTCATGACTGCGACTTGAATCTCATTATTTAGATCCGAATATTTATATGTTTTTTACGACGTAACTCTACTGTTTATTTTCTAATAATTAAATTATATTCTTTTTCTATTAAGAAAAAGAATTTCCAAAAGTTTATAATTTTTGTAATAATAAAGGGGAAGAGAATTATTGTGAATTGAGAAGAAAAAAACAAACAAATCTTTTTCTATTCAAAAAATGTTGTTTTGATTATTTTCATTTTTTCTTCTTTTTTTTTTTTAGCCGAATTTATTCTTATTTTCTTTTTTTTTTCTCTTGACAAACAAAAATCAATAATTTATGTTTTGTATTTCGATTTTTATACAATAAAAAAAAACAAATTTTTCTTGTGAAAATATTAAAAGAAAGTAAAAATGTGTTGTTGTTGTTGCTGTTGTTGTTATTGTTGCATGAATATTTAAGAAAAAAAAAACACACATACATACACAATAAAAATTGAATATTTTTTTTTTAATATTTTCATAAGAAAACAAACAAACTCTAAATAATTAAATAAAATAACAATCAATAAGTAAAAAAAAAAAACAATAAAAATTGTATTTATTTAATTTTTTAACTTTTTTTTTAGTTTTTAATAGAAAATTATATTTTAATTTTGAATAACTGAAAAAAAAAAATATTAAATGTTTATGTAAAATTTTCAACATTTCTTCGTGCACCAAAAAGAGTTGTTTTTTTTTCGAATATAAAGAAAAAAAAAACATCTTCTGTTGTGTACAGGGGCAGCCAACCACCCACAACCCACCCAAAAACTATAAATAAGTAAATAAACAAAAAAAAAAGAAGCAGGTTTTTTATTTTGTTTTATTTTTTTCATTTAAAAAAAAATATAAATTTTTTTAAAAAACAAACTTAATTAAAAACAAAAAAATTCATTTTATTTTTAACATTTAAAAAAAAGTGTTCGTATTACATCATAATCAATTCATTTTACCTATTTTTATTCTTACTTTTAAAAAGAATCAACATCAGAAAAAAAAAAAAAGAAATCTTAAATTAACAACAACCAAAAAAAAAAATGAAATTTAATTTTTAGTGTTTCTTCTTCTTTCTTAGCCAAATCAAATTAATTTGAAAAAAGGAAAAAAAAAATACAATAAAATTTATCGCCTAAAAATAAAAATAAAAAAGAAAACAAAAAAAAATTAAAAGTTTAAAAATTTATAACAAAAAAAAAACACAAATTTTTCGCGCGTTCTAAAAAAAAAACAACGTTCTTAATTTTAATTAAATTAACACAAATAAATAATATTTTAAAATAAGAGAAACTGCAGACAATGTGTACAAAAAATAAAAGAAAAGAAAAAATAGAGAAAAACGAAAAAGAAAAGCGTCGTAAAATAAAGAAAGAAAAAAAAATCTTGTTTTTTTTTTTAACAGTTTTGTGAAAATAGTTTTTAAGAATTTTTTTTTTTTTGTTTTTTTTTTCAAGATAAAAAAAGAACTTTAATAAAACAAACAACAACAAAAAGAAATTAAAATTTTTTTTTTTTTTAATATTGCGAGAGTAAAAATTAGGAGATTAAAAAAAAAGACTCATTAAAAATTTTCTTTTTTTTTTTTTGTGAAATTTTTTTAGTTTTTTAAATAAAATCAATTTTTAAGTTTTATTTTTATCAAATTTTTTTTTTATAATTTATTTATTCAAATGCAACAAAAAATTTCATTTAATTTTTTTTAATTTATATGATTTTTTGAATATTGGTATTTGTGATTTTGATGACGAAGTAATACGATATATATTTTTTTTATTCGATTTAATTTTAATTAAGGAAAAGAAAAAAAAAAAATGCTATTTCAATTTTTGTGTTTACGTTTATTTTATTTAAAATCGGCGGCACTTAAGAATTGGTACATACAATTACATGATAAGAGAAAAGAAAACGTAAAAGAAAAATATTAAGAAATTAAAGAAAAACCAAAATTTTCCCCCAAAAAATATTTTTATTTTTTTTTTTTGTTTTTAATTTTCAAATTAAAATGAAAAAAAAAAAATACTAAAAACAAACAAAAAAAAACAAAGAAAAAAGATAATTACTTCGGCTGTCGGCGGCGGGTTTCCCCTTTACACATTGTTTGCACGTAAAAAATTTTGAAAATTATAATTTTTTTTTTTTTTTAAATAAAAAAAATAATTAAAACTTACACAAAGAAAACAAATTTAAAGTGAAACAAGAGAGAATTAGAAATTAAACAACAACAACAAAAGAAAAAATGTAAAGCATTTTTTTTTATGGTCTTTTTTTTTTTTTTATATTTTTGATTTATTTTTCCTCTCACTCTCTCTATCTCTCTCTCTCTTTTATTCTCTTATTTAAAAAGTTTTCTGTTTTTTTTTTAATGTAATCCAAAAAAATAAACTTGTGTACAAATTTTTTTTTTTAAAACAAAAATAAACAAAAATAAAAAAAAAACTATTATTTTAAAAGTATAATTTATACAAAAAAAAAAAAAGAAGAAGAAATTAAAACAAGAAACTGAATAACAAAAAATAAAAAAATTATTCTATTTGTGTTGTAAAGTGAAAGCAAAATAAGAAGAAGAATATTAAAATTATAAATTAAAGAATGAAAAAAAAAATACAACAAATACAAATTAAATAAATATAAATAAATTAAATTTAAAGAAGGTAAAAAAATAAAAGGCATTTTTTTTTTAAAAAAAAGATGAAGAGAGACAAAACAGCCGTATTTTTTTGTTTTTGTTTCAAACAAATAAAATTAAATTAAATTAAAATTGCTGCAATCAAAAATGGAAAAGAAAAGAAAATGTTACAAAGACGATTTTTAATTAAAAAGAAAAAAGTAAATTACAACAATATTAACTAAAAGAAAAAATATTTTAATTGAAAATTTAAATAAATTAAAAAAAAGAAAAAATGAGAAAACTCTTAAATTAATTAAACAAAAAAAAAAAAAAAAGAAAAGAAGGAAAATGAAAAGTAAAATACAAAATAAATAAATAATGAAAATGCAAATAAAAAATATTGATATTTATAAGATTTATTTTAGTGGCTAAGAATTCTTCACAATTATTAATAAAACAAAAAAAATACAAACAAAAAAAATAATAATAAATAAATAAAAATATATTAAATATAAAATATAAATAAAAATATATTAAAAATTAATTTAAATAATTAAAACAAACAAAAAAAAAAGAAGAAAAATGAAGAAAAAAAGAGGTTCAGAAAAAAAAAAGGAAACAAAAAAGCGAAATCATTTTTTTGATGTAATTAAATTAAATTTAAATATTAAGAAACAAAAATAAAACAAAAAAAAAAAAAACAAAAACAAAATAAAAAATATTGAATTAAAAAAAAAACAGCAAAAAATTATTATCTCTCATTTATTTTTTTTATTACTTTTAATTTACTTATTTTTTATTGTTGGGCTGCCCCTTTCTTTAAAATTTTCTTTTCTCGTTTTTTTTTTTTTTTATATAGTTTTTCTTTATTTCTTTTGTTTCATTTACTTTAGCAATAAAAACGTAAAGCAAACATTGAAAAAAAAAAAAACAAAAAAACGAAAGAAAATCTTAAAATATGAAGAAAATGTGTTGAAAATTTTACATCCAGAACGAGGTATTTTTTTTTTACTTTACTTTACTTAATTTATTTACATATTAATTAATTAATTAATTTAGTTAATTTAATGATTAAAAATTTAATTTTGAAATATTTTATAATTATTTAAAAGAAGGATAATTGTGTAAAAAGAGTAAAATAAATTTTTGGATGATTTTTGTTTTTTTTTAGGTCCGGGAAGACCACCAAGAAAAAAAAATAAAAAAGGTTCATCACCAAGCAGTAGCTCTGTAAGTTTTTTTTTAGACATTTAATTTTATTTAATTTATTTTAGTGATGGTTTTTTCTTTTTTATTTATGACACAATTTGTTAAGCATTCTTTATTTAAGAAATATCTACTTAATATCTAGTAATTGATCAATGAAAATATGTTGAGTCTTGTCTAAATTGTGCATCATATTTATCATTATATTATAAAAATGTCATTAGAACCAGTTTACTGTATTGCAAAATTTTTATTTTAACATTAAAATAATAATTTTTAATTTATACTATTATATTGGTATTTTTAATGATCAACTAACGTCTATTACCACTGAAAATGTTCAATGTTATTCTTCAATTGCATACTAATAAAAATAAAGAAAAATTAATTACGATTATAATTTCATTTTAATATCTATACTAAATTTGTTATTATTTTTTTTAGGCACCACATACAGCAACAAATACATCAACAAACACAACAATTACATCACAAATACGTTTAAATACAACAACATTAAATAATCCAAATACAATTGTAAATAATTCTATTACCACACATCAAGTACCAACAACAATTGTTACACCACATCAGCAACAACAAAATTCAATTATAAATCAACAACAAACAAATACAACTATATTACAACAACAATTACAGCCATTACATCAGCAACAACATCCAACGACAAATAATAATAATAAATTACCATCTTCTATGATAAATGTTGTGAATAATTTACATAATAATAATGCAACAATAGCAGCAGCAGCAATACCAATACCAAATCCATCACCAAATGCCATTAAAATTGAAAATAATTTAACGCATATAAATCCACCAAGGCCACCATCAATCGGTAATAATGTAGTTAATACATCAATTATGAATTCAACCGCACCATTACCAGCATCAATAGCAACAACAGCCACTGCTGCAATAAATTCAGTAATTCCTCCTCCATCAGTTGTATCAGGTGTTACTGGTACACATCATAATCAAATACAAAATAATAATATAATACCAACATCGATGGTTGATATGAAACCACATTTACCACCATTAATTTCCAGTGGTAATACTAGTGCTACAAGTGGTAGTGTTATAACATCGGGTATTAACAGTAATAGTAGCATTATTGGTAGTATTGCTCATCAAATAAAATCAGAACAAAATACTCATAATTTATCGAATTTTGTTGATCCTATTGAACAATCATTAGCATCATTTGAACAAAATAATAAACATCATCATCATCATCTTCACCATCATCATCATGATAATAGTGGTGGAATTGGTGTTAATGTTGGTAATATAAATCATATGGATTTAATGTCTGAAATGTCATCAATTATACCAAATAAAGATATTGTTGATAGTAATATGGGTGCACATCAAAGTATAATGCATCAATTAGGTATTGATTCAATCGCACAATTACAACAGGGTATAAGTAATATACAAAATTTATCATCAAATTCAAGTAATGGTTTTAGTAGTATGGACCTACAAGGAAATATGAATGGAATAATAACATCTGGTAATGGTTTATTAATGGGTATACCATCATCTGTTAGTATGCCATCATCAATATTTGATACACCAATACAGCATTCAGTACGTCCAAATGTTAGTTTACCACATATATCAATAGCACCTGTATTAACAACAACCACACCAACTACAACAGCAAGTGTAACAGTGAAAAAAGAAGAAAAATTTTTGTTAACACCAAAACCAATTGAAGAACTTATGATAAATCCACCAATAAATAATGATCGTAAAATGACACCACCGGATTTAAGTAAAACAAATAATAATTTTGCACAAGCATTTAAAGCAACACAAGAACAAAATTTAAAAAATGCTAGTTCCTGGTCATCATTAGCATCTGCTGGTTCACCACAAAATACATCAACAAGTAAACCAAAAATCGCAATGGATACATTTCAACAATTTCGTAATAAAGCCAAAGAGAAAGAAAATCGACAGAAATTATTAGCACAACAAGAATTAAAACGTAGCCAAAAAGAAGCTGCTGAAAAGGAAATAAAACGACAACAAGACGAAAAACGTCAAGATGATCTAATTAATGGAAGGTAATGAAATTGTTTGTTTTTATTTGTATTCTAATTAAGTTATAATTCTTCTATACATGGACGTTTAGTAACATATTTGCTATTTAAATTCTATGTTTTAGTTCTCATCATTTGCAGTATTATACTAAATCATGTAATTTTGTAGAAGCAAACGTTTTTTTTTAATTAAATATTTTTTTTATTTTATATTATCATAATTGTTGTTATTTTACGTAGAAAAAGTGTATTGGATCAAGTACCAGGCAGAGCAGAAGATTTAAAAGCATCACCACAAGGAAGTGGTTCACCAGGTACTCCAACAAATCCAACAGATCGTGGTGCTGCAAAACGTGCTGATCTTAGACGTCTTGAACAAGAACGACGCCGTCGTGAAGCTGTACGTGTTTACTCAATTCTCTTCTCTTTCACTTCAAAGAAATTTTATCGTTTTTTCTTCTTTTTTTTAGTTGGCAGGACAAATTGATTTGAATATGCAAAGCGATTTAATGGCCGCATTCGAGGAATCACTTTAGTAGAATTATAATTTTGTTGTCATTCATTTTTCAATATAAATATTTTAAATCCAATAAATTACTACTTGCATATAAAACAACATCAACAAGAAAAGAACACCACCGATAAATAGTGTTAAAAAAAACTGCAACAGAAAGTTCATTTTCAGTACCAATTGTTTTTTCTCTTCTGTAATTGATTTGTTTTTTTTTATTCTCTTTTTTTTAAGTTGACGAGATTACATGTTTTTTATGTGTTTTCATTTATGGGTTCATACACTTTAAAGATGATGTAATGTCAATTTTTTTTTCAAATTTAAAAAAAGTGACATTTTGTGATAAACAAAGAAAAAAAGAGGGGGGTTAGGTGGAAAGAAAGTAAAATGGAAACTATTCTTTTTTTTTTTTTTTTTAAAAGAAATGATCCTATTATTTTATTTTTCATCACGACGAATATTTATTTGAATAAAATAAAAGATAAACAATAAATAAACAAAAAAAAAAAAAGACTTGTAAAAAAAATTAATAAATTAATAAAAAAAAAAAAATGAAAAAGTGTGAAAAAAATTTTTCAAAATAAAATGGAACTCACAAAAAAAAAGATTAAAAAATTATAATTAAAAAAATAAGTTAAATTGATGTGAAATGAATGAGTTAAAAATAAAACAAAACAAAAAAAAATGAATTAATAAATAAATTTATTATTATTATTATTATTATTATAATTATAATTATTATATTATTACTATTATTATTATTATTATTATTATTATTGTTATAAATGCTAAGTAATGTAATAATTTTTTGGGTGAAAACAAAAAAAAATGTAATAAAAAAAAAATTTCGTAAAAAAAAAATATTTGAACTTTATACCTTTAAAAAAGAAAACAAAAATCTTTTGTAGTTTATTAATTATCTATTATTATCATTATCTATTATCTATTTTATTATTATCATTATACATATATTATTATTATTATAATTTTTATGATTATCGATTATGTATTAAAAAAAAAAAAGAAAAAAGAAGAAAAATATTAACAAAATAATATTTAAAATTTATTTGTTAATTAAATAAAATAAATCCATTTAAATAAGAAAAAGAAATGAGGAAATTTTATGTGTTAAATTTGTTTTAATTTATCTCGTGTTTTTTTTTTTTTAACTAACTTTTCTAAACTAATTCAAATCGAAATAAATTAATTTAAATTAAAATAAAATTAAAAAAAAAATTCACAAAGCAAATTTTTTTTTTTATTAATTATTTTCATCGAATTTTGGAAAGCATTAAAGAAAACAATAAATTTCTTTTCATTTTTTCTTTTTTTTTTTTTTCTTAAATAAAATTAATGAAAAACAATTAGTTCATCTGGGTTTTAAGAGTAGATTGTAAATAACTGAAATAATTATGAAACAAAAATAGAAAACAAAAAACATAAAATTATTATAAAATAAATTAAAAATAATTAAAATTAGTAATTAATAAAAGAAAATTTAAACAAAAACAAAAAACTAAAACTTAAATTTAATGAGCCAGTGTTGTGTTTTGTTCATCCAATGAAAAAAAAAGAAATGATTAAGGAAATAAAAGAGAAAAATAATTTTTTTATTTGAAGTTTCACTATTTTTTTTTTGTCGTACACAAAATGGCCGTGGCAATAAGCAACTATTCTCTTTTGGAATTGAAAATGGCGGAAACGTCAATTTACTTCAAATAAATTTTGCATTATTCTGCTCCGTATATTTCTATTTCGTTTGTTCCACTATCTGTACCTCTCCCTCTTCCTGCTCTTTTTTTATTCTTGTTCTTTTTTCTCTCTGTTTCTCTTTATTTTATTTATTTATTTTTCTTCTGTTTTTTTTTATGCTGTCATTGTCCTTTTATTTGCTTTCGTTGGAAAATATTCCAATACTCCGTTCAATATAATTTGTTATTTTCTTCATTTACAGGCGATGATTAATTATAATAAAAAAAAGGGATTGTATTGAAACAAATCACAACACTGATAGTAAAAAAAAGATTGTTTGCTTTAAGCAACACAAATAAATGAAAAAAATTAAACAACAGAATGGAACATAATTTTCAAGTAGGGTTGAATTTTAATGCAAACTAATTCGTGTTATTTAATCATTGACGTATTTTTCTTTATTGAAAATTAAGATAAATTGATTGGAATTTAAGATTTTTTTTTTCTCTAGCTAAAAATTATGATCCAATGAAAAAATTGATACTTTCTTTAAAAAACTATTCAGACAACGTTTTGTGTAATTTAACGAAACATTTTATCAACTGTCAGATTTTTTTTAAATTCAAAATAATAATTAACTATTCTTTTAGCGTTTTAATCGGTTCAAAATGTTCAAGCATTTATGTCAAATATAAATAACGAAGCTCGTTAAATCGGTTAAAATCTCATAAATAATTTAATTCTATTTCTATTTAGAAAATATGTCGTTAATAAATATCAATGTTCACTAATAAGATGCGTCAAACAAGAACAACTACCAAATTTTAAATCCAAATGGGCAAATGTCCAATTTAAAGAAATTTCATTAAAGAATAGTTTTGAACGAAGGAAGTGTTATAAATATAAATTTAAATAAAAAAAAAAAACGATTAAACTAAAAAACTAATTTTAAATTATAAAATAATAAAGAATGAATTTAATTAATAACAACAAACAACAAATAACCAAAAAAAAAAAAAATAGAAATATTTATTAATAAAAATTATTAATAAAAATTTTTTAACGACAATCAATTGATAAAAATTAAAATGAAAAGAATTTTTTCCTTTATTTTGTTAAAAAAAAAAAAATTAAAATTGTTTCTCTAAAAAACAAAAAAAAAAAAAATAAAAAATATAGAAGAAAAAAAAATTGAATGTTTCTTAATTTATATATATAGAAAATAATAAAAAAAAAGAAGAAAAGGGAATTAAAGAATAAGAGAATGTTTTTGTTTTTCTGTTTCTTTAAAAGCTCAGTTTATATTTGTATATTTTGTATTTCCCATTTTTTGTTTTTATTATTTTTTGTCTAATTATTTTTTTAATGTTGTGTAAATTTAGTAATTGTAATACAAAGAATAAATAATAAAAGAGAAAAAAAAAAAACAATATAGTAAATATTACACGTCACGTCCTTTTTAATGTTCGAACAAAAAAAAAAAAAAATAATAACTAAATAAAACAAAAGAAAATATAAAAAATATTATAAAGAAAAAATTATTAAAAATTAATAAATTATTAAAAATGAGAAAAAAAGAAAGAATTTGTAAAAACTAAAAAGAAAATATTTAAATATTTAAAAAAAAAAAAAACTAAACTAAAATAAAAGAAAAGAAAAAAGGTTTTTTCAAAGGAACTTTTTTTTTTTTTCTTTAAAAATACCGATTATTTGTAAGGGATTGTGTTGTGAAAAAAAATTAAATAAATAAAAAATAAAAATAATGTTAAAATTAATTATTTTATTCTTTTATTCGTTTTTTTTTTTATTTTCTAAATAAACTAAAAGAAGAAGGAAAGTTTTCAATATGAAAACAAGGAAAATTATCGAACAAAAAAAAAAATTAATAAATAAATTTAATTTAATTTTAGAAAAAAAAAAAATATAACGATTTTATTTGTTTTTTATGTTTATTGTTGTTGTCTTTTTTTTCTGCTTAGAAAGAAAGAAGCAGATTTAAAAAATCATGTCAAAAAAAAATACAGAAAAATAATAAACCAACAACAAAATACAAACAATTATAATTTCTAATTTTCTTTTCTTTTTTTTTTTAAATTAAGAAGAATAAATTGAAAAATGTAAATATTTGAAAAAAAATAAAAAAAAAAAATAATAAATTAACAAAACAAAAAAATTATATTTAATTGATTTATTAATTTCTCTGTAAATAAAATACACATTAATAAATAAACTAACTAAAAGAAAAGAAAAATATTTAATTAAAATAAAAAAAAAATTATGAAAAAGGAAGAAAATGCAAACATAAAAGAAATAAAATGAAAAGAAAAGAATAAAATGTAGAACTTTAATAATTAATAAACTAACAATTAATTAAAGAGGAATATAATTAATACTAAATAATAAGTAATTTAAATGAAAAACAGTGAAAAAAATACAATTTAGTTAATATCGAAGTTAAAATATGACGTCATTTTGTTTCTGTTTTTTTTTAGCTGCAAACTTTTTTCAGGTTTTTATTTACCCGTTTTAATTCGTTCAAATTCAAATTTTTCATTTTTCTTCAAATTCTTTCTTTTGTAAAAAAAAAAACGTAAATATAAAATCAATTAAATTAAATTCAACAAATAATGAATTTATGTTTAAAAGTTTCAAAATTAATTAAATTAATTTTAATTAATTAATTAAAACAAACAAATTTGGATATTTTATGTAAAACATTTTATATAGAAATTTATAATAAACAAATTAAACAAATAAAAGAAAGAAAGAAATAAAAATGAATATTTTAGCAACGATTCTTATTTGTAAAAAATTAAAAAACAGCAAAAAAAAAACCTACCAGAAACAATAAATTCAAATTTAAGCAAAAAAAAAACAAAAAAAAACAGCAGATCAATTTTATCCAGTTAATTTCTTATAACGAATTATTTTCGTTTTATTAACGAACTTTTGTTATTTTCATTTAAAACAAAAGAATTAAAGTAAATTATATTTAATTGCAATATTTCAAAACACAAGAAAAAGAAATTCTCCTTTTTTATTGCACTCTTGTACTTACCGTTATAAGTTCTATCTTTTTATTTCCTTTTGTAGACTTTTTTTTTGTAGACTTTTTTTTTTGTAGATTTTTATTTTTACATAAAAATAAAAACTAATAATTAAAATTCAAAAAAAAAAAGAAAAATCGTAAACATAAAAACGAAAATAATTAACTGAATATTGTAAATAAAAATGAAAGAACAAAAAAAAAAAATGAAAATTGAAGAAACAAAAAAAAATTGAAATTTAAAAATGAAAAATTATTAATTTAAAAAGAAAGAAAAAAGAATTTATAAAAATTTATAAATTATAACAATTCTATCATTATTCATTTTTCCATTAATGAGTTATAATTTTAGGAAAATTACACAAAAATATAAAAAAGCAAAAAAAAAAAAAAAATGTGGTTGTTAATTTATAATTAAATGACAAAAAAAAAAGAAAATTAGAGGAAAACGATAAGAATATATAAAAGCGAAAGGGAAAGAGGAAATTACAGAAAAAATTTAAATTAAATTAGTTACTTGTAAAAAGCAAAAAAAAAAAAAAAAAAAATAATATAAATAAAAATAAAAATGAAAATAAAAATGAAAATGAAAGTGGAATAAAAAAAAACAACAACAACAACAACAAAAATAACAACGTTTGTAACAATATATTTTTTAAAAATGTATCCAATGGGGGAAAAAAAATAAAATTTAATTTGGAATGAAAATCAACTCAAAATATAACAAAAAAAAAAAACAAAACAAAACAACAATAACAACAATATATAACAGCAACAACAATAAAAATAATAGTTTTGTAACAAATTAAATAAACAAAGAAACAAACAAACAACAAAATAATAATAATAATAATAAAATCAGCAAACAAAAAAATTATTCTTTTTTTTTTAAAAATTAAGTGTGTTTAAATAACATTAAAAATTAAATTAAATTAAATTAAATAAAAAAGAAAAAAAAATGGAAAAAAAAAATATAAAATATAATTAAATATATATATATATATACTATAAATGCATTTATGTATATGTATATGTATATATCAATATGCATTTGTGTATGTATATATGTGTATGCATATGCATGTATATATATATATTCTATAACAATGTATAGTTAAATAAATATTAGTTAGTATTATAAAAAAATATGCCTGGCTTTTTATTTTTCTTTATCAATAAAACCCTTATCTATCAATTATCAGGATTATTTCAGACTATTGTTAATTGAGTGTTCTAAGCCATTGTTTTTTTTTTTTTGACACACATATTGACCCAAGATTGAAGTTTAGTTCCAATATCCAAATGAACAAGAATCTGTATCATCACCATAAATCTCTTGGAGTTATCATTAGAAGGAAAGATATATACAGATTCATTAAATTTCTAAATAATTATTTATTAATTGTATTTGTGTTTTTTAAATTTAAAATTTAAAATAAAAATTTTTTTCCTATTTTAATGGAACAATTTTTATATGGTCCTTTAAATTTTTTATTCTTATAAAAGTGGCGCGTTAACTAAATAAAAAATTTAATCGAATCAAAACAAACTATTCTCTTTTTATATATTGAAAATTATGAACACTGAAAAGGATATTTTATAAGAGAGTGAGGATGTCAGATACAATTATTTACTATGAAAAATACTGTAGAGTGAAAAAGTAAGAAAGCTCTCTTCTTGTATGTATAGAATTTTAGATTTCTCTTTAATAACTAACTATACACTCATGCCCACCCAACCACACACACACACACACACACATATATTGCGCACTTGCAAACACAACATTCTATTTTCCTTTAATTTTCTTCCTATTTTTTTTTCTTTTTATTGCACTTGTTTATGTTTATGTTTTTTATGTATATAAAAAAAATTCCCCACCACTTTCATCCATCATTCAATAACAAAAACGAAAACATAAAATATTGATTTTTCTTTAACATTTACATGATTATGTGTATGTATATGTAAGTATGTAAGTATGTATATGCAAAAAAAGAAGTGCAAGAATCTTATTTTTTTTTAAAAAAAGAAAATACTAAACTATTGTCATCAATTTTGATTCGTCAATAGCTAAAGTGCAAGTTAAACCAATCACAATCACAAAAAATACCTACTCTCTTTTTTTTCTTGACCTAATTTCTGCTACTAAATACTTATACTTTTTAAAACAGCTTTTTTATGTTTGATTTTTTTCTATTTTTTTTTTGTCTAAAACGATCCTGTTTGCGTGTCCTTTTTAGATTTCGATTTTAACCCGACTGAACGTGTGACGTATTAAGAAAAATTGTATATAATATTTTAAACAATTCGTGATAAAAAAAATATGGACGAATTTTCGTATTTCATATTTTATAAAATTTATTCTAACACACTAACTTTATACAATTTCTGCTTTCAATTTATTATTATTTTATGAGGATTAATTTGTGAATTTAAAAAAAAAAAAGGATTTTTTTTTATTTAATAAGAAAACAAAACTGATTTAAGAAGAAAAGTAAAATACATTTGCTTCATATAATAATAAGAATAGAAACAACATTCAATTTTTGTATGATGAGAATGGTGAGATTTTTCACTCTTCTTAAAATAATCAATGTTTTTTTATTGTTTATAATTTTCCTTATTTGTTTTTATTTTTATATTCCGTTTTTAAGATAAATTAATTGATTTAATTTCTTTGGTATTTATTAAATAATTGTAGCTTTTGTATTTATACAAATTTCTTATCCATAGTTAGGATCATAAAACAAGTGTTTCAATGTGAAATTAAATGTTTTGAATATTTTTTGTATAAACCAAACAGAATTATTTGGAACAATATACAAAATATTTTAAAGTGATATTAATAATTAAGTACATATATTTTGTTTTGTCATTTTAATGAATGTTAATGAATGTAAATATATTTTTAATGAATTTTAATTTGTGAAATAAAAAAACCCGCAGAATTGATAACCCTCATTTATAACCTATCCAATTTATCATGATCAAATAGTTGTGAAAAAGAAATTATAATTTCTGAGTAATTATTTTTTATTTAATTTAATTTCAATGATGATGACTGAATTTTTTTTTTTCTTTTAATTTTAAATTATTTCACAGTACCATCAATTTATATATACAAAATGAATATGACAATAATTGAGAATTTGTTCTAACAATATTTGTCACTTAATAAATGTACTTTTTTTTAACAATTAATAATAATATTGAATTAACCTGTGGGAATAAAAAAAAATAAAATCAAATTACATATTTAATTGAAATAATATTTCCCTATATGGTTTTTATATCAATTGCAATTAGAAATTTATTATCTTTAAGTAAATTTTTTAGTAGAAAAAGATAAAATAAACTAATTAATAATTTGTGTTCATAGTAAATTAATGATAAACTGTATGATTAATTAATTAGTCAAATTATAAAACAAATAAAAAATTTATATTACGAATGGATATTATTATATTGATCCTATTATTTCGAGTACATATTTATGATAATAACTGAATTATTTTATAAAGAATATAATTTGTATGTATCAAAATCTAATATTTAAAATAAATAAATTTTTAAATGTTTAATTTTTTCCCGCTTTTCAGTTTTGAATTCGTCTTGTTTTTCAACCAATCAAACACTTGCCTTATTGTTGACAAAAATTATTCGCAAATTGTTGTTTTTTTTATTTTTGACATGTGGTTTTGTTATTTGTTGTACAATTTAATTGTGTTTACGATTTGTCTTTTATTTAATTATATAAAAGAGATTTCGTTACCTAAAATATAATAATTATTGTTCATATGGACTATAAATTTTCATTTTACATTTTGGTAAGTTTTAAATTAATTAATTTTCTTGATAAATAAATATGGAACGAATTTACTTTAAAATTATTATTGTGTTTTAATTTTTGTTATTTTTAGCTTACAATTTACAGTTTGATTTTTTTTAAAAAAATAATTGAAAATTATACAGAATTAAATATCAACTCAACAAATATTTTCTGTGAAAAAGTATCAAGTGAAATTGAATCTGAAAATTACTATTTTTATAAAGTGTCAATTTTAAAAGGAAAACTTTTAATCAATTTAGAATCAAAGTATTTAATTTTAGTTTTAGAAATCTAGACATTTGATATAATTTTGCTTAATTTTTATGTATTTCAGAATTGGAGATACTGATTTGTACATTTCCTTTTCGAAGTACCCAACTAAAGATATTAGTAATCACGATAATAGTTCTTCTTACTTAGGTGATGATGTTCTCTGGTTAGAATCTGAGTAAGTTCTTAATTTTGCATTTAATAAATTCTGAATTTATTATTAAAATGTCGTTCTCATCCTTTTATGTATTTCAGATCACCACGTCCTATTTATATTGGAGTTTATTGTTACAATCAACAAATTAAATGTACCTTTATTTTAAATATTTGTAACAAATTGGACATTAATCCGTTTAATAGAACAAACATTAAATTAAAATGTGAATCACCAGATACTAGTCACAAATCTGAATCAATAATTAAAATATTGTTTATTGAAATTATAAATATTTTTATTCGTTTATAAAATTTGTATCACCTAAAAATGAGTGAAATGAATTTAAATTCGGATAACGAGGAAACCTGTGAAAAAGAAGAAAATGTACTTTTGCCTGAAAGTAATGAAGAAGTTTTGGAATCACATGCAGAAATTGAAAATCGTCTTTTAAATGATATTTTAACAACAGAAGAATGTTTACAAGAAACAGGCGATCAAATGCTTGATTATGAAAAACAAATGTTTTTAGATATGCTGCAAGCAGACATTCTTACTATTTGTGCAAAGTAAATTTATTAATTATTTAAATTTCGTTTGTTAGTTAATTAATCACAATCAATTTTTCCAGAGGAATTACTTATGAAAAAGTGCTATTAAATCTTTTGAGAGTACATTTTCGTCCCTCAAATTTAATAATAGTTATGAATTGTTCTGAAGCTGAAGAAAATGTATACAAACATAAATTAGGAGAAGAATATGTTCGTGATGTTTCAAATAATGCAAATGAAAGGTTTTTCTATAAACTATTTTTATTTTAGTAATATTTTATTCATTTATTATTTTCATATTAGGCAAAGAATTTATAAAGAAGGTGGGATACAATTTGTATCAACTCGTATTCTTGTCGTGGATTTACTTAAAAATCGAATACCATTTGAATCTATTACTGGTATAATTGTATTGAAAGCTCATTCAATTATTGAATCATGTCAAGAAGCATTTGCATTACGTCTTTATCGTCAAAATAATAAAACTGGTTTTGTTAAAGCTTTCTCAAGTAGTGCTGAATCTTTTACATATGGTTACGGGCAAGTGGAAAGAGTTATGAGACATTTATTTATTAAAGAATTGTCAATTTGGCCAAGGTATATTGTAATTTGAAACTGAAGTTTCAATCCTTTTTATTACAAAATATTTTACTTCATAATTGCAGATTTCATATTACAATACAAAAATCTTTAAAGCCATTCGAGCCGCAAACAATTGAACTACAAATACCAATGACCCATAAGATGACACTAATGCAAACACATATATTAGATCTAATGAATTACACTGTTAAAGAATTGAAACGACTTAATCGTTATGTTGATTTAGAAGAAGTAACTGTTGAAAATTGTGTTACTAAAAAATTTCATAAAATTCTGCAATCACAATTGGATACTATTTGGCATCAATTAAGTTCACATACAAAATTGCTTATATCTGATCTTAAAGATTTAAGAAGTCTAATGATGTAAATATGAAATTAATTAATTATTCACAAATATATTAATTTTGTTTTTTTTTTTTTTAATTATTTTTAGATCAACAATTTATCATGATTCAGTTAGTTCATATGTAATGGTAAAAAAGTTTCGAACTAAAGAATATGCAATGAATAATTCTGGATGGATATTATTGGATTCAGCTGATCAAATGTTTAAATTATCTAAGGATCGTGTGTTTAATAATAATGGAGAATTTGAGCCTGAATTTTCACCAAAATGGAAAGCATTATCAGAAATAATTCGCAATGAAATACCATCAGATTTAAAACGTATGGCTGAAAATGATCCAAGCGAAAAAATTCTTTCAGAAAACGTTAAAGTATTAATATTGTGCCAAGATGCAAGAAGCTGTTATCAATTAAATCAATATTTAACAGAAGGAGGAGAAAAATATTTATTTTTTGCAGCAATGAAAAATGATATCCCAATTGTTAAAATATCTGACAAATATCGTGAATGTGAACTACCAGAAACTAATATTAAAATACAAAATGTTGAAACATATTTTACAAAACCAAATAGTGTAAATACAAAAATACAGGAAAAAAGATTTCTTAAAGATCGTTTAGCAAAGAAAAATGATGAAACTGAAGAAAAACCATCAACTTCTATTAATAAAGATGAGCCAGAGAAAGTGATCGATGAATTAAGTTTACTTGTAGAACCAGAAAATGAATTGGATAATTTCTATAAAGATTCTTATGTGTTAACTTTATCACAAAAACCTTTAGATGAATTAATGCATGAGAATGAGTTAAATGTTACATTAATGGAGCATGGAGAATTTGAATCTTTTACTGAGGTAAATCTATTAAATTCATACAAAATACATTAAATTGTTGAACACACAACTTAATTTTATTTCTATAAATCTATTTTCAATTTCCATTAAAAGAATATAAATCTCACATTTAAATTCAAACAATCTATTTTTTAAATTTGTTGTAATAATTTTTTTTTTTTAATTTCAGATGGAAAATTTAAATATAACACAAATGATTAATTCAAGTATTGTACCAATAATATGTATAAGAACATTTAAACGTGAAGAATTTGGTGAAACCTCATTAGAAAAAACATTAAAAGAAATTAATCCAAAATATATTATAATGTATCATTGTAATGTAACAGCAATTAGACAAATAGAAATATTTGAAGCTCGTAAAAATCGTTTACCAAAAGATAGAGTTAAAGTTTTCTTTTTAATTCATACACAAACTGTTGAAGAACAATCATATTTGACAAATTTGCGAAGAGAAAAACAAGCATTTGAATTGTTAATTGATACAAAAAGTGTAAGTGAATTGGTTCATATAAATTGATGTAACATAATTAATAATTGATTAGCAATTATGTTATAATTATAGAAAATGGTCGTACCAGAAAATCAAGATGGTAAATCAGATGAGATTTTGACAATTTTAAATTTAGCTGGAGAAGAAGATGGTATTGATATGTCAACACGTCAAGCTGGAGGACAAAAATCAGATGATAAATTGGCAACGGTTAAAGTAATACCTAAAATTATTGTTGATATGCGGGAATTTCGTTCTGATTTACCTTGTTTAATACATAAACGTGGCATTGAAATTGTTCCTGTAACAATTACAGTAAAATAATTTTGAAATTTGTAAATGAAATTATATTTAATTATGAATTTATGTTTAATTTTAGATTGGTGATTATATTCTAACACCAGAAATTTGTGTTGAAAGAAAATCAATATCTGATTTAATTGGGTCATTAAATTCTGGAAGACTTTATAATCAATGTATACAAATGACACGTTATTATGCAAAACCTCTTTTATTGATAGAATTTGATCAAAATAAACCATTTCATTTACAAGTATTTTCAAAATTTCAAATACAATGAAACCTCTAAACTTAATATTAAAATAATACATTACCATTATAGGGAAATTATATGATATCAAATGATTCAAATATAAATTCAAACGCAGATGTAACACAAAAATTACAACTTTTAACAATACATTTTCCAAAATTGAAATTAGTTTGGTCCCCAAGTCCTTACGCAACAGCAAAGTTATTTGAGGAAATGAAGGTAATAAAAGATCATTAATTTTAGGTTTTATTTTCTAATTATATTATTAAATTTTAGTTAGGTAAAGAAGAACCAGATCCTATAACAGCAGCTGCGTTAGGATCCGATGGTGTTGATATGGAAAATATAACAGAAACATTCAATACCAATATACATGATTTTCTATTAAAATTGCCAGGAATTGATTCAAGAAATATCACAAAATTAATGAAAAATGTTAAAAATATGAAAGAGTTATTGCAAAAAACTGAAACTGATTTAGAAAAAATTTTAAGTAGTGGAGCAAATGCAAAACTACTTTGGGAAATAATGCACGTTGCACATAAACCAACAGAAATTGATAAAAAGGATAAACAAATGTCGAAATTCAAACGTGGTGGAGGAATAATGCGTGGTAGAAGGAATTAATATGTTTTCATTTGATTTATTTATAAAGTTTTCTTGTTTATTTATTTTGGAATTAAACGGTTTTTTTATTCAAATGTTTTTAATTGAACAAAAATACAATCAATTTTTTTATATTTAAATTTAGTTTTTAATTACCTAAATTATTATTAATTTTTTTTTTCTAAAATTCAAACAAATAAGAAGTAAGTGTGCTATCGTAAATTGTAAATTATTAAAAAAGCTCGATATATAAAATTCTAAATTCTTCACTTCTTTTTTTTAAATGTTTTCAGTTATTCTACAATTAAATACAATAGTAAATTTTTATGACTAATACAAAAAAAAACTTGTATTTGTTTCTCTGAAAATTATGGTTATAAAATCTCCAAAACTATATTGAAAATAAAATTCTACCATTGTTAATTCAAATCCTTAAAAAACGGACGTACGAAAATAATAGAAATATTGCTTAAAATAACATTTGGTTATTTAGTTTTAATTTCATAGTGTATACAACAAAATAGTATTTTTGCTTACATATTTAACTTAATCTGGAATATTTATGATTATTATTTATAGTTTATGTAGTTTTGATATTACGATGATTTGTTTTTTTATGTTTAATTAAATGATTTCTTTGTGCGAATCTTTTATCACATTCAGTGCACGGGAATTTTTTTATGGTCTCATGAATACGTCGATGTTTACCTAAATCGGATGAATTTGTAAATCGTTTTGAACAAACAGGACAAACATAATTTTTTTCATTTGTATGCGTACGAATATGTATTTTCAATGCACTTGATTGATTATAACTTTTGAAACAAATTGGACACTCAAACGGTCTTTCTAAAGTATGTATACGAAGATGGGATTTATAGTTTCCAGATTGTACAAATGTTTTACCACATTCTTCACATTTATAATTTCTAACATTTGCATGAAGTCTTAGATGATCGATCAGATTAGATTTTTTAACAAATTTTTTTTTGCATACTTCACATTCATGTCGACGGCTTTCATATGTTTTTTTACTTAATTTGATTTCTTGTGGAGATTTAAACATTATTTGTGATAAAAAAGAAACAGCATCATCACCACCAGCGTCTTCAATTTTGGTTAAACTTTTATCAACGTCATCATCTTTCGGTTCTAATGAACTAATATCTATCTCTTCAATCACAATTGCATCATTATTATCACACGAAAAAATATCTGATGATATTATTTGTTCATTTTCAAATGTCTGAATATCCTCACATTCAACTGCTTCAATCACTATTTGGATTTCTTCTTTCTTTAATATCTTTTGTTGTAATAACAATTTTTGTAACGAGTTTTGTGTTTGTTTTTTAAGTGTATATGCCTCATAAAATTTGTGTTCACATTTAACACACATTCTTTCTGGTAATCCATCATTAACTTTGATCTGAAATAAAAGAAAATATGTAGATAATATACAATTGAGTATTGAATATATAATATAATACTAACATCAACCCTTGTCAATTGAAAAACAATATCGCATAGTAAGATATTGGTGTCGCGTAAATTTTTCGTAAACAAATTAACAAACGGCAATCGATCACAATCACTTAAACATATGCGACAAAGATAAGTTATATCGCCACTTATATCCATTTTATAATTTGTTTTGGTAAAATAATGCAATTATACAGATCTAATTAAGAAATTATTTTTTTCTGACACTTGGAAAAACCACGATGTTGTCATTTAACAGGCTTCTATTATTCTTTATGCAGCAAGCTGCATAGTGCGTTCAATTCCATATTTATGCTTTGAATATATAATACAGAGGACATACATTTTTACTAATAAAATTTTTTCATTATATTATTAAACGTAAATTTATTTATAAAATAACCAAAATTTATTAAATGATTTTATTATAATAATTCAATTTAAATTAAAGTTTCGTTAACAAATTTAGAAAAAAAAATTTAATTAAAATTAAATAGATAAGGGTTTTTCTCTTCACAATGTAGAAAAAAATGATAAAATTCATATTTTTATTGTATTAATAATTTATTTATATGCATATGATAGTTAAACTACTAAATATATTTTTAGTTCATTTAATTCTAAGCAATTTATAAATTTTTAATGAATTTTAAAACATCAAAAATATCTTTTACATAGTAAGTAGTTAAAACTTTTGTACTACTTATTTCTTAATGTAATCCCTTCTTCATTAAATAAATATGGCGAATTTACTTTTCTCATATTTATTATTGAAATAGTTTTTACTCGGATTTTATACCATCTTTGTATTATTGAAAAATTCTAAAAAAAATGCATTAATTCAAAAATATTTCATTCAAAATATATTTTTTTTATTATTTATGATGCAATCTTAAAAGGTATATGATAAATTAGAAACTATCAAATTTCAAATAATTTTTCCCACCTTAATAACAGTGTGGTGTTAGATTTGTAATTTGTAATCATTGGGCATAATTATCAATTCAAATGTTTAGAGTTTATCGACCATAGAATTATGAAAATTATATGAATGTTTAAAAAAATATTTTACATTTTTTGGTATTCCTATTAATTAGAAAATTAACTATTTCAACAATAAACAAATGTTTGATCTTTACGATAAGCCTTCCCGAAAACAATGAAATTTACTCATATGATTTTTTGCTTGAGTCTTTTGGGCAAATGTTTTGTCACAATAGTCACATGGAAATTTTTTTACAGTATCATGAATACTTTTGTGTTTACCTAAGTCGGATGAATTTGTAAATCGTTTTGAGCATACAGGACAAACATAATTTTTCTCATTTGTATGCGTACGAATATGTATTTTCAATGCACTTGATTGATTATAATTTTTTGAACAATACGGACAACTAAACGGTTTTTCTTTTGTGTGGACTCTTAGATGTGATTTAAAATTTCCGGATTGTACGAATGATTTATCACAATAAGTGCATTTGTAATTTCTTACATTTGCATGGAGTCTTAAATGATCTATTAGATTTGACTTTCCAACAAAATTTTTAAAACAAATATCGCAGGTATAGTGGCGCCGGATTTTATTTGTCTTTTTTTTTTTAATATTATTTTCTTCCTGATCAATTATTTGTGTTAAAAACGAAACAGCATCATATTCTGACACATTCGTAATGTTTTCTTTTTCTTCATGTGTCTCTTTTTTGTTCAAAATTGTTTTATCTATATTTTCTATCTCCTCTTCAATTGTTTTAAATTTGTTTTCAGTTTCATCATCATCACTACAATTTGACTCTTCTTTATAACTAATATTACTGCTTTGTGTCCTTCTGAGCCTAACATTTCTTACTTTTGCCAATTTTTCATCTTCCGCAGAATCTGATAATTTTGTTCGATTAATTGAAGATGTATTTCTCCCTTTACTGCGTTCTTTCCCAACTTTAGCATCTTTTTTCAGAGCAATCAATTTTTTTAATGATATATTAGTTTTTCGTATAACCTCTTGAGCAATACTAAATTGGTTATGACAATCGTAGCACATTCGTTGTGGATATCCATCATATTTATTGATCTAAAAATGATTTAAATAAGGATTAAATTTTATAAACGTTCCAATATTTGAAATGAATTGAGCACACCAATATTCACTATAATTGTAAGTTGTAATTACCTCAACTTTTGTTAATTGAGAGACAATATCGCAAAGCAAAAATTCCGTTTCTCCCAGTTTTTTGGAAAATATATTATAATATCCCATTTCACTGCAATCACATAAACAAATTCTACAATAATTGGTCACATTATTATAGTTTAAATCCATTTTATGTTTAAAAATTCGATGAAACCATGCGAAGCAAAACTTTCAAATCTCAATAAACATATGTCATTTGTCAGGCTTCTAAATTTAGAATGGGTAAGTTCATTTCTGAATTCTCGATATGGCGCAAAATTTAAAAACAAAATATAGAGTTAACACAAAATATTTATTTTTTTGAAATCATCATTAATTCTACAAAAATTAACATATTGCATTAGGCAAGCATAATTCTTTAGTTACAATAGTTTCAGATTTTACAACAACACCCTTTTCATCAACTTCTTCTACGTCGATTACAATACTTTTATCAGTCAAATATTTCTTCATAACTTTAAAGTCATAAATACTAGTAATTCTCTTTACTGGTTCTTTCAATTTTTTCTTAGGGTCTTCAATAATTTCCGGTTCAGTATTTGATTCTTTATCATCTACAACATGTTCTGCTTCTACATAACAATTTCTAGTAGATATAATTTGTTTTGTAACTTCTAAACTTTCTATACGTGTTGTTTGTAATCGAAAATATCCATTAGCATCTAATTTGTATTTAAATCGTGATTCACCAGAAGGATAGTGAAATTTATGTACTTTTATTAAATGTTTTGACAATTTAAGTCCCATATCAAATTCACGGTTACAACAATGACAAGCATAGATATTAGTAAACTTTTGGTGAACTTTCAGATCATGCTGTAAATAGAAAATATTTTACTGAAATTGTTAAAAATTTGAATTGTAAAGCTAACTAACTCTTCTTAAAACATATAATGATCTGCAAGTATAATTACAGCCAAATACTTCACATTCGATAATGTCTTTTAGATGCACATTTTTATGTCTCTCAAGATCAACTTTCATTACAGTACTAAAATATAATAAAAATAATAAATAGCTCTGTTACACGTGAAAAGTAAATTACGTGAATTTGCAAAGATCACACTTATAAGGTTTAACAGGTAGATGTTTATATCTAACATGTTGTGATAATTTTGCAATTGAAGAACATGTCATATCACACAATGAACACTTATGGCAATTTATATGATTTCTCAGATGATCTTTTAAAATACGTTCCGACGCATAATATTTGAAACAATGTGTACATTGATATTCACCTAAAACAAAAAAAATTTCAATTATAAAAAAATAAATAAGCATGAACATACTACTGCTTGTTAATTGTCTTTTGCAATGATCAATAAATTTAGAATTTGAACAAAACATAACACCACAATGATGGCATCCCACATTTTTTTGTTTTGTATGTGATCTAACATGTTCCATCAAACGGTATTCATTTAAAAATATTTTCTTACAAATACCCCAACGACATCGAATTTTTTTTTTTTCAGTATTTTTGTACCAATTTGCATATGTTACATGATGATTAACGTGGTCAAAGAATAAATTAACTGAATTAATACTTTGAGTACATGATTTCCAGTGACATATAAAATCATTATCTGGATTTTCTATAATATTACGTGCTCTTGAATCATTAGAGCATCGGGGTAAATCTATATTATATCTTAAACTTTCTCCATAAGTCTTGATTCTTGTATGATAACCATGGTAATGTACATGCCTAGAAAATGATTCAGATTTCAATGTACTGTAAGTACATAAATTCCATTTACACTTGTACATATCTAAAAACAAAAAAAAATTAATATTAAATAATCGCAAAATCTATAACATTTATTACCTTGGCCAACGTATAATGTATAAGTTTCAGCATGATTTCCAACATGTTCTAAGTAAAACTTTTCATCTGGTATTTCCATTTTACAGTCTTCCCACTCACATTCAAATAAGACATCTGATTTAGGTTTAAAATATTTGCCACGATGTTTTAATGTTTGTAAAGTTTTCTACGATATGAAATATATTGAAAATAAAATTGATAAATTAACTGCACCTGTATATTATTACCACACAGTCCTCCTTTTCAGAGTCTTCACTATCTGCAGTTTCTTGTTCGTTATAATCATCTATTGGATCATAATGCTGTTCACGTTGCTCTATTAACCAGTTTTTACATTGTTCATCTGATTTATTATTATTTTTTCTAAGTAATGCTTTTTTCTTTATTTCAGTAGAATTTTTAGATTTTTTTATAACTTTAATATTTTTTTTACTTTTCTTAATCTTTGGAGCCATAATATTACAAAAAAGAAAACATTAACTTTTAAATATCTATTAATTTTGACACAACAAAATGTTTGTATAAATATAAAAAATCCTTTAAAAAATAAGTGTTTAATGTAATATGTTTTTGTTATTGTATTGCGATATGATTACTTATACTTAATTGTTTTGACAGTTACGTTCCTCAGCAGGCAACACTAACAAAAATGTAGCATGAATTTAAAATGGCAATATTCTGAAAAAATTATGAACGTACCCTTTTGAAATCATGGTTTCATCAGGCAATATATGTTCTTTTTCTTCCGGTTGTCATTTCGTTAAGGTATGACGGAATAATGTTTTTGCATTAAATCTTTATTATATATTTGAATCAAAATAATATCATTGATATTTCTTGTGATAATGTTTTATACATAATTTTATTGTTCCATCTGCAAATAAATTTTTGATAGATATAGTGTTTTAATTATATTACTAATTAAAGTATTTAATTCCAGCAAAATGGCTGTCAGATATGAAATGTGTGTTGGTCTCAACAAGGGCCACAAAACCACAAAAATCCAACAATTAAAGTATAAAGGCGACAAGAAAGGTGTCAGACAGTCTCGTCTAAAGGGGGTAAATAAAAAATTGATTAAGTTTCTTTTGCTTTAACTAAATCTAGACGAATTAATAAAACTTGCTATTTTTATTAATTGTAATGAAACATCATTGAATTTATTAAGATAGTTAAATTAAAATTTTAAAATTCAAGGTTCTTGTATTGACTTTATAAAACAATAACAAACCAAATAAGACCATATTCTTAGTTTTTTCAAATACGTTACAAAAGAAACAATAGTATAAGATGTGTCGAACATTTAAACACATAAAACTAATGAAACATATATTTTATTTTAGATGCAAACAAGACACACTAAATTCGTTAGAGATTTAGTTCGTGAAGTGGTTGGACATGCTGGATACGAAAAACGTGTAATGGAATTGTTGAAAGTATCCAAGGATAAGAGGGCACTCAAATTCTTGAAGCGTCGTCTTGGAACTCACATTAGAGCTAAGAGGAAGCGTGAAGAATTAGCTAACGTTCTTACCCAAATGCGTAAAGCTCAAGCTCATGCTAAATAAACTGTTGTATTTATAAGAAAATATAAAATTCATAAAACAATTTTTTCTTTTTTCTTATTATATACTCTTGCAAAAATTGTCTGGGAAGTGCAAATTATTGGACCTAATTTGAATTTAATTTTTCTTGAAATATAATATACAAAAAACTTCTAACATAGCATAAAACTTTTTTTCTCATAAGGTCGGAATATTTTTAATAATTGTACTGTTTATATTTTTGTTTTCCAACAAACAATTTTTTCTCATTTTAAAAAAAAGATAAGCTTTATTTCTCATTTTTTTTAAAAATCCCGCCATAAACTGCGGCGAAGCGAATAATAAAAATTAACTGAAATCAAAATATAGTTGAATTTGATAGTTCCGCAGCAAATGAATGTCAACTAGTATTTCAAATTCATTCTATTGAAGTTTAATTTTCATCTAAATCGAGCAGTCACCAATCACCATTCACATCCGCATTACAGAAAAACGTGGTTTGAAACACATAAAATAGTATTAATTTAGTTTCATGTATAAGAAATCTGTTAACATATTTCATAATTAATAAAATTTTATAAAGACATTCTTTCTAAAATAAAAATCGTTCATAAATGATGGATATTATTTCATGATGTCAAAGAAAAATCTTTTTGACATCAGATCCTTCTGAGTTCTGATTCAAGTCGGAAAATTATAAACCAGGTAAATATTAATTGATTATTTATTTTTTAATAAATCTATACATCAGATTTTATGTACTACTAATGATGATTCATGTTAAACCATTCTAAGACATGCGAGATTAAGTTGTAATAGCCGAGCATTGGCAATATTCTTTTGGTATTTGTGAAACTTTACAATTTGCTCGCACCTGGGTTAAATTTTCGGCTCTGAAATTAAAATTTTAAATTTAAATGCACATTTATTAAATATTTGTGCCAATATAAAACAAAGTTTTTATTGTTTTAGATATGGAAAACATCTGTGAGTAAACGAACTTGCTGGTGTCGCAGCTGAAGGATGAAAAACTTAATGTTGTACACTGACTGTGTAGTATTTAAAAAGGTGAATTAACATTTTTATTTTTGAATAAATGCTCCAGAATTTTAAGTACTAATGATGATTCATGTTAAACCATTCTAAGACATGCGAGATTAAGTTGTAATAGCCGAGCAATGGCAATATTCTTTTGGTATTTGTGAAACTTTACAATTTGCTCGCACCTGGGTTAAATTTTCGGCTCTGAAATTAAAATTTTAAATTTAAATGCACATTTATTAAATATTTGTGCCAATATAAAACAAAGTTTTTATTGTTTTAGATATGGAAAACATCTGTGAGTAAACGAACTTGCTGGTGTCGCAGCTGAAGGATGAAAAACTTGAATTGTACACTTACTGTGTAGTATTTAAAAAGGTGAATTAACATTTTTATTTTTGAATAAATGCTCCAGAATTTTAAGTACTAATGATGATTCATGTTAAACCATTCTAAGACATGCGAGATTAAGTTGTAATAGTCGAGCATTGGCAATATTCTTTTGGTATTTGTGAAACTTTACAATTTGCTCGCACCTGGGTTAAATTTCGGCTCTGAAATTAAAATTTTAAATTTAATTACCTGGAGTAAGTATTTGTGGCAATATAAAACAAAGTTCTTATTGTTTTAGATATGGACAACCTCTATGAGTAAATGGGCTTGCTGGTGTCTCAGCTGAAGGATGAAAAACTTAGAATTGTACACTTACTGTGTAGTATTTAAAAAGGTGAATTAACATTTTTATTTTTGAATAAATAGTCCAGAATTTTAAGTACTAATGATGATTCATGTTAAACCATTCTAAGACATGCGAGATTAAGTTGTAATAGCCGAGCATTGGCAATATTCTTTTGGTATTTGTGAAACTTTACAATTTGCTTGCACCTGGGTTAAATTTTCGGCTCTGAAATTAAATTTCAAAACTTTAGCTTAGAATAGAACATGTTCCTTATTTGTAAACTAATCAAAAATTTATCTTATTTCAGATACAGAACATCTATGACATGATAGACGCCGCTAGGAACATTGAAATTTTCAGTATTGATTATTTATAATGCATATAATAATTTAATTAACTTTAATAAAAATAAATTGTATAATTGAAAATGAGAATTTTTTATTTGGCTGCTGTAATGTCGTAGCACCGATGAGAACATTGAAATGTTCAATATTGATAATTATGATTAATTAATACTTATAATAATCATGACAGACCCAGATGAGAACAATGAAATTTTCGATATTATGATTAATGGATAATATAATAATTAATTTTTACTTTAATAAAAATAGATGTTATAACTGAAAATGAGCATTTTAATAGAACAATTTAAGTTAAGTATGTATTACCAAAAAGTAGAATGTTATTTTGGTTTGTTCTATCACTTAAAATTACTTGAAATTTAGCTATTAACAAATTTTTAAACCTCCACATTCATTCCGCATTTCATAGAAATGTATTTGTTATATATCATAAAATTCAAATAAAATAAACTAACTATATAAAAATAAATTGTAATGAATACCGCTATTAATTTTAATTCAACAAATAAAACAATAATAAAATTTTAAATTTACCGCTTTAAATCTCACATTTTAGTGTTTATGAACGCGTCCATTTCAACCGGAAATTATCATTCAAGAAATTTTAAGTTCATTGGTTCTTTCTAAATGGTTGATTATCCTATATAGACCGTCAACATGAAGGTGTGTAAGAAAATTCTAAAATAACTTATAGTTTTCAAAAATTTTAATTAAATTTAATAAATTAAACTGTGCTTTGTTTGTGGATATATATTTTATGTTATTATTTTAATGGATGACTTGAAATATTTACGATATAAAAGTGAAGTGTCAGAACTGTTTTTAAGTAAAATGTTAATTTTTCTTTTAGCTGAATGTGTCTTATCCCGCTACGGGGTGCCAGAAATTATTTGAAGTTAACGATGAACATAAACTTCGTGTCTTCTATGAAAAACGTATGGGAGCTGAAATCGATGTTGACATTTTAGGCGATGAATGGAAAGGTTATATTCTTCGTATTGCAGGCGGCAATGACAAACAAGGATTCCCAATGAAACAAGGTGTCCTCACAAATAGTAAGTTCACTTGTAAAGTAGTTCTGTACAAATATTTGCATTCTAACAATTATGTATTTTTAGCCCGTGTTCGTCTTTTGTTAAAGAAGGGACACTCATGTTATCGTCCTCGTAGAACTGGAGAACGTAAACGCAAATCTGTTCGAGGTTGTATTGTTGATGGAAACATGTCAGTACTTGCTTTGATTGTTGTCCGCAAAGGTGAAAAGGATATTGCTGGATTAACAGACGGAAACATTCCTCGTCGTCTTGGACCAAAAAGAGCTAGCAAAATCCGTAAATTATTTAATTTGAGCAAAGAAGATGATGTTCGTCAATATGTAGTGCGTCGTCCTTTAGCTGAAAAAGATGGCAAAAAGGCACGCACAAAGGCTCCAAAAATTCAACGCTTAATAACTCCTGTGGTTTTACAAGTAATATTTTCATTCGGGACTTAGAAAGCTAATTTGTGTTTCATTAACTAAATTTATTTATTTATATTTATAGCGCAAAAGACATCGTTTGGCATTGAAAAAGAAACGCCAAGTAAATGCTAAGGAACAAGCGGCCGAATATGCTAAATTATTAGCCAAGCGTAAGAAGGAAAGTAGAGCTAAACGCGATGAAGCTAAGAGACGTAGATCCGCATCAATGAGAGATTCTAAGAGCTCGAACAATGAGAAGAAATGATTTTGTATAATACATTCTAATAAAAAATTGTATTAAAAATATTTGTTTCAATTGACTACCGTTATTAATTGTGTTACAGGTTTTTGTATAAAAAATAATATATTTGAAATGCAGAGTGCAAAAAATTTTGGTTGAGAATTTTTTATACCATTTCTGAAATTATTTTAAATTCAGCGCCATTTTTCAAATATTTGTCAGTAAAAAGACATAATATTTTGTTCTTTGTGGGTAAAAGATATAATTACCAAAAAAATATGAGCTGTCATCATACTGTCACAAATGGATTAAAATTAAATAAAAAAAGTTATTCAAAATTTAATTATAAATTTATTATTGTGACGAATACGAATTAAATATTTTAGAAGTTATTCAATTATAATACATTACTGTGTACATTTGGAAATAAATATTAATATATAGAATGTCTAAATTTGACGAAAATCCATTCGGAGAACCAATGGTTGATAATCCGTTTGCGGTAGTAATATTTTTTTTATCTTTGTTTTACATTATAAAATTAAGTAGGTGTCAAAAATTCAAAATTGAAAAATTATAGGATCCAGCAGTACAACAAGTCGCTAGAAACACAAATAATAGCCAACAAGGCTTAGAAGATTACAATCCTTTTGAAAATGATAATCAAACAAAATCTCAAATACGTCATGATCAACCAGCCATTGTCCAGCCTTCGGTACAATCTGGACCTGCCTATAATCGAAGTGGACAACAATATCAAACAAATAATGCAGCAGGGGCTGAAGTCACTCAAATAACAACAGCAGAACTTCAGGTAATTTTTATTATTATTTTATAATCATGTTTTTTTTTTTATTAACAAAAGAGTTTTTTTATTAAAAATTACTTTAAACAAGGATCTGAGAGTAAGTGAATGATTGAAAATTTTCAATTTTAGTTTAAACTGAATTATAATCTATTTATTAACAGAGACGGCAAGAAGAATTAGAAAGGAAAGCACAAGAATTGGAACGAAGAGAGGAAGATCTACGTAATGCAAGTGCCGGTAGACGCAATAATTGGCCACCACTTCCTGAAAAATGTTGCTTTCAGCCTTGTTTCTATCAAGATATTAATGTAGATATTCCTGCTGAGTTCCAAAGAGTTGTTAGACATTTGTATTATCTTTGGATGAGTAAGTTTATTTGAGTAAATTTAAAAAATAGATAACACGTTTTTCAAATCATTTTCATGTTATTGATTTTATTATTTTTCTTTTTTTAGTGTACGCGCTTATAATGTGTTGCAATGTACTTGGTGGACTTTTACTAATGTTTAGTGGTAATTTCGCAACATTTGGTTTGGCTTTATTTTATGCTTTTCTTTTTACTCCAGCATCATTTTTGTGTTGGTATGTATTAATATATAGAATAACTTTTTTTTTGTTTTATCAGTCAATGAAATATAAATTTTATTTTAGGTACAGACCTGCATACAAAGCATTCCGTAGTGATTCCAGTGTTAATTTCATGATATTTTTTTTTGTATTCTTTTTCCAAATGGTTGTTACAATATTTCAAACAATTGGTATACCATCTTCTGGTACCTGTGGTTTTGTATTAGCAATAGAACAATTTGATGGATCTGGTTCTGGAGTTTTTCGTGGCATTGTTTTACTTATAATTGCCATTGGATTTGGAGTATGTGCAGCCGCTGATGTTATGTTACTGACAAAAGTAATGAAAAAGAGAAAAATTGGTATATTTTTTTTACATTGATCATTTTTGTTTTAGATACATGCAATATATCGTAGCAGTGGTGCTAGTTTTGCAAAAGCTCAAGCTGAATTTGCAACAGAATTTATGAAAAATGAACATGTACAACATGCTGCCGCTAATGCAGCTGGAGCGGCTGTTAATCATCAATTTAATAATCCACGATACTAGAGGCTTTATTAACGTATTATACTTATACCTTCTAAAACACAAAAATAAGAAAAAAAAAACTATATTTATACTTATATAAATATATAATAATATTAATATAAATAATACCATTGAAACCAGAAGTAAATTTCTATGTCATCAACTCAATTATAGTTTAAAACAATTAAATGTATATGTTTGTGTAGCACATAATTAATATACGTCCAAACAAAAATAAATTTTCATATTTTTCCTTTTATTTTTTCTTTTTTGTTTGAAACATTTGAAGTGATAAAATATTGAAGAAATATGAAATCATATATTCACAATTATTTTGTTTTTCCTTTTGAATTTAATTAAAAGTCAAGAATATTTTAAATTAATTAATGAGTTGATTTTGAATTAGGTACATTAAATACATAATATAATAAAAAAAAATTCTTTTTGCATGTTGAGACTGAATGAATCATTTATTTAATAATATCATTCTAGTTAATATTGCTGATTAATAATATTGATAAAAAATTATAGTTTATTTTTAAAATTTATTAAAGAAAAAACACATTTTTTGAATGTCTGTAATAATAATTATTGTAATTTCTGATTATATTTGAAGGAACAGAAGGCTAATCCGTAACAAGTTACTTATATTTATATAAAAAATATTGTAGAAATTGGTTGTAATATTGTACGATCAAAAGGCATCATCGAACAAATTATATACGTTATAACCGATTAAATTTACATCTAAAAGATCGTATATGTTACAATGAGAATTTACTGCAATCATTATATATTTTATATAAATAAATAAAAAAAAAATAATAATATCCACAATATTTTTGCCCTCCAAATGTATTAATAATAAAATATAATTAAAATAAGAAAAGAAAAAAAAAAGAAATATAAAATATAACGGATTAATAATTGTTGTAAAATATAAATTAATAATTAATTGATAATAATTTCATGATTATATAAAATATAAAATAAAATAATTATTTTAAATTTATGTTTAAATTTCTACTCTTAATCGTTATAATAATTTTGAACCGTACTGTTTATTATAAATATAAAGAAATGTGACTGCGCTCATTGGAGAAAGATTGGCTATTATTATTCTAAAAATCATACAACGAGCTTAATAAATGTTAATACAAATATATTTGTTTAAATATAATTATCGAAATATGTATTCTATAAAATATTTTTTAAAAAAAAAATTGCTTTTTTACATTTGAATTTTCTTTCAAAAAATTAAGAATACTTCTGTCGGTTAATACATGAACCAGCATTGATATCAAGTCTGTCAGAGTCTGACCAATGTGCTGAATTTAATCAGTCAATACTAAAACCTATGTTAACAGTGTTTTTGAATATCAAAACGTCAAAACATTTAAGTCAGGTTATGTGAAAACAACATGTGTGAAAAAAAATAATAAAATTACCCTGTTGTCATCATATTTTGTTGTGTTTAAATATATTTTTTAAAATATTGTGATTAAATCAGAGTTATCGCTTTTTATAATATTCTTAAAAAGATGGGTAAATCTAAAAGGAAAAACGTTAAAACATCAGGAGGTGCTAAAGTGGGACTCGCACAACAAATAACTGATGGGAAAGTTGTAAAAACAAAAAAAAAAAGAGGAACGCCTAGATTTCATCTTCGTGCGGAGGAAAAACAATATGTTGATTCAAAAACTTCACAAAAAATTCTATCGGAAGCGAGAAAACAACAGGTGGAGATAAATCTAAGTGATTTTGGTCCAACACCAGCAGAAGCTAAAGCGGCTGGTCTTTTTAAAATACCTCAAAAAAAAAAGAAACTTGGTAAATTAAATTTTTTTTTTTACTTTAAAATAACTAAGTTTATAAAATTTTTTACAGGAGATGATTCTGATTCATCGGATGATGAAGAAATAGATCAAACAGAAGTTACAGGGAATGACTTCTTTGATGATATTAAAATTAATGAAGAAGATGAAAAGGCATTAGAAATGTTTCAAAACAAGTCCGTTATTTTTCTATCTACTTACTTTTTGGTATTCTTAATAATTATTTAATTTTGCAGAGAGGGACAAAAAACAAAATCTCTTGCAGATATCATTAAGGAAAAAATAGAACAAAAACAATTAGAATTAGATTCACAATTTTCCGAGGTAGGATCATTAAAAATTGAAGATCTAGATCCTCGTATTAAGGAAATGTATGAAGGTGTGAGAGATGTTATGAAAAAATATCGAAGTGGAAAAGTTCCAAAAGCATTCAAAATTATTCCGAAATTAAGAAATTGGGAGCAAATTTTGTTTGTCACAGAACCTCATAATTGGAGTGCCGCAGGAATGTATCGTGGAACTAGAATATTTTGTTCAGTTTTAGCGCAGCACATGGCACAAAGATTTTATAATTTAGTTGTTTTACCCCGTATCAGGGATGATTTATGTGAATATAAGAAACTTAATCCACATTTATATAGTGCTCTTCGGAAGGCACTTTTTAAGCCGGCTGCTTTCTTTAAAGGTATTATTTTACCTTTATTGGAATCAGGTGATTGTACACTTCGTGAAGCTATTATATTCGGAAGTGTTATTGCTAGAAATCAAATTCCTGTATTACACTCATCAGCTTGTCTTTTAAAAATCTGTGAAATGGAATATTCTGGTGCAAATTCAATATTTATTAGAATATTTTTAGATAAAAGATATGCATTACCTTACCGTGTTGTTGATGCTGCAGTTTTTCATTTTCTAAGGTAAATGTCTGCTATGGTTTATTGATTAAACTTGTCACTATCTTTTTTATTTTGCTTTAGATTTGAACACGATAATAGAGAAATGCCTGTTTTATGGCATCAAAGTTTATTAACATTTGTTCAAAGATATAAAAATGATATATCATCTGAACAGAAAGAATCATTGTTTGCATTACTGAGGTAATTTTCTATTAGATTTTTTTTTGTATTGATAGTATTTTGATTGTTTTATACTTTATTTACAGAAAACAAGTTCATCCAAAATTAACACCAGAAATAAGACGAGAATTACAAGCAGCAAAATGTAGAGATTTTGAATCAACAGAAGTGAAATCAGAAGATAACTTTACTCCAATGCAAATGGACGATAACACTCCATTAAATGATTTTTATTCAATACCAATGGATGATTAAGATTGTATTTTATTATACGCTATATTAAATTATGGATTATTACTATTTTTTCTTTTTTTAATATTTTTTTTTACTAAAGTTCCCTTTTTACATTGAAAAAAAACCAGATTTCTTGGTGATTCGCAAGAAAAATTAAATATTTGCATATGTGCAGGTTGGCTTAGAGGATATTTTATCGATTATATCGCACGTGTGTAATTAGAATTAAAAATAATGCGTAACTTATTCATAAAATATAAAGAACACAAGATTTGTTGTATTTCATAAAATATAAAAAAGGGTTGAAAATAGACTAATAAAAATTCTCATTCTCTCTCATATTTTTTTTCTGAATTTTTTCATAAAATAATAATTTACTCCTTTTTAATTATTGCTTTCAACTGTATTATAATAACACACTCAAAAGGTACTAATTATTTTTCTTTTTACTATATTTCAATATTTAGTGTATTACTTCCACCTATTAAGATTTTATTTGATAAGGCTGATTGAAATTTTCTTTGAACTTTAAAAAAGTTTAACGTTGAAACAGAAATTTGTATTTATATTTTTGTGAATTAGCTGCATGTGAATACCTTTTTTTTTTTTGGATCAATTTAATTGTATTAATGTTATTTAATTTTTTGAATATATTCTGTATCTATTATATGTATTTGATGATTTGAAATAAGGAGTACAAGTCTAGCCCCTGTCAAATAATTCCGAATTTATTTTTTTTAAGAAATATATAAGGAAAATATTTTGAATATTTTCTTACAGTTCGTATAAAAAAAAACAAAAAAACTGAGTCAAAAAATGATTGATCCCACTTACGTGTTTAATATAAATTTAAAATTATGGCATTTATATGGACTTTGGTCAAATGAAAAATCATCAATTTTTTACAAACTTTTAGCCATTATTTGGCATTTATTTTTTACATTAACATTTATTAGTTTAATGTGTTTCTCTGTATTTTCATTAACTGATGTTGGAAAAATTACTCAAGTACTTTATATTTGTTTAACGGAAATTGCAATGATGTCGAAAATATTTAATGTTGTTATTAAACAAAAAAATATTAAACAATTATTTCAATTAATTAAAATTAATTTAAAAACAGAAAATTTAAATGAAGAATTACATTTAAATACAATTCTAAAACAAGTAAAAAAAGTAAATACAATTTATTATTCTGTATCATTGCTCGCATGTTTGTCAGCATTTTTAGAACCATGTTTAAAAGATGAAAGAAGTTTTCCATTTTATTCATATTATCCATTTGATTGGCAAAATAATAATACAATTTATACAATTATTTATATTTATCAAATAAATGCAATGTTAATGCATTGTTTATTAAATATAATGTGTGATACAGCATTAATATCATTTATGTGTATTCTTGGTATTCATTGTGATTTAATTGGTATGCGTTTAAAAGAATTGGGTAATGAACTTAAAATAATTGATGCTCTTAATAATGATAATATGAATGATAATGATGATGATGATGATGCTGTTAAGAACGTGAATAAATTTGTTCTTCAACATTCAAAATCAAATCCCGTATATAATCTTAGTAATAAAAAAATTAATGAAAATAAATTGTTGATTGATTATATTCTACAACATACGGATGCAATAAAGTGAGTTTTGTGTTTTCATTAAATTGTGTTTGTATTAAATTTTGTTTTCTAGAAATGATTTATAAAATATATTTTTTATTTGATAGATTTGCAACATTATTAGAGGATACCTTCTCCAGTATTATTTTCATTCAATTTTATATGAGTGGAATTGTACTTTGTGTGACCGCTTTTCAAATATCAATAGTTAATAAATAAAATTTTAAAATTGTGTATTTAACATTTTTAATACAAATTGAAAATAATTTACAGATGTCACCATTAAAAAATCCAGTATCTTTCCTTTTATTTGTACTTTATATTTTTGCAATGTTAGGACAATTATTTTTACCATGTTATTATGGAAATGAAATTATGTTAAAAAGTTCTGATTTAACAACAAAAATATATTTCTCAAATTGGATAAAACAATCAAATGTTTTTAAAAAAATTACTATAATTTTTATGGAAAGATTAAAAAAACCAATAAAAATAACTGCTGGAAGATTATTCGCTTTAAGTTTACCAACATTTACATCAGTTTGTTATTTATGAATTTTTAATAAAATGATGACGAAATGATATTTGTTTGTTTGCAGATTTTAAATTCAGCGTATTCATTGTATGCTGTGCTTCAAACATTTACAAAATAAATGAATTTACAATATCAGTCAGGATCTCGATATTTCAATTGTTAGAACAATATTGTTTCTAAAGGAATGCGACTATATCTGATTGGATCATGACTTTATATACATAACCAATTTTATAATCATATTTTGACTACAAATTTAATTTAGAGAATAATATCGAGATTTTCTTTATAAATTTAATGATTGAACTTGTATCAATAAATTAAAATCACATTGTTGAAAATTTGTTAATCACATTTTTAGTTGTTAGCCTAAAATGCAATTTAATTTTTATCAATAGATTATTTATTTATATTTTGTTTATTTCATTTCACCTCATAAAGAATAACCAATTAAAATCAATTCAAAATAGATTTTTTTATTTACATTAAATTTCCAATCAAAATTTTTACGCTGTTTAATTTATTTTACTTTTTCGCACCAGACAAATCAAAATGTTTTATTTTGTAATTGTATCCATAGAATAAACGATAATAATGGAATATGGAGTTTATAATTCTTAAATTATATATTCTTACAATATTTTGTAACCATTAAATTTGTAAATTATTTACTGATATATTTGTGCATTTATCATGAATTTTTAAAAACAAATTTAAATCATTTTAAAGTAATTAAATGTACCTACCTTTATGCTTATTAAATTTTTATGTAAACAATTTATTAGATAAATTGAAATTAAATGTTGCATTATAAATATTTGGTTATTATTAAATTTCCATTAAAAATATTTCAACGTAGAAAATTTAAACGATAATCTACATTCTAAATTGATGCAGATTCAGATGCATTAAAAATAAGGTGAGGACACCTGGTATTTTGTCCCATTAAATTTAAAGTTTTAGATTTAGTTTTTTTTACCATATAGTTGATGTAGTTAATTTCATTTTATAAATTTCCATAAAAACAAATTTCAAGAAATACCGAGATTTTTAAAATAATTTGGAGAATTTTTCTAAATGTAGATGAGGACGCCTGGTATTTTGTGAATTATTAGATTGATTGTTTCTTGTAAAGTTTTCTAATTAAAAGAACAACATTTATTAATTATTCTATTTTGAAAATGTGATTTGCTTATTGATGTTTTCCTCACAGAAAAAAATTCAATCAATTCTACATAAATAAATAAATAATTGATCAAAGTCCAAAGAATTCATTTTTTCCAATTCCATTCCCACACACCCAAATCCCCTTATTTTTTTTCAATAGGGTATAATTTAAATATGTAATGAGAATCTTTGTGTGTTTTATTAATTGAGTAATTTTATTATTTGTGATGGTGTGACAATGGCCAGCTGATTAAATTCTGATTTATTTAATGCGTTGAATTTAAATTTTGTTGACTCTAATAACAAAACAAGTTACAATTTGCAACTTATAAATTTCAAATAATAATTAATTATTTTAATTAATAGAGAATTATTCGAATTATTGTTTAGAACTTACTCACGCAACTAGAAATTATTTCCAATAACAAAATATAAATATCAAGATCACATGCGATAATTCTCATCATGTTTGTGTCAATTTATTTTTTCTTTTCGTAATTATAAAGAATAAATAAAGACAACAACAATTTCTAGATAATAAATCCCTTTATAAAACTTATCATTTTTAATTAGTAAGGACGACAAAACTGTAAATGTATTAGAAGAAATAAAATCATGTAAAAATTTTACTATAAAAAGTCACTGTTCTACATCAATTCATTCTTTTAGTTACAAAAATTGCAAATTATTACAATTTTTTATTTTTAAATTAACTCCAAAAGATCAAAAAAAAAAAGATAAGTTTTCAAATGAATAAAAACAAAAATTTTCAACCAAAAAATTAATTTATATACAATGGAAATATTTCCACATATAAAAATATGGAAAAATCTTGGTTTATTACAAATTAATAATAATAAATTATTGTATAAAATTTATGGTTTTATTATAATTATATTTTTCTTTTTATTTTATATAATAATAATGTGCTTATCAATATTACAATTAAATAATATTGATGAAATAACACAATGTTTATATATTTGTTTAACCGAAATTATTGTCTTAACAAAATTAATAAATTTTTTATTGAAACAAAAACAAATTTTACAAATAATAAATTATGTAAAAAATAAAATTTTTATTAAAGAAAATACAAAAACAAATCATTGTCAAAATAATAATGAATTAAAATTATTAAATAATAAATTAATGTTTATGATGAAATTAAATAAAATTTATACAAGTATATCAATAATAGCAGCAATAATTGGTTGTCTTTTACGATTATTTTCATCAACAACAAATAATTTTAATGAATTACCATTTAAATTTATTATTTTTTCTAATTATAAAATGAATAAATTAATTTATATTTTAACATATTTTTATCAAACAATTGGTATGATTATCCATTGTTGTTTAAATATAACAATTGATATGTATTTTACAACAATTTTAATATTTATTGGTGGACAAATTGAAATTTTAGGTTGTCATTTATTAACGTTAGAAAATATTGTACAATTAAAATGTTGTATTGAAGAGTATAAGGATATTTTAAGGTAACCTAAATATACATTTTATTTTAATTTATATTTATTTAAAATTTACATACCCAATAATAAAATAATAATAAAATAATAAAAACGTGTGAATTTCGTAGCATTTTTTTGATCCAAGGGATTTTTCCAAACAATTTCAAAATATGTTTTTTTTTATTATTCTAAACATTATTATTATTATTTTATGTTTCTTTAATAAAGATAACAAAATCAATAATATTAATTAATAAATTGTGTTTTTTACAGATTTATATCATTATTGGAGGACACATTTTCAACAATAATTTTTGTTCAATTTTATATGAGTGGAATTGTACTTTGTGTGATAGCTTTTCAAATATCAATAGTTAATAAATAAAATTTTAAAATTGTGTATTTAACATTATTAATACAAATTGAAAATAATTTACAGATGTCACCATTAAAAAATCCAGTATCTTTCCTTTTATTTGTACTTTATATTTTTGCAATGTTAGGACAATTATTTTTACCATGTTATTATGGAAATGAAATTATGTTAAAAAGTTCTGATTTAACAACAAAAATATATTTCTCAAATTGGATAAAACAATCAAATGTTTTTAAAAAAATTACTATAATTTTTATGGAAAGATTAAAAAAACCAATAAAAATAACTGCTGGAAGATTATTCGCTTTAAGTTTACCAACATTTACATCAGTTTGTTATTTATGAATTTTTAATAAAATGATGACGAAATGATATTTGTTTGTTTGCAGATTTTAAATTCAGCGTATTCATTGTATGCTGTGCTTCAAACATTTACAAAATAAATGAATTTACAATATCAGTCAGGATCTCGATATTTCAATTGTTAGAACAATATTGTTTCTAAAGGAATGCGACTATATCTGATTGGATCATGACTTTATATACATAACCAATTTTATAATCATATTTTGACTACAAATTTAATTTAGAGAATAATATCGAGATTTTCTTTATAAATTTAATGATTGAACTTGTATCAATAAATTAAAATCACATTGTTGAAAATTTGTTAATCACATTTTTAGTTGTTAGCCTAAAATGCAATTTAATTTTTATCAAGAGATTATTTATTTATATTTTGTTTATTTCATTTCACCTCATAAAGAATAACCAATTAAAATCAATTCAAAATAGATTTTTTTATTTACATTAAATTTCCAATCAAAATTTTTACGCTGTTTAATTTATTTTACTTTTTCGCACCAGACAAATCAAAATGTTTTATTTTGTAATTGTATCCATAGAATAAACGATAATAATGGAATATGGAGTTTATAATTCTTAAATTATATATTCTTACAATATTTTGTAACCATTAAATTTGTAAATTATTTACTGATATATTTGTGCATTTATCATGAATTTTTAAAAACAAATTTAAATCATTTTAAAGTAATTAAATGTACCTACCTTTATGCTTATTAAATTTTTATGTAAACAATTTATTAGATAAATTGAAATTAAATGTTGCATTATAAATATTTGGTTATTATTAAATTACTTTAGAAAATATTTCAACGTAGAAAATTTAAACGATAATTTACATTCTAAATTGATGCAGATTCAGATGTATTAAAAATAAGGTGAGGACACCTGGTATTTTGTCCCATTAAATTTAAAGTTTTAGATTTAGTTTTTCTTTACCATATAGTTGATGTAGTTAATTTCATTTTATAAATTTCCATAAAAACAAATTTCAAGAAATACCGAGATTTTTAAAATAATTTGGAGAATTTTTCTAAATGTAGATGAGGACGCCTGGTATTTTGTGAATTATTAGATTGATTGTTTCTTGTAAAGTTTTCTAATTAAAAGAACAACATTTATTAATTATTCTATTTTGAAAATGTGATTTGCTTATTGATGTTTTCCTCACAGAAAAAAATTCAATCAATTCTACATAAATAAATAAATAATTGATCAAAGTCCAAAGAATTCATTTTTTCCAATTCCATTCCCACACACCCAAATCCCCTTATTTTTTTTCAATAGGGTATAATTTAAATATGTAATGAGAATCTTTGTGTGTTTTATTAATTGAGTAATTTTATTATTTGTGATGGTGTGACAATGGCCAGCTGATTAAATTCTGATTTATTTAAATCGCGTTGAATTTAAATTTTGTTGACTCTAATAACAAAACAAGTTACAATTTGCAACTTATAAATTTCAAATAATAATTAATTATTTTAATTAATAGAGAATTTTTCGAATTATTGTTTAGAACTTACTAACGCAACTAGAAATTATTTCCAATAACAAAATATAAATATCAAGATCACATGCGATAATTCTCATCATGTTTGTGTCAATTTATTTTTTCTTTTCGTAATTATAAAGAATAAATAAAGACAACAACAATTTCTAGATATTAATCCCTTTATAAAACTTATCATTTTTAATTAGTAAGGACGACAAAACTAACATTTGTAAATGTATTAGAAGAAATAAAATCATGTAAAAATTTTACTATAAAAAGTCACTGTTCTACATCAATTCATTCTTTTAGTTACAAAAATTGCAAATTATTCCAATTTTTTATTTTTAAATTAACTCCAAAAGATCAAAAAAAAAAAGATAAGTTTTCAAATGAATAAAAACAAAAATTTTCAAGCAAAAAATTAATTTATATACAATGGAAATATTTCCACATATAAAAATGTGGAAAAATCTTGGTTTATTACAAATTAATAATAATAAATTATTGTATAAAATTTATGGTTTTATTATAATTATATTTTTCTTTTTATTTTATATAATAATAATGTGCTTATCAATATTACAATTAAATAATATTGATGAAATAACACAATGTTTATATATTTGTTTAACCGAAATTATTGTCTTAACAAAATTAATAAATTTTTTATTAAAACAAAGACAAATTTTGGAAATAATAAATTATGTAAAAAATAAAATTTTTATTAAAGAAAATACAAAAACAAATCATTGTCAAAATAATAATGAATTAAAATTATTAAATAATAAATTAATGTTTATGATGAAATTAAATAAAATTTATACAAGTATATCAATAATAGCAGCAATAATTGGTTGTATTTTACCATCAACAAATAATTTTAATGAATTACCATTTAAATTTATTATTTTTTCTAATTATAAAATGAATAAATTAATTTATATTTTAACATATTTTTATCAAACAATTGGTATGATTATCCATTGTTGTTTAAATATAACAATTGATATGTATTTTACAACAATTTTAATATTTATTGGTGGACAAATTGAAATTTTAGGTTGTCATTTATTAACGTTAGAAAATATTGTACAATTAAAATGTTGTATTGAAGAGTATAAGGATATTTTAAGGTAACCTATCTAAATATATATTTTATTTTAATTTATATTTATTTAAAATTTACATACCCAATAATAAAATAATAATAAAATAATAAAAAAGTGTGAATTTAGTAGCATTTTTTTGATCCAAGGGATTTTTCCAAACAATTTCAAAATATGTTTTTATTTATTATTCTAAATATTATTATTATTATTTTATGTTTCTTTAATAAAGATAACAAAATCAATAATATTAATTAATAAATTGTGTTTTTTACAGATTTATATCATTATTGGAGGACACATTTTCAACAATAATTTTTGTTCAATTTTATATGAGTGGAATTGTACTTTGTGTGATAGCTTTTCAAATATCAATAGTTAATAAATAAAATTTTAAAATTGTGTATTTAACATTATTAATACAAATTGAAAATAATTTACAGATGTCACCATTAAAAAATCCAGTATCTTTCCTTTTATTTGTACTTTATATTTTTGCAATGTTAGGACAATTATTTTTACCATGTTATTATGGAAATGAAATTATGTTAAAAAGTTCTGATTTAACAACAAAAATATATTTCTCAAATTGGATAAAACAATCAAATGTTTTTAAAAAAATTACTATAATTTTTATGGAAAGATTAAAAAGACCAATAATTATAACAGCTGGAAGAATCATTAATTTAAGTTTGCAAACTTTTACATCGGTTAGATTATTTTTAGTGAATTTATAAAGAAGATAAATAATTCTTAAATTATTTTTTATTTACAGATTTTAAATTCAGCTTATTCTTTGTTTGCCGTTCTACAGAACTTTCAAAGTGGAAGAGAAATATAAAAAAAAAAAAAGAAATGCACAACAAAATCAAAGAAATTTTAAAATTAAATTAGAAATTGTCAGTTATTAATTTTTCAATTAAATATTTAGTGAAAGAACAAAAGGATTTGTGAGTCTTTTTTTTTCAAATTTTAAAGTCTCCAAACATTTGACGGGATTTTAAACTCTGACTTTAAGCACATTCATTCACAGAAATATTTATGTTGGTAAAAGATTCTGTTATTAATTTTTCTTCTATTATAGAATAAATCCACAAAACGGATATATAATTATTTTATATTTTGATTCTTATTTGAATTAACAATCACAAATAAATAATGTAATTATTATTAATTCACTTTAGTTATTGATTAAAAATGAAATATAATCACGATTTGATCACAGTTAAAACATTAGCGTAAATGTCAGTTCACAAAAGTAGATAAAATATTAATTATATTGTTATTAGATTTATATTTTTGGTTTCTATTAGAATTTAATGCAATATATATAAACATATAAAAGATTACAACAATAAAACCACAAAACTTACATATTTTTATTTATGTTGAATTAATTATTTTATTTTATTTATTACATATTATTATTATTATTATAAAATTAATGAAATAAAAATAAGATTTTAAAACTGTCCAACTTTTTACATAGAACAGCTACTTACAATGGTTGTTATGTGTTGGATTGGGTACATATTTTATTTTCTAGACAAACTTTAAATATTAGATTATAAGCTATAAATAATTATTATGTTTAATCGTCACTAAATTATTAAATTGAATTTACCCCCTTCTTCTAAAACCTCATTTTGATCCCCACCCCCCTGATGAGAATACCACTCTACCATAGCGTGACTACAGGTACAATTAGGATTAACCAAACAATAAAACAATAATTAATTTATTTTATTTAACAAGAGACTTTTATTTTTAATTATTTGATAACAAATTTATCAGTTGTGATTTGATTAAAATTTACTACAAAAAAGGAAAAATCACAATAATTAACTTAACTACAACAACTACAAATAAATTAATTTCTATTTATTTATTTTGAATATTTGTTAACAGAGCATACAAAGAAAATGTAAAGTTAGCGATCTGCAATTAAAAAAATGTAATTTCAATTATTAGTTTATTTTTTTTATAGAAATTTTTAATGTTTACTTACTGAAGTAAATGTAACTAAACTTGCATCAAATAAACGTCCTGCTTTTATTTTATTATCATAATGTGTACCCTCCATAAAAATAATAACATCCTTTTTTAATGTTGGTGAAAATTCCATCCAATTTGATTCATAAATTTTACGTAAAATAACTGAATTTTTTAACATTAATTCATTACCAAAATAGCATGGCATAAAAATCGCTGCAGACATTGCAACTAAATATGTAACCATAAAAACATATTTATGATAATAAATTCTAAATGGCATCTAAAATATAAAGACACATACTTAAAGTTAGGCATCTTGTTTTTTTAAGCCAATGTAGATGTTACTCTTTTAGGAAGGATAATTTAATAAACAACACTAAACAACCAGAAATTATCTAGCATGAAGTATAAAAGCAGTGTCTGCATTTTAGGCTGTTATTTTTTTGGGAGTTAATTTATTGAAAGTGCACTAAAAGTCAGTAGATGGTTGTAAAGTTTTTTTTTTTAAACAAAAGATTACTAGAATGGAATAATTTTTGTAATTGATGGTACGAGTTTCAACTTTTTTTTTATTAGCCCTGAACACGTTGTCAGAGTGTAAATTTTTAAAATTGTTATTATAAATAAAAGTACATTAAAAGAAACGTTTAACGAAATAGTTTTAAGAACTTACCAACGACATTTGAAAAACAGTCATACAAATAACAAATCCTCCGACACAAAATTGTATGAAAATTGTTGATGAGAATACTTCTTCGATCATTACAATTATTCTGTTAAATTAATGAAAAACTTTTTTTTAGAAAATACATTTGAAATACAATTAATACATTTATTAATTATACTTTTTAAGGTGAATATGCTTAACAACACATTTTTTTATTGTAATCCTTCTTTGTCTTTCAATTTTTTCATTTGTTTTTCCATCATCAATTTCATTCCATCCTAGTCCACTAACCGTAACACCTAATGCCTCATAATAACCACTGACCACACACATTAAACAAGATGGTATTGTATCAATACCAGATAAAATCGGTGAATGAATAACAATTGAACTTATTTGATAGGCATAACTAAGCCAATAATATAAATTATTATTTGTCCAATCGTACGGATACCAAGATGGTAATGGCAATGCTAATTCTTTACTAAATAAACAGGCTAACGCAGCTGTAACAGCAGATGATAAATATCCCAATAATAAAATACGATATAAAGTTTGACTTTTTTTTATTCCTTCCATTACTTTAATACGTTCATGTTCAGAATTTGTATCCAAAATAAGAAGTTCCTTCATAACATTCAATAAATTTAAAATTGCATTTTTACTTATTATTGTTATCACTAATTTTATAAGCATTGCCAATTCAGTTATTGAAGTAAATAATACTTCAGTTGATTGTGTTATATTTGTTATTGTAAATAAATTCATTAATTGTGATGAATTAAAGATTATTGTAAAAAAAAATTGTACAATAAAACCAAATAAATAATAATAAAATTTTGAATTTTTATTTGGCCAAATACCAACAATATGCCATCCACGTAAAAGATATTTTACACCATCAGCTGGATTAGGTTCAGTTTTAATAGAATCCATTTTCAAAATAAGACTTAAAATTTTCTTTCATTGAACAGTGGTTTTTATAGTCATTTTTGAAAATGATGTGTAATCGTTTTTCTTTACCGATAATTATAGAGGGCCGTTTGTTCTTATTTAATTTTCTAACAATTGAATTTAATTGTAACAAATTATAGAATTTTTTAAAAATGGAACAATTTTTTTAATGATTTCATAATTTCGAATTTATATTTTTCCTTTACGAATAGTAAATTAATAGTTCGGCGGGTAATATTTTTAAATTGCTCAATTATCAATTTTTAAATTATAGGTTTAACTTTTTCATTATTTCTTGTGACAAAAGCAAAGTATGGTATATCATTAATTTCTTCATCCTTTGACTTGACGTAAATAATAATAATACTTATACCTTTGTACCGACCAATATATGTAATAATACTATGCAATAATAAGAAGGGATTTATATAAGTAGAAGTAGAATTTAAAGGAAAATATAGGTTTAGTAGTTGGATGGATCTCATCACTAAAAGTAAGTGATTCATTATACATTCTTAAATATTACAAAACTCCACAAAAACACGAAAGAATGCTGAAAAAAGAAAATCTGTAATAAAATCAGTTGAATTAAAAAAAAAATAATTTTTGTAAATTAAAATTTAAAATTGTTGAATAAAATAACGGTTACTTTTAAATTCAAAGATTTTACTTAAACCCCCGGAGCGCCAAACTCGGAACAAAAATTAACGCTGTGAACTGGAGGTGAGCCAGAGCAAAATTTTAAAAATATAAATACAATATATGTACATATAATTATATAAAAATATATAATGGCTGAATGTAAGTAGCACAGAGCAGCTAAACATTTTCTAAACGTTAAAGGCAAGCGTTAAGAATAAAGTGATAAATTAAAGTGATCATAATTTTTTAAGATTTTAAACAAATATAAATAATAAAATCGATAATTTCATTTGATATTCTATTCTTCATTATTTGGTATTAAAAATAATTTCTAATCAAAAAAAAAAAAAATTGATAAATTATTTGCTGATCATAACAATATAGTGTACAAACATAATTTTATTTGTGTTCAATAAAAAAATAAATATTATTAGCGTGTATAATAGACAAATACAAAACAGATTCTAAACATAAATATGGGCGACATATAGGCACATCCTGTTTCAATATTTTTCTAGTAATATCTTCTAAGAAAAACACAACGTCATAAAGATTCCATAAAGATATACATATGTATATTATTTGCTAGTAGTTAGTTAGCTTAAAAATTTACTACTACTATTCAGTATACACAATTACTGAAGGAAAATATCACTTAATGATCAAATCAAACTTAAAGAATTCATGTAGATACATTTAACAAAAGTATGTGTTAAAATCTTCATTATATACCTTCTTCTTTTTTTTTTTGTTCTAAATATAGATTCATGACGCATATAAAGACACATTGTAGTCAGTTTAGCATCGATAAGAGTAAAATGATGAAAAATGATAAATGGCGACCACACTAGATTTCTATGCCTATACATTTTTTTTTTTTTGTACAATTAAAATATTATCAGTGTGAAATATGTCAAAGTAATTATAAAAATTTAATAATGAAATCTAGTGTGATCGACAGACACCACAGAAAGTGGGAGCCTAACATTAATTTATAGTAAATATTTCAGATCAGATTCGTGTTTTAATTGTCAAACATTTTGGAATAAGGAAACTATTTTTGAGTTAAATAAAATTTGAATCTTACCGATTCCAATAATTTTTTTTTTATTTATTTATTATTATTTGAAATTTGAAATTTGATTCGATGACATTCTAAAATTTTTTTTGTTTATTTTTGTGTAGACAAATTTTCATTTGTTTATAAGACAAAAGAATATTTTTGTTGTCATTTGTTTATTATTTATAATAATATCTAGATAACTATAAAATACACGTGAAAAATCGTCTTTTATATAAACAAATATTCTATATTTTGTTATTTTATTAAATTGTGTAATTCCATATTTTTTAATAATAATAACAAAAAGTAATTCAGAAATTGTGCTAAGAAATTTGTTAGTTGCATAAAATTTCTCAATCACTTATATCATTATCGTGTATAATTATCAAAAGTGTACAATATTTCAAAGATGAATTCACCGGTAAATAGATAATTTTCCCTTTTTAAAAATTATTAAAAATTTTCTTAAATTAAAATAAAACGTTTAGATAAATTTATTATCAGAATTAATTAATTTGCTTACATGAGATAATTAATAAGGTTTTTTTTTTTTGTTGGAAAATGTGACAGATATGGCGTAAAATGTTTTTTCCACGTTTTTTTTTTCTATAAAATCTACAAAATTCTAAGTTTCTTTTTTTTACGATTTTATTTGAGTTCTTTTTTTTTATTACTTTAGTTTGTGGTAGATCAGAATACAATCGTTTAAATAATAAACATGAGGAGAATTTCATAAAATAAATAATAAAGTGATGACAAAATCTCATTTTTTTTTTTGCTAACGCCTCAAAAGCATTTTAAAAGATTTCTAGAAACAAAAGATTCAAATGCAACATCTTTTTTTATTATTCTATAAACAATGAAATTTAAGACGTTAAAACGGATTTAGGAGATCCGAAAGACAAATAAATAAAATTAAATTCCTACAAAAAAAAATTAAGTTTCCAAGAAACAACAAATATAAAATAAAGAATAAATTATAAGAATTTTATTTTGCCTAATTTTCCTTCCAAAATTTTTCATATTGTATAAATGACAATCAACATACATACAAAAGAAACAAATATTTTGTTTTTTATTACAAATTTCACAGAAATTAGACTAGAGATTAGAAAATAAAAATAAAAAAATTGTAGACGAATTTTTATTGTCCCTAAATTGTAGAAAGTAGAATTGTGTAAAGTAGAAAAATAATTGAAAGAAAAACAAATTTTTTTTTTTTAATTATTTTTTGAAAAAATATTATTTATTTTAAAGATGACAACGATTTATTTTATAACATATTTAATCAATTAAAACTTTTTTTTTTTTTATTAGTTTTTCCAATTCATTTTCACAAAAATAAATTATATTTATTTTAGTTAGATACAATTTTTCATTTCATAATTAATATAAAAAAACAATAAATGTTCAAAAAAAAACTTTTAAAATTTATATTTTATAATAAAAATAATTACATAGCTTATATATATTTCTACTGATCATTTGTTTTGTTATATATTTTTAATTTAGATTGTTGTCAATGTAATTATTGATTGTGAATTGATATTGAAATAATTAATTTGCGATTTTCAGTTAAAATAAATACAAAACTATTCATTTTCTTTTGTAGAAAGGAAGTAAAGAAATTTCTCTTTTTCTGTTTAACAAACTCAGAAATACAAACGCTTACATTCCTTTTTTTTTTATATGTTTCAGGTCAATTTAAATGCAGTAATATCAGATCTATCAACCATTAGAAAACATAATGAGTTACTTTTAAATGAAATGCGTTATGATAAAAAAATAAGAAAAATGCGATTGGAAAACAAATCAGAAACATTAACGGATTTCATGGACAGATTTTCAATATCAATACCCGATGAAATTAATTATATAAAACGAATGTTATTATCAATATATGAAAAAAATTCAGATGATAATAATAATAATGTTGTTCCAACCAGTATAAATATTTGATCAATAATTTCAATTTTTAAGTAATAACTTTAAGGTGAGAAAAAAAAAAAAACAAATAACAAAATATAAATGACTGAAGAAAAATATTGATATGATTATAATTTTAATACTTTTCAATTGATTTGCAAACTTTTTGATGTTCGACTTTCCAATGTAATTCTTGGCAATTAACAGAACAGTAACTAGCATTCCAGCAACAATTGTACATACTTTCCCTTTCACAATATGAACACTGAAAAAAAAAAAAAAAACAAAGGAGAAAATAACATGAAGAATTTATCAATTTAAAAAATTATTTTTAATGTTTTTATCTTTCAAAATTATGAAGAACTGATCAATTTAATTTTTATATATTTATAAATATCTTTAAGTTTAATTTGCATCAATTAAAGCTGTCTTATAAAAGTAAAATTACACAATCTGGCTTATTGACATTGTCAAATCGAATTTAATTCAATAATACATTTCATAATATTTTTCTGTTATTTAAAAAAAAAGAAAAGGTTGATGCATTTTAATTTTGTATTGATTAATAATTAGTAATAAATGACGATTTATAAGAAAAAAAAATGTGTAAACAATTAAATAAATCAGATGATGCCTTTATATGTTTAATTCTAAATGTAAAAATAAATAATTTAAAAACTTACCCATCGTTTTTTCTTAACATCCTTTAATAAGATTTTATGTTCATCAATAATTTGTTCCATTTTTGATTTATTAAAATCAATTTCATTCTGTAATGCACGTATAGCAATTTTTTTCACATCTTCTATATTATCTAAACATGCAAATTTTCTTTTCAACTAAAAATAATTTGAATTAAAATAAAATAAAATGTAAATATATTTGTTTATTTTTACCGTTTCCACTGACTTATTTGAATTCAGTTCAAATTTATTTATTTTTCGTGGATAAACACATGATGATGATACTGATGGAATTGGTTCCTCTATTTTTAGCTTACGGGGTTCAATTTGTTCTTTATTGATAATTTGTGTATTCAAAGCATCTGAATTTAGTAAATTTTTTGATATATTTATATTAAATTGTGGTTGACATGTTTCAGATATTTCAGAATATGGATTTTCATCCTCTGAATCTATTATTTCTTCCGTATATTGTCGTTTTCTTGTACCTTTTGTTTTTGTTGGAGTATTCCTTTTATTATTTCCAATTGGAAATGATTTCATTTTAATTTTTTTATGTTGATAAATTGGTGATGTTTTATTTTCACGTAAATTCATTTTTGTTTTATTTTGCTTAATCGGTGTAAGTAAATTATCATAATAAGTATAATTGTTATTATTAAGACTAATATCTTGAGGATATTTTTCAGATTCATAAGAAAATGTTCCATGCGGCAAAGCTAATAATTCTTGATGTTTTCCCAATTCCCTCATTGCTGTCAGAAATCCAGCAGTTTTTTTTATCTAAAAAATAAAAGAATTAAAATATAGTTATGACATTTTTAAATAATTTTACATAAAGCAATTTTCGTTTTTCTTACCTCCATTGAATTCAAAAGAGAATCAATAGATTTAACAAAATTTGCATTAACTAATGCACGAGAATGTTTTGGTCCAAAAAATCTGACATCATATTCGTTATTAATTACTTTAATAACTTTTGCTGGCCAATACTGAAAACCAGATTGTTTAGCAAATACAAGTTCATGACGCAATGAACATGGCTTTGAAAACCATAATTTATCTTTTTTATCATTTGAATGACGATAACAATCTTTGCACTGGCGTACTTCTGTTAATTCAAAAATTGTATCTCTTAAAAGATATTGAACTGCTTCATATTCTGCTGAATTAACTAAAAACAAAAAAAAACAAATATTAAAAATAACACATGCATTTAAGTATATTTTTAATTGTCAATAATTTATTCGGCTTTTAAAATTAAATAAAACAAAATAAAAAATTTAAACAAACCTCCATGAAATATTCCAACACAATGTCTAACATCTAATATATCACAATGAAAGTCTTCTAATGATAAATATGTTTTAGTATTTAATTTTTTTTTTATATCAGTTATTGTATTTGGAATTTTTATACATCTGCTTTTAAATAATTCTAAATCCTCTTTAGTAAACCATGTTCTTTCATATTCTAATGATGTTATTGGTGAATACGCATCATCATTTATCCAGCCTCTTATACGATTATAAACAAAATTTAATAATTCATTTATTTCATCAATACTCATAAATGGTGGATTTTTTATTTTATATTTTGCTTTTAGCAAACAATTTGAACATAAATCATTTTCATTAAATTCATCATCATTATTATTATTTATATTATTGTTATTACTTCTTTCTGATTTAATTAATTGTGAATGAAGATAACGTTTATTTGGTGGACGTAAATCACCAGTAAATATAACATCATCAGTTATTGGTTTAACATCTTTTATATCAATTTCAGTCTTTAATGGTTTTATATCAATATAACTCGAATTATTTTTTATATCAATAGTTTGATAATCATCATCAAATTCACCACTATCTGAGGAACATATGCTTTCTAAATTATTATTTATTGTAATATCTGTATATATTGTTTTATCAGGAATAATTGTTGTTGTTGATGTTGAAGATATTATTGTTGCTGCTGGTATTGTTACTTCTTCTTTTTTCATACAATCTGTATGAAATACACGAATACATTTAATACATTTAATAACATCACCACCACAATGACATTCATAACAATAATAATCAGATAAATTATTATCAACAATTTCATTTTTATTATCCGTTTCTGTTGAAATTGGAATACGTATTTTTTTGTGTGTTAAATTTGTATATTCAATTAATTCATCTTTTATCGCTTGATCAATACAATTTTTTAACGCAGCTAAAATTAAAAGTAAAACAAATTTGTTTAATTAATTTAAATTATTTTTAACTAATAAATAATAATAAATTACTTTTATCCATATTTAAATCTTCTGGAAATAATTGAAGTATTCTTTGTAAATTTTGGCTTTGTGATCTTTTTTGAAGTATTCTTATTGCACACCATAAATGGCTCACTAAAAAAGGTGGTGTTATTCGTATAATCGGCATTTCAACTATTTTCTTATCTGTAAAACGTAAATTCAGTTTAGTTATTCAATAAGGATAGTGATAAAATCATTCTATAATAAAGAAAAAAAGTAATAAAAGACAGAACAATTTAGCAAAATATTAAAAACAACTAAATAATTAATAATAACTAAATAACTAGTTAGTATGCTTAAATAATTAATCATTTACAAATGATTAGTTTAATTTGACGATAATAATATTAACATTAAAACAATTATCTGAAAGTACTTTAAAATATAAATTATTTTGTTTTTTTTTCCAATTAGATTCTTGGAATAAAATTAGAGCTACACACTATAAATTATAAATTATTTTAAGAAACGTAATCATATCACCAGTTAAAATTATTTTTACAAAATAAAATTTAATCAAAATAAAGTTTTAAAAAAGAGATTCCATACGAAAAACATTATTGATGAAATGATGCTAAATTCAATAAAAAATAACCTTTAAAAAAAATGTGTCGCAAAAAAAATTTCACAGCTTCTTATTTGAACTTTGTAAAATTGACATTATATATTACTAAAAAGATTTACCTTTTACGAATTACACAAATGAATTAAGATATAATTTTTTCGTGTTAATTAACTTATCTATTTATCAATTTACTTTTAACTATAATTTAATGTTTTCATAAAACAACGCACAAAAACAAACTTAAAAGCTGTCACTCGTTCTTACAGCTTTTTTGACAGTTGAGGTACCAAAAAATTTCTCCCTCCAAAATGTATGTGTGTTTAACTATTGGACTACTCTTCATTTTAGCTTAAAATTTTTTAAATATGAGCAAATAATTGTGTTTGAATTTATTTCTTAGAATCAATATTCTTAAATGAATAAAATAATAATTAAATAATTGTTATAAATATAAACTATAGCATTAAGAAAGGGTTTTATAAATAATCAGTGTTCTTTTGTTCAATGAAATTTTGTCTGATCTGCTTATTTTTAAGCCTTTTAAATTCTATTCTAAAAAAGATTGTATTAGGTTTTTAATGTTTTATATATTTTGTTAATTTCCAAACGTTAGAAAGAAAAAATCTCCTTTTAAAATTTCATATTAATTAAAAATAAGTTCAAGGTTTCAACATAGATTCATTGTTCTATTTATTACAAAGTCTATAATTAATTACAAAACTGGTAATAGTTTTAATAGTATAATTAGTAATACATAAATAATCACACGTACTAAGACTATAATTTATTTATCACACAGTACTTTTATTGTCTCCTTCTATTACTTTTAATATATTTTCAAGCAATTCTTCTCCATTTTCCCATCGTAAAATTGACGCCTTTAAATTGTTTGATTTATTTCCAACTCTTTCTAAATTCTTATCACAAAAGTATTCTTTTCGTGGACAAGCAAAGTCAAATTCTTTCAACCTCAACATTGGACAGATATCATTTTTTCCATCGCCCACAAAAAAAATGTTTTTATAATTAATATTTTGTTGTGACATTTTTTCTATATAATCTTCCAAAATCTTTCCTTTGCATAGATTTTCTGAACTCAATCTGCAATCTATTTGGTGATGAAATGGTTTGAGTTCAAGAAGTCCATCAACGTTAAATTTTGATAAGTTTGTATATACATTTGTAATGAATTTTGAAATGTCATTTGTACAATTCCAAAAATTTATAAATTCTGAATTTGAATCACTAATAATAATTATATCAAAATTATTTTTATGAAGTGTTTCAATACATTCTCTTATGCCTAATACTGGAGGAATTTGTTTAATAGCCTCTATTATTTCGTTTTGTTTTATTCCATTTTGAAATAGTAACTTGAAAATTTCCTGCATATAGGAAATCCATCCATCCTTATTATATAAAGCCTTTATATTGTCTGTAATTAAAGTTGAGTCAATTAAATCACGAACCACAATATCTGTGTTATCATTTGCAATGGTGTGATCAAAATCAAAAGCTATTAAACGCTTCGTTTGTTTTGAAATATTCATCTAAAAATGGAAAAGTACATTTATTATAAAAATATGTAGCAATGATAATAACTATAACAAACTTTTTTTTGCAATATGTTTGGCACTTAAATTTAAAAGAAAATAATGAATAAAATCAAGGTAAAATTTGTATTAAACCGATAGACACAATTTTTTTTAAACAATATATTTTGACTTTTGAATAATACGTCAAATTATATTTCTTCTTCTTCCTCCCTTTTGTAGATGTCAGAGATAGAGGTCAGACTATGTGAGTTTGTGTTGCCATTGCAAAAATTTGAGATCATGGCAGAATTTTTAACTTTTTCCATTTTGGTTCGTTGAATTATTTTTTTGTTTAGTAATGATCTTAATTAAATTTAAATAATAAATAAATATTCTTCATATTTTCTCTTTTGTTTCTCAATAATTATGTTAATTAAATTACTAAATTTTTCATTCATGTCAAAGATTATATTATTAGTATTACATTGCAATATTTCTTTATTTATTATTATGATGTGATAACTACTATCCTTAAACATCTATTTTTTAAAATAGAACTGTAAATCGAGAATCAACTTAACCCACTTTAACCTGAATAAGCTAATATGGCGAAGTATTTTGTGGTTATGATGGGTTACAAAATAATCAACAATACAACAGAAAATTACTTCATTCTAAAAATAATTATAATTAACAGATCACTAAATTTTTTAATCATTATTAATTATAACTATATTTTTATCACTTTATTATTTTTTAAACATTCCGCATCAGTGGTATGATTACAACAAATTCAACTCTACTTTGCGATTTTGTGTATACCTATTAAAAAAACATTTATTAATGGGGTAAAAATATTGTGTTGTGGAGTGAATAAAACGTAGAGTAGAGTTGAATTCGTTGTAATCCTACCACAGAATTATATTGCTCTATTACAAATACAAAGTTTATCTGTCTATTTTATAATCTAAATAAAACAATAGAATTTAACAATATTTATCATAATTTCATACGTAGGTTTCATATTATATACAATTTTTTAAAGAAAATTTCTAACAAATAAAAATAATGTTTCAAAAATAAATTAGAATTTCAAGAACAAAAAAGAGAAAATTTTATTTCACAGCATAATATTTCAAGCAAGATCTTGAATCCAATTTAACGCACGTCGAATACGACTAAGACGAGCTCTAGCTAAAAAACTTGATATTAACAAATATTCAGTGTAAGTACGTCTGCCCGAATTAAAGTTTAGTGGATTATTTGATGAATTTCCCCCTAAGCGCGATTCACACAATACTTTTGTTGTTAAAGATAAAAGCCATTGCAAAATCTAAAACAAATTAAAGAAGAAATCATATGAAAACAATAAAAATTTAATTTAGTTGATAAATGCAAACCTCAGTACTGGACGGAATTGAAGACGATTTCAACCAATTCGATGGTGCCCATAAATATAATTGAATAACATTCGCAGCCACATCTGGATTTAATCGCTGTAAAATATATCAAATATCAAATATTAAATTAATTAACGATTTAATTTAATGTCTTATTCACTTTATTTGGATTCTTTTGCAAAATATTTTCAACTAGTTTACGAACTATGAATGGTACATTGTTAGGCAATTCTGGTAAATTCGCTTCATTATAATCAAAATTTCGTTGGGCGGTTTGTTGCTGTAAAATAAACAAAATATACCTACTATTCTAGAAAAAATATTAAAAATCATGAAGTAACCTTTTTATCTTGAGATGTCTCATAAAATGGATTATGTTGTCCAAATATTTCATAAGCAATTGCACCACAAGTCCACATATCTGATTTTGAATAATTAAGAACAGAAAATTTTCCTGGTTCTTTAAGAATAATTTCAGGAGCCATTAAGGCTGTATTTCCACCTAAAATTTAAGGAAAATATATTTTACTTATTTAAATAGGATAAAATCTAAATATAGAATAACTCAAAAAGTTTAGAAAATTCAAATTCAATTGAACAGGGTAAAAATTGATCAATGGGTAATAAATATTAATTTACTCAATACCTTTATCAATATCACTTGATGTGTATGGTAATAAAAGACCATTGGTTTTATCAGCAAGACAACAACCAAAATCAGATAATACTAAAGTGGGTGGTGAATCTACATTTATATCAATTAATATATTATCAGTTTTAAGATCTCTATGGGCAACACCATATCTATAAAGATGTACAACTGCTTCTAAAAGTTGTGCAAATAATAATATTGATATTCTTGTATCGACATCATTCATTAATAAATAATCACGAAGACTACATTTATATCTGCAAGCAAAGACGACCAAATATAATAAAATATTTATGTTACTTATACTAATAAAAATTTAGCTAAATTTGAGTCAAAAAATAAATTAAATCCTTACTCACCTTTTCATAAGTAAAAATAAACTCATATTCCTTCCATAACCGTGCGGATTTATTCGTGTTGGTAAAGCCATTGGATATAATGAAATTGAATTAATAAGATCTGGTATTTCTGCACAAAATACACCAAACATTAAAACAATATTTGGATGCGCTGGTAAATCAACAATTTGATCTGAAAGACTATTTAAAAAAAAATATTGGAAATTAATAACTGGACTGTTTGGTTATTATCTCTTCCTCACATTTTTTCCCAATTTTCAGCATCTGGGTTTTTACGTTGACGTGCTGGTACAGTTTCTTTATACATTGCACGAAGTATAGACATTGCATTACTTTGAATATCATAATTAAACATCATTTTTAATGCTAAAGGATATTCATTTAGATTCGTATCAATTTTTGCCGATTTTACCTAAAATAAATAAATATTTTAATATATAATGAATTTATTCATCTCGTTTTTGATTATTGGTTGAAAAAATATAAATAACAGATAAATAAAATCGTATGTTGAAAAACATACGAACAATTATTTTAAGGATATACGTTACATTATTTAATCCTTCCGCATCATTATTTTTTGTAGTAATATCTTCAGTTGCAACTACAAAATCTTGTTCAGAAAGTGAGCCAAATCTTTGACGAACTGAACCAGTTGAATTAATTCGATCTCTAAATTGAAACATCATTTCATAATCTAGTGCTCTTGATGGGATATTAAATGAATTCACATTTAAATTATCAACGCTTCCCCCAAAACTATTAAAATTATGACGATGGTTTAGCGCTGGTGACAGTCTTTGTTTTGGTGTCGAATGTAAATTTTCGTTATTCAAATTTACTGGGGGAGCATTTGAATCAAAATTATATTTCTCTGGATTTTTTAATGCAGCCTTATAGACTACAGCAGCACAACCTTTTGCAATTGGTTCACCTAAAATAATATTTTTTTATTAATAAATTAAATTTGATTGATAATATTTTTCAGCCATCAATTTAATTAACTGATAATTTTTTTATCAATGACAAATGATTGTCTTTTTTAATTATCTACTAAAGGAATTGAAGCTTTGTATTAATCATACCAATATTTAAATCCTTTAAACCAAAATCTTCACGAATATTTTTCGTGACTTCATCACCGCCCCAAATATTTTGCAAACGTGATACAGCTTCCTTTAAAAATACATTACGTAATTATATTATATAATTCCTTTATTTATGAAAATTTTTTAAAAAGTATTTCACCCTAATTTCCCAGCAAACTCCTTCCAATTCATCATCCTTAGTTAGGACACCTGTTCCCGAAGCTAAGCTTACACCAATTAGAGCAAAAAATGGTGCGGAATCCCCGTATAAAAATCTATGCAAATTAGAAGAATGATTAAAAAGGAATTTATAATTGATAATATTTAAATTGGTTTATTTATTCACTTCTTAGTCGCTTGAGCTCGAAGATCTGATGAATAAGTTGTTGTCACTCTATTCAGAATATTATCAACAAATAATTTTCTGGCATGTTGCCCAAATCGAAGAATTCCTGGATTACGTACAATGTTTTGAGTTTGTAATTGACTCGCCTATAAAAGTATACAGTCATTTATTGAATAAAATTTCATCCAGTTTAAAAAACAATACCTTTTTAACACTGATCGGCACAGTTCGATTTCTCTTGTTTTCCAAAATGTTTATATGAATATCTCGTTTACAATAATGTTTTATAATAAACCGACCATGATTAAACAATCGATTTGTAAACAGACGAAACGACATTTTCGCTCAAAATAATATTGTAAAATTATATAAAAAAAAAGGGATAACCCTTTCACGGGTTTCGCACAATAATAAAGAAAGGTTTATATAAAATAGAATTTAGCAAAATAAAACATCTACCCAAATAAAAGAATATAAATAACTGGCGTTAATTGTATAATAAATATAATAAAAGGACACTTTCGGAAATTTTAACTGTTTTATTAAATTGCGTTTCTATTTTTTCCTTTTCTTTTCTTCTTCTTTATGACATTTACAAAAAAAAAACATAATGGATTTGACGGACGTGAAATTAGTAGAAATTATATCTCTGGCAATACTATCAATGTTATTGTTTCTCAGTTCAATGGATCAAACGGCCATTTTGAATATTGAATTGAAACAGCTGATAATTATTTTGAAGTGACGTCTTGTTCATGTTTTGAAAAGATACAGTTTATTTTTATCAAAAATTCACCGAAAATGAATTCTTTTTTGAAAGAATCAAGAAAACTACTATCACTCAAAAAGGTAAACAATAACTAACTATTATTAATATAATTTATTAAAATGTTTTTGTTTTCTAGGATCTGTGTATTATTATTGGAAATGAGAGTTGCGATTTAGATTCTGTTGTAAGTTCAATTTGTTATGCATTTCATTTATCAAGATTTTCAGGAATTTGTCTTAAAACAAATAAAAATTGTGCACCTCTGGCAGTGATCAATATTCCAAGGATTGAATTACCATTAAAAACAGAAGTAGTTTACTATCTAAAATATAATCATATCGAATTAGAACATCTGGTTTGTAGGTTGGATTCTAACTTGATAAAAATTGATCTTTATTCTAATTAATTTTAATTTTTCAGTGATGAAATTGATTTAGATTCTTCAACTATTATTAATTTAGTACTGGTCGATCATCACATAACAAAACTTAACCAACACGTTATTAATGTCATTGATCATCGTCCAATCGATCCAATCTCAAATTTTTCATCAGATTGTCTTGTAGACATAAAACAAGTAGGTTCTAACTCTACTCTAATTGCAAGTAAAATATTGGAGACAGATTGTTTGAATATTGAAGGCTATCAGGATGTTATGAGATTGCTGTATGGTAAACTGTCTAAAAACTTCTTTGATCTTTAAGAAATTATTGATTTTTTTTTTTGATTTTTTACAGGAGCAATTATTCTTGACACTGTGAATTTTTCTAATGACGCGGATAGAGCTCGTCCTTTAGATTTTTCAATAACTGAAATAATAGAAAAATATCTGCATATTACAAATATTAGTGAAAATCGACAGCAACTTTTCGATAAGCTTGTACATGCTAGAAGTGATGTTAGTTCTTTAAATTCGTATCAAATTCTCCTAAAGGATCTTAAAATTATTTCGAATCATTCAAAATCTGAAATTGTTGCCATTCCAGGATATCCAATTTTAGTTCAAGTATTTAATTTTCATTCTAAATTAAGTATAATTTTATATTAAGTATAACTTTTAGGAATTTATTTGCAAAGAACATGCACAGGAAAATTTAAAACAGTTTGCTGAAAAATATAATTCCGATGTAATTGTTTTAATTGGAATGAAAATTTCAAATAAACTCGTGGAAAGAGATTTAGGAATTGTTAATATCAAAAACAGAAATTTATTTAATGATGTTTGTATTCATATTCTAAATAAATTCTAATAAAATCTAATTTAAAATTTTTTTTGACAAATTTCAGATTGTTGATGAACTAAGCAGTTTCACCGACCTTAATTTGATTGAAGTAAACTGTAATTTTTTGAATGGAAAATTTTTTAAACAAGGAAATATAAAAATGTCTAGAAAGCAAATACTTCCAGTGATTAAAAATATATTAGATAGGCTTTAATTTTCTTTGAAATACAATTGCGCAAAAATTGTTTAAATTTTTAAAAAAATCGATCAAGATTTAATAACTTAAAAAAACATAAGAATTTAATATTTGTATCAAGGATAACATGAGTCTTATTACTTCTAAGGAATTATTAGTTACGTCGTAATAAGAATTTCATTTAGACAATTTGTAACTAGACTAACATTAGCTAATTTAATTACTTATTGTATTAGATATTGAAATAAAAAAATCAATCAGCAGAACTTACCGAAAAAAAACAACTCATAGTCCAACATTCATTTAATTTTGTTATTAGTATTGTAATGAAATTTAAATTAATAAAAAACAAAATTTAATTTCAATAATATATTTAAGTAAATTCTCATATCATAACATATTTAAACACAATTTTAGGGGAGAACAGATATTATATTAAAGTATCTAAGTAATACATTCTGTCAGATAGAATGAATGAAAATATTTTTGTTTTTCAGAAAAAAATATTAAAGTACAGGAAATGATAAATTTAGAAAATGTGTCAGTATGTGTGCAGAACTTGGTTTTTACCAAAACAACTCTTCTAAGAAAAAGCAGCCGAAACTTAAAATGCTTGCAGAAGGTGGTTTCAGAACCCATCGATTTGGTTAAAAGGTGTTTTAAACAGCAAAAGAAGTATATTTGTAGGCATTTATTTTTATCTCTAATTGATCATTGAAATTATTTCAAAATTTATTTTTGATTTTTTATTTCTTAATAAGATTATTGAGATGAAACTGGGTACACTACTTTTTTCTATTGTAATTGAAATTGAATTAAAATAATCAAATACATTGAGCTTGCATTGAGTATCTATAATTATGAGAATATAAAAGGATTAATAAAAATTAAGGAAAATATAATATAATTTAATTACAGCAGAAATCATTGTAAAATCAACATTAAAGAATCCACTAGCAGAATATCTAATACGTTGATGTATTATTTTTTTTGAGAATTCATTAATCTATAAAATGTTAATTAAATTATTAATCATTATTTGTTTAAAAATTTCAAATAAACAAACATACAAAAAATATTTGTTCAACTGTATGACTATTGTTAGTGATTGAATGAAGTAATCCACACATTCTTGTCGCCTATAAAATATTTAGTTCTTTTTATTATTAATGTATAAAGTAATTCAGTTAATTGATAAAATATAAATATAAATAATGAAGCGATAAAAGGAGAGTTTTATCGAAATATATGAATGTATTATTTGATAAAATCTTAAAGTAATGATAAAGAATTATAAGAAGATTAAATGTGTTATATATATTCCTATATAGTATAATTATGATGGTTTTTAAGATAATAAAATCTGAAAGCTTTAGAAAATAATTTCTTATTCTATTCGCACGTAATATATTAAAAAAAAAATTCTTTTAGTTAAATAAAATATAAAACAGATTTTAAGATTTCTTCAAAATACCAGTCTCCTCCACACAAAATTATTTTCTGTGATTAAATGTAAATATAAAAATATTAGCTTTCATTATAATTAAAGAAAAATAAATTGAATAACAAATAAAGTTATAACATTTAATTAAAATTTTATAAAACAACAAATGAAAGAATAAAAATTTCTTTAATTAATAAAAAAGTATAAATTTACTTACAGTTTTTCCACATTGAAAACATGAGTTTCCAAGAATAATTAAGAATAATAATGCAATCGAATTTATAGAAATATAATCTGTGAAATATTTTTAATTAAAAGACGAAAATAAAATTAATATTATTGAAATTTAATTTAATTTAACGTAACTTACCCATAATATTAGCACATGAATTAAAACGAATTTCTTCAAATATCCAATAACCGTTACAAGTAACATCTACTAATGTTTGCCAAACGAGAATGCACATTGTTGGTCCAAAGAATTCTTCAATCTTTAATTCAAATTATTATTTAGTTCAATTGGGAATTATAATTTTTAACTAAATTAAAGGATATCGTCGATTCTACGATAATATATTAATGTTTTTAAATAAAAGGAATATTTACTTTATTATTTTATAAGCCAGTAGTATGAACAAACCAACAAATGAAGACTTAATCAGTTTAGTTTCAAATTCAATAATTAAAGGGAACAATTTAAACAGATGAATTTTTTATCTAGGTTTAAACTGTTGTTCTTAGTTGAAAATTATAAATATTTTATTAAAGAAATTGTAAGAAATTAAAGAAAACATATTTACCATATGACTTCCCATCCATATTTGTTCATAAATTTTACTAATATTTCTTATTTTTGAAAAAAATAAATTTTCCGTCGTTTTTTTATTAATTAATAAACAAAAACAATTGTCATTAATTTCATTAAAAATTAAATTCTTTAAAATTTTATTCAATATCAGCAAACGTACATTAATCATATCAATATAAAATATTAATTTAATGTAACCAACACGAATAACAAAAATTGATATTATTAAATGTAACCAATAATTAACGTAATGTCTTTCAATTATTGTCGATACAAATAATAAAATAATAGAAATAATTAAAATTAAATAAAGTCCAATGATTTTCATTAATTGTTTAAATTGTATTTTTTTATAATTTATTTTATAATTAAAATTTCTGATCAACATTAAATCAATATGATTAAATTTATTTAATAAAATTAAATCATTTTCTTTATTTAATAAACTTTGTATTATTAATAATAAATGTGTTAAAAGTATTGCAAGAAATAATATATAGTCAGTACAGTATGGTAGAAATTTTGATTTTAATGTCCAAATATCACTTATAAATATTCCAATAATTATCAATAAAATAACACAGATAATTATTAAGAAATTATAAAATATTAGAAATTTTTGTAAAATTAATGATTTTTTTGTTGTGCCACATAATATTCCACTTATTTGAAAAAATATTAATAAAATGGAAATACTGTCCATAAATTTGAAATGTTTTTCCATGACTAAAATTTTCTTACATCAAACACAATTGTTTTTATATTCAAATGAAAATATTTTCCTGTAAACATATTAATTAGGTAAATAAAATAAATATTGTGTTATTATAAATATTTGACGATTACTAATTAATAATAAAATAACAACAACAAACATACATTTTATACGATTGATTTATAAACGGAGAGAAAATGTTTTCAATGAAATTTATGAAATATTACAATTTAGTTTGTAAACTTTGTGAATTTACGTACAACTCAAAATTTGTAATTTGTATATTTAAACATATTAAATGAAACGAACCTAACGTTGATTTTTTTGAATAAATTTTACTTTTTGTGTTTGTGACTAAAAACCGTTACATTTATGGATTAGTAATTTAAATTACTGTTGTATTCCGACGGAGTAAATTTCATTTGCACTAGAATAATGAGGCACGTAACTATTCCAGCAAAGACCTTTTAGAAATTATTAAAGAATCGAATCAGTTCATCCAAATAATGTTAAATAGAAATTAGAAATTTACCGATCCTAGAAATGATGGGTTAATATTGAAAAAAGGGGTTGTTATTGTTATCTGTTGTTGTAACATTTGTAATGACAATCTGTTAATCTGTGTTTGTAAAATAAAAAGAAGAAAGTGAAAAATTATGCAAAAATTATACAAAAAAATCATAAATTGTAATTATTTAATACTTTTCTTGAAATTAACAGATAATCGCTGTATTTATCCTCCAACTTATGAATTAAATTTACAGTCATACGTACCTGAAAAGATTAATTGACTGTAATTGCACGATTGTTTTTTAACATTTATTAAATGCTATTGATCATTGAAAGATGGAAAGTTTAATTACAGTGGATGTTTACATAATTCAGTTACATAATCAAAATTACACCAAATCAAACTTTTCAACTGGTTCCATCTTTCACAGATTTAGCTATTAAAATTTTATTATTGGTGAATTTAAAAGACTTTGTGTTATATAATAAGGAATACTTACAGTCTCAGAACAGTTTTCCGAACTAATAACAATTGAACACAGTAACACTGCTATTTGAATTATAATGCAGAATGATTCTATACAGAAATAGATGAACAAAAGTTACAATTAAATGATTGAAGTTACAAAAATCAAATAACAAATTAACAATCTAATTTTTTATTTATATTACAAATTATCGGATAAAAAATATCTTGCCACATTTCACAGTAATTTTTATTGTCTTTTAATTAAATAATTAAATTTATATAGGACTAAAATAATAAATACTACGACTTAAAGTGAAAAGGTCTTTGTGAAATTTTATCAATAAAAATAATTAAAACATACCTCCTCCAGCACTTTCCGGAACCAACTTTGAAAATGATAAAATTATCCAATAGCCACTGTTAATTATGTCAAAAACATTTTGCACAATAATAATAACAAATGACCAAGAAAAAATTGTTGTTAACAAATTATTAATGTCCCATAATTTTTGATAAATCATTTCAATTATATCAATTTTAATTCCAATATTTTTAATAATTTTTTCATTGTAAAAGTTTAAGTGAATATTTCTTTCATAATTTTTTATATGAATTTTTTTCAGTTGATCTTCTAATAATTTATTAATTATGTTAATATGATCTGACAACATATCAATATAAATACAATATTGTAGATATCGTAATTCAATTGATTTAGCATTTAATAGTAAATAAAGCCAAAGTTCAAACCAATGATTATAACAATGATTATACATTGAAAAGGAAAAATATGCAAACACTAAATTGTTGAAAACAATTAAAAAACCATATTTTAAGAAATACTTTTTCCTAACGATTATTTTTTCTTTAAATTTTAAATATTGTTTCACAATTAAATTAATTTCATTAAAGAATTTTAATAATTGTATTTGTTCATTTCTTGTAACAATTGAATTGATTAAAATTGATAGATATGTGAGAATGAATAATAGATATGACGAAATATCCAATATTTCAATAATTGAAATGGTTTTATATGAAAAAACATTTCCAAAAAATATTCCAAATAACATTATTGAGATGACCAATAATAATAGGAAATAATTATAATAAAGAATGCAGTAATTATTTATTGGTTCAAATGACTTATTAAATGAGATTGGTAAAAATCCAAGAATTCTTGCGAACTTTAAAAAGGGATAAATATCTTCTGTGAATGATTTAACTTTAATCATTTTCATTAATTTACTAAAAAAACGAAATTCACTTTCAGACTTTTTTCCACTTTTTAGGCTTGGGAATTTTTCTTTTATTTTCTCTTAAAGTACTTCTCCTGTCGCAAGTTAATTGTTTACTAATTAATATATATTAATATAAATTGTCTGTTACGATTAGCTAATCAATAATTAATTTTATGATTGACGTAATTATTGGAATATTGTACATTTTTTATTACTTTTAGTGAAAATCAGATTTATTTTGAAATAGATTTCAAATTTTTTTATCATTTTTTGATTTTCATTACATATTTTGACTTTATAATAAAAGGTTTTTCTTTATATTTTATTTTTGTTTTTGGTTCCTTCTGTTTGATTATCCCGATATCAACCATGATTAAATTGAATAAAATTGAACAAAGTATGTAATAGTTTTCTATCTATCTCTTTCTATTTTATATATTTGTTCTATATATTGAATTGGATAGAGAATAGAGAATAGGATAGAGAATAGAATAAAGTACATTACATATAGGAAGCTCCTGTCACTAGCGGTTTTTCTGGGTATTGAAAAGGAAATTGTGTATTCATTAGATGACTTTCAAATATATGCTAAATAACCATCATGTTAAAATTCTTTTCACTCAAAGATTTCAAGTAAACGAAATGATGGAAAGTTTAATTACATTGAATGTTTACATAATTCAGTTATATTATGAAAATTACACAAAATAAAATTTTTCAACTGGTTCCAACTTCTACTATTAAAATTTTATTATTGGTGTATTTCAAAGAGTTTGTGTTATATAATAAGGAATATTTACAGTTTCAGAACAATTTTCCGAACTAATAACAATTGAACACAGTAACATTGCCATTTGAATTATAATTACACAAAATAATTATTACAAAATTATAAAATATTAGAAATTTTTGTAAAATTAATGATTTTTTTGTTGTTCCATATAATATTCCATTTATTTGAAAAAATATTAATAAAATGGAAATAGTGTCCATAGATTTGAAATGTTTTTCCATGAATAAAATTTTCTTAAATCAAACACAATTGTTTTTATATTCAAATGAAAATTTCTCTTTCCGTTTTACAAATATTTGATATATTTTAGGTAAATAAAATAAATATTGTGTTATTATAAATATTTGACGATTACTAATTAATAATAAAATAACAACAACAAACATACATTTTATACGATTGATTTATAAACGGAGAGAAAATGTTTTCAATGAAATTTATGAAATATTACAATTTAGTTTGTAAACTTTGTGAATTTACGTACAACTCAAAATTTGTAATTTGTATATTTAAACATATTAAATGAAACGAACCTAACGTTGATTTTTTTGAATAAATTTTACTTTTTGTGTTTGTGACTAAAAACCGTTACATTTATGCATTAGTAATTTAAATTACTGTTGTATTCCGACGGAGTAAATTTCATTTGCACTAGAATAATGAGGCACGTAACTATTCCAGCAAAGACCTTTTAGAAATTATTAAAGAATCGAATCAGTTCATCCAAATAATGTTAAATAGAAATTAGAAATTTACCGATCCTAGAAATGATGGGTTAATATTGAAAAAAGGGGTTGTTATTGTAATCTGTTGTTGTAACATTTGTAATGACAATCTGTTAATCTGTGTTTGTAAAATAAAAAGAAGAAAGTAAAATTTTTTTACAAATTAATCATAAATTGTAATTATTTAATACTTTTCTTGAAATAAACAGATAATCGCTGTATTTATCCTCCAATTTATGAATTAAATTTACAGTCATACGTACCTGAAAAGATTAATTGACTGTAATTGCACGATTGTTTTTTAACATTTATTAAATGCTATTGATCATTGATAGATGGAAACAGTGGATGTTTACATAATTCAGTTATACCTTTTATCAAAATTATACAAAATCAAACTTTTCAACTGGTTCCATCTTTCAAAGATTTAGCTATTAAAATTTTATTATTTGTGGATTTAAAAGATTTGGAATACTTACAGTTTCGGAACAGTTTTCCGATGAAATAACTATTAAAATCGGGAACATTATGATTTGAATTATAATGCAGAGTGATTCTATAAAGAAATGAATGAACAAAAGTTACAATTTAATGATAGAAGTTACGTGATAATTGATAAAAATCAAATAACAATTTCAAAGCCTGATTTTTTATTTTCGCGACGAAAATCAGAAAGTTTTTTTTAATATTATGAAATTGAAATTTTCCGGGAAAATATATCTCTCCACATTTTCTCAAACATATTGTCTAAATTAAAAGTGATCATTTTTAAATGACAATATATACGACTCAATGTGAAAAGGTATGAAAATCTAACATTAACTTACAATCATGGTTTGTATAGTTTTATCATTAAAAATAACTAAAATTTACCTTGTCCTGCATTTTCCGGAACCAACTTTGAAAATGATAAAATTATCCAATAGCCACTGTTAATTATGTCAAAAACATTTTGCACAATAATAATAACAAATGACCAAGAAAAAATTGTTGTTAACAAATTATTAATGTCCCATAATTTTTGATAAATCATTTCAATTATATCAATTTTAATTCCAATATTTTTAATAATTTTTTCATTGTAAAAGTTTAAGTGAATATTTTTTTGATAATTTTTTATATGAATTTTTTTCAGCTGATCTTCTAATAATTTATTAATTATGTTAATATGATCTGACATCATATCAATATAAATACAATATTGTAGATATCGTAATTCAATTGATTTAGCACTGAATAGTAAATAAAGCCAAAGTTCAAGCCAATGATTATAATACATTAAAATAGAAAAATATGCAAACACTAAATTGTTGAAAACAATTAAAAAACCATATTTTAAGAAATACTTTTTTCTAACGATTATTTTTTCTTTAAATTTTAAATATTGTCTCACAATGAAATTAATTTCATTAAATAATTTTAATAATTGTATTTGTTCATTTCTTGTAACAATTGAATTGATTAAAATTGATAGATATGTGAGAATGAATAATAGATATGACGAAATATCTAATACTTCAATAATTGAAATGGTTTTATAGGAAAAAACATTTCCAAAAAATATTCCAAATAACATTATTGAGATGACAAATAATAATAGGAAATAATTATAATAAAGAATGCAGTAATTATTTATTGGTTCAAATGATTTATTAAATGAGATTGGTAAAAACCCAAGAATTCTTGTGAACTTTAAAAAGGGATAAATATCTTCTGTGAATGATTTAACTTTAATCATTTTTATTAATTTACTAAAATTCACTTTCAGACTTTTTCAAACTTTTTGGACTATTTCTCTTTATTTTCTCTTAGAGTTCGTCTCCTCTCACAAGTTCATTGTTCACTAATTAAATTGGTTGAGTTATAATTATTATTAAGGTATTGGGAAAGGGGCTGAATGAAAATTATATATAAATTGACTGTTAAGATTAGCTAATCAATAATTAAATTTATGATTGACGTAATTATAGAAATATTGTACATATTTTATTACTTTTAGTGAAAATCAGATTTAATTTGAAATTGATTTCAAGATTTTTTATCATTTTTTGATGTTCATGACATATTTTGACTTTATAATAGAAGGTTTTTCTTTATATTTTATTTTTGTGTTTATTTTCTGGATAACAATCATGATTTAATTAATACACGAAATGAAATGAAAAAATTTCGTGGATCCAATAACAAAAAAAAAGGAACGTATACAATTTTGAATGTAGATATCGTGCCCAAATCTCGATTGTTATATCAATTTTTATTAAATTAAAATAATAAGCCTAATCTAACTAAACAATGACTAACTATTATAAAATTATTAGGCTCAGTTAATTTGGAATTTTATATTTAAAGGGAATAATTTAAATTTTAAACTGATGAATTTTATCTACGATTAAAATTTAGTGTTCTAAGTTGAAAATTTATGAATTATTACAGAAATTAAAGAAAATATATTTACCATAAGGCTCCATATTTGTGCATAAATTAAACCAATATTTCTTATTTACAAAAATATAAATTAATAAACAAAAACAATTTTCCTTTGTATAATTGAAAATTAATTGCGTTAAATTTTTATTTAATGTCAGCAAACGTACATTATAATTATATGAATGTCAATAATTACAAATTTAGTAAAAACCAGTGCTACCAACTTTTGGTCAAAAATAACTGACGATTACCCTATAACCAATTAAACACAAAAGTGAATTCAAATAAATCCATTAAACAATATTCCCATTTATTTAAAAAAATTAAATCTTTTAAAATTAAATTAAATTATTGCATAAAATAATATATAGTCAGTACAATATAGTATAAATTTTGATTAAATATTCCAATAATTATCAATAAAAAAATACACAAAATAATTATTAGAAAAATATAAAAAAATTGAAATTTTTGTAAATTTAACGATTTTTTTGTAGTGCGACATAATATTTTATTAATTAATAAAATGGAAATACTTCCATAAATTTGAATTGTTTTCCATGACTTAAAGTTTTTCTACATCAAACACAATTGCTTTTATATTCAAAGGAACAATTTTTTTTAAGTTTTATTTCTACCAATATTTCACAAATTTTCCTTCAAACATATTAATAATGTAAATAAAATAAATATTTAACGATTACTAATTAATAGTAAAATAACAACAACAAATATACCTTTTATAGGTTTGCTTTATCAAAGGAGAGAAAATTTTTTCAATGAAATTTATGAAACATTTCAATTTAGTTTGTAAACTTTGTGAATTTACGTACAACTCAAAAGCTTTTTACATATATGCTTTAGTATTTATATTTATTGTTGCATTCTTAGTGGTGGAGCAAGTTTCAGTTGCACTAGAATAATGAGGCATGTAACTATTCCAGCAAAGGTTTTGTAGAAATTATTAAAGAAGAATCGAATCAGTTTATCAAAATAATGTTAAATACAAATTAGAAATTTACCGATCCTAGAAATGATGGGTTAATATTGAAAAAAGGGGTTGTTATTGTAATCTGTTGTTGTAACATTTGTAATGACAATCTGTTAATCTGTGTTTGTAAAATAAAAAGATGAAAATGAAAAATTATATGAAATGTTTACATATTAATTATAAATTGTAATTATTTAATACTTTTCTTGAAATTAACAGATAATCGCTGTATTTATCCTCCAATTTATGAATTAAATTTACAGTCATACGTACCTGAAAAGATTAATTGACTGTAATTACACGATTGTTTTTTAACATTTATTAAATGCTATTGATCATTGAAAGATGGAAAGTTTATTTACATTGGATGTTTACATAATTCATTTACATTATCAAAATTACACAAAATCAAACTTTTCAACTGGTTCCATCTTTCACAGATTTGTGTTATATAATACGGAATACTTACAGTCTCAGAACAGTTTTCCGAAGTAATAACAATTGAACACAGTAACATTGCTATTTGAATTATAATGCAGAATGATTCTATACAGAAATAGATGAACAAAAGTTACAATTAAATGATTGAAGTTACGTAAAAAATAAAAATTGACATTACTAAAATCAAATAACAAATTCTAAGCCTCTATTTTTATTTTCGCGACGAAAATCAGAAAGTTTTTTGTAATTTTGTGAAATTGAAATTTTTCGGGAAAATATATCTCTCCACATTTTCTCAAACATATTGTCTAAATTAAAAGTGATCATTTTTAAATGACAATATATACGACTCAATGTGAAAAGGTATGAAAATCTAACATTAACTTACAATCATGGTTTATAATAATAAATAATTAAAATTTACCTTGTGCTGCATTTTCTGGAACTAAATTTGAAAATGATAAAATAATCCAATATCCACTGTTAATTATGACAAAAACATTTTGCACAATAATAATAACAAATGACCAAGAAAAAATTGTTGTTAACAAATTATTAATGTCCCATAATTTTTGATAAATCATTTCAATTATATCAATTTTAATTCCAATATTTTTAATAATTTTTTCATTGTAAAAGTTTAAGTGAATATTTTTTTGATAATTTTTTATATGAATTTTTTTCAGTTGATCTTCTAATAATTTATTAATTATGTTAATATGATCTGACAATATATCAATATAAATACAATATTGTAGATATCGTAATTCAATTGATTTAGCACTGAATAGTAAATAAAGCCAAAGTTCAAGCCAATGATTATAATACATTAAAATAGAAAAATATGCAAACACTAAATTGTTGAAAACAATTAAAAAACCATATTTTAAGAAATACTTTTTTCTAACGATTATTTTTTCTTTAAATTTTAAATATTGTCTCACAATTAAATTAATTTCATTAAATAATTTTAATAATTGTATTTGTTCATTTCTTGTAACAATTGAATTGATTAAAATTGATATATGTGTAAGCATCATTAATAGATATGCAATAATATCCAATATTTCAATAATTGAAATGGTTTTATATGAAAAAACTTTTCCAAAAAATATTCCAAATAACATTATTGAGATGACAAATAATGATAGGAAATAATTATAATAAAGAATGCAGTAATTATTTATTGGTTCAAATGACTTATTAAATGAGATTGGTAAAAACCCAAGAATTCTTATGAACTTTAAAAAGGGATAAATATCTTCTGTGAATGATTTAAATTTAATCATTTTTATTAATTTATTAAAATTCACTTTCAGACTTTTTGGTCTATTTCCTTTTATTTTCTCTTAAAGTACGTCTCCACTCACAAGTTCATTGTTCACTAATTAAATTGGTTGAGTTATAATTATTATTAAGGTATTGGGAAAGGGGCTGAATGAAAATTATATATAAATTGACTGTTAAGATTAACTAATCAATAATTAAGTTTGTGATTGACGTAATTATAGAAATATTGTACATATTTTATTACTTTTAGTGAAAATCAGATTTATTTTGAAATTGATTTCAAGATTTTTCATCATATTTTGATTTTCATTACATATTTTGACTTTATAATAAAAGGTTTTTCTTTATATTTTATTTTTGTGTTTATTTTCTGGATAACAATCATGATTTAATTAACACACGAAAAGAAATGAAAGAATTTAATGGATCCAACGACAAAAAAAAATAGGAACGTAATATTGAATTTAGATATCGTGCCCAAATCTCAATTGTTATATCAATTTTTATTAAATTAAAATTTTATAAGCCTAATCTAACTAAACAATGACTAACTATTATAAAATTATTAGGCTCAGTTAATTTGGAATTTTATATTTAAAGGGAATAATTTAAATTTTAAACTGATGAATTTTATCTACGATTAAAATTTAGTGTTCTAAGTTGAAAATTTATGAATTATTACAGAAATTAAAGAAAATATATTTACCATAAGGCTCCATATTTGTGCATACATTAAACCAATATTTCTTATTTACAAAAATATAAATTAATAAACAAAAACAATTTTCCTTTGTATAATTGAAAATTAATTGCGTTAAATTTTTATTTAATGTCAGCAAACGTACATTATAATTATATGAATGTCAATAATTACAAATTTAGTAAAAACCAGTGCTACCAACTTTTGGTCAAAAATAACTGACGATTACCCTATAACCAATTAAATACAAAAGTGAATTAAAATAAATCCATTAAACAATATTCCCATTTATTTAAAAAAATTAAATCATTTAAATATTAAATTTAATTATTGCATAAAATAATATATAGTCAGTACAATATAGTATAGATTAAATATTCCAATAATTATCAATAAAAAAATACAGAAAATAATTATTACAAAATTATAAAAAATTTGAAATTTTTGTAAATTTAACGATTTTTTTGTAGTGCTACATAATATGTTATTAATTAATAAAATGGAAATACTTCCAAAAATTTGAATTGTTTTCCATGACTAAAATTTTCTAAATCAAACACAATTGTTTTTATATTCAAAGGAACAATTTTTTTTAAGTTTTATTTCTACCAATATTTCACATATTTTCCTTCAAACATTTTAATTATGTAAATAAAATAAATATTTAACGAATAATAATTAATATTAAAATAACAACAACAAATATACCTTTTATAGGTTTGCTTTATAAAAGGAGAGAAAATTTTTTTAATGAAATTTATGAAATATTTCAATTTAGTTTATAAACTTTGTAAATTTACGTAAAACTCAAAAGCTTTTTACATATATGCTTTAGTATTTATATTTATTGTTGCATTCCGAGTGGTGGAGCAAATTTCAGTTGCACTAGAATAATGAGGCATGTAACTATTCCAGCAAAGGCCTTGTAGAAATTATTAAAGAAGAATCGAATCAGTTTATCAAAATAATGTTAAATACAAATTAGAAATTTACCGATCCTAGAAATGATGGGTTAATATTGAAAAAAGGGGTTGTTATTGTAATCTGTTGTTGTAACATTTGTAATGACAATCTGTTAATCTGTGTTTGTAAAATAAAAAGAAGAAAGTGAAAAATTACAGAAAATTTATACAAAAAAATCATAAATTGTAATTATTCAATACTTTTCTTGAAATTAACAGATAATCGCTGTATTTATCCTCGAATTTATGAATTAAATTTACAGTCATACGTACCTGAAAAGATTAATTGACTGTAATTGCACGATTGTTTTTTTACATTTATTAAATGCTATTGATCATTGAAAGATGGAAAGTTTAATTACATTGAATGTTTACATAATTCAGTTACATTATCAAGTTTACACCAAATCAAACTTTTCAACTGGTTCCATCTTTCACAGATTTAGCTATTAAAATTTTATTATTGGTGAATTTAAAGGACTTTGAGTTATATAATAAGGAATACTTACAGTTTCAGAACAATTTTCCGAACTAATAACAATTGAACACAGTAACACTGCTATTTGAATTATAATGCAGAATGATTCTATACAGAAATAGATGAACAAAAGTTACAATTTAATGATAGAAGTTACGTGATAATTGATAAAAATCAAATAACAATTTCTAAGCCTGATTTTTTATTCTCGCGACGAAAATCAGAAAGTTTTTTTTAATATTATGAAATTGAAATTTTCCGGGAAAATATATCTCTCCACATTGTCTCACACATATTGTCTCAATTACAAGTGATCATTTTTAAATGACAATATATACGACTCAATGTGAAAAGGTATGAAAATCTAACATTAACTTACAATCATGGTTTGTATAGTTTTATCATTAAAAATAACTAAAATTTACCTTGTGCTGCATTTTTCGGAACTAAATTTGAAAATGATAAAATAATCCAATATCCACTGTTAATTATGACAAAAACATTTTGCACAATAATAATAACAAATGACCAAGAAAAAATTGTTGTTAACAAATTATTAATGTCCCATAATTTTTGATAAATCATTTCAATTATATCAATTTTAATTCCAATATTTTTAATAATTTTTTCATTGTAAAAGTTTAAGTGAATATTTCCTTCATAATTTTTTATATGAATTTTTTTCAGTTGATCTTCTAATAATTTATTAATTATGTTAATATGATCTGACATCATATCAATATAAATACAATATTGTAGATATCGTAATTCAATTGATTTAGCACTGAATAGTAAATAAAGCCAAAGTTCAAGCCAATGATTATAATACATTAAAATAGAAAAATATGCAAACACTAAATTGTTGAAAACAATTAAAAAACCATATTTTAAGAAATACTTTTTTCTAACGATTATTTTTTCTTTAAATTTTAAATATTGTCTCACAATTAAATTAATTTCATTAAATAATTTTAATAATTGTATTTGTTCATTTCTTGTAACAATTGAATTGATTAAAATTGATATATGTGTAAGCATCATTAATAGATATGCAATAACATTCAATATTTTAATAATTGAAATGGTTTTAAATGAAAAAGCATGTCCAACAAATATTCCAAATAACATTATTGAGATGACAGATAATGAGAGGAAATAATTATAATAAAGAATGAAATAATTATTTATTGGTTCAAATGATTTATTAAATGAGATTGGTAAAAACCCAAGAATTCTTGTGAACTTTAAAAAGGGATAAATATCTTCTGTGAATGATTTAAATTTAATCATCTTTATTAATTTATTAAATTTCACTTTCAGCCTTTTTTAAACTTTTTGGACTATTTTCTTATATTTTCTCTTAAAGTACGTCTCCACTCACAAGTTCATTGTTCACTAATTAAATTGGTTGAGTTATAATTATTATTTAGGTATTGGGAAAGGGGCTGAATGAAAAATATATATAAATTGACTGTTAAGATTAGCTAATCAATAATTAAGTTTGTGATTGACGTAATTATAGAAATATTGTACATATTTTATTACTTTTAGTGAAAATCAGATTTATTTTGAAATTGATTTCAAGATTTTTTATAATTTTTTGATTTTCATTACATATTTTGACTTTATAATAAAAGGTTTTTCTTTATATTTTATTTTTGTGTTTATTTTCTGGATAACAATCATGATTTAATTAACACACGAAAAGAAATGAAAGAATTTCGTGGATCCAACGACAAAAAAAAAGGAACGTATACAATATTGAATGTAGATATCGTGCCCAAATCTCGATAGTTATATCAATATTTATTAAATTAAAATTTTATAAGCCTAATCTAACTAAACAATGACTAACTATTATAAAATTATTAGGCTCAGTTAATTTGGAATTTTATATTTAAAGGGAATAATTTAAATTTTAAACTGATGAATTTTATCTACGATTAAAATTTAGTGTTCTAAGTTGAAAATTTATGAATTATTACAGAAATTAAAGAAAATATATTTACCATAAGGCTCCATATTTGTGCATAAATTAAACCAATATTTCTTATTTACAAAAATATAAATTAATAAACAAAAACAGTTTTCCTTTGTATAATTGAAAATTAATTGCGTTAAATTTTTATTTAATGTCAGCAAACGTACATTATAATTATATGAATGTCAATAATTACAAATTTAGTAAAAACCAGTGCTACCAACTTTTGGTCAAAAATAACTGACGATTACCCTATAACCAATTAAATACAAAAGTGAATTACAATAAATCCATTAAACAATATTCCCATTTATTTAAAAAAATTAAATCTTTTTAAATTAAATTTAATTATTGCATAAAATAATATATAGTAAGTACAATATAGTATAAATTTTGATTAAATATTCCAATAATTATCAATAAAAAAATACACAAAATAATTATTACAAAATTATAAAAATTTTGAAATTTTTGTAAATTTAACGATTTTTTTGTAGTGCTACATAATATTTTATTAATTAATAAAATGGAAATACTTCCATAAATTTGAATTGTTTTCCATGACTAAAGTTTTTCTACATCAAACACAATTGCTTTTATATTCAAAGGAACAATTTTTTTTAAGTTTTATTTCTACCAATATTTCACAAATTTTCCTTCAAACATATTAATAATGTAAATAAAATAAATATTTAACGATTACTAATTAATAGTAAAATAACAACAACAAATATACCTTTTATAGGTTTGCTTTATCAAAGGAGAGAAAATTTTTTCAATGAAATTTATGAAACATTTCAATTTAGTTTGTAAACTTTGTGAATTTACGTACAACTCAAAAGCTTTTTACATATATGCTTTAGTATTTATATTTATTGTTGCATTCTTAGTGGTGGAGCAAGTTTCAGTTGCACTAGAATAATGAGGCATGTAACTATTCCAGCAAAGGCCTTGTAGAAATTATTAAAGAAGAATCGAATCAGTTCATCCAAATAATGTTAAATACAAATTAGAAATTTACCGATCCTAGAAATGATGGGTTAATATTGAAAAATGGGGTTGTTATTGTAATCTGTTGTTGTAACATTTGTAATGACAATCTGTTAATCTGTGTTTGTAAAATAAAAAGAAGAATGTGAAATTTTTTTACAAATTAATGATAAATTGTAATTATTTAATACTTTTCTTGAAATTAACAGAAAATCGCTGTATTTATCCTCCAATTTATGAATTAAATTTACAGTCATACGTACCTGAAAAGATTAATTGACTGTAATTACACGATTGTTTTTTAACATTTATTAAATGCTATTGATTATTGAAAGATGGAAAGTTTATTTACATTGGATGTTCACATAATTCAGTTATAACTATAATCAATATTATACAAAATCAAACTTTTCAACTGGTTCCATCTTTCAAAGATTTAGCTATTAAAATTTTATTATTGGAAGATTTAAAAGACTTTGTGATAAGGAATACTTACAGTTTCGGAACAGTTTTCCGATGAAATAACGATTAAAATCGGGAACATCGCTATTTGAATTATAATGCAGAATGATTCTATACAGAAATAGATGAACAAAAGTTACAATTAAATGATTGAAGATAATTGAAAAAAATCAAATAACAATTTCAAAGCCCCATTTTTTATTTTCACAACAAAAATCAGAAAGTTTTTTTTAATATTCTGAAATTGAAATTAAACGAGAAAATGTATTTTGCCTTATTTCACATAAATTCCTATTGTCTATTAGTTAAAAGTAGATATTTATAGAGAATCATAGTTTGTAAAGTTTTATTCGTTAAAAATAATTAAAATTTACCTTGTCCAACACTTTCCGGAACTACATTTGAAAAAGATAAAATAATCCAATATCCACTGTTAATTATGACAAAAACATTTTGCAAAATAATAATAGCAAAAGACCAAGAAAAAATTGTTGTTAACAAATTATTAATGTCCCATAATTTTTGATAAATCATTTCAATTATATCAATTTTAACTCCAATATTTTTAATAATTTTTTCATTGTAAAAGTTTAAGTGAATATTTTTTTGATAATTTTTTATATGAATTTTTTTCAGTTGATCTTCTAATAATTTATTAATTATGTTAATATGATCTGACAACATATCAATATAAATACAATATTGTAGATAACGTAATTCAATTGATTTAGCATTTAATAGTAAAGGAAGCCAAAGTGTAAGCCCATGATTATAATACATTGAAAAGGAAAAATACGCAAACACCAAGATGTTGAAAACAATTAAAAACCCATATTTTAGGAAATATTTTTTCCTAGCGATTATTTTTTCTTTAAACTTTAAATATTGTCTCACAATTAAATTAATTTCATTAAATAATTTTAATAATTGTATTTGTTCATTTCTTGTAACAATTGAATTGATTAAAATTGATAGATGTGTAAGCATGATTAATAGATATGCAATAATATCTAATACTTCAATAATTGAAATGGTTTTATAGGAAAAAACATTTCCAAAAAATATTCCAAATAACATTATTGAGATGACAAATAATAATAGGAAATAATTATAATAAAGAATGCAGTAATTATTTATTGGTTCAAATGACTTATTAAATGAGATTGGTAAAAACCCAAGAATTCTTGTGAACTTTAAAAAGGGATAAATATCTTCTGTGAATGATTTAACTTTAATCATTTTTATTAATTTACTAAAATTCACTTTCAGCCTTTTTTAAAACTTTTTGGACTATTTTCTTATATTTTCTCTTAAAGTACGTCTCCACTCACAAGTTCATTGTTCACTAATTAAATTGGTTGAGTTATAATTATTATTAAGGTATTGGGAAAGGGGCTGAATGAAAAATATATATAAATTGACTGTTAAGATTAACTAATCAATAATTAAGTTTGTGATTGACGTAATTATAGAAATATTGTACATATTTTATTACTTTTAGTGAAAATCAGATTTAATTTGAAATTGATTTCACGACTTTTTATCATATTTTGATTTTCATTACATATTTTGACTTTATAATAAAAGGTTTATCTTTATATTTTATTTTTGTGTTTATTTTCTGGATAACAATCATGATTTAATTAACACACGAAAAGAAATGAAAGAATTTCGTGGATCCAACGACAAAAAAAAAGGAACGTAATATTGAATGTAGATATCGTGCCCAAATCTCGATTGTTATATCAATTTTTATTAAATTAAAATTTTATAAGCCTAATCTAACTAAACAATGACTAACTATTATAAAATTATTAGGCTCAGTTAATTTGGAATTTTATATTTAAAGGGAATAATTTAAATTTTAAACTGATGAATTTTATCTACGATTAAAATTTAGTGTTCTAAGTTGAAAATTTATGAATTATTACAGAAATTAAAGAAAATATATTTACCATAAGGCTCCATATTTGTGCATAAATTAAACCAATATTTCTTATTTACAAAAATATAAATTAATAAACAAAAACAGTTTTCCTTTGTATAATTGAAAATTAATTGCGTTAAATTTTTATTTAATGTCAGCAAACGTACATTATAATTATATGAATGTCAATAATTACAAATTTAGTAAAAACCAGTGCTACCAACTTTTGGTCAAAAATAACTGACGATTACCCTATAACCAATTAAATACAAAAGTGAATTACAATAAATCCATTAAACAATATTCCCATTTATTTAAAAAAATTAAATCTTTTTAAATTAAATTTAATTATTGCATAAAATAATATATAGTAAGTACAATATAGTATAAATTTTGATTAAATATTCCAATAATTATCAATAAAAAAATACACAAAATAATTATTACAAAATTATAAAAATTTTGAAATTTTTGTAAATTTAACGATTTTTTTGTAGTGCTACATAATATTTTATTAATTAATAAAATGGAAATACTTCCATAAATTTGAATTGTTTTCCATGACTAAAGTTTTTCTACATCAAACACAATTGCTTTTATATTCAAAGGAACAATTTTTTTTAAGTTTTATTTCTACCAATATTTCACAAATTTTCCTTCAAACATATTAATAATGTAAATAAAATAAATATTTAACGATTACTAATTAATAGTAAAATAACAACAACAAATATACCTTTTATAGGTTTGCTTTATCAAAGGAGAGAAAATTTTTTCAATGAAATTTATGAAACATTTCAATTTAGTTTGTAAACTTTGTGAATTTACGTACAACTCAAAAGCTTTTTACATATATGCTTTAGTATTTATATTTATTGTTGCATTCTTAGTGGTGGAGCAAGTTTCAGTTGCACTAGAATAATGAGGCATGTAACTATTCCAGCAAAGGCCTTGTAGAAATTATTAAAGAAGAATCGAATCAGTTCATCCAAATAATGTTAAATACAAATTAGAAATTTACCGATCCTAGAAATGATGGGTTAATATTGAAAAATGGGGTTGTTATTGTAATCTGTTGTTGTAACATTTGTAATGACAATCTGTTAATCTGTGTTTGTAAAATAAAAAGAAGAATGTGAAATTTTTTTACAAATTAATGATAAATTGTAATTATTTAATACTTTTCTTGAAATTAACAGAAAATCGCTTGATTTATCCTCCAATTTATGAATTAAATTTACAGTCATACGTACCTGAAAAGATTAATTGACTGTAATTACACGATTGTTTTTTAACATTTATTAAATGCTATTGATTATTGAAAGATGGAAAGTTTATTTACATTGGATGTTCACATAATTCAGTTATAACTATAATCAATATTATACAAAATCAAACTTTTCAACTGGTTCCATCTTTCAAAGATTTAGCTATTAAAATTTTATTATTGGAAGATTTAAAAGACTTTGTGATAAGGAATACTTACAGTTTCGGAACAGTTTTCCGATGAAATAACGATTAAAATCGGGAACATCGCTATTTGAATTATAATGCAGAATGATTCTATACAGAAATAGATGAACAAAAGTTACAATTAAATGATTGAAGATAATTGAAAAAAATCAAATAACAATTTCAAAGCCCCATTTTTTATTTTCACAACAAAAATCAGAAAGTTTTTTTTAATATTCTGAAATTGAAATTAAACGAGAAAATGTATTTTGCCTTATTTCACATAAATTCCTATTGTCTATTAGTTAAAAGTAGATATTTATAGAGAATCATAGTTTGTAAAGTTTTATTCGTTAAAAATAATTAAAATTTACCTTGTCCAACACTTTCCGGAACTACATTTGAAAAAGATAAAATAATCCAATATCCACTGTTAATTATGACAAAAACATTTTGCAAAATAATAATAGCAAAAGACCAAGAAAAAATTGTTGTTAACAAATTATTAATGTCCCATAATTTTTGATAAATCATTTCAATTATATCAATTTTAACTCCAATATTTTTAATAATTTTTTCATTGTAAAAGTTTAAGTGAATATTTTTTTGATAATTTTTTATATGAATTTTTTTCAGTTGATCTTCTAATAATTTATTAATTATGTTAATATGATCTGACAACATATCAATATAAATACAATATTGTAGATAACGTAATTCAATTGATTTAGCATTTAATAGTAAAGGAAGCCAAAGTGTAAGCCCATGATTATAATACATTGAAAAGGAAAAATACGCAAACACCAAGATGCTGAAAACAATTAAAAACCCATATTTTAGGAAATATTTTTTCCTAGCGATTATTTTTTCTTTAAACTTTAAATATTGTCTCACAATTAAATTAATTTCATTAAATAATTTTAATAATTGTATTTGTTCATTTCTTGTAACAATTGAATTGATTAAAATTGATAGATGTGTAAGCATGATTAATAGATATGCAATAATATCCAATATTTCAATAATTGAAATGGTTTTATATGAAAAAACTTTTCCAAAAAATATTCCACATAACATTATTGAGATGACAGATAATGAGAGGAAATAATTATAATAAAGAATGCAGTAATTATTTATTGGTTCAAATGACTTATTAAATGAGATTGGTAAAAACCCAAGAATTCTTGTGAACTTTAAAAAGGGATAAATATCTTCTGTGAATGATTTAACTTTAATCATTTTTATTAATTTACTAAAATTCACTTTCAGCCTTTTTTAAAACTTTTTGGACTATTTTCTTATATTTTCTCTTAAAGTACGTCTCCACTCACAAGTTCATTGTTCACTAATTAAATTGGTTGAGTTATAATTATTATTAAGGTATTGGGAAAGGGGCTGAATGAAAAATATATATAAATTGACTGTTAAGATTAACTAATCAATAATTAAGTTTGTGATTGACGTAATTATAGAAATATTGTACATATTTTATTACTTTTAGTGAAAATCAGATTTATTTTGAAATTGATTTCAAATTTTTTTATCATTTTTTGATTTTCATTACATATTTTGACTTTATAATAAAAGGTTTATCTTTATATTTTATTTTTGTGTTTATTTTCTGGATAACAATCATGATTTAATTAACACACGAAAAGAAATGAAAGAATTTCGTGGATCTAACGACAAAAAAAAAGAAGGAACGTATACAATATTGAATGTAGATATCGTGCCCAAATCTCGATTGTTATATCAATTTTTATTAAATTAAAATTTTATAAGCCTAAACTACCTAAACAATGACTAACTATTATAAAATTATTAGGCTCAGTTAATTTGGAATTTTATATTTAAAGGGAATAATTTAAATTTTAAACTGATGAATTTTATCTACGATTAAAATTTAGTGTTCTAAGTTGAAAATTTATGAATTATTACAGAAATTAAAGAAAATATATTTACCATAAGGCTCCATATTTGTGCATAAATTAAACCAATATTTCTTATTTACAAAAATATAAATTAATAAACAAAAACAATTTTCCTTTGTATAATTGAAAATTAATTGCGTTAAATTTTTATTTAATGTCAGCAAACGTACATTATAATTATATGAATGTCAATAATTACATATTTTGTAAAAACCAGTGCTACCAACTTTTAGTCAAAAATAACTGACGGTTACCCTATAACCAATTAAATACAAAAGTGAATTACAATAAAACCATTAAACAATATTCCCATTTATTTAAAAAAATTAAATCTTTATAAATTATATTTAATTATTGCATAAAATAATATATAGTAAGTACAGTATAGTATAAATTTTGATTAAATATTCCAATAATTATCAATAAAAAAATACACAAGATAATTATTAGAAAAATATAAAAAATTTGAATTTTTTGTAAATTTAACGATTTTTTTGTAGTGCTACATAATATTTCATTAATTAATAAAATGGAAATACTTCCACAAATTTGAATTGTTTTCCATGACTAAAATTTTTTACATCAAACACAATTGTTTTAAATATTCAAAGTAACAATTTTCTTTAAGTTTTATTTCTACCAATATTTCACATATTTTCCATCAAACATAATAATTATGGAAATAAAATACATAGTTAATGATTAATAATTAATAATAAAATAACAACAACAAATATACCTTTTATAGGTTTGCTTTATAAAAGGAGGGAAAATTTTTTTATTGAAATTTATGAAATATTTCAATTTAGTACGTAAACTTTGTGAATTTACGTACAACTCAAAAGCTTATTACATGTATGCTTCAGTATTTATATTTATTGTCTGAGTGGTGGAGCTAATTTCAGTTGCACTAGAATAATGAGGCACGTAACTATTCCAGCAAAGGCCTTTTAGAAATTATTAAAGAATCGAATCAGTATATCAAAATAATGTTAAATACAAATTAGAAATTTACCGATCCTAGAAATGATGGGTTAATATTGAAAAAAGGGGTTGTTATTGTAATCTGTTGTTGTAACATTTGTAATGACAATCTGTTAATCTGTGTTTGTAAAATAAAAAGAAGAAAGTGAAATTTTTTTACAAATTAATGATAAATTGTAATTATTTAATACTTTTCTTGAAATTAACAGATAATCGCTGTATTTATCCTCCAATTTATGAATTAAATTTACAGTCATACGTACCTGAAAAGATTAATTGACTGTAATTGCACCATTGTTTTTTAACATTTATTAAATGCTATTGATCATTGAAAGATGGAAAGTTTAATTACAGTGGATGTTTATATAATTCAGTTATACCTGTTATCAAAATTACACCAAATCAAACTTTTCAACTGGTTCCATCTTTCACAGATTTAGCTATTATAATTTTATTATTTGTGGATTTAAAAGACTTTGTGATAAGGAATACTTACAGTTTCGGAACAGTTTTCCGATGAAATAACTATTAAAATCGGGAACATTATGATTTGAATTATAATGCAGAATGATTCTATACAGAAATAGATGAAAAAAAGTTACAATTAAATGATTGAAGTTACGTGATAATTGAAAAAAATCAAATAATAATTTCTAAGCCTCATGTTTTATTTTTACAACAAAAATCAGAAAGTTTTTTTTAATATTATGAAATTGGTATTAAACCAGAAAATATATTTTGCCTCATTTTACAAAAATTTCTATTGTCTATTAGTTAAAAGTAGATATTTATAGAGAATCATAGTTTGTAAAGTTTTATTCGTTCAAAATAATTAAAATTTACCTTGTCCAACACTTTCCGGAACTACATTTGAAAAAGATAAAATCATCCAATATAGACTGTTAATTATGTCAATACCATTTTGCACAATAGTAAAAACAAATGACCAAGAAAAAATTGTTGTTAACAAATTATTAATGTCCCATAGTTTTTGATAAATCATTTCAATTATATCAATTTTAATTCCAATATTTTTAATAATTTTTTCATTGTAAAAGTTTAAGTGAATATTTCTTTCATAATTTTTTATATGAATTTTTTTCAGTTGATCTTCTAATAATTTATTAATTATGTTTATATGATCTGACAACATATCAATGTAAATACAATATTGTAGATATCGTAATTCAATTGATTTAGCACTGAATAGTAAATAAAGCCAAAGTTCAAGCCAATGACTATTATACATCAAAACGGAAAAATATGCAAACACTAAATTGTTGAAAACAATTAAAAAACCATATTTTAAGAAATACTTTTTCCTAACGATTATTTTTTCTTTAAATTTTAAATATTGTCTCACAATTAAATTAATTTCATTAAATAATTTTAATAATTGTATTTGTTCCTTTTTTGTAACAATTGAATTGATTAAAATTGATAGATGTGTAAGAATCATTAATAGATATGACAAAATATCCAATATTTCAATAATTGAAATGGTTTTATATGAAAAAACTTTTCCAAAAAATATTCCACATAACATTATTGAGATGACAGATAATGAGAGGAAATAATTAAAATAAGGAATGAAATTATTATTTATTGGTTCAAATGATTTATTAAATGAGATTGGTAAAAACCCAAGAATTCTTGTGAACTTTAAAAAGGGATAAATATCTTCTGTGAATGATTTAACTTTAATCATTTTTATTAATTTACTAAAATTCACTTTCAGACTTTTTTAAACTTTTTGGACTATTTCCTTTTATTTTCTCTTAAAGTACGTCTCCTCTCACAAGTTCATTGTTCACTAATTAAATTGGTTGAGTTATAATTATTATTAAGGTATTGGGAAAGGGGATGAATGAAAAATATATATAAATTGACTGTTAAGATTAACTAATCAATAATTAAGTTTATGATTGACGTAATTATAGAAATATTGTCCATATTTTATTACTTTTAGTGAAAATCATAATTTGAAATTGATTTTAAGATTTTTTTATCATCAGGTACACATTTTTACTTTATAATAAAAGGATTTTCTTTATATTTTATTTTTGTTTTTAGTTTAATTCTGTTGGATTCCCTAGATATCAATCATGATTAAATTGAACACAATTGAAGTAGGTATTAACCTTCTCATCAGTTTTTTTCTATTTTTCTTTTTTTTTTTTTTTTTCTTTTCTTTTTTTTTTGGTCGAATAATAATAATAATAACAAAGAGAAAATAATCTAAGGATAAAATGTGCTTAAAGAGAATTTAAAGATTTTTAAGGAAAAATTGGTAGTGAAGAAAATATTGAAAATTTAATGAATATATTAATTTTTTTATCTAAACTCTTTTTTTTTATGTAATATGATAGAGAGTGAGGCCAGTGATGTTGGATTACATCTCGAATAAATAAGTTAAATTCCTTGTGATTTTAAATGATCTCTGTCAGACGACAATTAAAAAGCGAATATGGAATAAAATTTAAAAATCAAGAACTTCTGAACAAAAATTCTGTAGTAAATACTCATCTTTTATTTTCATCGTAGTTCATACTTTCTCTTATGTTTCTTCTTCTACTTTCTTTTACTCTATGATGAATAATACTAACTAATAATGATTTATCATGAGATTTTGATTGGACAGAGATGTTTGATATTGAACCATTGAATTTTAGATGGGAGCAAAAAAAAAAAGGAAAAAAGTATATAATAGAATGACATTGAATATATCTTAAGAAATCGAAAATTGTGTGGGATGATTAAAAAGTATTGAAGAAAAAAATTCAATCTATAGGCATCTCCATTAACCAATTTTTTTTTTCAAATTATCCTTTTATATGCTTCCATTTTTATGTTAATCTATTTTTTAAATTACAATAAAATAATGAAGAAAATTACCATTTTCTCTCAATAAACTTAAAATTTGAAAATTCAGAAATCTTTAAAAATTAAGTAAACTTTTTTACGATGTAAGTAAATAAAGGAAAAATTAAATACAAAGTCAAATGTAGATGGTTTCTGTAGTAATTTTTTATATAATTAAATTAAATACATTTTCTTTCAATCGTTGATTTTCTTATTTTACTTACAAAGAGTCGATAATTTTAATAAGTTAACATTTTCTGTTTTTCATCAAATAATTTAAATACTTTTGGATATTTTTTTCCCAATTAAAAATTGATACGATAATGTAAATAAATTCAATTGAATAATCGTGATTAAATCTTGTTTGAAATAAAATAAAGGTTTAAAAAGAAAAAATTAATTCAGGATTTAATTAAATAATGTACTTTTTTCATAAATCAGTTATCTGTTAAAGATGTTTTGTAATGTTTTTCTAAATTTCTTAAATTTATGTTTAAATAAAAAAATGTTTACATAAGATGAAAATTAATCAAGTAGAAATGATTATTCATTAACCTTATTTAACAGAATTGTATACTGTCATCGATGTTTCCCATTTGATGGATTAAGCTTCTTTTTTTTTTGTAATAGATATCGGAAAATACAAATCTTTATTTATATTTATAAAGAGTGGGAAAATTCAATGAACTTTTGAATTATTGTTATCTTTATATTTTTATGTCTTGTACTACACTAAATCTTACGAAGCATAAATTTCCTTTTTTATTTAGTAAAAATTGTCATTGCTTGAAGAATAATAATTTCGTTCGTATTAACTGCATAGCTAATTTTCAGGCATTTTTTAACATTATTGTTAAGAATCATGATAAAATTTGATTAAAAAAAAATTCGATTTTCTCTAAACAAATATTTTCAACATTATGATTAAATTTTTGCCCCAATTATTAAATGATAATACAATCGTTAATTAACTATAAATTATTATTCGAATTATTTTACAATACCACATAAAAACACTTTATTTGAGTGTACCAATTGAGCATGACGTACTTGAGGTATAGTTCAGTGTAGATTGCTTTTAGCATTTATTGATTATATAATCGAAAGCCACATAAGTATAGCTCAACAAAAAAAAAGTCAATGACTAAAAAATTCAAAAAATAAGAAGAGATAAAAATATTTTTATTAAAGTTATAAATGATCCAATGAAAATATTTGAAATTTATATACACTCAACGAAAAGAATGAAAAAATATGGAAATAGAAAATGACTATCGACTTTAAAAAATTGGGCGCCTCCACTTAACTCTTGGATTCATTTCACATTCAAATAATTTTATAATTGAAAATAAAATAGAATTTTAATCATGAATTTTCATTTTTCAAAGTGTATAAGTCCATTGTGTCATTTAAATTTCTTAAAATTTTTATATTTATGTTGCATGATATCTTCTTCTTTACTTGGACAGTGCTAATTTTTATCGTGTATTGTATTTCATTGGAAAGTAACGACGACACAAATCGTCTTATAATTTAATAAATCAATTGAGATTATTAATTGAATATTATTTATTTATTAAAGACAATAATTGAATAAACCGAAAAAATAATTTCAATTAATTTATTAAGCGTGTAAATTGTAGTCATAAAATTCTTAGAAAACAATTACTTGATGTAATATATTTTTATGAAATTCTTTTTTCATATAAATTTTATTTCGTTTTTGTATTTTATATATATGACGTCATCTCAATATAAACACTTTTCAACAATAAATTATCTAAATATGTGAAGAATATTATTTGAAAGGTCAATGTACAAAATAATTTGCATAAATTGTCTGAATAAAATTGTGTGTTAGAATTTACATAAATAAAATTGTATAAATAAATTTCGAAGAATTTTAAGAAACTGAATGAAACAGAATAGAAGAGATCATTCATCTAAAAATAGTTGAATAAATTTTATCTTTTTTTTTTACATTTGATGAATTTAATTGGTAATGACACAAAAACATTTTCATTTATTATAGTTTTGTAAAATCATCAGGTAACAAAATGGTACTTCGAAATTTAATTAACAATAATTTATTATTACCTGAAGGTAAATACAGAAAATAATATACAATTAAATTTAATTAACTAAATACCCCTTTATAGGTTAAATAATTTGTTAAAAGCTTTAAGTACATCCTTTTAATCCTGACAGACAATTTTAAAGAGGCAAAATTATAACTGGGAAATCTCAAAGATTCTACTAAATTTGTGTCTTCACGTTAAGGATTACTCTGTAGCAATTTTTTTAATTATTGAAACCAACAATTAATCATAATTTCATAGTATAATTTAACAGAATGTATTTGATTATTAGCTGTTATTAAATGTTTAATTCTTTTAAACAAAATTTAACAAAGATAAATGAATTAAAAACTTTTTTCTAAATAAAACAATAATTCTACCATTTTGTCTTCCTTGTTTCTTTTCTAATAAAAATAATTGATTAATCAATAATTAAAGAAATAATTTTAAATGTTTTCAAAACTAAATCGCTTAATTGAGGATTAAAGGAAATGACAACAATCAATAAATTTGTAAAATAATTTTTGTATTACATAAATTTCAATTCATTTATATGAAAAAAAAAATTTTATTAAAGAAAACTTTTTCTTTATTAATCACAACAACAGAAAAATGAAAGTTTCCCGTGGAAACATTTCTTTATTGTTGGTATAATTTTTTTTGTTAATTAATAGGCATTAATTGTATTATGTTAATTTGTTAAATTAAAAACATTATTTATTTCTGTGTTATCAAATTTTCAAGAAACATTAATTAGATTTTCATGAAAAATAATTAAATTAATTTTCTTATATAGGCCAAATTAGGACAAAAAAGTTATTTTTATTTCTTGAAGAAATATGGGATCTTTGTTGATTTAGAGTCAAAAGGATCTTATGAGAATTATGAGGGAATGAAGCGGTTATTTTGGGTTGATGTATAGAAATTATGTCTTCCAACATTTCTAAATTATTTTAAAAATTGAATTCACAATGAAGTAACGTATGTAGTGGAATCCACAATGATAACGTAAACCAGCAATACATAATTTATTCATAAAAAAATGATTCATATAGGATGAACATTTAAGGAAAATCAGTTTCATTCAATAATCAAATATGAATAAAAATCAAGCAAATATATTGCTGGATTATGATTATTAATTAAGCAAAGTTGATTGCATAAATAAAGTTTGATTTTTTGTATGAAGTTGTGTGTATATTTATTTTTGCAATTATTAATAATTAGGGTTGGTTTTCTAATAATCTTTATATTATATTTATTCTACTACTGACTTGATGATAGTCATTATCATTACAAATAAATTATTAATTAGTTCGTATTTGATTCTCGGATAATTGCGTATAAAATTCCTTTAATTCTTTTTTTTCTATATATGAATGATTGAATTCACGTTTTATGCTTGCTGATTATCAATTGATTATTAGTTAATCGATTTAATCAAATATTTATTGGAAAGAATTCTCACAATATTTTCTTTTCTCAATATTCACAAAGTAATATTGTAGACGTATTTTAGTTTAAATAACTGAGTTGATAAAAGAATACAAATTAACTGATTCACACTTGAAAAGTTGAAATTAGTTTAATTGTACATTAATTTTTTTTGTAGACCAAAATTATAATAATTTTGTACATATTGTCACAGTACTGACAATTCATAGTGTCTTGGGTCTAAACCCTGTTGTTATTAAATTAAATCCCTTATCCTATACAATTGCACAATGATAAGACCGGTTAATAATCACTTATACTGATTAATTTGTCTCATAAATTAAATAAAACTTAATTAATTATTTGATAAAGGAAAAATTTATCACAAGAATTGCACAAAATTCTGATTCGTATTTCAACTTTAATTCACCAAAAAATAATTCTATCTTATTATTTTTTTTTTCTTTTTTACGTTTCTGTTTTTGTTGATATCTTCATTTTTTTCTATTTCTTAAAAGAAAATTGATTATGTAATGTGACAGAAATAAAGTTGGTTTTATCATTTTTCATTCGATATTTTTTTCTCTCTCTTTCTCTTTCTGTTTCTGTTTCTTTCATTTTATATACTATAACTCAACAACTTTTACCTTTAACCAACATAAAGGTTAAAGGTTCATATAGAAAAAACATTCTTCATAATAATAAAAGAAGAAAGAAAACAAAAACCTTTTATTGCCATTTCATCTAAAGTCATGACATGGTACATAAAGTAGGTTCATATTTAAAGTCAGATCACAGATTTTTCAAAAAGTAATAATAATTTTTTTTTCCTCCTATAAAGCAGATTTTTATTTTTGATTTGATTGATTTCTATCAGAATGAGTCGAAAAATAATATTTTATTTGTTAGAAAATATTTTACAAAAAAAAAAAAAATAGGGGTGGAATAGATTAATAAATATTTATGTTGAAATAGTTGAAATGTTGTTGTTGTTCTTTGACATATTACCAAACCAATTTTAATTTTTATTTATTTAAGTTACAATTATGGAATTTGATTAATAGTTTTCTTACTTACAATTCCACACTTAAGATAAATGGATTGTGTTATAGTTGTGCTTCTTGCTAAATTGCAATTGATTTTTCAGTATGGAGTACTAAAGAACTTATAATAAATTAGGAGTTGATGTAAACATTATAATAGTTCCAGGCTTGTCGTAATATTATGTCAAAACATAAAAATAATTAAATTTATTATTTTCTACTAATTCCATAATTCATTTTAACAGATTCTATGAGTACTGAATTGTTTTGATTAAATCTTACTCACAAAAAAAGAAACTCGTTAAAATATTTATAATGAAAGAAAATGTAAGAAAATTAAAATAAATAAAATTTGAAACTCAAATCAACAGATTTTATTAAATTTAAGAAACATTTTAAAGTTTCAGAAACAAAAATTACAATTATTATTTTTTCTATAATTTTTTCTAAAAATAAGAATTATTTGAATAAAAGTTATAAAATTAAATTAATGGGTAACATTTAATTTAAGGTAATGATGAGCTTTCTTGGTATCATCCAATTTAAATTGTACCATAATAATAAGGCACGTACATATTCCAACACTTATCTAAAATTATATAATTTGAAAATTTTATTCAGTTTAATTTATATAAAGGAAAATAAATTGATAAAATTTCTGATAATATTTACCGATCCTAAAAAAGGTAAATTTATGATAAAAAATGGTGTTGTCAATGTAATTGGTTGATGAAGACTTTGAAGTGAGAATCCTTTTACCAAATTTGTTATAGTTTTATCATTTATGTAAATATTTTCAATTTTATGCATTATACTTGCAGTTCTTGAAGCCTTTTTTATTTTAAATTTAATTATTTTGTTTTATTTAAATAATAAACGGATAAAGAACTTACCGTTTCTGTACATTTATGACAAGAATAAACTACCATCAAAAATAGTGTCAATGGAACAATTATCATCAATAATGAATCTGCAAAGAGAATTATTTACAAAAGAAAAAATTAGGCTAAAAGTCTAATGAAATTATTTCGATTAAAAATGTTTTTGAATACAATTTGTAGACGTCTGAAGACTGAACAACTTTGGAAGATTTTTTATTTTCAGTCAGAAAATTTTATTTAAATGAACAAATTTCTTCAGTCAAAACTTAAGAAAGTAGATTTCCGTAATTATGAAGCAAATTTGTTCTTCAATTTGAATGTCTTTGGATTAAAATTTAAATAAATAAATGAATAAATAAAATAAGAAGAATGCGACTGAAAAGTTTCAATAACATGAACAAGAAATTTAATTCAACATAAAATTAAAAAAAGAACTTACTAATTCCTGCAACAATCGAAACACCTTTTGAAAATGCTAAAAATATCCAATATCCTTCATTAATAAAATCAATAAAATATTCTGTAACAATCGCAACCAATGACCAACCAAATATTCCATCAATCAAATTTTTTATATCATAAATGTGATTATAAATTTTTGATGCAACAATTAATTGATTTGAAATTAATTTAATCCTTTTATTATACATTTTAAATGTAATAAATTCAATTTGAAATTTATCATTTATTAATTTGTCATCATCAATAATTGTACATTTTCGTAATAAATAATTTAATAATTTAATACGATCAGTTAATAAATCAACAAATAATGTATGTTGTAATGTACGGAATACAGTAAGATTCCATTGAAATAATATTGAACGCCATAAAATTAAATAATGTTCAGTTGTAATTGTATGAAATAATATTATTTGTACAATTATTAAAATAATTAAAAATATACCAAATTTAATTAAATATTTACGTTTAAATAATTTAATACAATAATTAAATTGATAATTAAAACGTTGATCAATATTATTAAATAATATTAACATCATAATTTGTTTATCACGTGTAATAATTGTTTGAAAACCAATTAATATATGTGTTAATGTAAATACAATAAATATTAGAACATCTAAACCATCTTGTAATGTTTTCATTTTTATAAAAAAAATTTTTGTTATAAATGGAACTAAAAAAAATATTAATAAATCAATTAACATTAAAATGTAAGTGATGAATAAATAAAATTTACTATTTATTGGTTGATATTTTTTATCAAGTTGCAATGGTGATAAACCTGTTATTTGCAAAAGATAAAGAAATGGTTTAAAATCTTTTGTAAATGAATTCATAATTTACGTTCCTCTTTTCAATTTATTAATTTTTGTTTTATCGTTTATTAATCGTTACTTTTAAATGGAGTTTTTAAGATTTTAAACTAATTAACTTTTGATTTCTATTGTTCTGTGTAAACACTTTTGTACAATTTGTACAATTTATAATTTCAAAAATAAAGCAAAACAATTCAATGAATTCACTTTGTTTAATCTTCCGGTAGTAGAGAGCAAAGGGCAGATTTTCTTAAACTATTTCGAATGAAATGAAAATGAAAAAATCTTTTTTATAAGTTTTATACAAGAATGAAAAAATATGAAAGAATTAAATATTTATAAATAAATAATGACAATTAATAAAAATGTCAATATTAAATTGGTTTGCTTCCTAATAGGATTTATAAGAAGTTGTTCCAGTGGAGTCACAATGACTTGCAAAAAATATAAACTCTTTTTTTTCCCTTTATAATGTCATTTGGAAAAGGGTTATTTTTCAATTACTCTTTTTTTGCTTTTAATAGTCTCGTGACGGATATGCGAAAAACAAAAAAAAAAAAACTTTTTCAATGAAATTCCAAAATAACTGAACCTTTAAACTTCAATTAAATTACATCGTCTAATACAGTCAGTGGAAGAGTGACAACTACTAAATGTACATGAGGCGAAATTTTGACAATAAATTATTGAAGAATTTAATAAATCTTTTAATTTTCGATTTTAAATTTTAATTATTATTTTATTATTATTTAATTGTTATCCAGTGTCACAAGTGAATTAGTGTAATTTATTTGAATTATTTATAGTTCAAATAAATTACACTAATTCACTTGTGACACTGGATAACCTATCGGGATCTCAAACCTTGGCATTGATGAAAAATTGTCTTGGATTCCATTAAAATACCTTTCCTTGATAGTCGTAATCAGTCTGAGCCAATCTAATAAAAAACTGATCATTATATTATTTATTGGAAATCCGAGTTCTAAAATTCCTTTTACACAATAACGGCTACACAGACTCTTATGTCGTTTAAGTTTCCACTACAATTATAACTTATTTGGATCAATATTTAATTAAAGATTCCACTGATTTTCAGATTTTAGAATACTACAAATATTTCTATCTACGCCCTTGGATATCACTTGTATAAATTGCCTTATAATTTTCATTATAAACACAACCTCAACAAAAGCACAACAAATTTTATGATAACAAAAATTTTTGGTTTGTTTTAATTTGATTATTTAGTTAGATAATAAAAATAATGATATTTTTTTTTTCTTTCTTCAACTTCTTCTTTTTCTTCTTCAATTATATTTAATTTCTTCTAATTTACAAAAATTTTATTTCAGTTAATTTTTATAGAAAGAAGAACCACACTAAAAAAAAAAAACAAAGTAACAAAAACCTTCAGACAATTTATAGTGAAACTAATGGAGACGGCAGAATGACGAAAAAAAAAACGCATTTAGTCTATTATTTTATTGATTTTTCTTATAATTTTTTCTTTCTTTTTTCTTTTACTTTAAAAATAATAATCATAAAGATACTTTTTATAACTTTCAATGTCATTGAAAGGATATACCAGAAAATAATTGATTCAATAATTTTCTTTTTTCTTCTAGAAATAAAAATGAAAAGTAAATTATACAATTTTTTTTTTCGCTCTTTCACTCTGTCCAAAAATAACTTTTTCCATTCTTGACATACTGAAATCTGATATATTTTTGTTATTATAGTCTTTATTGATGTCTGGAAAATGTAAAAGATTGCAAATAAAAAGAGGTACTACAACAACAATAACAACAACAACAACAAAAAAAGGATCTTTTCCCTTTATAAATATTATTTATTTATTAGTTTTCATTTTTCTTTCATAAAATAAAAAAATAATGAAATATACAAGAAAAAATAAACAACAAGAACATCCAACATCAAACTTCAAACAAAAGAAGAAAAGGAATTTTGTTTTCTTTACATTTTCTTTAAAATATTGTATTATTAATTTTATTAAAGTCCAATAGAATCTCTTTCGTTTTACTGCCTTGAAATTGTATTAATATAATTAGACAGGTCAATATTCCAACACACATTGAACCTAAGAATGGTAAATTTATTGTGAAAAATGGTGTGGAAATAATCATTGGCTGATGCATAAATTGTAGTGAAATTTGTCGTATCTAAATTAAAAAGAATGCATTTAATTAAAGTTAATTTATTGTGAATTTCAGAGAAGCTATAAATACCTGATTACAAATGTTAATATCTTCATTGTAGATATCTTCAATGTTATGTAAAATACCAGCAGCTTTTAGGGACTGTTGTGAAAATTTTTATTATTATTAAAAATTATTCTTTGTTTTTCTTAAATAGATTTTTTTTTTAAATTTTCCATAAGAGTTTTTCCTTTGTGTTATTTAACTCTTATGTTTAAAAATTAAGTTAAACATAATTCAATATGCTACAAATTTTCTAACATACCTTTAAGCTTAAGGATTTTTAATTATGAATTGATTGGAAATTAATGAATGTAAAAAAAACAATTTATAAAGAATAATCCACGTTACAGAGAATTTATAGTAAATTTTATCTCTTTCCCTTTATAAAAAATTGGTAAGAATTATAGAAAGAAAATAATAAGATTGAACATTAAACGAGTGTAGATATTCTTCTCTATATAGATATTTACTTGTAGTTATTCTGTTATTTAATTATTTTTGAATAATTAAATAAATTAAAATGTTAATGGATTTTTTTTTTTAAATAAAAATTCAATACAAGGAATAGATTCCTTTATAAATATTTATATCGGAATATTTAGAATATTTTTAAGTGCTTCTTAAGAGAGGAGAACAATAAAAAGCAAAACATAATAATTTAAATTAAGTTAAAATTGTTATGAAACCAAGCACAGCATTAATTATATTTTTGTTGTGATCAAATTTTAACTGTTTAAACAGAATTCTACAAAGTTAATTATGATTACTACAAAATAATCATATTTTGATTATACGAATAAAAGCGAAATATTTAAGTTCTTACAATACCATTTTTCTATAGAGAAATTTTCTTAAATAAAAATTGTTAATTTAAAAAAATAAATAAAATAAAATAACACAAAGATTTAATTAACAAAAAAAAAATACTTTACCATATCAGCACAATCCTGACAGGAATTAATGAGTAACAGAATCATTGCAAAAATAAAGGCTGAAACAATTGCTAGTTCTGAAAATTAAAAAAATTATTTTATTTTAAAAAATTATACAAATGAAAAGTTATTTTTAAAAATTCTATTTTCGGACCCCTTTTTATTTATTTCAATTTTATGAGAAAAAAGCCATATGACGTGTCCCATTTCTGTTCTAGGTTTAGTTTTTAATCGATTTAAATTTTAAATTAAATTGAACCGAAAAAATCCTAAAAGCAATTTTATTGGCTTTAAATTTTACAATAAAAACATGACATTATTTTTTTGAAATTCTAAAAACGGAAATCAATGATGTTTGTATTGGTTATCCTGATTCAGGTTTACAAACCTTTTTCATGGAAAATTTAACACTTAAATGGATTGAAATATCCTTAAATTTGTATCCGCAGGAAGTTTGAAACTTGTGTAGTTAACAACTTAAAAATATTTAATAAAAAAAAGGTAAACACTTACGTATTCCCTCTTCACCATCAGCATTATTATCATCAAATGTAAGAAATATCCAAAAGCCAATTATAAGAAAATTAAGAAAATTTTGTGTAAAAAGTGCAACTGATGACCAACCAAATATTCCTTAAAATTGAATCAATTAAATTTTTTTAAATGAGAATGAAATAAACGAGAATCAAAAAAAAAATGTTCACCTTCAATCAAAAGTTTAATTGTCCATAAATCATCTTGTATATTTTTTAAACCAATCAATTTCTCCGTAATATTTTCAATCAGATTAATTTTATAAATATTTTGTTTGTCATTTGAACATTTTTCATTTAAAATTTTTATTAAAATTAAATTAAATATTCTGATATGATCCTTTAATAAATCAACGTACAATATAAATTGTTGATAACGAAATAATGTAATTGTTAATGAATAAATTTGATAATACCAAATATTAGCATTTACTGTATCAATTATAAAATATGTACAACGTAACATTAATGCAATTAATAAAATTGTTATAAAACTAAATTTTAATAAATATTTTTTACGTTCAAATAATTTTACATTATAATTTAATTGATAAAAAAAATGATAATCAATTTTTTTTAATAATTGAAATAATTGTATTTGTTGTAAATATGTTAAAATTGTTTGTAACATAATTGTTACATATGATATTGAATTAAATATATAAACAATTGAATATAATAATTCTGTTGTTGTCTTAAATGTTCTTGTAAAAATATTTTCAAATATTAACCCAATAATTAATGTGAACAAATTTACAATAAATATTATAATTGTAATAAAAAATATTCGTGAATTTTTCATTGGTTCATTATTGTGATTAATTGTCCACGGTGATAAACCAATTAGTTGAAAACAAATGTGAAATGGGTAAAAATCTTTTAGAAATATTTCATTTGAATTTGTTAATTTTGTACTCATTTTATTGATTTAGTTAGAACTAACTTTTAACTTTATAATTTTCAAGTTGTGTTTTTAGACGAATAATTATTTTATTTTTTTTTTGGAATTTTAATGCACTGATTGTTTTATTATTTATTGATTGATTCTTATGATTGTGATTTGATTTATTGTTGAAGGCATTTGTGTTCTTGACTTACTTAAATTATTCTGAAACCCGTAAGTATAGATTTTGAAAAGAAGTTAATATTTTTAGCACTACAAATTTTACTTAAATTGATTCATTCAAATGAATAAAATAAACATAAAATTACAAATCTGACGTTACTTTCTTCCATAATATTTAATCTTTATGGAATTCAGGAAGAAAAGTACGTTAAAAATAATTTATTTGTTTCGTTTACACTTATCATCAGGGAAAAAGATAAAATATTATGTAGAATAGATTTTATTTCACTATAATGTATAAAATATCTTATGACTTATGATAATTGAAATTTATTATCACATTCACAAGTATGATTTATTTACGAAGCAAAATATTTTTACACATTTCCATTTACCATTTACTTATTGTATAGATTAAGAAGTAATTAAATTATGTTAGTGTACCAAAATAATTTTAATCTTTTACTTATTTTGTTGTCTATTTAAAATAGTTTCCTGTTGATTTTAGATTAAAGAAATTTTTTAGATTGATTAATTGAAAGATTAAAATTTTTGTGGTATTTCATGGAATTTTTTTTGATACAATTTAATTCTTTCTTTCTTTACAATATTTTCTAATTTAATTATTACTAAAATAAATAATTGTTAAAATTATTAAGATTATCGAATAAAAATTAAATTAGGAAACAATTTTCTATTTCAATTTGTGACAAAAATAATTTTAATAAATGTCTTAATCAAGATTAATTTACGATTGAGATTTAATTAAAAAATTGAATTGTTAAAAATTTAAATTTTATTTATTTTTATTCAAATTTAACAAAATTTTCTAAATTTTTTCATAAATAAAAAATGTGAAAAAATTTCATCATTATTTTTTATGTTTTAAAGATAAACTCAACCAATACATGTTACTTTCTTTTATTTTTTTATAAAATAGTTTTTTAATGAAATTGAATTGATTATTAAATCATACTTTAACAAAGATACAAAATTAATTATTGAATAATTCTAAACTGACAACGCAACAAGAAACGTAAAGTTTTTTAATTGTCTCGGTGTGATTTTATGAATAAATTAAGTTCATTTTAAAATTAAAGCAAATTTAAATTAAAGTAAATATATTTTTATTTGTTTTAAGATTCCAATAAATTTTCATTAATTTATTATATGAAATTTTTCACTCCTTTTTTTAACAGCTGGTATAACATCCTTTAATGAATGTTAATTTATGACTACAAAAGAAAAACATAATTCCTTGGTAATTTCTAATTAGTGAAAATGAATAAAATGATTTTGTTTATAGAATAAATAAATGTTTTTTTTGTTTTTGGTTTTTCATTATTGGATTTTGTTTTGACTAAATGATTTAGGGGTGGTCGGTGAATTTTTTTGTCTAAGACAAAATTTAGGCCCATTTTTTACTCAAATAACAAAACAAAAACTTTATAACCGTTGTTTGTATAACAGAATAGAAAAGGATTGATGTGTGCCCTATTTTAACTCTGGGGTCCTGTCACTTATCCCATATACATACCCTAAGAAAATTTGCCTCTGTTCATCATAAATCTGTTAAATGTAAACGAATCTTTTTTTTTTTGCTTTGATATTATTTTGGTGTTTTTTTTTATAATTGATGACTCGGTTTCTCTGTCACTTAATAAATTTATAAAACAAAATAATGTAATTTTATCTAGTATAAATTACAAAATTACATTTTATTAATTCATGAACAGAAAATTCAGAAAAGAACAAGAAAATCATAATAATAAATCAAAAAAAACAAACATGAAAACATTTAACTTCAAGAATTAGTTCAAGTGTTTGTGTGTGTGTGCGTGTGTGTGTATGCGTAAAAATTAATTTATTACTTTATTCACTTAAATCAAATTTAGGATTAACAAAACAAAAAGATATTTTATTAATTGTTTTTATTGTTTGATTATAATTTTTAATCCGAACAATTCTTTAATTGAGAATATGGAAAATGTAATTTATTTTATTTGAATCCAATCGTCCAATATTAAAGTAAAAAATTAGTTCTTTATTTGAAAATATTAAATAACAACAATAACAATATAATGATGATGATTTCCCCATTTTTAAAAGCAAATTTTCCCAAATAACAATTTAAATGTTAAGGTGATGAAAATTCTAAGGCCAAATGTCTGAGTCATAAAATTTTACACCAAGAAGTAAAAACCAATTTTCTTCATCGGTGTAGAGAGAGAGATTTCTGTTTTGGGTTTCACTTTAAAGGAAAACGGAGAAGAAGAAATAATGAATGGAAACTGGAAACTTGTTTTTCTTTTTTAATAAATCAATTAATATAGAGACGAACTAAGTTCAGTTGTACGAGTCTCATTCATTTGACCCGATCTCACTCCTTTGTTAAAGTACTTTCAAGTCACGTTAATAACAGATATCGTTAACGTAAAGCATTGACAAAAAAAATATTCAGTTGATGTAGTTGATTTTTTCAAAACATGATTTGATTTTAAAACTCTAACGAAAGAAATTTTAAATAAAAATTTGCTTAATAGAAATGCAACATGTGCAAACCACAACGCACAATTAAATAATTTCGGATTTGAAGAAATTACAAATTAAAATTACAATTGTTTTTCATTTATATTGATTCTCATTTTTATGTGAAGTTTATGACTGAACTATTTTTATTTACTATAATTGTTTCACTTCAATTAGACAATTAAAATAAAAACAAATATTTTTCCATCATAAATAATTTCCATTTAATATTTTTATTTTTTTTTATATTTCCGTCAAAAACTTTAAATTCGAATCTCGTACATTAATTTTTCTAAATATAAATTTATTTATTTCACGAAAATCTATAAAGTATAATTAAAAATACAAAAATAATAATTTACGCCTTTGCCAAATTTATAAATTAAAATTAAAATTCATTGTTTATTTTTTTTCCTCTTAAAAATATTTTTACGACTAAAAAAGTCGATATTCCATAAATTTGAACTCAAAAAAGTCTATAGTCCTAAAATCATTAAACTTTGAACTCATAATTCATTTATCATGATTTCATTTTTTTTTTTTGTATTTATTTGGCTAAAAATCAAATGTAATTCTGATCAATATCATCGCTCAAACTCTTAACATTTAATGAAAAAATATTAATCAATAAAAAACGAATTAAATCTAAAAACATTAGATTTACAATTTATTTATTTTTGTATATTTGATTTATTAAGATATAGAAAAGATTTCCATTGAACTTGAACATATATAACACATTATTTATTAATTGACTTCTATTGACAATATTACCCTAAAACCATCTTTAAGTGGATTCGTTTATATAAAACTTTATAACTTAAGTTAACTTAACTTGAGGTTAGATAAAATGTTATCACAAATTGAACTCAATTAATGAATTGTTAAAAGGAAAATTTGTACAAGACAGTAACACAAAACTAATTTAATTGAAAGATAGATTTAATGAAATAGAAGAAAATAAAACTAGAAAATATGAATGAAAAATAAATTTAAGATTTTCTACTCGAATATTCTGGCTCCTTTTATGAAAACAAAAGCAAATACAACAAATAAATCAATATTTTCTATCTAGCAGACAAAATTCTCTTTAATATTTTGCAGATATTATGAACATAAAAAATTATAAATTTATTAATAACACTTTATAGTTTGTAATTTGCATTAAAATTTTAAAGTATGAAATTTATGGATTTATTCTGATTTAAAATTATCTTTAATTTTTCCTGTAATTAATTTTCAATTCTTTCATCGTTTTTCTCCTTTATTGATTTTGATTTAATGTTTTTGTTTTATTTTTTGATAAAAGAATTCTTTGAAGACATCTGTGCCGCTTCTTTATTTTACCTTGCCGATTCGTTCTAAAGTCAATTTTTTATGTTAAAAGAATTTTATTGATTGAAAGTTGGCATCGATGACTATAAACCAATTAACGTGATAATCTGACTAATCAGATTCTAACTTTAAATAGCAATCTTGAAAGAAGCAACAAGCATATGAAAATGGGTTAATAGTCACTTCACTTTAATCAAGAAAAACATTCATTTGTTTTTTTTTTCAATTATCCCTCAGAAAAATAATCTCTTTTAAAAGTAAAAAATCAGTCAATCAAATAAGCTTTTATATTCAATCATTTATTTATTTCTTAATTTTCTTTTTATATATATAGGGAATTGTTCATCTTGTATACGTTTATCAATGTTCAGATGAAAAACTGAGAACGAAATTTTTTTTTTTATTTTATTATTGTTGTAGAGTTTATAAAGAGACGACAATCAATAAATTATTGTTGATGTGGTTTTGTGTCTTTTACTAATCGAATTAAAACAAAATAGGTTAGTATAAAGTAACGTAAGGGGGTTTCCATCTATATATTTTCTGTCTCGTGCTTCGTGTCATCATATATGTAAGGGGTGTGTGTGTGTGTGTGTGTGTATTCTTTCGGATTTAGACCCAAAAATAAATACCTTACATTATATATTTGTTAGGGGTTAGAAAAAGGATTGCTTAATTAAGTAGTTATGGTGGTAAAAATGAATGAAAATATAGAGATGAAAATGAAAGAGATAAAAAATATGTAGAATGTTGAGAATGAGAATGAGAGTGAAAATAAATGTAATTGATGATCCCTGGAAATAATAAAAGTCACGTGCCATGTTAGCTTTATATCCTTTTTCTCTTCTTCCTTTTTTTTTCCTTTACTCTTGGTTACATATTTAAAATTTTGAAAAAGGGAAAAATTATATATGCAATTTGATAAAAACAGATGAAAATATAATTTAACGCACATTTCTTCTATTTTTTGTTTTGTTGTTGCATTTGTTTTTCCTTTTTTTTTTTTTTGTTCTTTTGTTTCCCGTTTTGTTTTTTTTTTCTTTATTAAAAAATATGTTTTGTTGTTTTTGTTGTTGTTGTTTTTTTTTAAAATTATTATGATTATTATTATTAAGGATAATTATAAGAATTTATGTGCAGATGTCTTATTCATATGTTGACATAATTTTTCACAATGTTAAATAATTAATAAACAGAAGAACCTTTTTCTGTAACAAAAAAAAAACACACACACACAAAGTATAATTGAACCAAACATTCTGAATGAACGAACCTAAATGAATAATTGTCAAAAGAAAATATTATCACAATTCTCTCTAAATCAAAAAACAAAGACAACAAAAAAAAAATTCTCTTTCAATCTTTATTCGTCCAATATAGAAAGAATTTTTTTTTCAATTTTATTATTTTGATTAATTTTCCTCTTTAAAGGAGAAAGAAAAATTTGATAATAAAGTTAAAAAATTTCTTTATTTCTTTCTTTATTACAATGTTATGATGTTGATGTTCTTTCTTATCATTAATTAATTATATTGTAACCATACGTTTGTCTAATAAAAGACAGTATTGAATGGCATTAAGTAAAAGACCGAACCCTATTAAAAATAAATTTATTTTAGGGGTCAGATTCATCATCGATAATAAAGAAATTAAAGTTGGGTGAGTCGATTGAATATTTTTCTTAAAAAAAAAATATAATAAGCTGCTTTAGCTTACTTTTGATGAAAATGAAAAGAAATAGAAAGGAAAGGGATTTTTTTTTTCTTTCATTCAGAATATTATGAGTGTGTGTGTGTGTGTGTATTGTGTGTGGTAGAAAAGTGTGCTGGTTTTCGCAATTGAAATTATTAAAGGAATATTTTAAGTGGGGTGTGCTACAAAAAAAAAATGTATACCCTTTAAATTTTTAATTTTATAAAAAAATTAGTGGATTTTTTTTTATTCTTCTTCTGCCTTTGAGATTAATTTTGATTTGCCGGAGAATAAAGAATTGCAGACTAATTTTGTATAAAGAGACTAATTGGGAATCCCAGTTTATTTTTTTTTTATATTCAAGTCTCGTTTTTGTCATCCGACGTGCTTATTTTGTTTTTTGTTTCGTTGCTATGGACTTTTTTTTTCCTCTTTTTTTTTATTAAGCAAGAAACATTTAAATGCTTTTACGTATATACGAAAATAACTTTTGTTTTTCATTATTTCTGTTTGAAAAACTTTTGTTTTCCATTCGTTTACTTCCTTTTCCATTCTTATAGAGAATCTCTAGTGTACAAAACGATTGACTCTCTTAGAAAAGGTTAAAAAATTCATAAAAAATCCCATTCAAAAGAATTCATCTTGGTATCCGTTTGCGTATAGATTTAAAGTTGTCAAATCTTTATAGGCAACGCAGAAAAAGAAAAACAAAAGTGGCGCCACTTAAAGAAACGAAACGTTTCGTTACGCAATTCTTTCTTTCTTTCTGTTCATATAATAAATTATTAATCCTTTACTTTGTATTTATATTTTCTAGAAATCAATAAAAAAAATATATAATTTCACTATTGTTAAAAAATTAAATTCCATTTGATGTACATAAATTATTTATTAATTGATGGAAACTTAGAAATTATTTAATCATACATCAATCAAATAAAATGTCGTCAATCATAACAGTTTTTTTTTCTTTGTTCTCTTCTGTCTTCCTTATATTTTTCTCTCTGCCTTTATTAAATTAAAAATATTCTTCTTCTTCTTCTTCTTTTTTTTTTACTACAATAAGAATATATTATTATTTCTACTTACACCACAGAACATACAACAAACATTTTTCTACTATTTTCTTTCATACTTTATTTTTTCTAATATGCAAATGTTGAAGTTTCCGTTTAACAAAATATAAATAATGTACATCATATGTGTGTGTTATAATATGTTTAAATGAAATTATTCAAAACCTTACATTATAATATTTTTATTGCGTTATTAAAAGACACTTTTATCAAATCTACTCTGTTGTATGAAGTTTGTGTGTGTGTGTATGTACATATTGTGTGTGTATGCATATATATGACACTGTCTGTTTGATAAAGATTAAATTTATGCTTTTGTAGAATTTTATATGAGTAGTATATTTATGTATTTACAGTGAAAGAAAAAAAAATTTGTTAGGGGTGATTAATTGTCTAATTGAAAAATGATGTTAGCGCCAACATTTAATATCATTATTTTGCAACCCTTTTTTTTTTTCTTTTTCGTTTGAATATTCTTTTATGAGTGTGTGTGTATGTGTGTGTGTGTGAGAGTGATGTATAAATATTCATATACGTATTACACTTTTGGCCAAAAATATATTAAAATCCCCCAGTTTTTCTCTTTTTTTTGAAGGATTTTTTTTTGTCAGTTAAATTTATACAATATTTTATTCTGCCCTTTTTTTTTTTATTATTAAATTTATATATTAAAAGATTTATACAAAATTCCTTTTGAATTTTTAACAGTTGACAAAATATTCCTGTGACATCAATTTTTATTGAAATTAAATTTTATAGCAAACTAATTCGAATATGAAGTTTATGATAAACAATTATGGATTGTCTTTCATTAAAAAATGAACTTTTATTGACGATTAGATGAAATTTATGTTTCGTCTCTAAGAAATGAATTCTGAAATTCACAATAAAATCCTCTTTCAATAAATGACGATCATTATTTCCATTGTTCTGTAATTTTTGTTGTTGTTGGTTGTCATAAATTGTTTACTTTGGAAAAAAATCGTCATTCTAGTTGAAGAAACAATTATGCTTGAATTGTCTAAAGCATTTAAATCAAATTAAAAATAAATTAATAATAATAATTATTAAACATCCAAAACATGTTGTTATAGAATCTACAATAAATAAAGACAGAAGAAATATGAACATTAATTAATCGTCTTAATTCATTTTCTTATCAAAAAAAAAAGAATATTTTGATGAAACTGCATTTTATTAGAATAATAAAATAAAAATTGTAGATTCAATCGTTTAGATCAGAGGTTTCCAACTCAAACTAACGGAGGGTCAGATTAAAAAAAAAACAACAATATTGGCGGGCCGGATTCTGGCCAGTGGGCCGTGGGTTGGACAGGTCTGGTTTAGATTGAAAATTTAATAAAGGAACAAATTTTAATTTTTTTTTGTTTGTTCAGATCGTTGAACTGTTTAATAAAAGTAATTCAAATAATATTTTTTTGCAGAACAAAAAAAAACTTAATGACGGTCATCAAAATTAAAATTACATTTTACGATTTCGAATCTTTATGATTTAAAGAAGAAAAGTTTAAAATAAAATTTATACTGAAGAGGAAAACAAATTCGTCTTCATTTTGATTTTACCATTATTATTTTTTCTTTCAAAATTTTCTTTTCTTTTCTTTTGCATATTTATATTTTTTTTTATCGCTTTAGGTTAAAAAAATATAATTCAACGCTTATGACCAATTTAAAAATAAAGAAGAAAAAAAAAGAAGAAGAGAACTCAAAAAAAAAAAAGTTGAACCTATAAAATATATTTGAGAGAAGGGAAATAAAAATGAAAGTAGAAAACTTACAATATGACAAAATTCGATCAACGTAATATCTAATATTTTTCAATTTTCCCCTCCTTTCAGTCACACTATTTTTTTTTAATCAGGTTTTTTATTTTTTCAATCGATAAAAATAATATATTATAAATTATAAAGTAATTAAAATCTACATTTGCCAAAAGTTCATAATTTAAATTGAAAAATCGATCAGCGGAGTTCGATAATTAATTTTTGATGTGTTGCGCCTCTAGAATAAATCGGTTTATCTAATTATGGTTAAAAAATTTTTTAGAGACAAAATAAAAATAAATTGTTTATTAGTGAAAAAATTACATTTACAATTAATAAAATTTAACACACAAAATTATAAAGTTATTTACTAATGAATTGTAGTATTGACAATTTCAAATGAATTCGAATTTATTTAATATGACTCCTTGTCTCAAGTGCATGAAAATGGGAAATACATTATTATTATTTTAGAATTTCATGTGGAAAATTATAATCGGTTAATTCTAATTCCTATAATATTCTTAAATCCTCCAAAAATCGTAAAGAGTTCTTTGGAATCTCATTGACAATACAAATAAATTCTAAGAATATTTTTAAAGAGAAATTTTTATATTGAGAAATCTGTTGAATATCTAAAGAAATTTAAACTTTCAAAACTCTTCAAATAATTTATTAAATTCAAAGTTCACAATAAATTTCACATTGAACAATTTGTCAGATATTTTTAATATTTTTCCTTAAATCACCTTTTTTGTATAATTGTCATTGACCTGAATTATACAGAGAAAATTTTTTAGTCATTATAATTGTGTAAAATTCCACCTAAATTAAATATTTTGTGTATTTAAGAATAACCTGCAATACGGATATTAGAACAACAACCTGTTACTAAAAATTCCTTCATATTGATAAAGAATTTTTTTTCTTTTTCTTCTTCTTCTTTTTTTACTAAACTGATAAGATAAGTAAATATGTACATATATAATAAACTTACACTTTCATAATGTTGATTACAAGTTTACAAGTTGATGTGAGTGTATAGAGAAGTTAGTCAGATTAGATATTAGAATTATCACTACAAAAAGAAGAAGAAGAAGAAGAAGAAGAAGAAGAAGAAGAAGAAGAAGAAGAAGAAGAAAAAAATAGATAAAAAAAATCAATGTTGTTTTTTTTTTTTTGTTATTATTAATTTTCAATATCTGATTAAATATTTTTATTATTTTATCGTTATTTGTTTTGACACAACGAGAATGTTTTAAATTTAACGCAATCAAAATATCTTTTGTCAATAATTTATTGTAAATTTCTAAACTAAATTTTTTTCTTTCTTTATTGAATTGTATATTTTTTTGTTTTCTTAAAATAATTTAAGTAGACCACGGAGATATTTAACGTACTTGCGGAATTTAAGTGGAGTTTAGTTAAGAACAAAGAATAAATTAATGCAAAAGGAATAAAAATTAATTAAAATTGAAATTTAAAACTCGTAAAAAAAATTTCATTAATTTTTTCATATGCCAAATAAAAGTAAAACTTTATTTATTGTTAAAACAAATTCCTACTTACCGTGAACAGTTTCTAATAAAATTAAAATGTAACCAATAAATATTTGAAGAAATATTTAACAATAATTGAAAAATAATTAATATTACAGATTTACCAAAAATTCGATTCAAAAATTCTGTTATTTTCCACAATGTCACCATAAATTCTTTTTCATAATTTAAACTTTTCAAATATTTGTACAATATTTCTTAATTTATATTGATTATTTTTATTATTAATAATTTTATTATTATTAAAAAAATATTGATGAACTAAAAAAAACAAAATTCTAATTTTGTGTATCAGTTAGATAGAATTTTATAAACATGATTTTAATAAATAAATTTGTTGTGTGTTAATAAAGTAACATAAAATATAATTTTACTTTGTGATTTGTTATGGAAAGAGAATGGAACAAATCACATCAAATAAAGGACTAAGTTTGATAATTGTTTCAATTTGAAAACATCATCAATAATTATAAAATATAAATTTGTATTTGTATTCTAATATTTAGTATAAATATTGATAAAAAAAAACTATGTGTAAATTATGTTAAATAAAAACAAATATTATTTAAAAAAAATATAAACGTAATATTTGTGAAATAGAAAAAATTATTAAAATTATTAAAAAAAAAATGTTTAACGAAAATATTGGATTGACCAAAATTCTTTTCATTTAAAATGAAATTTATTTTGAAAAATATAATTAAAATTTTTTTTTATTTCATTTTATTTATTTATTCTAATTTGTTTATTTATTGTTAAAATTGATTCAATTATATTAATAATGTGTGTATTGATTGAACTAAAAAAGAAAATGTTAAATAATTTAAGGCACGTGCAAGTAAACTTTTTCTCAGAAATATCAATTTTTGATGATCACCAAATATACAAATTATAATTATACCAAATGATATTATTAATTAATTAAAATTTAAATTTTTTTAATTGTTGTTTTTTTTTGTATGTAAAAAAAAAATTGTAATAAACCAAAAATTTGAAAAAATTGTAAATATCGTGAAATTGAATTTAATAAATTTTTTGACAATTTTTTTTTTTATTGTCTAAAATAAATTGATTGATTTATTGAATTTCAAATAATCTTAAGTAAAAGGTTTGACTGACACTAAGCTCAGAATAATAGTTATAGTCAGTAAATTAATTTACCCCTCTTCACTATAAACATATTTTATTCATACCAAAATTGAAATTGAAATTAAAATCGTTTTAATCGTGTTGACTTAGGTTATTTATATATAGAAAAAGAAATGAAAATACTTTTACTATTGAATTGAATGCAGTCTGAAAACACCAAAGATGTAAGGGGTGTATAAATATTGCGTGTATGAGAATAATACAGGTTTTTATTTATTCATAATATATCTGTTAGGGCAGAAAAGTGTTATTTAATTTGTATTTTTTTTTTTTCTAAACACTGATTCTAATCCGGATATACCTTTTGATGGCCTTTATTTCTATTGAAATACATATTTATTATATCACACACAAAGATATCGGGGTGAGAATAAAAGATTTTTGGGGTTGAAGAACATAAAGCTATTTAGATAAAAACATTTTATTTTATAAAAAGAAAATTGTATCAATGTTGTTTCTCTTTTAATAAAATACACATTTCCCTTTAAATGGTTGGTTATTTTTATAACAAAATTTGTAATTTATTGCAATGTTCATAAATAAAATAAAAACCATTTTATTTCATTTTAAAAGTGTGTAAAGTTAACACATACATACATATAAAGTATTTCTTCATAACTAAAATTATTTGTAAGAATAAATATGTATTGAATTAACTTTTTTAATTTCATAAACTTTAATTGCAAACTATAATTCAATTATAAATTTTTAAAAATAATTAAAAATTATTATATTTTGTATAGATATCAATAGATGGCGCACCCACGCGCATTAAGACAATAGTTTCGCTTTAACTGACATTACTCACAGTCACAGCATAAATTTAAGTAATGTGTGAAAAAGAACACAAAACTCAAAAGAAGAGTTAAACAACTGTTTCATATATATTTGTTTTTTTTTCTCCCTCCTACAAATTGCATTTTATGATACTATTTCATTTCATGCCTAATAATTTGTTTTACAATATGGTTAGTGGTGTTAGTGTTTACGTCTGCAACTATGAATTCGCTTCAACTTCAAATATAAAATAAACTACTAACACAAACACAAACAAACTTAACGTTGTTCAGTGAAGTCGTCGCATTGAATGAAAGTGTGTTCTGTGTTGTTTTTATTAAAAAAATACAGTACTTGCGCGTTGTTATATTTCGTAATTCAAATTGTAAGTTTTATTCGTTCGAATTTCAACAAAGTGGTAAAGTTAAAAAAAATTTTAGTCATACATTTTTCGTCGTCGCGATTAGTTCCTTCTCTTTGGATCAATTGATAACAGAAAAAATTAAAGGCACAACATTAAATTTATATGAATACGTTGAAATTAACCAACACAAAAGAAATTTTAAGTGCATACACTTGTGATTGTGACTAATTCACATTGTGATTTTGCCTCTGTGTGTGTGTATTTTTGATTGTCAATTTTTTTTTTTCATTCCGCACCTGTGACGGAATTTTATTTTGTTTATTTTCTGGTTATTTTTTTTTCTTGTTTTCTTTTTTTTAAAAAAAAAAAGAATCTATTTTGCCAAATTTTTAAAATATTATTAAATTAGAATGTGCTAGTTATTGGTTATTGACATACAATTAAAAATTAAAAATAACAAAAAAAAAAAAATAAAATACCCAACAGCAACAACAACATAAATAAATTCAACCAACAAATAAAAAACAACTAAACAACTTTAACTTAATTAAATAACAAGAAAAAGAAGAAGAAGAAGAAGAAGAAAATAAATATAGTGAAATGGCGAGTGAAGTAAAACTAAAATTAAATGTATTTTTAGCATTATATTTCATCAGTTTTTTAATAGGTAAGACTAAAACTCTATTTTATTTCTTTATTTCTTTTATTTTTTATCTATTTATAAAAAAAAAATCAAGTTTCATAAAAAATATTTTTACTATTTATTGAAAAAAAAAAAAATTCTTCTTAAAAATAAAAATAATTATAAGATTTTTAATAAGAATAAAAATTATATAGAATATTAATAATTTCTCATACGTAGAAAACGTTATAAAATACTGATAGAAAAAAAACAGCGTCAAACAAAATTCTTGTGGTTTTTTTTTCTTCTGTTTTTTATTTTTTTTTTTATTTATTATTTTTCATTGTGTGTTGTGTCATCATATAAAATTATTACAACAGTGTTTGTTTCTATCTACATATATGCATAAATGTGTGTTTTGGAAGACAGAAACTATGTATATGTGTGTAGGTTTTGTTTTATTTTTATACAAAATGTTATTAATATTAATTCAACGAATATACGTGTGTGTATGTGAAATACGTGTAGATACGGTTCATTACGTTACCTTTGTAATGTTAGAAAGTGTAGTGTAGACTATGTAGACATTTTTGTTGTTGTTGTTTTGTTTTATTTTTCTGTCGGTTTTTTTTTTGTTTTATTTTTGATTGAATTTGACCATGTAAAAAATATCTTCCACTATTTTTTCTTGAATTTTTTTTTTTTGAAATAAAAAAAATTAAATGTCAAAAAGTAGTAGCAGCAGCAACAACAACAAAATAAAAAATATTTAAAAAATTATTTTTGTATTTTTTAAAAAAAAAAAAACAAAAAAAAATTTATAAGATAAAAAAATTTAAGAAAGAAAAAAAAAAAAAAGAAAACAAATGGAGAAGTAGTTTTTTTATCATAAATCTAAAATTATTAATTTTATAGAATTTTGTTTTTGTCATTTTTTTTTTTGATTTTTTTTTTTCTAAAATAAAAAATCATTTCATCTCTGAAATTTGCTAAAAGTAATCGTTTTTACTTCATATTTTGTTTTATGTTTATTGTTTGTATTTTTTTTCTGACAATAAAATAAGTTATGAAGTACAGTAAGTAGACAGTAGAACACTGAGCACGTTGTTGTTGCCGTTGCTGCAACAGAAATCTAATAAAAACGAAACCAAAAGGAAGAAGATACAAAAAATTTTTCATTTTGATTAAAATGAATAAAATAAAATAAATTAAATTGGTTAACTTATTGTTGGGTTTTGTTACATTCTTCTCCTGTTGTTTACTATTTGCTGTTGTTGTTGTTGTTTTATCTTTTAACTTAACTTTTTACTTTTTCTAATCTTCTACTTCTGTTTTACTTTCAAAAACAGAGGAGAGAGGATTAATGATTTTTTTTTCCTTTACCACTTCACTATAAAAAGTATCTTACTATATTCCTTACCGTTACTGCCATAAAATTTATATAGTTAAGAAGAAGAAGAAGTAAAAGAGGAATGAATATAAGATTTTTCATTGTTGATAAAGAAAATGAAGAAATTAAATGAAGGGGAATTATCATCAGCCAAAGTTAGTATAAAATGTCTTGAAAAATAAAAAAACAAAAGAAAGAAGAAGACTGTCTAGATTCTTCAAACTTAAAGAAAAAAAAAGGGACTTTGCGATACGATTTATAAATTTACAAGAATATCGTGTTTACATGATCTTTCTTATTCAATGACAGTAATAAGGGGGGAGTGGGAATGAAACGAAAGGAAATTACTATAAAAACACAACAACAACAACAACAGCAACAATGAAAATGGAAAATTTATCGTTTTTTTTTCTTTTCTCCCTATTTCTCTCTCTCTCTCTATTATTTTAGGTTTGTTGAAAGTGAAAAATATTTTCACAAGTTTTCTTGTGTCTAATATCGTAATGTTGTAATGTAATTAAATGGGATTTTCATTCGACTTTTCTTGTATTTTATTTTTGTTATTAAAAGTAACAAATAAATACTTTCTTGTTTTTTGTTTTTTTTTTTTTTTTGGTTTTCCTCTCTTTTCGAAAACAGAAATTTGCATATTTATTCATTTTCATTTTGAAAATAACATTTTTTGTTTTGTCCAAAAAAAAAATTGGTTTCCTTTTTTTTTTTTTTTGTTTTTTAAAGGATGAAATTATATTAAAATTGAAATTTCTTTCGTTTGAATTTACTTTTCTTTGTTTCTTTTGTGATAAGTAAAAAGAAAATAAAAAGGAAAATGTAAAATAAAATTGATTTTTAGAAAAAAGGTTTTAAAGAAAAGAGAATTTTCTTACTTACATAAAATTTATTTTTAATTGATATTTGGGAGGAGAAAGGAAATTGATAAATTATTGAAAAATTATTTGAAATTTTTATAAGAAGAAATTCTGGAAAAAAAAAATTCTAAAACTTTGTTCAACAGACCAGGACACATGGAAGAACTGAATATTACGAAGGCTTTTGAAATGTTACATGTGTAAACTTTATTAAATCTAATTAGAATGAAATTAGAGGTGTTTATATATCCCTCACTCACTTCTCTTAACCTAAACGAAGTTTTAATAAACTTTAAATAGGCTTTAGAGTTTAGTGGAAAATTACAAAACTATTTCTTTTGATGACATTTTATGTTTTTACCCAAATTAAAATGTTTTCTTCAAAGTACAAAATTAAATGTTCAAATAAACATGACAAAATTGCTTATGAAATAATTTTTGTTTCAAGAGTGAGGTAGGATATAAAAGTACTGAAGAAATTTACCGATTTCCGACAAGGATACAATTTAATAATTGTATTACATTGACTTTTTTACCGTTACAAAGAGTAAATTATCCTTCGCTTTAATCGTCTTAAATTATTTTTGCTTATTAAAGGTAATAGAGAAACTAAATATAATCAAATCACAATTACCAGAAATACGTCACATATTGATTCTAAAATTAAACTTTTAAATTCAGAGAGACTGAGAAACTGTTACTACAATAATTTACGCTGATCTAATATTTTTTTTAGGTTTTTGTGTACACAAAATTTTTGTATAGTTACTTATTGCAATTAAATACTAAAAAATACGTATTTAGCGGGTCGTCACTCTGATTATACGTATATTAAAATTATATATAAATGGATTGACCCAATGACACCATCTAAACATTCAATATTGCTTAATTACTTATGCTCAAAAAAAAAATACAACGAAGTCATTTGTATTTCCAAGAAAACGGTCTAATGTCGACCATGTAATACTAAGAAGTGATAATATGTAGAATATTTAAATAAAAATTCAATGTACATTTTTTGATATTGAGAATAATTTAATGTTACGAAACTTTTATCAGTCTGTTTAAGCAGATTTCTATCTCTTTGAAAAATTGTTGTAATAATGGCGTCCTCTTATTAACGCTGCTGTCCTAAGGAGTTTGTCTAACAACCGAATTGTAGGGACTGAATCGATTTTAGTGAAACTTTTGTAGAAGTATAAGTATAATGATCATTTTATTAGGATTTTATAAGAAAAGTCGGATAAGTTTATGGAAAGCTTATTATTATTTACCAATAACTATACATTACCTAACTTTTCATTTAAAATTCAATTTATTCTCTGTTCTGTTGTTATAAGTACTAAAAACATAAAGCTAAATAGGGTATTTATTTACTTCATTTCGTAAACATAATATGTTCTCCGTACCTACCTTCACCTCTACTTATTTTCTTAAATTATTCTAAAGAAAGGAAAGTAAGTAAGTATACAAAGTTTTTCTTATTTGAATCGACTTTATTTTGTTTATTAAAAAGTTATCATTTCATATTTATCACAAATAATGACCAATTTCATGAAATGTATGAGAAGTCAACTAATAGAATTTTTGTCTCTTTCTTAAATTGTTCTCGTACTTATTGATTTAGCTCTTTTTGTTATTAGCAAGCTTCTAAAATGTTTGTGAAACTCACCATAAGATTTCTATTTTCAATTTAAAAGAAAAACAATTGATTATTTTCGCCACATTTATTTATTGAAGGTACCATTTTTTTTTAGATTTTCTTTTAAATATTTTTCTACAAATAATATTGATGGAACTCGTCTTTTTAACGATTTTATTGAATTCAGAATAGGTACAGTGAATTTAAATCAGTGACACTTGATGAAATTAGATTAAGTAGTTTAGAGATTTACGCTTATTAACCCGTCTTGTAAGGATCATCGAAGACATGAGATCATTGATAAGTGGTCGGATATGTTTACACTCTAAATAATGTAATATTGATAAGAATAATAAAATTAAAAATGCCCGCATTAGAGTACCGTAGGTGCGATTAAATAATGAATAAATTAAATTTTAAATGTTCAATTAATTCAAACTAATTTATTTAATGAACTTTCTTCAAGGTTCAAATTTATGCTGTGTAATTTTTGACAGTTTTTGGTTGAAATAATTTATTTTTGTTTAAATTTTCCATTATCAAAAATAATTAAATTTTTTACAAATATTTTTGCATTTTTTTTAAATTTATTTGTTTTTGTTTTTCTTTCAGAAAAAAAAAACAATGATAAGAATAATTTATATACATTTGATTGGGACTAAAAATTTGAGTAACCAAAAAAAAAATTCTTTTTTTAAAAACAAAACATACAAAAAAAAGGGCAATAATAAAGATTGTCGATTTTTTTTTGTGCTTTTTTTTTGCATTTAATTTTTGGTTGATAAAAAAAAACCCGATTTTTTTTAATTTAATTTAATTTCTTTCTAATTGTGCGACCTTATTTAACTTTAATTGTAAATTATGTAATTTATTTAATCAAATTTTTTAAACATTTTAACGATTTAAATTTTTATTAAATTTTAAATTTTAATTGGAATAACAAAAACCAAAACATGTGCAGTCCTCGTGTCTTATAAAATTTGAAAATAATACAAAATTTTTGAACTCTGTAAAACCGTCTAAAATGCTTTTGTATTAGTAAAGGATAATTGTAATTTACTGTGTCCCAGAAAAATTAATCCTAGCAACAGAATTCAATTTCAGGTGCTCTAATTTTGATTCTATACTTTAGCGAGGAAATGAAAAAAGTTTTCCACTCTCTTTCACTATTTGTTAAGTAAAGTAAAGTAAAGTAAAACAATAACCTCGGTAATAACATGAAATTAATAAAAACCACAAAAAAAAAACACAACAACAACAAAAACAACAAATGTTCTTTCGAGTAAAAAGTAGGTAATTACGGCCATCATAACCCCTCCTCCTCCTTACATTCTCATATGAGTATGCTTATATATTTGGCGACTATAAAAACAAAAAAAAAAAAAATACTGTTAGATACAAATGAACAAAATATAAAAATAATAATCATAAAAATCATATAACAAAAGAATGACCATTTCTGACCCATTAATGGACTACATAATGGATACAAAAAAAAAACGAAACGAAACGAACAAACAAGCCAACGTATTAAATGTAAAATATTACATAAATCTATTTAGATCAGGTCCGAAGGTTGGGTGGGGATGGACATAGGGTGGACATATACTTATACCTTACACCACTGACCATTTGACCATTTTTAGTATCTAAATTTTTTCAACAAAACAAAATAAATAAAAATAATGTTTAGTAAATTTGGATAAATTTTAATTCAAAAATAAAACATAAATTTTATAATTTTATTTAAGTTTGAAAAAAAAAACAAAAGCAGAAGTAAATAAATTGTCTATTTAGAATCTTAATTTTCTTCTTCTTCCTTTTTTTTTGCATTATTCAAGAAAAAAAAGTTAATCAAAAAATTTTTTTCTTCTTTTTTTTTAAAGAGTTAAAAAAAAAATTGTAATTTTATGATTGTGTGAAAGACTTAAGTGTTTCCTTCTGTATAAATATTTAGTTCGATTTTTTTCTTTTTATTTCTGCCAAATGATGCAGATGCAGATGTTTATTTCTGTTAATATTAAAGTGAAAATTATATTTTCCACAAACGATTAAAAAAGGAAAATAATTTAATTTTTGAGAAAAAAAAAAAAACCTTGAATTTATTTTGTTTGAATTTTTCTTTCCAAATATTTATGAATTTTTTTTTTGTATAAATATTTTGGTGTTGTTACTTTTTCCAGGAATTAATTATTATTTTGTGAGCCCCTGCTAAGAGTGACCACTCTATAAAAATAACCAGCATCAGTTTACGAAAATTTATTTATTTTATAATTTTAATTCGTTTTATTTTAGATTTTAGAATTTAGACAAACAATTCTCACAAATAAAAGAAACAACCATTTTTCTAGCCAAATTGCGGACAGACGGGATTTCTCGTTTTAATTATCTGATTTATTATTAAATTTTTTTTTAGAATTTTTTTTTGCTTTTTACATCGTTCTCGTTGCTACAAAGTACAAAATAAATCTTATTTATTTTTAAGGAGAAATGATTTACTTACTTCACACTAAATTCACTTGTGTGTGTGTGTGATATTGAGATCGTAACAACGAGAATTGAATGTGAAAAAAATTATGCAACCAGTGAATAAATTGTTGTGTAACAAATCAACTAGAGTTTATCTGTAAATATGGCCCTTTATATGATTTAGAGACCGCACACAATTGTTTTGGTCAATCCTGCTATTGAATACGAATTGTATGAATTATGATTTATATTTCACCATATACAAAAACAAATCTCCCTTTTACAAATAAAGAGAAACATTAAGTTAGATATAAAATTATTTTAAAACAAATCAACGCTTAAAGATTTATTTTTTTTTTGTTCCAGAATAGATTTTTTTAAATAATTTATTTATATTTTTTTAATGAATTTAATTTCCGCAAATAAATACAACAGTAGACACATACTTTTGTACTTACCGCCAAAAAAAAAAAATTAATAATAATATTTCAACTTTGTACGATTTAATATTTATATATAAACGAGTTCAACCCGATTCAACTATATTTCTATTATATTCCCGTATTATTCAACAAACTGACATGAGTTTTAATTTAAGAAAAAGATAAAAATATATTTTTCAGAAAACACTTTTTTTTTTTTTATTTTAATTTTGTCAACATTTTCTATTTTAATCGTTTTTATTGTAAATTTATTGGTTGTTTTGAAAATTAAAAAAAAGAGAAAAAAAAGAACGAAATTAAAGAGGAAAGCCACTGACCAACAAATAAAACGTGCAAGCAATTATTTATTATTTCTAACTTCAATAAATTCTATTTCATTGATTTTAATTTTTTGATTTTATCCATAATTTCAATAAGTGGTTTGTCCCCCTCGAAATTTAGAATATTTAATAAAAAATAACAAAAAAGAACTAACAACCTTCAACTTACCGAGAACGGATGTTGTAACTCTTTCGGTGTAAAACTTTTGAAGTTTTGACCTACTAACGAAGATCAAATATTAATAAAATTACTTACAATTCATTTTTTTTTCCTCTTTCACTTTAATTAATTAAATAATTAAATCTATTTAATGAGTGAAAATATTACTCGGAACAGTGTATTATTGTCTGCTCTGCTTGATGGGCTGGCCTGTCCATACTAATTGTATCGTTGTCGTTGACCTTATTTTCATCACCATCCACTTAGTTAAATAAAATTTTCTTATCACTCTCATAAAAAACAAAAAGAAAAAGAAAAATTGTTTACAGAAAATAAAAGTTTGTGTAAATATTCTCTTTCATTTTGATTGCTTTTAACAAAAAAAAAAAACAGCAGCAGCAGCAGCAGCCAGCACGTTATGATGGCATTTTGTGAATACCAAAAACATTTAACTTTAAAAATGTATAAAAAGAAATTAATATACGCAAAATACTTATGTCTTTGTGAAAATTAGTTTTTCACAAAAACAAAAAAAAAAAAAAACAATAAGAAGAAGAAGAAAAGTGAAGAAAAGAAAGAAAACAAAAAATTGTAGAAAATATTAAAAATAATAAAGTAATAAAAAATAATTTCTTATTTTTTGTTTTTATTTTTTTTTATACAGAATTTATTGTTGTAATAAATGTGATGGGATCATTCACATCACGATCATCTCATTTAACTTAACATTTTCTTCATATAACAACAATATTAAGAATTTTTTTTTTTGTTTTATGTAATATACTGCATGCGTCTCTTCTTATTTTAATATAATAAGAAGAAGAAGAAAAGGAAGAAGTGAGGAGTAATAAAAGAGAGGAAAAAATAGAAAAAAAATATTCTACTTACATATTCGTCGTCTTACTTATGTCTTTTATATTCGCGCGCGTCTTTTTTCTCATATTAAAATGTATGTCTCTATTTATATTCATCAACACCCTCACACCCTTCGATTATCTTACACCCTATACCCCCCATCCCTATACCAATTCCGCCTCTTTACTCCTCGCATACACACATTTTATCTTTATATTATATCCCTTACTCCCTTTTCTCACTCTGAATTTCGCTATTTCCTTTACCCCTTGCACACATTTTGAAAAAAAAAAAAAATAGTCCCTCTATATGTGTATGTACATTGTGTATAATAGAAACGGATATATATATATAGAGAGGAGTCCGTTGGGGATATAAATATATCCTAGAAAAAGAAACAGAAAACTCAGAAAAAGAAAAAGAAGAAGACGTATCAAGTAAGTAAGAAAAAAAAATAACAGAAAAACATGACACCCCTTTTTTTTCTTCTATTTAGTTTTTCCTGTTTTTTCCTTTTTCTTTCAAAAAAAAAAAACTGAGCTTTTCAAACACCACAAATATCTCTATATATGGACGCGATGTGATGTGTTTTCTGTTTGTTGTTATACATCGGGGAAAAACATTTTCTTTTCTTTCTTCTTTTCTTTCCATCACATCACAATTTTCTAATATAATAACAACAACAACAACACCAGCAACTAACAACCAACAAAAAAATGAATGAATAAAATTTGTGTGTTTTTTTTTCACTTCTCTTCCAAATGGCATTTTTCTATTTCTCTTTCATTCTGTCTCTTTCAATTCCTATACTCATCCACTTCCCTAGGTCATAACCTCAAATATGCGTCATCTCGTAGTTTTATTTTTCTTTTCTACTTTCCTCATTCTTCTAAAATTTCAGAAGAAGAAGAAGAGGAAATTTTCCAAAAAAAAAAAAAGCTACTCCCCTTTCATCTCTATATAACATCATGCTGTCCATATAAAAATCTACCTCCCCCCCATACACTCTTTCTATTTTTTCCACCCTTCTTCATATATTCCATCTCACTCTATCACTGACTTTTTTTTTTTTTATGTATTCGCTTAGAATGTATTATTTTGTACAGTTGTAATGCAATGTTGTTTTTGCATTCCGTTCATGTGTTCATTTGTCTCGAAATAATCCTCCCAAATCACCTACTTCCTCCCTTTTTTCTCTTTTATACCCTTCATCATATTCCCTTATACACATACATACACATGTATATTTATTTATATTTATTTCTTTCTCTGTATATTATTTTCCTGGCTCCAAAAGTCTGTTGAATTTGTATTTTTAGTATGAAATTCAAGTCTCGTGTTAAATGAGAAAATGGGATGAAGTTTATATTAATTTTATTGATTATAATGTTACTTTATAACAGAGTCTAGTCAGTGTTGTTGGTTTGTATCTATCATCTTCCTTTTTTCCTATTTAGTGTTCCTTCTTATTCTTCCTTTTCTTTCACAACTTCTTCCTTCTTCCATTTACTTTTACTTCATCTACTTCATCTTTTTTTATTTTATTTCATTTTATATTTCAAAATATGATTACTGTTGTTTTTTGTTGTTGTTGTTGTTGTTTTTATTGTTGTTGGATAAAAATTTTTTTGGGGCCCCCCCTCAGGGGTTCTTCTTTTTCTTTATATTTAAGTATTTTTTGAGTTTTTGACTTTTGTCTTTTCATTTGATAATTTAACCAAAAAAAAAAGAATAAAACTTTTCTCATTAATTTTTCTTCCTATTTTTTTTTCAGCAAAAGAAAAATGTATATTTTTTCGCTTATTTTCTTTTCTCTCTCTATCTCTCTCGATGTCTGTCGAAAGAAAATAATCTCTTCTTATATAAGATTAAAATATTTGACAGAAAACGATGTAAATTCGTCACTGTCATCTTTTTTTTTTTTTGCTGCTGTTTGCTCTTTGCTTACTTCTTTAAGTTTTTTTCTACTTCTTTTCTTTTTTTTTTTTGTCTTTATATAATAAAGTAAAAGAGTATTTGTTGAATGTTTTTCTTTCTCATCAATGATTGATCTGCATTTCAATCGACTGAGGGATGTTATTTTGTTGTTGGTTTTAGTTAGTTTTATAGATTAGTCTTGTGTCAACTCAAGTCTATTATTATGTTACGAAATAAAAAAATTTTATATACTTAAAAAGGAGACAACAAAAATAAAAATAGCCATCAAAATTTCGCCATTCTCTCTCTATCATATATTTACTCCTCTTCTGTACTCATTCCAAAATTTACCCCGCTAAAAGCACAAACCTCGTAAATTTCTGTGTTTTTTGTTGTTGTTGTTCTTCTCTATAGGGACGTTGACCTTTTTTTTTTATATTTTATTTTTGTTTGGTTTCTCACTCTCACCATTTCCTCCATCTCTCTCTTTCTCTCTCACACTTACTTTTATTATTTTTTTGCTCTATGAATGTGAATTTTATAAAATAAAATTTACTATTTTTACGAAAATATCAAAATATCTTATTCATGCGGAAAAAAAACGAAAAAAAGGGGGGTGGGTTTGTTGGAGTGATATGTGGAAATGGAAGAAGAAGAAGAGAAAGAAGGGATGGATATAGGGAAAAAGTTTCCAGTGATTACTCCCCAAAGTGTCATTTCATTTAAACGATCTATGTTTACTTTCGTTTTTTTTTATGATAAAGTGAAATAGAAAAAACAAACAAACAAAACAAAGGAACAACAAAAAAACCAAAAATAAAAGCTGGAAAAGTTTAAAACATTAAAAAAGAGTTAATTTTTTTATTTTTTATAGTTATGATGCATTTAAAATAAATACAGTATAACCTGTCTAATATGACCACTGATTTTATTACAATAATTTTTGTTCAAGACTATTCAGTTGGTCCATATAAATAGTAATCATATTAAAATTTCCAAACCCTGACATCTAATCTGATTTGAATGGTGTTCTGATTAAATGAGTTTCAGCGAAAAAAACAGGTTTTCCTGTAATTTATACCCGTTCGTTTGTCAATCTCTCTCACTTGTTTATACAAGCGCAAAATTTCATTTCCATCCGTTTTACCTTTTTCTCTATATAAAATATTTTTAAACCGCGTGCATTTTAATTAAGTCAATGTCGCCATAGCTAATATGCGATGACACATCGGAATGAAATGAAACATTACAAAAACAATTGTATTTCCGTTTTCCGTTTTTGTCGTAATGAAAAATAACTTTCTTACATTTTATTTGATTTTATTTTATGTTATTTTATTTATTCAATCGTAATGAAGGATGAAAATCAAATAATATGTATGGAAAAGAAGGATGAGGGGATGGATACACTTATTTGTCATATCATAATAAAATTTGATTGATTGATATTTATATTTAATCTTTTAGATTGAATTTTCATCTAATTTATTATTATTATTATTTAAGGAAATTTTCCCTTAGAATAATAAGAATAAACAAGAAAAATTATCTTACTTCTTTATAAAAGAATTAATGGAGAAATGAAATAAATCACTTTTGATTATTGTGAGGACGATTGATTTTGATTTTCAACGATTCTATATCAGAAGATTTTAAGTAAACGATATTTTTTTTCTCATTTAAAAATCTTTATAGGAAAAATTGTTATTTGCTGGTGATTTTTTTTTTTGTGTTTGTTGGAATTTTGTTAATAATAAAAATTTATACGAGAATGACTCATCTATTTATTTGTCTGTTTAAGAAATAAAGGCGTCTTGACTGTTTAGTTAGGGGCCACACCAGGCCAATAACATTTAACAGAAATTTTGGCAACAAACGCGCCCTGGCATCAGATTAAAATTATTATATTTTTTTTTTATTCTTCGGTGACATTTGTAAGTCATTTATAATTTTTTTTTGTTTCTAATTTCAACGAATTTTTTTTTTTTTATTCATAATTCCTTCAATCAAATTTACCACATTTTTGTTTGTGAATATGTGCGTGTTGTTTCACTCACTTAAATTTCACATGTAGTTACTTCGCACACTTTTCTTATGTGTTTGTTGAATTAAAAATTAATAAAAAAAAAATAATAAAAGAAGAGAAGAGGACAAAAAAAAATTGTGTAATAAAAAAAAAGGGCAAAAACTCTTTAGAAATTCTAAAGAATCGGTCTGAAGTGACCTCTTTTGGTATTAAGTCGTTTTTTATTTGTCCCTTGTATTTTGTTTGAAATCAATCCCTTTTTCTTATAAGAACAAAATAAAATAATGTCACACACACAGGCACACACACATACATACATACAAGTGGAATAAACACACAAAAGACTTTATATGAATAAAAAAAAAAAAAAACTTTATCCTTATTCTTCTTTTTTATTTTTGTTTAAAACCTCAAGGGGTCGGTCGCCCCTCACTGGCCTTTGCCTGGTGGCCCACTTTAAGTATTTTTTATTTAGTTTTTAAAATGAATTTTATTTACTTAAATTCTTCTTCTTCTTCTTAGGTTTTTTTTTTATTGGTTCAAATAGAATTGTTGTTCTTTTTGTTTTTGTATTTTATTTTTTTTTTCTTTGTAACAAATTTATGGGCGCCTGAAAATTTATTGACTTTTAAAACTAAACAAAATATGCGAAATTTCGTTTTATGAAATCCACTTAAAATATTAGGAGAAGAAGTAGAAGATCAAATAAAAAAATAAGAAAATAAATTGAAGAAGAATATGAGATGTTTGTGAATTGATTTGTATTATTAAAATGTTTGTTGTTGTTGTTTTTTTTTAGTACTATTTCACAATTGGATTTGTTTTTTTTTTCTTTTTTATTTTATTTTTGTAGAGTAAACATAGTTGATTAACCCCTTAATAACATCGCCTACTTAATCCAGACAGAAAATTATTCTACAGAAATAGAAATAAATTTCTTTTATTGTTGAATTAAAATATTTTTGCATTTTTCTTTTTGTTTTATTTTAAATCTTATAAAATTTTTATTAAAGATTTGATTGCCATTTAAAGAATTTTGCTTAGATTGATGTTGGTTTCTTGGAAAAGGAAATAATGTTGGAAAATATTTAATCACGTTTGTTCTCATTTCTTTTCTAATTGGAGAGAACGTGCAGAGGAAATTGTGGAAAAAATTATTGCCAACATTAGCAAAATTCCTAAATACAGACAGAGAGAGAGAGAGAGAGAGAGTGTGTGTGTAATAAATTGAACACAAAGGTCAATATCCTTTACGGTTTGTTTTTTTTTTTGGATTCATTAAAAGATTTATTTTTCATATGCCTAAAAGCATAGCATACTGAAGAATAAAAAAACAAATATGATTGATTTAGTCTAAAAATCTGTCCCACGATACAAACAAATATATTCTCACACACATATGCACATACAAACGTACATACATGTCACATAACATATCACAAACATGTCACTTTAAATTAATTTAAAAAATAAAAACAATAAAACAGGAGAGAAAACAAAAAATACATGAATATTTTTGTTTTTCTTGTTGTTTTCTACTCTGCAATTCCTTCACGTTTATCTTTGTTGTTTTGTTTTTTTTTTTTGATAGTTTGGAAACCTCGAATATTTAAAATTATTGACGAAAAAATAAATAAAAAAATAGCAATGCGACAGTTTTCACTTTGTTAAGTTTCTCTCCACTGTGTGTTATATGGGATGAGATGGGCTTGTATTATATGAGTCCTGACTGATCTCATCCCTCATATGACATTGATCGATCTATTGTTTAATGAAGTATGCGGGTGGGAAATAAATTGATTGGGGCAATAATATACCAATTTTTTTTTTATATTTCGTGCCTTCTTTCATCCATCCAAATATTCATTCATCCATTCATTTATCCATCTAAATATATACAAGTATGTAGGAGAGACGAAAGAGCTGGATTGAATAAAATATTATCACGATTATGTCTGTTCTAGCGTATAGCCGCTTTTTTTTTTTGCTCCTCTCTATATACTCTTGCCTCTCTTGTATTAGCCAACCCCTTTTTTTTTTGTTCTTTTCATTTTCAAAAACATACAAATTTTTTTTTCTCACCATCAGCAACACTACAATACAAAAGTGTTTCTGTTCGTGTAGAGTAGATGAACAAGTGCCTGTATTGCTTCTTGTTCAATTTTTACTGCTGGTATTGTTTAACCCTTCAAAAATGTTTCTTAATGCATTTATGCGTACATGGTTACATCCTGTGCTCGTGTGCTCAGTACTGTGCTTGTCTCTTTTTTTTTGTTTTTGTTGTATTTTAGAGTTTACGTTTTTTGCTTTTTGTGCAAAAAAAATAAAATATATATCCGAATTGAAAGAGAAATTCCCTTTTACCTTCTCTCCTCTGAAATAACAAAAAAAAAAACAAAAAAGAAAAGACAAATTACATTGTTTCCGTAACGTTTGATTTTTCTTCTTGTCTTTTTTTTCTTTTTTCTTTTTCTTTTTGACTTTCAAGAGTGAAAATTTCATGGTTTACTTTTTTTTCTTTAACAATAGATAAAAAGATAAATTTAAATTGAGTTGAGTGTGAAGAAATTTGAAATAAAAAGAAAAAAAAAGAAAGGAGGAGAATGGATTGTTTTTTTTTTCTCAGTTTTATTTTTTTTGTTTTGATTTTTTTCCTTTTTTAAGATTTGATAAAAAAAATTTTTATCGAATAAAATTGGAATGAGAAAATTGGAGGGATAATTGAATGGTTGTTCCTCTTTATTCCCTTTGTATAAGAATTGAATTGTTTTTTTTTTCTTATAAAAATAAACAGTTTTTTTTTTCTTCATTTCTCTTGTTTGAAATTGTACAAAAGTGGGTTCTATGAGTCCTTTTACATCCTTCCTTACGTTTCTTATCGTAAAAAAAAAACAATAATATAATCTATTGTAAGTACTTATTATAAAATACAAGAAATTCAAGAGGAAGAAGATTGTGAAGAAGGTGAGGAGGAACAAGATGAGTAGGAAGATGAAGATGATTTGATTTAAATAAATAGAATTAAGTTATTTTTACTTATCCTTGTGATAATTATGTTAAAAACAGTGAAAAAAAAAAGAAGAAGATGAAGAAGAAGAAGAACCAAATAAAAAAAGAATATAAAGTTGAGATTCTCAAAGTCACGTGATCAAAATCATTTTCTTCTTTCTTGTATTTACTTTTTTCTTTTCTTTTATTTTTTTTTCACTTTTAAATTCTTTCCTTCTTCTTTTTGTTTTTTTTTTTAAATCGTCTTAAATATATTGATTTGTTTGTTTTCTTTTTTTTTCCCTGTCTTGAATTCAATTATAGGAAGTAAATGAGTTTTTTTTTCTTTTGTTTTTGCTGTCTCTTTCTTTCTCTCTGTATCTCTCTCTCTTTCTATTTGCTTATTTTCTTCTTCTTATTATCATTGATTATTTTATTTATTGGTAAAAAGAATTTTTGAGTTGAGTATATTTTCTATGTTGTATTTTTTTTTGTTTATTAGAAGTTTCCAGGGGTGTCAAAAATAAAAACTGTTCCCCGTCACGAATATCTCTGCATGTTGATTGAACGTTAAGTACCTTACATTACACTTCTCTCATCATGTTTTTAAGAAAACAAAAACAAAAAAAAAATTAAAATGGAATTGTGGAAATGGAAATGGGAAAACATACACACTTATTATGACATTAATGTTTGTTGTGTGATGAGGAGGATCCCTTTACACAATTTATTATTAATCAAAATAAAAAAAGAAAGAAAAAAGGGAAATTATTATATTCGTCGTACTTAAGTATGTACTTTTCACCAATACTTGTGTAATAGAAAAATAATATATTGAAATTTTCTTATACTGTCGTCTTTTCATAATATCAATTATTTTTACTTTTTCTCTCTCTTTCTCTCTCTGTCATACTCTTTTGTGTGTGTATGTTGATTGATTGTTGTTGTAATGCGTGTTGAACCTTGGACTCAATATTTCATATTTATATAGGCGGGAATCATTAAGCATATGTTGGCTGTTGCTTTTACTTTCATGATGGTTAAAGAAGAATATTATATTGTATTTATATATTACTTATTTAATGTATATGTAATACAAAGTATATTATCTATACATATATACAGAGAGAGATAACAACAACAAAAAAAAAGGAGGGAGAGATTATGAGAGACTAACACCAGTCGTTTTAAATTTTCAGTATCAGACAAAAAAAGAAAACAAAGTAATAATTTTTACACGCGCTGTAAAATATGTAATAAATGAAGCCACTTTTTTTTTGTCTTTTATTTTTCTTTTTCGTTTTCGTTTTTCTTTTGTGAACAAAATAAAGTAAATACGCTGAGATTGATGATATATTTATTAAGATACACACATCCAATGGAACCTTTAGCCTATCCTACTCCTTATATTAATAAATATATAAATTAATGTTGTTATTTGAAACGCTTAAAAGATTGAAGATTGAAGATTGAAAAAAATTTATTATTTATTTAGAAATCAGATTTCCTTTGGAGCGGACGTGAAGGAGACTATATAATGTTTAATTAAAGAATAGATACTTTTGAATATCAAATGTCTATTATATAGAAGTCATGATTCTACATTTTGATTCTAGCGAATTTATAATCTCAAGATTTTCTTAAAGAATTTCTATTTAATATCAGCAAATTCTCTTAAATGTACTTCTTTATCGGAAGGTGGTTAGATGTGATAATAATACAATTTATAAAAGTTACATACAAAAGATAAACATTATCTTATTTCACAAGTTAAATTGCATAATTTTCATTAAGTATATTTAAAAAAAAGGTCAATCTACTTATCCACATTCCATTTAAAATTTTTTTTTTTTATCATGATAACTAATTATGGTTTAAAGAACTTTTGACATTTCAATTATCAATTTCATTTTACACTTTCAAATTATTTGTGACAGAATAAATATAAATTTTTCTTTTGACATTCATTTTCAATTCGACGACACTATTTGACCAAAAATAACTTTTCATATTATTACCTCACCTCCCTCACCATTCACCATAAACAAAACATAAAATTTTTGAAAAAGATTTTCTTTCAACAAAAAAAAAAGTGGCCCCTAACTAAATCTGCCGATGTCATTTTCATTTCCTTGCCTTCCGAAATACAACAACAGCAATAATAATAACAACAAGACTAAAGAAAAAAAAATAAAGAATAAAATTCTTTTTATAATTTTTTCACAACTAAAAATAGTCTTCAATAGATGAATGCATCTCATCTCATCTCATCTCATCTCATCTTAAAATATTGAAGGAATGTTTTACGTTTTTTTTTTGTTTTAAAATTATAAACCATTTTGACACAGAAAAACAGAAAGAAAGATAGAAAGAGAGAGAGAGAGAGAGAGACGGAATAAGATGACGTGAAGAATGAGAACAAGAACAGGAATAAGAATGAAAAATATAAACAAAAAATGAAGAAGAAATTAAATAAATAAATAAACAAATAAAAAAAAAATAGTTCATTTAATAATTAATTTTTTAATTTCATAATAAAATACGCGAGATCTTTAAGAAATGACGATGATGACGAGGAGAATGACGATGAAGGCAAAGATGAAAATTAAAAGAATAATAAACAAAATTCTCAATGTCGTTGAATATTTTATAAGATTTTAAATTTTAAATGCAAGAGTTTTGTCTTGACTGTGTGTGTATGACTCTTGTGTGAGTCTTTTTTTTTTTTATCTTTCTTCAATTTAGCTTTAATGAATTATTATTTAATTTCTTCTTGAATTCTACATTTTGAAGTTCTTGTTCTTATAATTCTCCCCCTTATTATATTCTATCATTTAATTTTTTTTTACTGGTTTATAAAGAGAGTTAATAATCTTTAAATATTTCTTAATCAAATCATATTTTTTTTTTCTTCTTTTAAATATCTACGCACTCACATATTTGTTCTTTTTTTTCTTCTTTCTTTCTTTTTTTTTTTTTTTTTTTTGAAGATTTCCGACCCCAACATAATGTGGAAATAAATAATATAAAATTTATTATGTGAAAAGAGAAAGAAGAGAAAAAAAAAAACAAATTATGGAAAAGACAGAAATGAAAATTGAGAAATAGAATATTTGAATTTCATTTCAGTCATTCATGCGTTTTGTGTTATGGGGAGGTTTAAGGCTTTAAAATTGGACAAAAATTTGTGTGTGTGTGTGTGTGTATTTTTTTTCTTTAAGCAATATAAATTGTTTTTCATACAAACGATTTTTCTGTGGAAAAAAAAAATCACAAAAAATAAAAGTGGAAAGTTTATAAACCAAATTGACAAAAAATAAAGAAAATAAATATTTTTAATATCTGAAGTGACGTAATCCGCAGAAGAATTTCAACGATGTTCATTTTTTCTTTTACAAACAAAAAAAAAAATGACATATGGCTGTGAGTTTTTTTTATTTTTTTATTTTTTAAGAGAGGATGCTGATGGGTTTGATGCAAATTATATGATGTATAGTATACTCATCCTCATCTCATAACATCTCATTATAATAATAATATTAATAAAAAACAAAAAACAAAAAAAAAAAAAACAAAAAACAACCGCCAAAAGAAATTTATATAAACTCGTACGATGATGTCAAAATAGTGTATGATAGTCATTGAATCAGAATTTCAATTTCAGGGATGTATAAAATAACAGTAATTTAATTCCTTATATTGCGTGACAAACGTAAAAGAAAATTTTTTAATTTTGTTTTTGTTAGGATTAATGTCTGCTTTGGTTGTCTTCTTTTGTTTTGATGGATCGACTAGATTTCTTTTGTTTTGATTGGAAAAAAACCTAAACCTTCTACATTTCATTTCTGAACTTTTCTTTTTATTTTTGTCTTCTTGTTGTTATTACTTTATGGATTTATAGTAACATATTTTCTCTTTAAAAAAAGTTAAGAAACTAAGAAAAACTTACAAGTGAAAGACCAATGACTGCAAATGGAATACAAATACCCAAGGGAATAAAAATCAATTGAAATAAGTAGTTACCAATACATTTATATAATTGATCCAGTATTGCAAGTCTTAAAGTTTGTCTAATAAACTTAATGTCTGTACCATCCTTTATTCCAATCAACCCCTTTGGTTTTTTTTTTGTTGTTGTTACAGATGTGAAGATCAAACAGTAACCAAGAATACTCAAGGGAATAACTATTAGATTAATGTTCTATCAATAATTTGAATTTATCATTTGATTTCTTAATTATTTCGATGATTTATTAATCTTATATATGAATTCCGGAACCAAGACAATTTACAAACAAGTCTATCGATTTCTATTGAAATTTCCGAATTATCATTTTCCTTTTAAACAAACCAAAAGAAATTTAAAAAAAATATATTTAAATTTCTCATCCATGAAATAAATTTTAATTTGAAATAAAACTCATTAAGAGCAGAAGGAAAACAGAATAAAGTGGGAAAAATTACCACGAGAAATAAAATCGAAAATATGTTTGGTTTTAATTTTTGTTTTTTTTTCATTATTATTAAAGTTTTTTTTATATATTTAGAGGAGTTTATGAGTTAAGAGTTTGTATTGTTGGGGACAAACGGATGGATTAATTAAATATATAGGGAAAAAAAAATAAGAACACACACACACATAGAACTCATTAAAATATAAAATTAATATGTTTTTGTTTTTGTTGTTGTTGTTGTTGTTTTTCGTTATTTAATTTTTGTTATTTTTGTTATTCCACTCATTATGCATTATTTTGACATTTGAAGTGCATTTCAATTTAATAAGTTGGCGGGTTTTTATGGGTTTTGTTCTCTTTTGTTAGTTTGTTACAAAAAAAAAAAAACAAAAACAAAACAAAAATATTAAAAAAAAAAACAAACAAAAAAAAAAAATTAGATTTCCTGCCTGTTCTTAATTTGAATTTGAATCTATGCAGACATTTCTGTTTTTTAAATATATAAAAAAAAAATTCTCTTACATAAAAGATCATCATCATCATCATCATCATCAAGAGTCATCATCATTATCATTTTATATTAATTCTGTTGTCGTATATTTTTATGAAATTAGATTTTTTTTTACTCTGTTGTTGTTGTTGTTAGGGGTTGTTGTGTTAGTTTTACACAATACAATATCGAGGCAATTCAATGTCTTATTATTATTGTTGTTGTTGTTATTATTTTACAACACAGTTGAGAATAGAAATTGGAATAGGAATATGAAAGGAAATACAACATATACACAAAGTATAATTGTTTTATGACGTCTAGACCCACATTAACCTTTAGCACGAAACTTAATAAAAAAAAAAAAACGAACAAAAATTATCTAAACGAAGAAAATTAATCATTCTTCTGCACCAAAGGATCAAATCATTAAACCCCCTTGATATATGTGTGTGTGTATGTGTTCCCAGAATATAATATTCTTGAGCCTACATATAATAATCTACAGAACACCCTTACGATCCTTCTTTTACTTTCTATTATCCCCTCACACTCTTGTGTTTACACAAAAAAACGGCAATAAAAATACAATTTTGTTTCTTTTTTTTTTTTTTTTTTAGTTTTCTAAATAATTTCTCTCGTTAACGAACAGAGAAAAAGGAACATAAGGAAAAACTTAACTAAATAACACAAAACATAAAACTAAATTATAATAATTGTAATAATTGAATGTATCAATCATATTAGAAGTTTTCAATCCAATAAACGAAAAAAAAAATTGTTCTCCAATATGCGTGAAAATTTGTTATAAAATATTTTCATTTGTTGTAATTTCATAGTTTTTTTTGATTGTAATAAAAAGAGACAGACGTATACAGAGAGATAGAGAAAGATTGAGGAAAAGAGGGAAAATAAATTTTATTTATATGAAACAACAACATGTGGTTTTTTCTATAAATTTTTTTCTTATTCTTTTCTTTCTTGTTCTTTTTTTTTTTTTTTTTCGTGCTTTACATCAAAAATCTAAACAATATTTTTGTATAAATGAAAATGGAAGAGGAATATTAGAGAAACATGTGTGACATGTGTGTGATGTGTTCTTATTGGAAATTCTCATATAAGTTTTTGATATAAAGAAGGAAAAAAAAAAAGTATAAACAAGTAAGATTATTGTTAAATGTAGCAAGTTTTCGGTTTACACATACTTTTTTCGATTGAACGAATTTTGTTGTGTCGTTAATGTTTTTTCTTCTTCTCGTTTTTCACCATTTTCCTTTTTTTGTTCCTTTATTCTCTTTATTTTTTTTTATGTTGATCCAAATTGATTTTGTTTGTTGTTGTCATTATAGTTTGTGTGTGTTTTTTTTTTTGCTGCAATCGCGCGCGTCGTTGTCATGTTTTATTCCTTTTTTTTTGTGTCCCTATATTGAACCTATATTGAACTTTTCTATGTTGCTAATCCATAAATGGGAATTTTTTGATATTATTAAGCCCATGTGTGTCATTTATATTTTGTTAAGGGATTAAAGTGCAGTTAAAACCTGTCTAATCGCAATACTTGAACTTTTTCCTATTTTTTGTTATATATATATTTTTTTTGTTTCGTTGAATTCTGTTGTACTTTGGTGTTGTTGCTCGTTGTTCCTAGAATTTTACACAAAAAAATAAAAATAAAATAAAATAAAAAGGAATTTGTGTTGGAAGAGGGAAAGAATTATATCAAATAAATATACATTTTGTCTGATCTGATTAAAGTGTTGAAAATGGTTATAGTTGTTGTTGTTCTATACTTATGTATTAAATTTTTTAGCACAAAATAGTCAGCCCATTTGATTAAACTAAGAGGGTTTAGTTGAAGAGTTTTTCGTTTTTTTTTTTATATTTATTTTGTTGTTGTTGTACAAATAAAACGGGGTAAAAATGTACAGAAGCATAATCGTTTATTTTTAAGTTTTTTTTTCTGTTCTCCTTTTTCTTTGTTTCATTTAATACGGTTTCTAAATGCCCATTGAAAATTCCGTATACATATTTCTTGTTCATGCTCACCATTTGACCATGAGTTTGTTGATAATAATTTCTTTTTTTTTTTTTCAAAAAACTGAACAATTTTAATATGAAATTATAAAATATAATTAAAGATTCTGATCTGACTCAACACATCACACAACAAACAACACTACTATTATGTAGTTGATTTGCGTTCATTTTTATAAATTTTTTTTTTTGTTAAATTAATTTATTTTAAAGTTTTAAACTCTATAAAATTTAATTAATAAACCTTCGTTTTAATTAAAACAGAGATTAAATTATTTCATCAAAAAAAAACAAAATGAAAAAAAAAAACTGCTTAATAAATAATTCAGTAATTTTTTTTCTCTGGTTCTGTTCGGATTTCGAAAAAAAAAAAAAAAAAGAAAAGAAATAAATTTCATTTCGTCACATCGGATTAAAGTCATTCAACACCAACACTATTCATTTGGGTGTCGGAGACCATTGGTTAGGTCTTTTGTCAATTCACCCAACTGGAAGGACCATTTTTTCCCATTATAGATTCACCAAAATGTGACATATTGTTACAGATCTGTAACAATTTTGTAATTTTCTTTCCTTTTTTCCTTTTTTTTTTCTTTTTGTTGTTTTGATGATTATTCCCTTGTGTATTACTATGAGTCCTTCTATGTCCTTTTGTATATACATATATACAGATTTTTAATCCGGATTCTAGTATTATAATACAGACGACTATATATAATATGTGTCACTCTCTCTTTACTTTTAATCGGTATGTCCAATAACTACAATACACAGATGGTATAAATGCAACTTCTGCTTTTTGGTTTCTATAAAAGTATTATTGAAAATATTTTTATTATATTATTTTCTTTTATAATATTAATAAATTATGTCGACGTCATTTAATAAAATTAAAGTGATGATTTTTTTGTATGCCTCTATATAATAGTAACAACAACAAGTATAACATATGATCAGTAAAAATTCGCATAATATTTAGGAAGGACGTGACTTGATATGGTGTTGCTCTATACTTTACTTTTACTATCCCATAAGGATTAGGAGAACTGGGGATGGTATGAGAAAATTGATGGGTTTTGAATTGAATTTCCTTTTACTTTATCAGATCAATATTTTCTTCTTCCATTTTATTATATATATATATTTTTTTTCTTTTAAGTCAGAGGGGTAAAGACATATAATTTCCTCCTTTCAACACACAACCTACTGTGAAGAAGATACAAAATAAACATTTTAGAAAGAAAAAAAAAATTATATATTATTTGGAGCAACAAGAAGAAGAATTTTCTCTTAAAATAGTCATTAATTTAATCGAAAATCATTTGTCAAATTGTAATCCTCTAGTACCTTACCAAAACAGAAAATAAAGGAAGAAAAAATATTATGATCGTTATAACAAATTGTTTGGTTTTGTATCAAAAGAGGAATTGATACAAAAGTTAGCAAAAGACAAAGATAGAGAGATAGAGTAGAACAGGAATATGAATTGCTCTGGTAAATTTGGTCTCCCCTTTTTTTATATTTTATTTTTCTAAGATTTTTTTTTTTTTTCGTTCTTCCTTTATTCCTTATTCTCTTGTGGAAACAAATTTATGATGTTTGATTGGCTTTAAAAATAAATCCAAAATATGACTTTTTGTAGGAAAAATATGCGGATTTTTATCTTGTTATAAATAAATAAATCCAAACCAAAATAAAAATATGCTTAGACTTTGTCTAGTGGAAAACAGGAGAGATTTTTAATAAAAAAAAAAAAAGACAACAAAGACAAACGACAACGACGGGACAAATATCACCCCTATAAAGAAAAAAAGGACATTATAATATGAATTTATTTTCTCTCTTTTATGATAAATCTGTAAGTTTTCTAGTTTTTCTTTTTCTTCTTTTTCTTCCTTTTTTTCCTTTTTTTTTTTGCTTGAATTAGTTATGGTTCAATTGGCTTATCTTTATAATTTTAATATAATAAATGCATCCATATAAATGCCTTTATATAATTATATTTTAGACAACAAATTTTATGATCAATTTAATATCCAGATTGTAACTTATGTCTGTAGATTGTAACTTTCTCTTGTCTCTTGCCTTTTTGTCTAATGCCCTCTTTGCCATCATTTGCCTCTTTCTCTATATTCATTACTTGAGTATTTAACGTCGTAATATTATTTTGTGATGAGATGAAGAGAGTTCATATTATAATCTCTAAGCTATAAAATATTGCAATTAAATTGTACAATTAAATGAAACTTTTCATTTATTTACAAACATCTTCAAAATATATTTTCTTCTTCATAATAATAAAAATCAAAATGAAATCAATATACAATTATCCGCACGTCCACAATTTGTACACTTGATGAGAGAATTCTTGATATATTTCCTTTTCAATATAGAATTTATTGAACGTTGAACCAATATATAACAACACCCAACCCCTCTTATTATTATTATTATTATTATTATATTGTTGTTTGGTCAAAAATGACGTCATCAAAATATGTGATGTGTCAAGTGTCCCTTTGCAATCATTTTCTTCCTGCTACATTAGCAACAACAACAAATACAAGAACAACAAGAACTAACGAAAAAATATAAAAACTTAACGAATTGTTGGTATTTTCTGTTTTGTTGTTTTTGTAATATTAGAAAAGGGTGGGCTTATAGATGCATACACAGTGTACATTTATAAGGGGAGTGAGTCGCACGTGAAGATATCATTTACCGCGTAGTGTGATGCTACAGCATTAAGCAGCATCAATAAACCAAAGTAAATTACACCCCAAGAAAAAAAAAATAATAATTTTTTTTTTGCTCTTTATTATTTTAGTAAGTTCTCTTCTCTTCTATATAGAGAGACAGGCATTCACCTCAACCTATCACCTTCTCCCTCCTGTTATCCCTATTTTATATAATAATATAATAATATACATTCCCCTTCTTATCTCTAATACAACATTTTTTTTCCTTCTTCATTTTTTCCTGATTTATTAAGTAAACTAATTCACCTAAATTTTTCTCTTTTTCATCTACTTGTTTTTGTTGTTGCTTTCACTTCACTTTTGTTATTCTATATTTTTTTTTGGTAATATTTGGGATTGGGATTATTATCAGTAAAAAAAAATACAAAACACAGCCACACCAAAGAAAATTTCTTACGTTTTATCCAGTTTTTAGTTTATTTATTTTTTTTTAAAGTTGGATTATGCGATATTCAAATACGAATGGGACCAATTCGTTATATTATTATGATTGTTATTAATGTCTCCCAAATGTAATGAAAACTCTACACACAACATTTTTTAGTTTCTCCCTTTGTGGTTTTTTTTTTCTTTCATTCTACAAATTTAAATTTTATCTCCAAAATCCCCAAAAAATTATGAAAATGAAAAAAATTGTTGATTCTTGTTGGGTAGAGAAGAAAAAAAAAAGCAAAAACAAAACAAAATAAGAAAAATATGTAAAAATATCCAGCTGAATGCAGATGCGAAAATGTTAAGAAAAATATTCTGATGATGGTTTTCTTATTTTTTTTTTTAGTAGATTTTAAGCTCAGTTGTTTGTGACCTTTTTCTTTTTTTTTTTCTCTTTGCATCGTCTTATGCTTTTAAGTGAGGTTTAGAAAGTGTCAAATAAAGAGAGGTTTTGATTAGTGTACTGGGATTCGGGGAAATTGTTATTACAGAATTTTTATAAAATAAAAAAGGAAGAAAGACAAATAAAGAAAGGAAAAGAACGTACATTGTTTTCTGGAATAAATGGGACGTTTTTTTTTGTTTGTTACCCATAAAATTTTGATGCGTATTTTGTTACACACAAAGTGAATGCATATATAGAAAAAGAACCCTCTGTGAAATGAATTTATTATGGATTTAGGTAAATTGAAGAAGGATTTCAATATAAGAAAATTTAAGAGTTTCGGATTATCCAGGAGGGGTATTTTTTTTTTTGTTTATTCTTATATAAAATTGAACTTTGATTTGTATTAACAAATTTTATTTTTCTGCTTGGGCTTTAAAGTTTTAACTACTTAACAAATAAAAGTATAATAACAACAAGAGTAAATTATTAAGAACGAAAAAAAAAAGTAAAGATAAAAATACAAAGACGGAATATCAATTTGTCTAACGCCAAAGAATGAAAAGCATGAAAAAGTAGAAAAGGGTGGCGTTGTTTTTTTTTTCATGTCTTTTCTGTTTGATGTATTATTTTGTGAGGTGTCTTTTAGCAATGTCATTTTGTATTTCTTGTCACACTTGATATTGCTTTGTCTGTCCTTTTTTTCTCTCTTTCCCTACATTGTACCGCCTTGACTTTTTCTTTTTGTCTTTAACATTCAACAACACCAACTTTTATATTATATTTGTCTCTCTGGCTGACGGTTTTGTATAAAAAAAAACAAAGACAAAGCATTATTTGAACTCTCTTTAATATTATATTTATATATATTGAATATTATAAAATAAAGTATTAACAACAAACACAGACTTCGAGACTTTCATGGTTACATGGCCCGCGGACATTAAGCATTATCATCCCATGCTGACACAAAAAGAAATAAAATACAATCGATTGATTTTATTTTCTTTTTCTTTTTTTTTTATGTCTTTGACCAAACAACAAATTATTATATATTTGAGTGCGTTCGCCTTTTCCCTCTTTCTCTTTCTCTCTACGATGATGTTTAATACTAAAAGGATCAAAATACAATTTCAACAAAATAAAGATTCATATTACTGTATATTTTCTTGTTCTTGTATAAATATGATTTGATTTGACGATGAAAAATATATGGCAGAGAAATATTTTCTATAAACAAAAAAAAAAATATATAAAAATATGAAAATGGAAAGCATGTGAAATAAAAACAACAAGAAAAATAGAAAAAACAAAAGAAAAAAATTTTTGCTCTTTTATTTTATTTTTTGTTCTTGGTATGAAGAAGAAAATAATATTCCCTGATTCCCTCTTAACAATTGAACTTCTGTTTTTTTTTTCTTCTTCTTGTATTTTATATATTTCGTGACCGACATTAAAAACAACAGTTACCGTCAATGTCCTTATCTACGTGCTATGATAACAAAATATAAATATAGAATTTTCTGTTTTTAGATTGTGTTATGCACACACTGGTACACACATACACCCAACTCACACACATACACTCATGAAATCATATAATAAACATTGAAAATAGAACAAGACAAGACATTATCCTTTTAGGGAATATAAATATTATACCATTTTGTCTTGTCTTTATATTTATATATTTTTGTAATCATTTACTATTGTTCTCTCTTTCTTTCTTTCCTCACTCTCTATCTATCTTAACATTACATTGTTATGCCCAGGATAATAACTAATCCACAATGACGGAAGTTATTTTCTAACTAACTAAGAATTATTCAACTATTTTTTTTTAATAAAATACGTGCTGATGCATTTTGGTTTTTTGAAGAAAGATTTTGTTTTGTTTAGTAACAAATTTTGTTGTAAAATCTTGTGGATTATGAACATTTATCCGATCATTAATTTTGTTCTTATTGTGCACAATGGACATTCTTAAGAATAACAATTTTTTTGTTTCAAAACCTCCAAACATCTATAATTGAGGGAACTGCAATTTATTGAAAATCATTTTGTAAAAATACAATACTAATTTGTTTTTAATTATTACAAGTTAATTACAAAAACAATTAAGGTACTTAATAATTTGTAAGACGTTCCAGTAACACTTTAGATAAACTGTCTAGAAAATTCTTGTTTAAAATTTCATTTTTAAATTCTATTATTTATTCATTTATTTTGTTTCCCTTTAAAACAATTTGTCTAATAGACGTCATTGTGAATTAAAATTATTTTACAATTTACTTGACATTAATTGTGAACTAAACCTAAAATGGTTGTGTACTTCTAAATACGTACAATAAACATGTTTTCTATAATAATAATAATAAAAATAATAATAATAATAATAATAAGATGAAGAAAAGAGAAGAAAAGAAATAAGAAGCTGTGTTTCTTTGTCATCACAATTTTTATACATGAAATGTAGAGAACAAAACAGAAAGTATAAATGTATGTAGACTGATATATCTTATATTATAACAAAAGCAATAATAAAAGCATTTTCTTGTAATACGGCACCTCAAATGAAACACACATCGCAGACAAAAAAAAAAATAAAATTCACCATAATCATCATCCATATATAGAGTCACCACCCACACCCCAGTCGCATATTCGAATACAACAAATAAAACAACAACAACAACAAGAAACATACAAAAACTCAATTCAAAAATTCTATTATTTTGTTTGTAGAAAATTGTAAAGGCAAAAATTGTTTTGTAATCGTTTATCACAATAAAAACAAAAAAAAACAAGAAAGAGGGAATAAGATGGATAAAAGCAAGCAGCAAAAATGGAAAATGTCGCACAGCAGCAGCATACGCGCACATACACACATCTTAGGTGAAGAATGCAATTTTCTCTGTGACAATTTATCACTTCAATCAAAGGAAAGTGAACAGGAAAAAAATAGAAAGGAAAACGGAAAAAACAGAAAAGAAAAGGAAAAAATAGGAAATAGAAAATGGGAAATAAGAATAAAATAGGGAAATAGATTTTTGTCTCTTGCTTCTGTATAAACATCGTGTTTTTTTTTTCTAAAGAAGCTTTTACTTGTCGACTTTTATGTCCCAAATTGACAGACTTTTTGATTTTTTTCTGTCATTTTTCTTTTTCTTTTATTTTCATTTCAAAAGATCTAAATCTCAATTTTTATTATTCTTCTTTCTATCTTTCTTTATTTTTGTTGTTGTTATTATTGTAGTTGTTGTTGTTATTGTTTTTGAAGAAAAGAAAATGTCAGTTCTTTCTGTGTTTTGTCAAGATGATTGTTTTAGGCCACAATAAACAACAGAATGAAAATAAAAAAAAAAGGAAGAGAAGAGAAGTATGAAGAGAGGAAGTAGGGGGAGTAGTATATATAATGGAAAGGAAAACAAATGATAAATATAAGATTCTTAAGATACAATACATTCTTATATATTAGGCAGTAAAATTTGATGGGCCACGAGTTGAATTTTTTTTTACTTTCAAATGGAATTTATTTTCTTTTAGTTTTTTTATCTTTTCGTATTTTATCTTTTCAATAATTTATTATTCTCAGATACATTTTTAGTATGTAAGTGTAGTGTAATAAGACGCTCTCTCTCTCTCTCAATTTAAATTTAAATTTAAAAAAAAAAAAACAGAAGACATTTTTTACAATTGCAATAAAAAGCGCAGTTAAAGAAAAAGAATAAAAATAAAATACAAGAAGACTCTTCGTTGATTGATAAAATATATACAAACATACAAACATACAAACATATAAACACACAAACATACAAACATAAAAACACACGTCATTGTTTGTGTGCATTAAACATAAATATTTTATTTATTTTAAAAATTCATACAAGAAAATTGTTTCTGTTTAATTATTTTTGTTTATGTTTTGTATTTATTTACAATAATTTCTTTTCGTTTAATTACAAATTGTTATGAATTTAATTTTTTTTTTTCTTTTTATTTCTGTTTGAATTTTTCTTGTTACTTTTTTTTCCTTTTATTAAATATGAGTCGCGAGAATATTTCAACTCGCAACAAATTGTACAGCTTCCAGCTAATTTATAAGAAACCATATAAGGAAAAAAAAAAGAAGAAAAATGAATCTTTGATAATAAATAAAACAATTGTTTCTTCATTACTCATATTTTTCATTTATTGTTTTCATTTCACATTTTTAAATTTAATATTTATTTTTTTTTATTTTATTTATAAATTTTTTTCTTTGCGTCTTTCGATTAAAAAAAAAATGTAAAGCGAGAGTTAAACAGAAGTTGAGAAAAAGAAATGAAAATAATCAGAAGTATCAAATTTGTTTTCTTTTCTAAAGAAAAAATAAAATACTGAACTCGTCAAGTATTGTGAGTTTGGGTGTGTGTGTGTGTGTATGTTTGCTCTTGTATATAAACTTTTTCAAAAAGTCTTGATGATGATGGAAAATTTCAACGTCAAAAAACAGAAATAAAAGTAAAGATAAGTTTTTACACAACAACAGTTGATGATGTTGATTTTTTAACTTCTTTTTACTGGTGGTTGGTACATGACACGCTGATGTGTGAATACTGATGATGATGCAACAAGTTAAATATAAAATACATTATTAATACATTATTCCTCTCTCTCTTTCTCAACCATAATTAATTATTATTATTATTTTTAAATATTTTATTCTGCCTTTAATTAAAACAATTGAAGAAAGAAAGAAGTTAAAATTCAACTGGTGTGTGCGTGTGTTCATTTTATAAAAATTCGTGAGTTACAATTATTTGTACATTGTTGTATGTTTCGTATCAAATTATCTGTTGTGTCTGCCTCTTGTCTCTGTTGTGTCTGTCTCTTGTGTATTTCTTGAAACCCGTTTTAAAAGATTCAGTAAAATTTAATACAATATTTGTTATGTTATGTTCTTTATGAAGGAGGATAATACGCGACTATTGTAAAATGTTATAGCGTGTCCCTGTCTATGTCAGCGTGCGATAATAATAATCATTTATTCATCATAATTTTTTTTTGTTCTCCGTTTGTTTCACTTTTCTTTTCTTTACAATTTTTTTCCTTCTTTCCTCTTTTCCATTTCTTCTTGGCTGTATTACAGGAGAAGATATAAACATACGATAATGTGAAAAGTGATGTTCCCGCATACATAAAATAAAAGATGAAGAAGAAGAAGAAAAAAAAAATAACAAATAAAAATAAACGAAAAAAAATGGAAAATAAGAAGAAGAATAAGAAGAGAAAATGTTTAAGGAAAAAAAAATCGAATTATTACCGCCTGTGACGATGCCTGTCATCCATCCCCCAGCATAAAAATAAAATAAAAAAATATATAACAGAAGAAACACACAAAAACATAAAACCAAAAACCACCCTCGTCTCACGAAAAAATATGAAGTAACGCACATACACACTCACACACACCGGAGGAGTAATACATACACACACACACACACACACACACACACATATATAGTAACAACACATTCTTTCATATAATATTCGCTCACATAATTTAATATTGTTGGATTATATTTCGATTCTTATCGGTCGAAGGCAACATATGCAACTGTGAAGAAGAAGAAAATGAAAAAAAAAGAAGAAGAAGAAGAAGAAGAAGAAGAAGAAGAAGAAGAAGAAAAGTCGAATAAAAATGAAATATGTACCTACTGACACTTCTTGGTTGTTGCTTTTTAAAACTCGGTAGATGTTTGGTTTTCTATTTTTGCAAAAAAAAAAAAGAAGAAAAATAGAGTAAACAGAAGATAATATCCCTTTTAGTTTTCTTCGCACAACATTTTCTTTTCTCCCGATTTTTCCTGATTTAACCTTTTTTTTTTTTTTGTTATTTTGATTGAAAATGATGAATTTTCTATTTTGATATTTATGTTTTCTATATTTTCATTGCCTCTTTATTGTTCTATATATATGTGTGTGTGTGCGTATGCGGTTTTAAAGGATTACCATATCAAACAAAGTTAAAGGGTTGAAAATATGATCGTATTCATTCCCTTCTTTCTTTTTTTTTTTTTTTTTGCCTATATAATGTGTAAATCCTATGATGAAATTGTGGGTTTTCTTCTTGTTTTTGTTTTTGGTTTTTCGAATTTTCCATAATATTCATATAAGTTATATTTATTTATTTTTCCCTTTATCTTCCCATTTCTCTTTTCTTTCTTTATCCCGCGCTCTCTCACTCAATATGTATGGCTGTGTGTGTGTGTGTGTTTGTGTCATAATAAAATATTCTGTATTTTTGGTTACTTTCATATTTTTTTTTTTTTTTTCGTTGGGTATACCCCAATGAGAAGATGCTTTTATATATGAGTCATCACGTTTTCTTGTACACAACAGTTTCTTTTTATATACCCTCAAATATACAAAACGAATAAGATACACATTTTTCTACTTGCTTCTTCTTCTTCTTCTTCTTCTTGATTCTTCTTTTATATTCATCATCATCCTTTATATTGACTATTGATTTGATCTTATTTTTTGTTCTTGTTGTTGTTGTTTTTGTTATTGTCATTCTTTATTCATTCTTTATTTTTATAACTAAACGCAACAAATAAAAAAAATATAACAAAATAAAAATAAAATAACTTAACAAGAAATCAATACAATTTTTCTGTTTTCTTCTTTTTCCTCTTTTATTTTTCCGTTTTTTTTTTTATTCTTCTTTCTTTTTTTTATCTCATGATATTTTTGTTAGCAGCTAGTAAATTTATATGTGTGTCCATTTATGTATAATGTTTGTCTTGTTCTGTTGTACTTTTTTATTTTTATATTATTGTTTTTGTTTTTGTTTTCATTATTTTCCGTTATTATGGGAAAACTTTTTTTTTTTTGTTTTTCTTTTTCTTTGAAATATTCCGGATATTCTAAGAAAAGAAAAATAAAACAATTTGTTCAAAAAAAAAAAAAAGAGAAAACGAAGAAGAAAATCCTGACAAAGAGAAAAATAAGTTTAAAATTTTGGTTTGTCTTCTTCTTATTATTTTCCTAAAGAAAAACGTAACTATTAAGAAGGTTATATTAGAAGTTCTAGAAGAATAGTAACAGAAAAATAAATAATAAATATAAAGATGACACAAAAGGATGACAAAAAAAAATATGAATAAAAATAAAAAATGAATAGACAAACTGACAGACAGAATAATGACGCCAAAATTATTGTTATTCACGTTCATGGTCAATTTATTTAGTTATAGTTAGTCATAATGATTCTTGTGTATTCAATTTCTATAACGCATTTGTCACTGTTTGATTTCATTAATTCCATATTTTTATTGATTTAATATTTTATTCGTTTGATTTTATGGTTTAATTACGGATTTAAAGATTTGCCAATTTCACTATGAAATTGTTAACCGTTTCATAAGCAGAAAATTTACGATATAGGTGCTCACAATAATATTCACGAATAACAATTCTTTAATCCGTTTTGGTAATATTCTCCTCTTGAGCATGACCCATATTTGTAAAATTCTTTCGTGAATGTTTTGAAGTGTTTTTTTTTTTCAATGAACATTTTTTGATTGAAAATTTTAAAAAATTTTATCGTTAGGCTTTTTATGTAAATTTTTTTTGATGGCTTCTCAAAAAGGCTGTGACAGTCATGAAATATTAAATTTTAAAGCGAATAAAAAAAAAATACTTAAATTCGATGAAAATTGATTGAAAATAAAAATAAAAATTCCCTTCGTCTTCATTTTCTTTTTCATAGAAAAGAAAATTTGTAGAGATTTGTTATTGAAAAACCCTAACATGTTGCTGTTCTCTGTTTGTTGTGCATTACCAGAAGTAAGTCTATATTATTCTTTTTTCATACAGACTCGACAGACCGAAGATTGTAAGTAAGTAAGGAAAAAGGTAACGGGAGGTGGTTTATAGGGGTGTTGGAGTAAAATGTGTGGAGGGTTAAGAGTTCGCAATTTTTATGACTATACTTAAAGATATCTCAGTTTTTCTTTCTTATAATATAAGATATACTTCTATATAATATATAATAATGTTTATGACAGGAAAGAGGGCAATGTCCATTATATCCATTTTGTGATGCTAAATAAGCCGTAAATAATTGACATTACAACACGCGCGTTTATAACGTTTCTATAGCTATCCATTTCATATGAGTGAGTGAAAAAGACAGAGAAAAAAAAAAGGAAACAAATAATGAGAAATGAAAATCTAATCAGGAAGAAATCTTAAGAAATCTCTTATATTTTTTTATTATCCAAAACGAAACGGAAAAGTATTATTTATATATTTTCTAATAAAAATTCTTATGGTCGTTCATCCTATAAGAGTTGATTGCGATTATAAAAAAATAAATATGAAGTGAAGATACTAATTTTTATTCCATTAAATTATTCATTATAATAAGCAATTTCTTCGACATATTTTGTTGTAGTAAGTATTTAGGTTCTTAAGTGGATCTGTTTATATAAAATAATACTGACTGAATTCCCTTGGATCATTCTCAAATTGTAATAATCTGATGAATATTGAAATCGATCGTATTCAAAGTGATGTATTGTGACAAAAGGATATGCGAGTTTTTTTTATAATTTTCAGAGTATTTTCTTACAATATAATTTGCAATATACACTTACAGATGTTAATAACATTAAATTTTTTAATCGTTTTTTAATTATAATTTAATGAAAACAAAAAAATGTTAAACAAAATTTTTTTTAAATAAAAATACAAACACTAGACTTGAGATTTGTTATAATGGAAGAGTATTAACTATTTCTGCAAAAAAACTGTTCAAAGTAGTCCCACTCTTCCCTATATAGTAAATTGATGGGAAAAAAAAATTAATGGTAATAAAAAGACAAAAAATATAATAGTATGATTAGTAATGTGGCCAACTATGACGACATGCTAATATTGATGTCCAAAAAAATGATATGCTCTGATATTTTATTAAAAATGTTCACATTTTATATAAATTGAATTACGTCTAAATTTTTGTTATAAACATCGTGACTCTACATAGACAATATTTAAACGTAGTAGAATAATTATTTAAATTAGCTGTGAAATAATAAAGATGTTTAAATATTCTATAGTTTTTGAATATTGTTTTAAATTATCTTACAAATTATATTTAATTTAATTATAACAAATTTTCTTATTCACTAAATTAGATTTTAACAAAGCAAAAAAATAAAAAAGCAAGAAAGAAAGAGAAAAACCCTTTTGTTATCTTTTTATAAAGTTTTCTTTCGAAAAGTTTGAAAATTTTAAATGATCTTAAAATAAATTAACCAAACAAAAGTTATATTCACAAAATAACAGTTTTTACTTTTTATTTCTTTTGGGTTTTCTATGGAAATTTTTATAACATTGGCAGTTATTCTGATTTTGTTTAAATTTTGAAAGCGAAAGGGGAACAAATTTCATTGTTTTGTTTATTTGTTAAAAAACAAGGAAAACATTTGATCATCTTTCAAAAGAATACCAATTTTAAGTAAACTAATGAAAGGTTGTTCCACTTAATTAACTTCATGCATTATTGATTCAAATGAAATTCAGGATGGTTAAGGTATTTTCTTTGACTTTCTTTATGTTTTTGTTTTCGCTACGGTAAATTGAATTTCTTCTTTTAATGCTGTACACGACTTTTGATTTCTGTGAGGAATAATCTGTATTTATGTGGTCCATCCACATTAAGAACAAATCTGTAGTCTAGTAACTGATGCATTATGGTCAAAGGTTCATTTCAGATAAGTTATTCTCGTGATCATCCTTAACTGTCTTTAAATATTTAAATTCTAATTATTTATTAATAAAACAATCCCTACGATTTAATTATGTTCATTTTGAATTACATACTTTGATTTTATTAGTCTTACTTTTTTATTAGCTTGCTTGCTATAAATAATAAATCTAAATTGATAACTCAGAAAAAGTCACCCTCCGAAAAGTCTTAAAAAACAAAAGTGTAATCGATTTTAATAATTTTTAACCGCCATTGAATGTCTTGGAAATAACATTTGAAAAGTCAGTAAAAATTTATAATCAAATGATTTAATTTTAAATGTCAAATCATCAACAATTACGTCACAGATCGTACATTTTCCGATCTGACGTCTTCTGTTTTTTGTTTTTATTTTTTTTTCTTTGTTGTTTTTCACATTTATTGTTTTTTTTTTTTTGTTGTTTTTCATTTTATTTTAAACCAGTTAATTTTATAACTCCTGAACCATTTGCCGGAAAATGATTTTTCCCTTAGTTAAAGTGCAAATTCGTGTTTGTAAAAAAAAATAAAAAGATGAAGAAAAGGAAAAAACATCTGAGAAGATGATGAAAAAAAAGGAAGAAGAAAATGAAACAAAAAAAAACCAAACGATAATCTTTTTTTTATTTCTAACGATTAGAGTTATTTTTTTTTTCTTTCCTCTATCCTTTTCCATCCTTCCTGCCCTTTTTCCTTTTCTAAGTATTCGAAGGGAAATTTTTATTCGGTAGAAAAACATTAGTTGGTTAGAGAGGGGGAGAGGGGGTAGGGGGTTGGTGAAAGTATATATAGGTCCAAAGGCAAAGAAAATGAACAGAAGCAAAAGCATAAGAAAATAAAATCGTATAATATCTTCTTGCAGATGGTGAATTTTCATTTCTCTTATTTCATCTTTTTTCTTTCTTTTTTTTATTTTCTATTTTTTTTTTGTTGGGGTTTTCGGTTGGTTTGAATGAAGGAATACCAAAAGAAAAAGTGAAAAGAAAAAAAGTAAGAGAAGAAGAAGAAGAAGAAGAAGAAAAAAAAAATATGTATAAGAAAAAAGTTATCTAAAGATATGAAAATTGTGTAACTTAGTTTTATAATATTAAATGATAATAATTCAAGGGAAAAGGAAAATAAAGAAAATAAAGAGAAAACAGAAGTAGTAAGTAGGTAGTAGGTAGTAGGTAGTAGAATAAAAAAAGAGTCATATAAAGAGTAAAAACAAAAGCCCATTTCAAAAGAAAAGAAAATGAAAAGGGGTGGAATGAGGGGGAAGAAAAAAAAAACTTATGATTTTCATCAAAATAATATTTTCTTTCTTCTTCCTCTTCTTCGTCTATATATATTCTATTTCTTTTGGAAAAGACGTCAGGTTGTGCGGAATAACAACATCTCTTATAATATTACATAAGACAACCAGATCTTCTATACAAAAAAAAAGAAAAGAAGTTGATGATGAAGAAAAAGAATATATGTGTAATATGAAAGAAAGATGATGAAGATGAAGAAGAAGAAAAAAATTGGGTGATAGAGGAGGAAGATATAGGAAGAAGAAGAAGAAGAACAAATGATGGAGAAAATGATGATAAAAACAAGTTTAATATTATGTAATAAAAAAAATTGTCTTTTCTTAGAATAGAGATGAAATGGAAAAAAAAAATATTAAGATGAATCTAAGAAAGGAACCGGATGTATAACAGTTTCATCATATTTTCCTAACATCACCCAACTTCCATTCCTTCTTTTATTTCGCATCTTTTCTTCGATCTATTCTTACTGACTTCACCGGAAATTCAAACTGTAACAACAATTGAGTGCATCTTAGTTTAAAATCTGTGTATTTTAAAGTCACTTTAGTTTAAGTTCAAACGGCGAAAAAAAAAACAGTCGTACATACAAACAAACGTAGAATATTTTTGTGAGAAATAAAGAAAGTAGGAAAGAGACAGAAATGATAAATGTTTGTATTGAAGAGGAGGATTTCCCAGTTTGTGTTGTTTTTTTTTTGCCGCTTGTATTGTATTGTTGTCGTATTTTTTTTATTGTTTTTTTGTTTGAAAGGTAAGAAAAGTGGTTTTGTTTGTCTCTATTTTTGTATACATTTTATTTTTTTAAACAAAGAAGTTCGTTGTAAGATTTTGATCCACATTTTTTTTTCTTCGATTTTTAAAAATAGATTCCTAAAGTTTAAATGTCAGATCGCATAACATTTTCACAGATCTTATAAATTTACAAATTCAACAAGCGACAACATTTGTACAAATACACCAAGTGAACCAAAAAAAAAAAACACAACAACAACAACAAGTATTTCTAATGTATTTTTTTTTGTTTCAATTATGAGATGATGATGAGATGAGAGATGATGCGATGAAATGGTATATTAAATTTCTCTTAATTCAAAAAACAAAAAAAAAACAAACAAAAAAACGGGCCAATTAAATAATGTTTAATAATAAAAGGAAGAATAAAAAAAAAACAACCAAAGAATAATATAAATTACAATATGACGTCTTTTATAATAATGAGACATCAACTTTTTTTTTTTCTGTTCACTGTGGGGGATGTCGTCTTTTTCTTCTTCCTTTTTATAAGAGAGTTGATTTAAATTAACTTAGAAGTGGACTCTTTTTTTGTTGTTGTTGTTGTTCTTGTTCTTGTTGTACGTCTTCTTATTCTTCCTATTCCACTTGTTTTTCTTCTTCTTCATTTTCTTCTTGTGTTATATATATATTTTTTTGTTCTGCCTTCTTCTTATTGTTGTTGTTGTTAGAAGTTTATTCAAGTGCGGATTCAATTACACGATGATGCTTTATCCTCCTTCTTTACATTACTTTGTCGACTTGTCGTCCCCGATAATATTCACTGTATAGTATTTTTTTTTTCTCTTCTCTTCTTTCTTATCGTTTTTGTTTTTGTTTTTGTTGTTGCTGTTGTTGTTGTTATTATTATAATCGATGTGTGTGTGTTTTGTATGTATGTATGTGTATGTGTTGTGTATGTGCCACAGCAAATAAATTCTTGATAAAGTAATAATATTGTTTGTATGCGAGAAACAATTTTACTTTTTTTTTCTTTTCAGGAATGAAATTTATATTTTGTAAGAAAAAAGAAAAACAAAAAAAAAAAGAAGAAATGATGGGGGAGAGGATGTGGTTTTGGTTTTATGTGTCACTTTCACTTGTGTGTGTTTTTTTTTTGCAGAACAAAAAAAAAAACGAAGAAGAATGAAAAATTCTAATACTTTTTTATTTCTTCTGCTGTTGTTTTTTTTTTGTCGGTTTAGTTCATTTCGATCGTAAAATATTTTTTGAAATTCTTTTAATAAACATAAGTGAAATACCGCATCTTTACGTTAACCGATATTATTTTGACATTTTTTGAATTCTGAAATAAATTTTCAATTAAAATTGAACACAAGAGAAAAACAAAATAGACAAATTGAAGAAGAATATGATGACATTCGTGTAAAGGTGGATTCGCCACCTTCACCACGTCATAAATCTTGAATGATTTTTAACAGAATGGAATTGTTTTGTTCACTCCACTTTATACATAACATTTCAGTGTAATATTTCACATTGGTTAAAGTTAACCGAAACGTTAACCAAATTATTTATTCTGAACACTAGAATTCTTCTACTAATTACATAAAATATGTTTTTTGTTTTTGAATTTAAATAAAAAAAATCACTTCTATTTTTTTTTTTTAGTTAAGATTCCTTTTTTAATTGAGTTTTATACGCTTATCAACTAACCAATCAAATCAAATATTTATGTTGTCCGATCCCAATCAAAGCATTAACTTAAAGAAAAACCCTTCCACTAAAATTTTCTTCAAAAATTTTTAATTAACTTGTCAAAAAAGTTAAAAAGTCAACAAATATATAGACTGAAAGTTTTAAATGAGAATTTGATTTTGTCTTTTGTCTTTCTTCATTTCAGTAAATAATAATAATAATATTAAATAAATAATGTAAAAGACGGGACGAAAGGAAAAGACTTCACATTAAATTTCATTGAAATTTTGTTTTAATAAAATTTAATTAATTTACGCAAAAAAAAGAAAATTAGAAGAAGAAGAAGTGTAAATTGATTTCAAATGAAAAATACCAATTTAATTTCATTTATTTTCATCTTCATAAATATAATTATAAAGTACTGTGAAAATGCTCCCTATCAAAATTATATTTTTGCAACGCATTTGCATTGAGTGAAGGTACCTTGTATTTATATGAATAGACAATTGAGGAAACATTTTACTTGAATTTGAAATTAATGGTATGTTGTTGTTGTTTTTCGTTTAGTTTATCAAATAATAATTATATCTGTTGTTTACTTTCAACATTAAGTTTACTTTCGTTTAATTTAAGGTACATAAAATAGATATGAGTTGGTTGGATTAAGATGATACACATTTGTTCAGTTATCATTTTGTCAGAAATCATATCAGTCGACTGACAATTGAATGGGGTGAGGGTTTCGTCTTCAAATCTATCCTTTGTTGTTTAAATTTTTCTATTAAATTTAAAAAGTCTTGTAAATAATCTAATTAATATTTTAAGTGATTTTAATTTCGTTTGAGCCAACCAGAAACCACAAAAACTTTATTGAAATAATTTTGATTCCTGTTACGTTAAAGAAATAATAATTCACTGAAAATGGTCAAACACACACAGCATTTTTTTCAATCGTCTATTCGTTTAAAGTCAGAACTAAAATGAAAGTTAATTAATCAAAATAGGGAATTGTTAATTGTTTCATTATAAAAGGATGTGGATTATTTAAAATAATTAAATTTGAATTTAAAATTTAAATTTAAATTAATTAAAAAAAAAAATAAGAAAATTGTGCAAAACAATTTTTATTAATTGAGAAAATGAATAAAAATTTCAACATTATCCTTTTTTTATTTAATTTTTATTCATGAACATTGTTGGTAACAAGACAAGAACAAAAACAAAAATAAAAATAAAATGAGGAGAAGAATTTTTGCGCTTAATAAAATGATTCATATTCTCGCTATTAGATTTAATGGCTTCACTTACAAAACAGAAATAAAAAATAAAACAACAACATAACAAATGAATACAAAGCAACATAATTCATCTCATATTAATTTTTCTTTCTCTCTTTCTTTTTTCTTTTCAGCTGAAATAAATAGTCAACGTTTAGAAATATTTCCAATACAATCAGTACAAAAGAAGCCAATTGGTAAATCAATGATGTTAACATGTCGTCCATCTGTACCAGATACAACACTTATAACAGATCTTAAATGGAATGATAATTTAAATAATACGGTTATGCCAAAATCGTGAGTAACATTTTTTTCTTCTTTTACTTTTTTCTTTTTCTTAATAAAAATATAAATGAAAAATTAATAGAATTGATTTATTTAGAATTTTATATTGTTTTTTATTAAATATTTTAAAGGATTTTTAAAGAATTTTATTTAAGAATTTTATTTATTTATTTATTTATTGTTAATTATATTTATTTATTTATTAATTGATTTACATATTTTTTTTTTATTATTGTGTACTTTCTTTCACAAAGTACAGTATTTTTTTTTTACTGTACTGTTTTTGTTTTCTCTTCGTTTTTTATTTTCTTTTTTTTTTTTTTAATTATAATTGTTTTTTTTTTCTATTTTGTTATTTTATTGATGATTCATTTTGTCAGGTTCGAAAAATATATTCCCTTGTATGATTCAAAAGGGCAAAGACTGCCAGAAATGTAAGTCGTGATGGTTTTGCAAAAACAAAAAAAAAAAAAACAAAAAAAAAAAGCAAAAAATAAGATTGCTGCATTAACAAAGACATCCTCCTACATTCTCTCACCTCCTATTTTCATTTTCTTTTATTTTTTTTTTCTTTTTCTTTTATTTTATTGTTCTGTCAGATTGAAGGATACTGTTTTTTTTTTCTTTTTTACTTAATACAATACTAAAGAAAAAGAAAAGAAAAAAAGGAAGAAAAATTGAAATTCTGTGTTCTGTTTTTGTTGTTTTTGTTGTTTTTGTAGAAAAGGGAAAAAATCGTTGTGAACAATTTTCCGTTTATTTTTCTATTTTTCTTTAAAAAAAAAAAAATCAAAAATAAATGAACAATAAAAATCGATGATTATATCTCGATAAATCCGTCTACTTGTTTATATCGATTCGATTAATCATTTGAAAAGAAAAAAAAAACTTCATTTTTATTGATTATCTATTTTTCGCGTTATTTTTGTATCAAATTGATTAATCGATTAGTCGATTTATCGATGAGTGTCTTTCACTTCGCAAGTCACATCGTGAACTTGAATTGAAATTTGTTTTATTTCTTAATTTAAAATTTCTGAACAATATTCAATGGTCGATCATCTAAATCTAAAGAAGAGAAATTTCTTCAAAACAATTTGTGTTAAATTGGAATTCTTTTAAATGAAGTAAATTAAGTAAAAATTCTGTAATTATCAGACGAATAATAATTTCTATAAATCGATACATTTATTAATCAATTTGAAGCCATTCTCTTAAAACAACAAATGAACGAATTTAATTATTTCTTCTCTTTTTATTTCCTTTTTTTTTTTTTTGCTTTTAATTCAAATCAAAAAAAAAAACATTTGAAACGAAAACTAATTTTCTGTATTTTTTTTTCCTTTATTTTTCTTTTGTTCTGTTTTTATTTTTATAAAACTTACTTACTTTACTTGTATGTGTCTCTCTCATCTTATAGCCTTTATAATTATATTATTTTATATATTTTTTTTGTTCTTTCACTATCTATACATCGGAATAAGGATTCATTTGAAATTAGGCGTTGATTTCATTTTCTATTTTTCCTTCTCTCTATCTCTCTCTCTCTCTCTCTGTCTGTCTCTGTTTATTTTTTATTTTTATTTATTTTTTTTGGAAATGGAAATAAGTTATAAGCAATAATAATAATAATATAAGATAATAGAATTATTATAAAAGGAATGGGTTAAGTAGAGGAGAAGGGGGTTTTTTGGGGGGCTGTGGAGAGTGTAACAAATAATATTAAAATAGGGAAACTATAGAAAATAAGGAAATGTAATATGTACATTATATACAACATAAAATACGGCTAACTAAGGGTTGCCCATACATCGATCAATACTAAATAACAACAAACAAATAAACAAAAACAAAAAAAAAATGTAGACACACACACACACACACTGAAAAAAGACACGAATAAGGAAAAATAGAAAAGAAACAAAAATAAAATATAAGAAACATTTTCTCTTGTTTTTGTTTTCTCTAACATCAAAATAATATAAACGTAATTTTCTTCTCTTTCCTCTTTCATCATCAATGAAAATAAAAACAAAACCAAACAAGAAAAAAGAAAAAAGAAAAAAGAAGAAAATAAAGATGCGTGGTATGTATTTTATTGGAAGGGACGATGTGTTGGTTGTGATGGTAGTAGAAATGAGTCATTGGCTGATAATATGACTTATTAGCGTTAATGATTTTTATGGTCATGTCGAGAGCACGAATAATAAACAACAAAAAAAAAATCGAATCGTATCGTATCATGAAGTGTTGGAGGCAAGACAAGAAATGATTTCAAATAGAAACGAAAGCAAAAAAAAAAAAAAATAGGAAGAAAAATTGTAACGAAGTCATAAAAAAAAATCGTTAATATTAAATGAAAATGATTGGATATTTTCTTCTTTTTAGATGAAATTTTTGTGTGATGACAGTGAATTATAAAGAAGTGTACGAGTGGTGACAGTGTTAACAAGAGAGAAAATGAGAGAGGACAAGAAAAGGGCAGAAAATATGTGGAACGGAAGTCGATGAGTTTTTTTTTTGGTTACTTTTTCTAGAAACGATGAGAAAAAAAAAACTTAAATAAATAATTCAAACGAATCGTTCAGCTAACCGAATACGTGCGTTTTGTACAAACGAACAAAAAAAAAAAAAGAAATTGGAATAAAATGGGAGACAGACAACAACAAAAAAAATGTTATAAAATAAAATTCGTAATGAATTATTTACAAAAAAAAAAAGTGCAAGCAAAAAATGACTTCCTCTTCTTATTTTTCTCCTGCCCCATTTTTTTTTTTTACATCCATGATCTCGTTTTTTTTTTTTTTTTGTAAATTCGTACACATCTTTTAGATGTTGAATTACCATATCTTCACCATTTGTAACATGCAAAATAACTTCTATAATATCAATTTTCGGCTTTTTCTTCTTCTTCTTCTTATTCTTACTCTTTCTCGTGTACTTCGTTAAGTTAAAAAAAAAACAAACAAAAATGGCGATGGGTGGGGGGGTCCGAATGGATTGGGATTTCTTAAGAGAATTCGTATGATGAGTATAAAGGGGATCCAGTTCTTTTTCCTCTTGTTGGTATCGGGGAATTAAAGAAGAAACAGGAAAATAGGAGAAAAGAGACAAGGTGCGTAACAAAAGTGAGATAGAAAATAACGATAGACAAACAAACAGAGAAATGTAATTCTTTATACAACAAAAAAAAAAAAAACATAATGCCAAAATGTTGCTTAATAATTTCAAATGCGACAACTAGTAGCATAAAAATTCAAAGATAATAAAAAATGAGTGTTCTCGTTATTTGTGAAAAAAAGGAAGAAGAAGTACAGAAGACACGAATAAAAAAAAAACCCCTTTCAAAATAAAATTTCCACATTAAAATGCAAACCAGGTTTTTTTTTCTTTACTTTTTTTTTTCTTTCTCTCTATTTTTTTTTTTTTTTTTTTTTTGGAGGGAATTTGGATTTTCTTCTTCTTTTTTTTTTGTATATTTTTTCCTCTAAATACGTTTTTTTTTTTCGTTTGCGTCTATTTTGGGGTGAACTTCAAATAAATATTTTATGATCGTTGAATGGATTCAGAAACGAAATGTTTGAATCATTATAAAATCGAGAAGAAAACAAAGAAAATGTAAAATATATTTAGTTGCTTTTCTTTTCTTTTTTTTTTTTTTTTTTTGTGTAGAAAAGTCAAATATCGGGGAATATTTTCGAATATAATTTCAATAAATTTCAAAGAAAGATTTCAAAACGCAATAAAATTCCAGACTCTCTTTTAACTTGATATACGAAAATTTGCAAAAAAAAAACAACAACACAGAGAAATGGGTGAATTATTACAGTATTTTGTTAAGGTCACGTGCTTTAAAGTTCAATTCGTTCAATTCTTCTTTTTTTTTTCTTTTTTTTTTTTTCATACAAACGAGGAAGAATGAGGAGAGCAAAAAAAAAAAAAAATGGGGGACGACCGGATATATTTGATCAATACAAGTAAATGATGGGAGGGTTATTTTAGTAATTGACTGTACTTATTCCTTTGTTAAAGCAAAAATCTGACATTCAAATCGTGATTTTTTTCTGTTCCTGGTAAAAATGAAAAATGCGGTTAAAAATCAATATGAAACTTTCAACCCCTTCATGCCACCACAAATTCTACTTTTGAAAAAGCTTTTTTTGTTCCTGGTAAATCAGTTTTGTGTGCGTGTGTGCGTGTGTGTGTGTTTGTGGATTTATTTCACACTCATCATGAAAAGAGAAAAGAAAAAAGAATGAAATCGAAAACAAAACTGAAAAACTTTTAATCAACAAATAACTTTTGTTGTTGTTGTTGTTGTTCTTGTTTCCTTTAAACAAAAAATAAAAAAAAAGTCAAAAACAAATATGCCAACAACAAAAACACACAATAAGCATCCACCGCACCAACAACCAATGAAAGAAAACAACAAAATAATAAAACAAAGAAAGGCAAAAGAAGAAAGAAAAAAATAAACTTTAGTTTGTTAAATCCGTTCAAAAATTAACACTCAAGAAAAACTGTTGAAAAGGAAAAACAAAAAAAAAAAAAAAACCGAACAGAACCAAAAAAGAAGAAGAAGAAGAAGAAGAAGTTTCAAGTGTGAGAAGAGTTTAAAGAAAATAAAGTAAAAAGAAAAAAGGAAAAGAAAAAAAAAAATCAAATAAGAAAATAAGAAACCCAAAAGAAAACTTTTTTTTCTCCACGAATGGAAAAAGGAAAAAAAAAAGAATAAAGACGAATCAATTTACAAAAAAGCGCACGACCATTTTTTTCTTCTTCTTGGATTTACTTTTTTTTTTTTTTATTTATTTTTATTTTTTGTTTATTTTTTATTTTTTTTTTATCATTTTTTTTTTTATTGACTAACACAACAGAACATGGAAAGAGACATTATTATTTTTTTTTGTGTTTGTTATCATTATCATGCCATCATTTTCTTTCCAGCAAATAAAAATAAACAACCAACCAAAAAAAAAATACAATACCAAATTAAAAGTATATAAATTATGGCCAGCATGATGCATAATAATAATAATAAATAAGAGAAAATAAATTCATGGTGGATGCCCAGTCAAAAGTTTCCAATATTTTTATAATAACGCGTACATTTTTTTTTTGTCAATTGATTTTTATTCCAACTCATTTCTTAATTTTTCTGTTTTTTTTTGAAACATTTAAAACGTTTCTCAGTTGACTGAAATATTTCTTAGTCGACGATTAGAGTAGAATTTTCATTTAATAACAACAAATAAATACAAAATAAAATTAAGAAAATTTTTGACGGGAAAAATTATGGAAAATTTTCTATAAAAAGGATAATTTGATTTTCGTCATTATAAAAATTTTTTTTGGAAACTTTTTACTGTCCACATATCTGTGATGGTAACATTTACACCTTTTACGTATATCAGAATTAAACTAAGAAACAAAAAAAAAACAAAAATCACATAAACTTAAATAATATTATTAAATAATCATCATTTTTAATTTTAATTTTAATTTTAATTTTAATTTCTTTTTTTTTTCTTTTGTTGTAATTGAAATAATAATTTTTTTTTTTGTTTAAAAAAAAATTCCTTTTCAAATGTTTTCTTATTAATTTATTTTTTTTTCTTCTTCTTCTTTTTGTTATTTTGCTGCAATTTAACAAAAAAACAAAAAATCAAAACAAAACAAAAAATACAAAAACAAATTTAGGACTGGACGTGGAACACCACCAATGTACACTGAATATTTACCTGGTGATCAAAGTTTAGCTTTAATGATAACATCATTAACAGAATCAATGGCTGGAATATATAATTGTACTGCTTCATATGCAAATACGGATTTACTACAAATTGGTGTACAAATTGAAACATTTGGTAAGTAACAAAATTTATAAATTTATTCAACAATCATTTTTTGTGATTCTTTTGTTTTCCAATATTTTCCTAAATCACTTAAATATTTAGACAAAAGTTATTTTTTATTTAGTGAAATCAGAGAAAACCAGTGAAAAAAATTCATTCGAGTTCATTACTCGAGAATAGGACTCGAGTTCATTCGACACCTTTTCGCATACGAGATGACGTCAGTCACGTATAAATCTTATTTGAATTGTATAAGAACAAGAAATTTTCATGCGAGAATGAAGTCTTCTCGTATGCGAGAAATTTCGAGTGAACTCGATATCTGCTGAATTAGAATTATCTGTGCGATTAAACGTAAAAATTTCATAATGTGGCATTGAACTCTAACGCCAATGCTGACTAAGAAATTATGAATACAAATCATTTTATTTATTTTTATTATATTTTTGATTGAATTGAAAGTTTGCCCAAAGTAAACTTAATTTAGTTGTTATGAAAAAATCATATTTGATCGTCTGTAATACTTACGGACAATTTATCACATTAAGTTTATTGAATAAAAAAAATAAATAAACCATCCCCCACAGAAGATCTAAAAAAGTTTAAATTCCATTAAATAAATTATTATTTAGAAAATTTTTCACATTTTAAAATTTATTTCATAAAATTTATGAAATGAGAGAATTTTTACACACCCTCTCGACCCTCCTGAACATTAAATCGAATTAAATTTTTTTTTTCTTCTTATGACTTAATAGAAAAAAAGGAAATCGAATTATTTATGGTCGAGATTTAAGCATGGGACCATTTTTGAATTTATTTTGAATAAATAAATATTTGGATGGAAATAAAATACAAATTTTAAAATAATAATAAGAATATTGATTGGTAAATCGTCTTAACATGAATTTTCATATTTGCATTTGTTTTTCTTTTTGGCCCAATAAAAGACACCAATGAATCTCTTTTCATTCACAGTTTTCATTTTAAATTGAAGAAAAATTTGAACTTATGATTTTTTTTTATATATAAAAAGCAAAAAAGTTGAACTGGTGCCAAATTTCTATGCGCTAGACTTTTTGTCTTTAAGAAAAACAAACCAAAAACAGACAAAACAGAAAAATTGCTGAACTTCTTATTGACACTAAAAACGAAAAAGAAAAAGAAACAAAAGAAAAAGAAAATAAAACGATAACATTTTTTTTTTTATATTTGAATCTTGTTTGTTCAAAAGTAGAGAATTTTGCCCCCGGAATAAATAAAGAAATAACAAGAGAAAAATCAATACCGATATAAATTATAGAAAAAGAAAAAAAAAAAAATTATAGATAGAAATTCAAGGGTGGTCGTCGTTTTAACTATACAATTGATATTCAACTATTAACTAGCGAATGAACGTTGGTCATTAATATTATAAATAATAAAGAAATTACCCTTATATTGATATCCTATTACTTATACCTACCGAAAACAGACAAAAACATTTAAATAAAAACATGATATTAAATTACATAATGTAATGCGCGAGAAAATAAACAGGAAAGGAAATTCATAAAAAAAATACAAAAAAAAAAAAAAAACAACAATCTAAAGGTATAAGGAATTAATATACTTGATTGTTACAAATGAAAGAATTTTGTCATCCTAAAGGTGGTTTCTATACTAGAGAAACATCTACAAAAATCAATACAGTAAAAATAAAAGATATTTCATTTTACACTTGAATTATGTTTCTTATAACATCGTTTCCTTCCTGTTCCTGTTCAAATGTTCATTCATTACGCGCGTTACACGTTGTCTCGTTTGTTTGAATGGGGATGTTGAATGTGTGGGTGCGTACAACGAGGTTTGAGTTAAAAGTAAAGAATATACACAAGAATACTCTAAAGTGTCAAAAGGATTCATACACACACACACACACACATATATATATATATATATATATTTATCTGTTTATCTGTTTAATAACGCCTAACGCTTTATGTACTTCCCACCTCCCCACCACCTTTATACCACCTTAAAAACTTTCCATTTTTCAAAAGAAGAAAAATAAATAATATCTTCTCTCACTTTAACGGAATTTCTAATTACCTTTAACTTTAACATTAAAAAGTATAACTTTGATATTTTTGACATAAGCAGCCAGCTGTAAGAAATTAAGTTACGCAAACAAATTAATCAACATCTTTTTTTTTTCTAAAGTAAAGTAAAAAGAAAAATAATAATTTTAATTTTCTATGTTTTTTTTTTGGCTTCTTACTTCCTTCTTCTTACTTTAAAAAATCTACGACGAATTAGTTTGAAGAGAAAAAATAAAAACAACAACAACATATTTTTTATAAGATTTTTGTTTTTCACCGAATAATGAAAATGAAATTGGGATGACGTCATCTCATAAAATATTTTTTCCCAAATATAAATATATTTATTTTGTGTCATCAACACACTTTCTACATCCACTACATCACACTACCATAATAACCCATTTCTAAACTTTTCTATCACAACACCTCCTGTAACCCGCCCACCACCCTCCTACATTTACAGACAATAATAATTATATAAATGGAAATAAAAGAGAAACAGAAAAAAAAGAAAACTTATTAAAGTTTCTCTGCTACAAATGAATTTTGTTGTGAAAACTATTTTTCATTATTTTATGTTACAATTACAATCACAATTTATTTAAAAAAAAAAAGTAGGAAAAGAGAAGAGAAGAAAACTTTTAATAAACGATACAATTTTAATGTTAACAGAAGGATGTTGTCGTCATTGTATCATTGGTCTTTATCATTACAATCATCATCACTATAGAAATGATTAAACTATCAAAAACAAATGAAACAAAAAAAAAAAATTAAAAGAGGAAACATTTTTCTTCATCCCAATCCAGCATCCACTCCACTATCACACTGTAACTATTTATTTATAAAACTTAGTTATCATCATCGTCATCATCATAATCATTATAATTGTAAATAATAATCATCATCATCATCATCATCATCATCAATATTGTAGCGATATTTTATTTTACGATTTTGTGATAGGTTTTAATTAAAAAAAAAAATAATACGATTTAATAGTAAAAGTAACATTTTTATAGTTTTTGTTGGTCCCAATTGTAAGATTTTATCTGAATCCTCTTCATTTTAACCCAGCAGAATTATATCCCCAATTTTATATATTTCAACTGCATTTCCTCAATTTTCTTCTTCTTTCTTCTTATTATTGTTGTTGTTGTTGTTGTTGTATTCTTATTTTTCCTATTTTCTTTCTTTTTTAAATGTTATGTTTGGTGTGTATTTATGTGCTTTCAACTTTCAATTCGATTTATTAAGTAGAGTTCATGTTCTGTCAAAACTTATTATCATTGATGTCAATGTAACTGAAATATAGGATCCTCCACTGCTATAGTTTTACTGATTTTGAACAAAAAAAAAAACAAGAAGAAAGAAAGAAATAAAATATATGGTTGAAGGGGGGAATATATAGTAAGAGTGGAGGGTATGGATAAATGCATGTGGTATTAGGAAGGATAGAATGATTATATTGGGATATTAAAGATAAATTGGTACTGTCTTTTCTATCGTCAATTTTTTTTCTCTTCCTTATTTTCTTTATTTCAATGTTCCTGGAAATAAATAACATTTGACTGTCATGGTTTCTGTCTGGCTTTGTGCGTTTATGAATGTGTAGCGTGCGTGTGTATGTATGAGTTGAGTTAAGCTCAATAAAAATTGTCAAAATATAAATCACACATTAACGCCCGATTTGAAATCATTTTTCTTCTATTTATTTTTTTCATTCTTCTTCTTTTATTTTCTTTCGTTTGTGTCGCCTTTCTCTCGTTTTCAAATTTTTATCGTTTGCCATAAAAATATTTCTACATATAAAAGCTTCAACGAAAATTTCCCTTTCATATATTATTACAAAATATTTACTAAGATAATAAAATGAGTAAAAGAGTGAAAGAGAAAGAAAGAGGAGAGTAGAAGAAAAAGAATAAAAAAAAATAGAAAATAATAAAAATACAAAAAAGAAAAAGAAAGAAGAATAAGAAAAATATATAAATAATAGGATGGCGTCAGTTTATGGGTAAATATTATCCTTCAAATAATATCCTTTCTCTTTCTTCTTCTTCCACTGCTTCGTGTCTTCTTCCTTTTCTTCTCACTCCTTTTTCTCCTTTTTCTGCATGAAAATAAATTGTTTCGTTTTATAAAAGTGTAAACAGTGTTTTTTTTTTCTATTAAATTTTTTTTTTGTTTTTGGTCCTTGGAGCAAGGATAATAATATTTTTTGCTATCATATAAATATCACTCAAAAAAAAAAAAAGAAGAAAAGTAAACGGAAAACGTGTAAAGTAAAGACAAAGTGAAAGGAAAAATTGCCCCAAAGGGAAAGTTAATTTTTTTTTTGTGTTTTTTGGAAATATTTATTTGATAAGAAAATAAAAAGAAAAAATCTTTCTCCTTTTAGTGGGACCGTTTTTTTTTTCCTTTTCCCTATGTGTGTGTTTGTTTGTTTGTTTGTTTGTTCATTTTTCATTTTTTTTTTGTTTTTATTAAGTACCTTCAATCACTGTTTTAAAAGAAGAACGTAAGATTTTTTTTCCCTTACTCTCTTTCTCTTTCACTCTGTTGCTGTATTATTTTGTGTTCCCTTATTATTTTAATAATTTAATATATTTTTTTTGGAGGTGTTTTACTGACACACCACACGCATATTTATTCGTGATTGAACATAAATTTAAATATTTATATAGATTTTTTTTTTTTTGCTGTTGATTTTGATTAATTACCAAATACACAAAAAAAAAATTACAACCAAAAATAATGATGATGAAAATACATAATTTTTTTCTTTTGCATTGTGTTAATCCTGTTTCAAGGACCAAAATATGAACAAACAACAAAGAAAATTTACTGATGAATAATTTTGTAAATAATTTTTCAAATAGGATGAGAGGAGTAGAGGGAGACGAAAATTGATATAGAGTGAGAAGGAAGTGATTAATATTAAACGATATTTTGATTAAGTGATTATAATAGGTTTGGTCTTGTTTTCTGTCAAATAAACCTGCTATCTGTGGATTTGTGGATGAATATTTTTCGCTTGTTTTATTTGTTTTCTGTGTTTCATTTTTGTTTTTTTTTGTGGTCGTTTAAAATTTATTGTGACGTCATAATAAAACAAGAAAACGATCAGGTTCGTTTTTTTTTATTTAGTCAATAAAAATGTCATGTTAACACAAATTTTTTTGTTGTGGTTGTTGAACGATAACATAAATTATTCACTTGAGAATATTATAATTTCTCCTGTTCCGAATATTTTGAATTTGTCGTTTATTTTGAAAGCATTCTAAAAAGTTTGATTTGTGGTTTGGGATTTGTATTTATATAGAAACATAAAAAAAGAGACACAAATTGATCAACGTTATTTGGTTACATTTTTTTTATTTTTGATAATAAGAAGCCAATAGAAATTATGAGGTTCGTACGTGCTGTTTTAGTCTAGTCTCCTGCTACGATGACAATATATAAGAGATTATGTTTTGGAATGTTTAAAAAATAGAGACAGATAGACAGAGAAAGAGAGAGAGAGATAAAATATTTGTGTTTTCTTTGTTTTGTAATTGAGAAATCATGGAAACAGTGAATTTCATGATCAGAATGTTTATAAATTAATTGATTAAAACAATAATATTTAATCTTCTGTGTTTTAACTATTATTAGACTTGTAATCTAATGTTAAGTCTCACAGTAAATGAAATTATAAATAAGACTTTTTCTATCACTTCTATTTGAATCTACGTTCATCCATTCCATATATAGATTATTGTGGGGTTTTCTTTTTTGCATAGGCAGAAGTGAAAATAGAAAAATAAAGAATCAATAGAAAGATTTAGAGAAGAATTTTTATGAAGGATAAAATAAGATTTTAAAATGTAAAGATTAAGATTTTGTGTAAACAATGGAGGGTTTTAAGATTGTACTGAACTAAACAAATGAAGTAGGATGGGTAATAGAATCTGATGATGTGATGCTTCGTAGGATCTAGAAGGGGATAGGAAATAATTTTTGGTCAATAAATCGATTTTGATTTTTTTTTCTTTGCATAATTCTGTCAGCTTTACTAAACAGCAATAAAGTGGATTTTTTTTTGTTTGTTTTGCAATAAAATAGAAATGTTTTTCTCTGTAGTTCTCGAAGATTTGAATTTTAACAATTGTTATAAAATTAGAAATTCTTTCAAAACATTTTGACATGAAAAAATAATTCGTTTAAAAAGTTATAAAGAATATTTTTGTGAAATACGTTGTCAGACCTTATTGTTTCAATGAATTTACGTAATCCAGATCATAAAGTACAAATTTTTGAAATAAGATTTTTGTAATAAACAATTTCTGTATTATTATTTTTTATTACAGTTGCAATAACATGGAAAGATGCACCAGAAAATCAATTTCCAATATTACGTGATGATTATAAAATACGTTGTGAAGTAACAGCAAATCCATCTCCAACAGTTGATTGGATGCGAAATGGTGATCAGGTACAATAAATAAATTATTATTGATTAGATTAAAATACCAATTTTCTATAATTAGTTTTTTTTTTATTTATATTTTATTTTAAAATCGAAAGAAAAGATACAACAGAGAAAAACTAATTTATAAAGAGGAAAAACCTAATTAAAATTCCTGAACAAAAACAAAAACAAAGAGAAAAAAAAAATTATTCTTCTTCTTTTTTAGATTAAAACTGGTGGAAGATATGTTGTTGAAACACACGGTCTTCTTATAAGAAATGTACAGGAATCAGATGATGGGGTGTATACATGTAGGGCGGCTGTTATACAAACTGGTGAACTTGTTGAAAGAAATATACGTGTTGAGGTAAGAATTATAAGAAATTTAATTAAAAATAAATTTATTGATCTTTGATTTAAGATTAAAGAAAATAGTTAATATTGAATTGTTTCTATTTTTAAAATTTAATTTCATTTTATTTATGGAAAATTTTTAAACAATACAAAAAAAAAAATAGGTACAAATAAAACCACAAGTACAGCCACTTGATTCAACAATTGATGCTGTTGAAGGACAATCATTTAGTATTATTTGTAATTCAACTGGTAAACCTGTACCCGAATTTGTTTGGGTTAAAGATTCAACACAAGAGAATGTTGCTAATTCTGACAGGTAATTGAAATTATTTTTATTATTAATTTAACAACAAAAACAAATAAATAAAATAATTTATCTGAATAATTGAATATATTGTGTGTTACGTCATAATTAGAAACACAAATCAAGATCATTACTTACAAGTAGAAAATGTTTAATAATTTATTCAGTACAGATAATTGTTTATTCAACCTTCAAATAGTTGAAGGTTTTTTGTTTCTTCTTCAAATACGAAAAAAGATTTTACTTTTTTATTATTTAATTTATAAATTAAATTACATTAAAATTGGTACAACTGAAAATTGTGATGTGTGAAACTGGAATTTCGATTTTAAATTTTAAATTTAGGGAAAGAAAAAACAATTTTAAAAACAAAATAAAATCGGGGAAAAAACTCTTAAGTCAATTCTGCTAACAGTTTTAAGAACAACACAAACGTAATCTAAGACAAATTGAATATTACTGCAATTTTCTGAATTCAACAAAAAAACAATGACAATAATAAAATCCTGTTTTTATAATTTCTGAAATAAAACTCAAATGGATTGTTTTATTTTTTTTTATTATTTCTGATGCTTTTTTTTTTTACAACAACCGATTATTAGCGATAAAAAATTCCCACTTCTCATTTTTTTCTTCTGTTTCTTAAGAATGAAAACTTTGTAGACGTTACATTTTTTTTGTTGTTGTTAATAAATGTTAATAAATATTTCATTGTTGGTTTACCAACCAAATTTCATTAGAATCTAATTATAATGTCTATTTGCAATTAGACTTGTAAATGAATTGTTGTTTGTTTCCTTTTCATGTTTCTTTAAAAATTAAATACAATTTTCGAATACAATTGTAACCAAATTAATTTTACGTCAAAACATCTTTTCTGCGTTTGAAAACATAAACTATTAACATGCAGTATTTTAGATTCATTGTTTCTTCCATTATTTTAAGTCTTTTGTCACAAATACATAAATTAAACAATTTACGTCATTACACCCGTCATTCATATATGTTTACATACGATTAAAGAGAATTTTATTAATGTCGTATGTCAAATACATATTTGTTCTGTTTGTTGTTCTAAAGTGCTAAAATATTCGTTGGGTTAAACCAAATAAAATACCTTACGAGATTTTGCTTCTACAATCAGTATCAACAAATAACTAATTTAAAATTCTCTTTCTCACTCTCTCACTCTCACACTCTTTTCTCTCTTTGTATTTTGACTTGTCTTGTTCATATTCTTTTGATCTTTATTTATTATTAATTATTTTTTATTATAAGACTTTTTTTAAAATGGCAAATGGTGTTTATTTATTTCTCAATTGATCTCAAACACTGCTAATTAATTTCAATTAATATTTTATATTTTTTATCTTTCTCTCACTTTCTCTGTCTCTCTCTCACGCTCAGTAGAATCAAATTTTTATATCTTTTTTAAAAATATTTCATTATTAATTAATTAAAATAGCACGCACACAATTTAACTCTGTTAAATCTAATTACGCGGATATTAATTAAATTGATTCAAAATGAAAATAACAAATAAATTAAACAATTTTTTTTTTTTGTAAAACTTCTTACGAAAATTTCTTAAAGAAAATCAAACATTTTACAAGAAAAACAATAAATAAAATAAATAAACTTTTTAAAATTTCATTTTAATTAATTGATTGAAATAAATAAAAAAAAAAGATTATCGTTGAGTTTGACCCAAGTTTTAATCGTTTGTTTTTTTAATACTTTTATTTTTCTATTTTTTCAAGATTTTTTGTGAATCCTCAAACTGGATTATTAACAATATCACGTGTTGAACCAGATGATTATAGTAAATATACTTGTATAGCAAAAAATAGTGCAGGAATATCAGAATCAAAAATGTTACTAAATGTTTTGGTACGTCCAAAAATTTATGAACTTTTAAATATAACAATTGAAATAAAACATCAAGCAAGTATTATTTGTAAAGCATCTGGACGTCCAGCACCAGAAATAACATTTAGACGTTATGGTGAACAAGAAGAATATCTTGTTGGACCACAACCAAGTGATGATCGTATTATATTGGAACAATCATATGATGAGGATCGTGGTGAATCAAATGCAACATTTATTATAACAAAAACAATGCGTTCTGATGATGGTTTATACGAATGTATTGCTAGAAATAAAGGTGATACTGCATATAAAGTTGGACATATTACAATTGAATATCCACCATCATTTGAACATATGAAAGGTTTACCACCAGTTTTTAGTTGGGAAGAAAGAAAAGCAAATTTAAGTTGTCTTGCACAAGGAATACCAAATGCAACAATTGAGTGGTGGTGGAACACTAAACGAATTGAAGAATTATACGATCGAAATTTGGAAATTGTGGGTAAAGGTCCTAGAAGTGATTTACTTATTACACCAACTGATCGTCGATATTATACAGCTTATAAATGTATAGCAAAGAATCGTATTGGTACAGTTGAACATATGATGGAACTTAGGTAAATATTTGATTAAAATTGAAAATCTTTTTAATTGTTTTAATCTATTATTTTATTCAACTTTCAGAGAAGCACGCGTTCCAGAACCAATCATTCAAGTGACAGTAAATGTTGTAACAGCAACAACAATTTCATTTAATATTGTTGGACCACCATCAGAATTTGGTATGCCAATCTTAGCATATAGTGCACAGTATAAACAAGACTTAACACCTGATTGGGGATCAGCATCAAATCGTACCTGGTCACCAGATAGTCCTTATATTATTGAAGGTCTTAAACCTCATACACCCTACCAATTTAGGTAAGTTTTATTTGATTCTTATACATAATTGCTGTGAATTATATTCAAATGTTCTGAGCTAAAAATAATCACATTCTTCTTTTTCAGATTTTGTGCACGAAATTTAGTTGGTCAAGGATCATGGGGAGCGCACAAACAACAATCAACACCTAGACGTTCAGCACCAGAAGAACCAAAAACACTACATACATTAATACAAGAAGGTTCAAAAGAAGATGATCCAATTGTAATATCACCGTATGCAGATCATTTTGAGTTACGATGGAATATACCATCTGATAATGGGGAACCAATTGATTATTTTGAAATTCGTTACTGTTCTGTAAGTACAATTTATTTTTACATTTTTTCTTTTTAAAATGAAAAAAAGGGAATAATTTATTAAGTGATTATCTAGTGAATGAATTTAATGTCCGGGTTTTACAACAATTTTAAATTTATCTTTATAATATTCTTTGTTCTTAGAAGACCACACCGGATGATAATTAATTTGTAAATTAAAGATTAATGCTAATGAGTTTTTTAATTGAATATAAGTTTAATTCGAAACGAATCTAACGGTATTAAAATCAATTCAAATCACAAAGTGGGTATTTTATCAATTCAAAGTTATTGCCAGTACATGAGTGCTGCACTAATATTGAAAGTAACTTTTTAGCCCCTGCGTTAATTTTCCAATATTGAATTCTTAGTTTTTCTTTGTACCGAAAGTAAAATTAGTAAAATCAAATTCAGTTTGAATTAAAATTGCATTCATCTTTGTTCACTGATGGAAATTTATAAAAATTTACTGGATTCAGATTTTAATAAACAAAAAAAAAAAGATTTAATTTTATCCAATCAGTAAATTGACACATTTAAAATGGTGACACCAGTGAAAATTGCGTATTAAATTAATTATTTTTAAGTGCTGATTGTAAAGTGTTACTTCCCATTCGTCATACTCATTCAATCATTCACTCATTTATCGTCAATAACACTGACTGATTACAGTAATTTATTCCCTTTTTTTTTCTTCACTTTAATTCTTTAAATTTACTTAATTTAGTTTTTTGTTTGTTTTGTTTTTATCTTTTGATTTTTCTTATTTCTTTTTTTTTTTTTCTTTTCTACAATAAAATAAAAATTACAGGGATACAAAGTAAATGATGTATGGAATTCAATAGAAGATTCATGTGCAACAAAAACAGTTCATGTATCAGAGACATCATATGAAATGTCAAATTTACAAGCAAATTCATATTATAGTATAGAACTTTTAGCACATAATGCAATTGGTTATTCAAGATCAGCAAATTTATTATTGAAAACAGCGAGAGGTGAGTCTACTGATACAGATACACGATTATACAAAGCTGGGTTCTCAGTTGCATCAAATACAATGATCGTACATCAACATAATTATTTTGCTGTTACATTCTTATTGTTGTGTTGTGTTTGTTTTTTGTGTTAATTTTTTTTTAATTTTTCATTTTTAATTTTTTAATACAAAATTTCATATTTTTTTTTTTGTTTTTGTTTTTAATTTTTAACTTTTAATTTTCTTTAAAAGTTTTTTTTTTTTTGCTAACAAAAAAAAAAGTAAAAAGAAGAAAACAAAAACAAAAACAAAAAAAAAAAACAAAAACATAAAAGTTTAACAATGAGAGAAAAGAGGGAGAGAGAGAGATATATAAAATAAATTATGATGATGAAAAAAGAAAAACAACGAAATATTATTATTAATTTTTTTTTTTTACTTTTTATTGTTTTTTTTTTTTTAAAAAATTAAAATAAAATATTTTCAAATTAATTTAATTAATTTTTTAATTTGGAAATTTTGAAAAGAAAAGAAATTTTTTTTTTCTATTTTTTATTTTGTGTTTTTTTTTTTTTGATAAAAAATGAAAGAAGAAAAAAAAAATTGAAAGAAGAATTTTACAAGAAAATAATTTTGAAGAATAAAAAAATGGAACGAGTCAAATTAGTTTGCTTTTTGTTGTGTTTTGTTTCATTTTGTGGATTTTTAATCTGGGAAAATAATTTAAATCGGTTTCATCCATCAAGATTTAGAATTTAGATTTTCATACTTTTTGAATTGTCTACAAAAAATGATGAGAAATTAATGAGATTTGATCTTTTATACTTTTTTATATGATTAAATATTTTATGTAAAAATAGATTAAGGAAGTTGTGGTTTTGTTACTGGGGCCCCAGCACATAAAAGTTAAACATAATTAATTAAGTAAAAAAACGAAGGAAAAGAGAATTCAATCGTTTTCTGTAACATTAAAAAAATGGGAAAATTGTTGAACGGGTCTAACATTTTCTACACATTTTTCCACATTCAAATTTTTTTATAAATAAAAACGTAAAATCAAATTTGGACAGCTGTGTGTTTTTTTTTTCTTCTCTCAATAAAAATAAAACGACTAATTTGATTTGTTCACATTTTCTTGAAATGAAGAAAATTTTTTTTTACATTTCATTTGATGTAAAAAAAAAGTTTTTTTATTATTTTGATCGACAGAGAACGACAGAGGATGTTTAGATTAAAAACAGAAATTGAACAGAGAGAATTTAGTTTCATTTTGATTTTTCTTTTGGTTTTATTTTATTATAATTATTATGATTATTATTGAATCTCCAGCCTCCCCCATAAGGTTTCGGTAGAATTAAAATTATTATTAATAAAAAAGAACAAAAACAAAAATAAAATACAAAAGAGGAAGAGAGAGAGAGAGAGAGAGAGAGAGAGAGAGAGAGAGAGAGAAAGAGAAAAGAAAAACTATTAAAAATATTTATTACAATAGAATATTATTTGCTTTGATGTGTTTTGTGTTTCTTTTTAATTTAATTATTGTTGTTGTTGTTGTTGTTGTCGTTGTTGTTGTAAAAAGAATTTATTCTTTAGTTTTTTTCTTTCACTTCATTTATTATTTCTTATTTTTATATAAAAACAATTAAATTTTCTTATACAAAATAATTAATTAATTGGAATATGTAAAGTGAAACTCGGTTATAACGAATCCCCCTTACAACGAACTTTTCTGTTGTTTCCGTTTTAATTTTTATGATGACAATAATTCGGTTATAATGAACTTTTCTGTAGGTCCCGTGAACTTCGTTATATCCAAGTTGTCACTGTATGTATTTATATTCTTAAACAAACAATGAAATTATTATCCAGTCAAATTCTGTTTTAATAAAACTGAAATAAAGTAAATTGTACTTTTTGTATCAATGTTTTACTAACATTTAATTACATTATCTCGTCTCTGTTGCTTAAAACTGATATCTATATATTGTTTTTTCTTGAGGCGACTAACTTGTAATAAAAACATAACACAAAGTAGAAAGTAATGTTTGAACAGAATATGACTTTGTCGAACAATATAAGGGGTTTATTTACAACAAAAACGTGAACTTACATTTCAATGTAAAATGTAAAAAAGTTGTGTCAAAAAACTTTCTTTTGTTTACATTTTAAACTTTACTATTTTTGTAAATCGAATTTTTGTTTTTAATTCTTCTTTTTATATCATAAAAAAAAAAAAATCAATCATTGAACTCTGACGAAAAACGTGACAAACAAATTTATCCCTTTTTACAATTTTTACATCACAACAATCGTTCCCGTTTCATTTCATTTTACTTTCAATATTTTCAAATGAAAAATAATAAATAATTATTTATTTTATAAATTACTCTGCACGTGCTTTCCATTTTCTTTGGTACTTTTCTATTCTCATTTCAAATTCAATATTCTATATTTTTTAGATTCAATAAATTTTCTTCTCTCTAAACTCTAATGGCGGGTTTCTCATCTCCGTTTAGATCTCATCTAGTGACTGTAGATGAGTTTTAAGCTAAAATCTGTTTCACAACATTTAGATCTCATCTAACTTAGATGCGCAATTTGGCGCATCTAAATACTTAGATGTGATTTGCTTTAGTTGTCAAATGTGATTCATTACAAAAGTCAAAACGCACAGAAAAAAACTAATCGAAGCCACTGAACTAAAAATAGTTTTAAAAAACGCTACAAATGTGGTGAAACAGATTTTTGTTAGATGTCATCTAAGGCTTAGAGTCGATCTAGTTAGATCCTCGTTTAGTCATTTGTTAAGAAACCCGCCATAAAACTCTTAAACTTTTTTTTTTTTCTTTTTCTCAATTTTAACTGAAAGAATTTTTTTGTTCTGTTTTTTATTTGATAATTTTTATAAAAAATTTTCCCCGTATTCTTCACGAAAAGTGAAAAATATAAGAAGAGAAAATTGTTTCCTTTATTAAAATTTTCTTCTTTTATTTTTTTCTTCATTTTCATGATAAAAATCAGGGAAATTTTTTTTTTTGTATAATTTTGTAAAGTGAAGGAAGAAAGTTATTACAGAGAGAAATGTTTGGTGTGGTGAATCATTTTGATACCACAATTTTGAATATTATTAATTTGTGTGGAAATTCGTTAAAATTATATTATATATTACCACCCCTTTACCACCGCTCTTCACACTTTTATATCATTTTCTCTATTTACAACAACAGATTTATTTTAATTTAATTCAAAAACATTCCCTAAATTTATAATATTAAATTTATATAATTATTTTTGTAAAAAAAAAAAACAGTCACACAGTGACTGTTACAATTGGCAAAAAGCGGAAATAAGAAAATCTCATTTTGTTTAACCACAGAAACATAATACACACACACACACACACACTTAAAAATATTCATAGAGTGACAAACATTTACATAATATATTTATTTGAACTTAAATTCACCCACTCACATTACAAAGATATATCGACTTAAAACAAATGTAAAACACACACACACACACACACGAAATGAAGTAAAATATTTTTATCATCTTATTTATTCATAATTTTAATCATTTAATTGATATACAAAGATAATATAGAATGACACAAAAATTATAAAATCAACGAAATATTTTCGTTGAATTCTTAAAATAATTAAATCAATTCTTTTGTTTTTTTTTTTCCTTTTTCTTTCCAATTCAAATGAATTTTTGTTTTTTAGTTAGAGACTAAAAACAAAACAAAAATGAAATTATCCCACAAAGAACATACAAAATAAAACCGTGAAGAGAAATATTTTATCAGAAATTCAACCATTTTTTTTTTTTTTACTTTATGTTCATTCTAAATATTTTTAAACGTTTCCTAAATTTAATTTGTTTTGTTTTGTTTTTTTTTTAAATCAAAATAAATGGATTTTTAGTCCACTTTTGTAACACAACTTCAGACAACAAATCAAAATGAAAACAAAAAGCAATTATTTATAATTTTATAGTAAACACAAAATGCAGCATCATCATCTCTTAATATTTTAATCTTTTTAAAACAAAACATAAACTTTTTTAATAACAACAAAACAACAAAAAAAAGAAGAAGAAGAGAAACAAACAAGGAGTTTGGAAGGAAGGAGAAATTATTTATTAATTTAATAATTTCACAAATAAATGATTAAAAGAAAAATGCCTTCACATCAATTCCTTCAATTTTCCATTCTTTAGATAATTATCATGGAAATTCAAACTGTATTCTGTGTCATTGGTCATCAATCATCTTAATTTTGATTGCAAGAAGATTATTTCCAGTCGCCTTAATTTAATAAATAGAAAGTTTCTGTTTGTGTTCAGTTTTTATGATTAAATAAAAGTACAATCATTGTTTAGTTTTTGTTGACTAGAAAAGGGATAGAAAATATGAAAGAGAGAGAGAGAGAGAGATTAAATTTTTGTAATTTTTTAGACAAAAAAAAAAAAAGAAGAAGAACAAAACAAAGGCCTAGCGTTGATAGGGGAGAATTTTTGAAATATTTTGTGGGTAGTTTCATTATGAATTTTATTTTTCATTGTAAAAATTCAACTTATTCGAATTTATGTAAAACTTTTAACTAGATTATTTTTTTGGTCGTTGTTGTTGTTCTTGTTGTTGTTGTAGGTACTTGAAAAAGCTACAAATAATTAAAAAAAAATTACAATGCGGAAAAATGAAACAATCCACAAAACCAACAAACGAATTACATTTTTTATTTATTTGTTTTTTTTTTTTTTTTTTGTATCAGCATCAAAGTTTACTTGTTACCCCCCGCCTCTCTAACGTTTCCGTTTGTCTTTTTGAAATGTAGATTTATTTTTACTTTTGCCTCTTGTTGTTTTTTCACAAAAATTTAAAATCTTAAAATAGAAAAATAATCAATAATTATTATTAAATTAGAAATAATAAAATTAAATAGAGAGAAAAAGAAAGAAAAAAAGAAACAAATAGAAATCTTCCATTTTACCGTAGATAATTAGATTAAAAACATTAAAAATAATATTTGTGTACAAGAGAAAGAAAAAAGGATGAACAATTTTTTCCTTATTTTTTTAGAGAAAATATTTTTCATGTTTTCTTCTTTTAAATAGAATTTAAAATTTATTTTAGGTTACTGGGTAAATACGTTAATATATTTATAGAGGGTTTCTTCCTGTTTCTTATTATTATTAAGCTACGTTTTCATAAGGATAATTGGAACGATAATTTATAATATGTACAAATAATAAAAAAAATGTGCAGAAAATTATATTTGTCACTTTTTTATGTGGTAAATTTTATGCATTTGATTTACAATTAGCTTTAGTCTGTAGTCTCTGTAGACTGTAACTAGTTTTAAAGTCATTAATTATTTTTGACGTTCAGAATTTTTTGTTTTTCCTCAAACGATTTTTGAGTAAATATATTTAAAAATTTTTAAATTCTGTCAATATTTGACAGAATGAATTTCAACAAAAATGCAAAAAATAATTTTTAATGATTTCATGAAAACGTAGCATTAAATATTTATAAAAATTCTTTTTTAGAAAATGTCAAGATAAATTTTCTGGTAATTTATTTTTTTAATTCAATAAAATGTAAGAAAATCCCTTTTATTGTTTATTATTAAAATTAATAATATTATTTTTAAACTTCACTGTCGGCTTCTGTATTTACATAATTCAAAATGAGAGAGGGATAGAGGAAAAAAAAAGAAAATTGCGAACATTTATGCCAAATTTTTTTCTTCTTTTTTTATTTTTACCTTTTCCAATTTCAAAATTATTTTATTATTTTCAACTTTTTTTTCTTTTTTCCTGCATACTTTTTTTTTTCTTCTTTCTGTTAAAAGAATCTTATTTAAATTCTTTCTTCCTTCTTTCCCATTTATATTTTTTTTCTCCTCGTACTATTTTATTTCCTTTTTGCATTAAATTTATGAGACGGAAGTAAAATACAATTCGTTTATTTTCATGTATATTGTATAAGAAGAAGAAAAAAAAAATATATATTACATATTATGTTCATGGAAAGAGAGAAAGAGAGAGAGAGAAAGAGAAATAAAATAAGAATTTTCACAATTTTTTTTTTGTCTTCATTTCAGTTTATATTTTATTTAAATTTTATTTTTAAATAAAACTTTAGTTCGATTGAGTGTAAAAATAAATTGAACAGAAACAAAACAAAACAGAAAAAAAACAGAACAGAAAATTCATTTTACAATTTTAAAATTGAACCCAGTTTTGTTGTTGTTTCTTATTTTGTACCGTTTTATTTATCTTTTTGCTTCTCTGTAAAAAAAAAAGGATTAGTTTCAACAGAAACAAATGTAAAAACGTTCACAATTTAAATATTCTTTAAATTCTAAATGCATATATGTATGTATGTATGTATGTATGTTCAAGTCAATTTATCTTAGGGTTTTTTTTACTTTATATCCTTTTTTTTTTCTTTGTCTTTATTTGTAAATACAATGAATTAACAAAATGATGACAATAATAAATTTAAATGAAAACAAAAACAAAATGGATGACAGTTAATCATAATGAAGTTCGGCCATATTGACGTAACGTCAATTTATCATTGATAAAGATAATAAATCGAACTTAAACAAAAACTATAATTAAATTTAGTTTTAAAATAAAACAAAAGAAAAAAAATGCCTGAATTGAGAATCAAAATAAAAAAAATATTTATTAAATTTTAAGTACTAAAATTTATATTTAGTTTATTTTTAGGATTTATAATGTTAAGATTTAGATTTTAAAGTAAACTAATTATAATCCAACCATCATTTTCACTTCAATAATACGATTGTGGTTTTTCTCTTTATTTTGTCATAATATTTAGGGGAGAAGGGAGTGTTTTGAATTGATCCGAATTTTGAATGTCACGACACGACAATATAAGTTAATTTTCAATCATATTTATAGAGATAACAAAAAAAAAAGGGGGAAAAAAAATAAATGATTTCATTTCTTTTGAAAATATTCAAAAATTATTCATATTCATGTACAAAAATGAGGGAATTGTGTTGATAAACCCGTGCACAATTAGTACAGACAATGGACCGCAATCGTTTCTTTGTTGTGGCACATAAATATTATTGTATTAAAAATTTTATGCTCGAAATATTTTATTGAATGTAAAATCTTTTTGAGAAATAACAAATATATAACATAAATCTTGTAATTGTATAGATATTCCATTAAAAAATCTGGCAATTCATTTTCCTGTATGAACAAATTAATATTTCATTTTTAATTTTTTTAATTTTGTAATTCAAATTTATTCTCTTGTGACAGTTTTCATTTTTTTTTTTTCGTTGTTGTTGTTGTTTTAATTTAATTAATGTTCAAAATTTATATTCATTTAATTATACTTTGACATTTTTGACAAAAAAATAAACATAAGCCAAATGCCCTAATTATTATGATGAAAAAAATAATTTTAAAGATTTAAATTTTTAAACGCCAAAAAAAGAATAAATAAATTATGTACCAACAACAGACTAATGATGACAATAATTGCACGTAATCGTATATAAAGAACGAAAAATGACAACAAACAAACAAACAAAAAAGAAAAAGAAATAAGGAAGTAGGGAAGACAACAAACAAGAAGAACATTCAAGAAGAAAAGAAGAAGAAAAAAAAAATCAAACAAAAGAGAAAAAAAAAAAACGAAGCAACATAAATTTGTGACGGTTTCCATGGATTCTGAAATATCGATTTTTTCTTTCCTTTTGAGAATGCCAAAAAAGAAAAAAAAAAAATAATAAAATTCTAGATGAAGGGAAATTGAAAAGAAAAATAAATGAAGTTAAACCTAGAAATCAATGACGTTAAGAAGTCTTCGCGTCGTTCCATCTGTTACACGTTACATTTTTTTTTACCTTCTTTTCTCTCTACTATAAAAATATATATTCTCAAAAAGTCAAAGCCTTTATTAAAGAAAAAATGTGAAAGAGGATAAAGAACCATAACAGAAGGGTGTAGGGGGGGGGGGGGGGGGTGGAAGTCTATACGCGAATTCTTTTTTTTTTCTTCATCGTTTAGTTTTTTTTTTTTTTTTTTTGTTGTTGCGTTTTCTTTTCTTCACATGTGTGTTTGTTGTTGCGACTTTTTCCCCACTTAATCTTCTTTTGTTTTTGTTTTTGTTTGATTAGAAAATTTTTTTTTTTATAATATTGGATAATTTGTTTGTAAGAAGAAAAAAAATATAAAATATAAAAAAATGAGAAAAAAAAGAAGAAAATACAAAATAAGAAGAAGAAGAAGAAGAAAAAAAAAGAATAAAAGAGAAAAGAGGAAAAATAAATTTTATAAATAAAGATAAAAAAAAAATGGATTATTTAATTTTAATTTTAATAAAAAAAAAAAAAAAGTGGGAAATTTTCATTTAGTTTTTAGTCAAATTTTCATTGTTGTTGTTTTTTTCTTTTCTTTTCTTTTGGCTAAGGTAAATTAATTTTTGTTTTATAAATTAAATAGTGTCTGTGGTCAGTGTTCACAATACTTTTTACAAATGGACGTTAATTCTTCAGGCACAAAATTGAATAAAAAAAACCTCACTACAAATCAATGAAATGAAATAAGGAAGGGTGAGGGAAGAGAATTGGGTCCATTTGTAAAGTATTTTGACATCTGACATTTTAGTGTGTGTGATTTTTTTTTATTCTTTTAAATAAAAATATGTAAATATAAATTATGAAAATGATTTAAATTTGATGAACGAGAGAGAATCCCTAAATTCTTTTTAGTTGAACTTAATTTTTAGTTAGTTTGATGGAAAAACACAAAAACAAAATAATATAAAAATAAAATAGAAAATTGATTTTTAAAAGAAGAGAAAAAAATTAGAAAATAAACCAAAAAAAAAAAAAAGGATTCAATGAAAAAAATTAAAGACAAAAAAGAAAGTCAAAGGAAGAAGAATAATCGGAAAACCGACGTCTTTTGTTTTTCTTTTTTCTTCATTGAAAATTCTTTTCATTGAATTACAAATAAAAAAATGTTAATTAATTTTTGTTAAAAACATTGAAAAAATTTGTTGTTGTTTTGTTTTTTTTTTTTTTGAGGAAATTAAATTGATTTTTCTTTAGTTGATTGAATTTTTTTTTTTTTTTATTATATTTTTTTGTTGTTGTTGTTTTTTATTTTTTTTTCTGTTTTTTTTTTTTTTCTGTTTCTGTTTGCATGAATTTTAATTCTTACATTAATATATTTTATTTTGCTCTCTGTTCTATTTTTTTTTTGTTTTTATTTAATTTGTAATTTTTAATTGTTTTGTTTGTCGAATGCGTAACACAAAAAATAATCATAATAATTAATGTTAACTGATAAAAATAAGCAAGTCTTTTGTTGGAAAATGGAAAAAGAAACAAAAAATTTGAGTGCTTTCCTTTTTACCTTTTTTGTTGTTGTTGTTGTTGGCTGTTCCTTTTTTTTTTCTTTTTTTTTTTTGTCTGAATAATTTAATTAATTAAGAAGGATAATGAAAATGTTCAGACAAACGGAATAAAAATTGTATTACTTCTGTTGAACGTCGACATGAAAATGGTGTGATTCTGTGTACGAAATATTTACCTTCTTTCCTTCTCTCTTTATTTTATTTTGAAGGAAGACAAAACAAAAAAAAAAACAACTCAAGAGTTTTTAGGGCGACGTGAATTTTCGATAAAACAGCTTTTGATGAGAATTAATTGATTAAATTTAATTTTGGTTGAGGGATTTGACAATTTTTCCTTCTGTAATTTTTTTTTTTTTTTTAAATGAAAATGGAAAGAAAAATAAGAAAAAACTCAGCTCATTAATTTTGTGTGTGCTCTTCTTTATTTTATTTTTTTGTGTCTAAAAAAAAGAAAATACGTTAAAATTTCACTCGTCAGACATTATGCTTCAATGGACGTAATAAAAAATGGATTATCTTCCCGACTAAAAAGAAAAAAAAAAAAAACAATAAAAAATAAACACCTTGGTTGATGTCGACAGTTCAACATCTAATAAATATGCTAAAATTTGTGCGAAAACAACAACAGCAACAACAACAACAACAAAAACATACGTTTGACTTAACGCGAGTTTTCTTTTGTTTAAACGAAATTTTATAAGATTTACCATAAGGCAAGAAAAAAAGTCAAACGCATCTGCTATAATTCTTTGCATAGATACACACACACACATATACACATAAAAAACAGAAAAACAGTTGAACAGTCTTAAGAAATCTAGTAAAAGAAAATCCCCCTTCAATGGATTATTCCTAGATTTGTTGTGACTTTTTTTTTTTGTATTGTAAAGAAAAACTGTACTGTGGACCTGTCATTATTATTAAATCATTAATCACACTTAAAATTCACTTGTTTCATTCCAATGAATTAGTAGTAAAATTGAACTAAGCAAATGTGTTTATAGAAGAAAAAAAAACAACAACAACAACAACAACAAAAAATTTGGATTTAGATTTCTGATGAAATGGAAACCATTACCTTTGTGTTATTTGATTATGTTAAAAAAAAATTTCCATTGACAAATCTCTTGTAATTTAAATATGCGGCATGAGTGAGACCTATTTGTCAAATTCATTTTCGAATCTTTTAAGAAAATGTTAATTTTAAAATTCTGATTAAAAAAATACGACAGTCGGCCATTTTTGTAAATTTATCAATTAATTATGGTTTGGCCATTTGTAAATTTTAACATAAAACGGCGGGAATTTTAAATTTATGAAATAAATTATTAATTCATTTATCATTTGTTTTATTCTGCACATTTTTATTACTAATTCATTTGTTTGTAACATTTTTGGTGTCATTCACTAACACAAAATGCATTCATATTTTTTTTTAACCATATTTTTTGTTTTTTACTTTCAAATAAACAATACTAACAAATTATCTTTTTAAAGGCTTAGATGTAATTGTACATCCGGAAAATACTGTTTTATCATCGAGTGCAATTATAGCAATAGCAATTGGCGGTATTTTACTTCTGTTACTGATCGTCGATTTATTGTGTTGTATTATTTGTAATATTGGATTGAGTGCAACAATTTGTAGAAGATCAAAACGTTCACCATCGGACTTTGATGATGAAACAAAACTTGGAAGGTGAGAATTAATAATACAGTTTATGATTTTTTTCTTTTCTTTTTTGTTTTCTTTTAATTATTTATTTATAGTTTTCTTTTTTGTTACTTTTTCTGTCTTACTTTCTTTTCTTTATGTTTTAATTTATTTATTATAAATTACACAAAAAATGCACACTAACACAACCACACATTTTTTATTTATTTTTAATTTGATTTTCGTATTAAAACAAAAATTAAATGCTATTGTTACACAGGTGAAATCTCTTTAATTCGTACTTTTTATTGAAGCAATTGTTTTGACAAAAGAACGTCGTCCATTTTTTAATTAAGATTTTGAAAATTTAAGAATTCTTGATAAAGTAAATTTTAAACTAAAAATTGTGTAAAAACGCGTAAAATTGAAAATTGGTAAAGTTGAATTTAAATTGAAATCTTTTGATCTTGAAGAATTTTGTTTTTTTTATTTGATTTGATAAAAATGATTTCTATCAAGTTGTCACTACTTGAACACAATTTCATCTTTCTTAATTAATTTATTGAAATTTTTTTTTTTGTATTCTAAGAATTGTTCTCTTTGAAATTCTTAAGAACTAATTTAACATTTGAAATTGACATTCACTGTAAATTATTACTCAGTCAAAATATATTTGATTTGCGTTATCATTAAAATATTCTCAACTTTAACCTTTGTGTAGTTGCGATTTTTTTTTTTTGTAAACGTCAATAAATTTTTTTCTTACGAATTAACGTGGTTTCTGTACTGTGTAATTGTTAAATAAGAAAACACATTTTCATAATCATCACATTTTAACTTAGAATAGAATTAAAAAAAAAAAAACACTCACATTTTTTTGTAAAACATAAAAAAAAATCATAAATTAAAAACAAACAAACAAAATTGTTTAAAAGAAAAAAAAACAACAACAACAAGAACAACAAAAAAAACAAACAAACAAACGAAAATATTTTTTTCTTTTCTTTTTCTCTTTTTTCTCTTTTTTGTTTTTTGTGTTCTTTGTGTAAATGACAAAGTCTTTACGGTTGGCGTTTTCCACTACCTTATTGCAGTACAAGTGTTGTTAAAGAACGTCCACCATCACCATTGCCACTACCACCACCAGTGAAATTTAGCGGAACACCATTGACAACGCCGGTGTAAGAAACGACAAATTTCTTGCACGGTTTTTTCTCTTTCCAAATACTTTTTTTTTTTGTTCCTACTTTTAATTTTTTGTTTGTTTTTTTTTTTCCATTTACGTATTTTTCTCTCTTTCTTTTACAATTTGCATGATTTTTTCTTTTTCTTTCAACTGTTTGTTGCTTTTGTTTTTGTGTGTGATTGTAGCTGTGTATGTGTGTGTGTGTGTGAATTCCTAAACAGAAAAACAAAAACAATACAAAGTTACTTTGATCATCTATCATTTCATTTGCCTTTTGATAATTTAATTAATTGACGTTTATACAAGCGCGATGGACAGAAAGGTCATCATCTTCATCTTAATTTTTTTATTATTCTATTTTATGTTTCAATCTATTAAAAAAAAAACAAAAATATTCATTGTGTTTGAATGGTTTTTGTTTTTTAATTAAAATTTACTACTGACACAATTAATCTTAGAATAAATTAAAATAAAGGAAACGTTTTGCATTGTCATTTCTTTTTTTTTTTTTGTATGTCATTTGAATTGATTGCGTTTTTTAATTCTGAATTCAAAATTGACTTTTTAATTGGCTTAATTAATGACCTACCAAGAATTGTCAGTTATTTGTTTTTTTTTGTAAATTTCAATACAATTATTGTTGCCAGTAAAAGAAAAGTCGAAATTCTATTCTTTTTTTGTTGTTCAAATTTTTGCAACAGAAATCATTCTAATGCAACTATTAATTTACTAGAATTCTTGGCAACTTCACTTTAACTACCTAGATTTATTGTTATTACTTCACATTTTGTTTCCGTATCTAAAATTAATAACTCAGAGATTTACATCTTTTTTTTGTTGTTATTCTAAAGAGTCCTTATGTGAAGTGAACATATTTCACCATACGGAAAATAATTGATTTCTTGTTATGTAAAAATGATTGAATCAACCCTAATAATTTATAAAAATCCTTTTAGTATATTTATGTTGAACAAAATGATGTGATGAAAAATGTATCAACAGTTTGTTATTCTTAGAATATTCGTATTTGATGACATTCATTGTTAGAATTAGAAAAAAATTTAAAACAAAAATGTTTTTAGGAAAATTGGACGATTTTTAGGTAGGTACAGAAATTTAAAGAGTTCAAAAATTGGTACAGCTTGAATGCTGTACAGAAATTATTTACATTTAATGTTTGTTTTTTTTTTATGTGTTAAAATTGAAAAAGAAAAAACGGCAGAGAGAAAGTGCTGACAAAATTTTGTAAACCGACGGAACATTTTCTGTAATTCCGTTTAAAATGTTTATTTTTTTTTTTTTTTTGTATATTTCCTAAATAGACAACTTTTTTTGTTTCTAAACGTTTCCGTATATTTATTTAGTTTATTATTCTAAGATTCTAATAAAAACAACTACAAACAAACAACAACACCACTGTAAATGATCGCATGATTTTGTCTCTTTTGTCTCTTTTGTAGTAAAAAATTCAATTTATTTTTTTATGAATTTTTTTTGTGTTTTTGGTTTTTTTATTTTGTGTTTTGTTTTTTTGTTTTTTGCTTGTGTTTGTCTCCACTACGTTTATTAAAAATAAAAATAATCAGTAAGTAAGATGCAAGATGTAAATTGTACAAGTAAAAAAATAATTTGTGGATTCCTTTTTTTTTTACTGTTGGTTCTCCACCAAAATTTTCACAAAATAAAAATAAAGTAAAATAGAAAAAAAAAAAGAAAAACAAATTTGAAAATTTTCAAAATTTTATCATCATTTTGGCTTTAAAATATTTTTTTATCGTTTTTCTTTTTTATTTTCTTTCATAATTTGTTCATTTTCTTTTGGATTTTTTAATCATTATAATAAATTTTGTATCAAATCGAAATCTAATCAAAAATAAAACAAAACAAAAAATAAAGTAGAGAAAATTTCATTCATGTTCCCATTTTTTTTTTGTTCGTCTCTACGTTTAATTTTCTGTTTTTCTGTTTATTTGTTTTTCTAATTTTCGTTCCGTTTTTTATTTTCCGTTCTATTTATAAATATTATTTTTATTTTTAAAATTCGTCATGTGGATGCCTATCAAATTATATAAGAACATTAATTAAATATCAAATGAAACTGTTTAGATTTGTTTTAATAATTAACAGAGAGGAAAGTCAACCATTAAATTCACCAAATGGATCTGTAATGAAAAATAATTCAACGGTTGAGTTTGATGGACGTGTTGCACATTCAAGAAGTGGTGAAATAATTGGTAAAAATTCAGCTGTGTAAACGAAAAAAAAAAAAACAAACTAAAAAAATTACCAAACAAAAAGTAAGATATAAAAAAAAAATGATATTGAGAGAGAAAGAGAGAACAAGTAAGTGTGAAAGTGAAGACGATATAATGGATGAAATGAACGCGTTTACTTAAATTTACTTTAGTTGTATAAGATTAAGAATATTTTTAGGGGGAGTGGGGGGTTTGTTTTTTTTTTCTTTCGACAATGATGGGGGAAAGACGAAATAAAAGAAGAATGAAAAGTAGAAGAAGGAGTTGGATAGGATGGGACGGGGGTGGGGGGTACAGGAAGAAAGAAGAATAAATTTATATTAAACAGCATTTTTTGCAACGTAAGCTTTTTTAAAATAAAAAAAATATATATATATATAAACAGACAAAAGATGGATGAAATGACGAATAAGATGAAGAAGAAGAAGTAGGGAAAGAAAGAAAGAAAAAAAAAAAACAGGAAGAAGAAAATGATGAGAGTACAATTAATCAAAGTGATACCAAAGAAAGAAAATTATAAATCTAGAGATTTTGGTTTAATTAAATTGTTTCTTCCTCCATTTTTTTTTTTTTGTTCTCCTTTAAATTTCTATTTCTTCTTGAGAGTATTAATTAATAGTGCAGCTTTCCGTTTTTTCTTTTCCATTTCTTTAAATTTTTAACAAAACGAGAGAGTTGTTTTTTTTTTGCTGTTAAAACCGAACAATTTTTAATTTAACATTTAACTCTACTTACAACATTTTTATGTTATTATTTTATTGTATTGTTCCATAAGTGTCTTAAGAAATAAAAAGAAAGAAAAAGGAAAAAAAAAAATGCTCATATTTTTTTTTTAGCTCCGAGCATTTTTTTTTTTTTTTATTATAAAAAAATAATTTTTTTTTTGGTGAATTACGTTTTGATATTTTGGTTTTCTTTTTATTTACGAAAAACAAAAGAAAAAGAAGAAAATCGTTTCAATTCGAACGAAATCGAACACAAGTTTGTCGTTGTTTTCCATTTAAAAACGCGTTCATTCGTTAAACAAAATGTCGAAATGTCAAACTGTCAAACTGTCAAAATGTCAAAATGTCAAAAACAAAAGAAAACAATTAAAATTTTTTTTGGAGAATTCGTGAACGATCATCGTGTTTTAGTTCCTTTACGGTTTTCGTTTTAGTTTTGTAAAAAAAAAAAACAAAAAAATATCCGTTTAGTTTTGTAATTTTTAAATTATTAATTAAAAAAAAAACTCCATTTTGTCATAATTTTTTGTTTTAACATTTTTTAGTTTTAAATGCATTAATTTTTATTTGTTTTTCTTTCTTTCCAAAATACAAATTTTTGAATAATTTAATAATTATTTTTAATTTTAGTGATTTATTGAAGGTTGTTAAACTTTGTCTTCTTAATTTTTCTTTTTTAATTTTCTTAATTTTTTATCTACAAATTAAAATAAAAACCTATTTTTTTTTATTGTAATAAAATTTTACAATTTTTAATTAAATTAATTTAGCAATTCACAATTCATTCATTGTTTATTTAGTTTTAATTTATTACACTAAAATAATGAATTGATTTTCTTTTTTTTTTTTTTAATTTAATTTAATTTAATTTAAACTTTTAAGAATATTTAAAGAATTTTAAATTAAAAAGTATAAATGTAAAAAAATATTTTCTATTTGTGTAAAACTTTTAATATTAAAAAATAAAAGTTAAATGAAAAAACAAAACATCGATTAAATTAATTGATTTTAATGAAAGTTTTTAGTCTAAATTAGTTTATAATTTTTTTTTTTTTATTTATAGAGAAGAAACCCAAAATCAAAATTATTTTTTATTCTTAATTTAATTTTTTAATTAAAATATTTTTAATTAAGTTTTTTTTTGTTTTAAAAAAAAAATTCAAAGTAACTAAAAAACAAAACAAACAAAAAAATTTAAAAGTAAATTTTATTTTAGATTTTTCGCTTTTTGTATTTTGTTTTGTACTTTTTATTGATTTGACTCGATTTATCAAAAGTTAAAAAATTAAACAAAAAAAAATTAAATTAAATATAAAAAAACAAAACAAACAATTAAAAATATTAAATAATCGTCCTTTAAAGTAAAAAAAAAAATTAATTAATTAAAAAATGAAAAATAAAAAAATAAATAATTATTAAAAATTTAAAAATAATTCCGTCAATTTATCTTTCATTCTGGAAAAACAAAAACAAAAAAAAAAAATTAAATATAATTATTAAAAATGTAAAAGTTTACTACAAACAATTAAATACATATAAATAAATTACTTACTTTTAAATATTTTATATTTATATAAAAAAAAAAAAAAGAAAAAAAATGGAAATTACACAAACCAAAAACAAAAACAAAAAATAATGTAATGTAATTAAATTTATTTTACAAAATAAATAAAAAATAAATGAAAGAAACAAAAAAAATCCCATTTAAAATATTAAAAGTAGGGGGGGGTGGAAACGCCGAGCTATTAAAAGTATTAATAAAAGGCAACAATGAAAGTACTAAGGGGAAAATGTCATAATAAATAAAACTGATGAAGAAGAAGAAGACGATGACGATGACATAATAAAGGGGAAATCCCGTAATTAATAAAGATTAAAAAAAAAAAAGTGTGCGCAGTTAACTTCACTTTATTTCATAACAAAAATGAAGAAGAAGAAAAATATTTATTCAAATAAATTAAAGGAAATTCAATGAAAAATTGGGGAGAATTATACAAAAAATAAACAAAAGAAAAATTAGATTAAAAAAAAAAACAAAAAGAAAAAAACAAAAGGGAAATAAGAAACGGTACAACACAAGCAAAAAAAAACAAGTTAAAAAGTGCCAAATTTACAAAGATAAAAAAAAGTTTAAAAATTAAAAATTTAAAAAGTTTAAAAATAAATTTAAAAAAAAAATTCCTTTTTTATTAAAATTAAAAAAAGTAAAATAAAAAAAATGGCGATGGCGAAAAAAAAAAAGGCGCCACAAACCCAAAAAAAAAAAGAATTAAATTATATATTTAGAAATTTTCTCAACTTAAAACAATTTAAACATTTTTTTTCTTTTTAATTGAAAAACTAAAGAAAATAATTTAACAAAAAAAAGAAGAAGAAAAATGAAAAAAAAATTAATTAAAATTAAAATTAAAATTAAAGAAAGAAAGAAAGAAGAAAAAAATAGTCATACTATTTCTATTTGTATTTAATAAAAAAAAAGTAAAAAAAAAAAAAAACACAGAATAAAAATTATATAATTTTTTATATAAATTTAAAGAATAAAAAAAAAAAAACAAAACATACAAAAAAAAAAAAAGAAGAAGAAAATTAAGAAACATATAAATTAGATAGTCATATTAATTAAATCTTAAATTTTAAATCTTAAATAAAGAATTACACAACAACAACAAATAATAAACAAAAAAAAAAAATAATAAAAAAATAAAATTATGTATTTATTGTAAAATCGCTTTAAATGTAGCTTTTGATATAAAGAAGAAGAAGAAAAAAAAATACAAAAAAATAAATAAATAAATAAATATATAAAGTGTGAAAATGGGAGGAGGAAGAAGAAGAAGAAGAAAAAAAGTATTTTATGATTAGAAAGAAAAAATCTAAAAAATAGAAAAAAAAAACAAAACAAAACAAAAAGCAACAAAAATCAAACGGAATTTTCTTTCCTTTTTTTCCTTTTTTTCTTGTTTTTGTGGTTGTTGTCAAATCAGTTGCTCGGTTTCAAATAATTCAGTTAATGACGTAGTTTTTGTTTTTCATTATTCGTAAAATAATTATCGTGATTAATAAGAACAATATTTCTATCTCTCTCTCTCTCTCTTTTTCAGTCTCTTTCTATTGATTAGATTTTTCCTATTTAAAATAATTCAAAACAAAAAAATATTTTAAAGAAAATTCTAAAAGAGAAAAAAAAATTTATTGTTTTCTCTAAGAAACAACAAAAATAATATTTAGTCTCGTGTATTTTTGCTCCGTTTATATTCATGTAAAATTTATTACAGTACAGTGAAATTCGGTTATAACGAACACCACTTATAACGAACTTACAGTTATAACGAATTTTTTGTTGTTGTAAGTTCATTATAACCGAGATTCTGCGTACTTCGTTATAAAATTATGATAAATATATTTGCTGATTGTGGGTTGTTTGATTGGCTTAATTAATTCAACGAAGCAGAAGAAGAATAAAAATAAAAACAAAACTTAAATTTTATTTTTTATTTTAGAAAATTTATTAAATAAATAAATGAAATAATAATTAATTTGTACAATAAAAATAAACAAGAAAAAAAAGAAGAAGGAAATAAATTTGTTCGTTTTGCGATAAATTTCGATTTTTTAGGTTTTTTTTAACACTTTTTTATAAACAAAAACAAAAAAAAAATAATGACAAATATATAATAATAATTAAATGGCTAAAAATTTGACTATTTTATTCGTCCTTATTTCCTGTTCCTTCCTTATAGACTTTTTTTAGCACAGAAAAATAACCGAAGAATTCAAAATCAAGAAATAATGTTCACAGCGCCATGTAATCAACTTGCAACTAAACAATAGACCTAGAATGTATTCGAGACACATTAAATAGAGGTTGATGTCTCCGCTTTTATATTCGTTGCATACATTTGGGTAAGCGATTTTTGTGGAAACCAAAATAAAAAAGTATTGAAATTTAGTTCGCCTTGCGATTAGACTACCATGACTATACCCATCAGAGGAAAGACTTTTTATCTTTTGTATTCAAAGTAAAAAAATAAAAGAAGAAATGACGAAGAAGAAGAAAAATCTTGTTCTTCAAGTTTACGACGGTTTTTATTTAGGTTACTTGCGATTTTCGTGACCAACTTTTTCATACTTGTATTTGTATTTGTTTCTGTGATTTTTTTTTTACTAGTTCTTCTTCGTTATGATGGTTTAAAAAAAGTTTTAACGATTTGTGTGTATAACTTCCTTCTCCTTTTTCTATCAGTGCCCGCCACCATTTTGATGCTTTAATCATCAACCGACCAATAATCATAATATAACACCATACAATTATAAAAATATAAAAAATATGTTATGTATCTGTTATTCTGAGCGTAACGTTTATACATTAACATAGTTTGCTTCTTCTTCTTTTTGTTGTTGTTGTTGTTGTTATTATTTTGTTTATTCATCTTTTTCTCTCTCATCTCTCTTGACTTTATTCATCTCTAGTGGTTGCAGTAATTCTGTTTCAACAATTCAAATAAATCGTCAATTACTTTCAATGGCTTACTAATTTAATGCAACCGTTATGATTGTTAGCTTATCATTATAATTCAATGGAATTCAAAGTGTTGTTGTTAATATTTTCTTAAACACGGAGGAAACGTTTTTATTCCTTCAATAATCATTTATTCATTTTAATTTACTTTACCTGGATGATACTACATCTAATATTGTTCCCAGAATCTGTATTCCATTTCACCACAACAAATTGTAAATCTCCATAAACCTGTGAATAGCAGCGGAATCGATAAAAGCAGAAATGATTTTTTAAAAAATTTCTGTTTTTCCATCAATCAACAATTATCATTCCGTCAAATTTATTTGTGCAACAGAAATTAAGAATGATAAATTTAGAAGAAAAAAAAAAAACAGAAAAATTGAAATTAATCTTTTTGTGTCTTTGCTAAATTTTTCAAAATAAATTCATATTTTTCATTTAAAAATTTAAAAAAAAATAAAAAATAACCATAAGAAACAAAATAATCGGTTAAAAATTAATTTTGATTAAAAGAAAAATAAATAAATTACTGTTTTATTTAATTTTATTATGATTTGTGGCTTTGATTCCAAATACAGAAATAATATAAAAAAAAATAAATATAAATTGTAATAAAATATATGAAAGAATGAAGAGAATGAATTAAAAAAAAATAATTATATATTTAGAGCGTGTAACTTTGTTTATTATTATTATTTATACTTATTTTTATACAATTTTTTTTTTCTATAATAAAAATATTAAAATATTAAAATATTATAATCTTGAGAAGAAGAAGAAGAAAAAACAGATGATGATCTCAATTATTATGATTCTTTTTTTTCTATTATGCGTACTTTTTTTGTGTTTTGTTGTGAATGTTTGTTGGGTGCCTTTGAATTCCATTGATTGTGTGTGTGTGTGTGTGATTCAACTTTATAATTGGCGCCTATAAAATTTTATATTTATATGAATTTAATGTTGAATTTCCCTGTGTAAGTTATGAGGCAGTTGAACACTAATTTTCATTTATTTATTGTCTTGTCCCTCTCTTCTTTCTTACAATTTACAAATTAAAAATACGTTTTTTTTTACTTCTTTTTTTTTTAATCAAATTCTATTGTCAAAATTACACATTCCACATTCATAATTTGTGTTTCTTATTTTCTATTTTTCTATACTTTGTTAGAAACAATAGAAAACAATTGAATTAAAAAATGCTAAATCGTTAATTTACAATTTTGACAAACGAACGAAAAAATTTGTATTTCTAGATTGAAATTTTAAAAAAATGTGTCTTTGCTAAAGTCAGATATTTTTTTTTTTTAATTTTTATTTTGGACAATTTCAAGTTTAGAATTGAATTAAGGAATGTTGCTAAATCGTTAATTTACAATTTTTACTACAAATTATCATTTGTAAAATGAGAAAAAAATGTGTCTTTCTAGATAAATCAGAAAAAAATGTGTCTTTGCTAAAGTCAAAAAAATTTTGTTTTGATAAATTTTTATCCTGGACACAATTTGATATTTAGAATTTTAATTTTTAAAGAATTAAATTTTTATTTCGGAATTAACATCTAATTACAAAAGTAAAGAATAAATCTCTGAAATATAATGGTTCATTGATGTTATAAAAACAAAGAGAATTATGAATTAAGTATTTAATTATATTTAGTTAATTAAATTAGTTCTATTGTTTTAGTCGAGTTACAAATGTATGTGATGTAAATATTGAGCAAAAATTCCTTTTTTAACGAATGCAAATAAATCCAAAAGTACAAAAAAAAAAATTAAGATTAAACAAATTTTTTCAAATAAATTTAAAGAAGATTTAATCAAATGCCGGAAAAAAAAAGGATTTTATTTTGTTTTGTAGTTTTTACAGATTAAAAGACAAAGTTAAATAATGACAGACATTTTTTTTTTAATCTATCAAATTAAGAACAAAAATTAAAATAAAGCAACAGAAAAAAAAACTCTTCTATTTTTTATTCAGTTCAGTTGAGTTTGAATTTAAATTTTAAACCGATAGAAAGATAAAAAAAGAAACAGAAAAGAAAAACAGGAAGTCAAACATAAAAAAACCATTCGCAAAAAAAAAAAATCGCAAAGCATACACACAAGCATGCACGCACACTCACACACACATGCACAAACAGTTCTTGTGTCTTGTTGTGTGTGTCTTGTTTTATTAAAAATTAAAGAAATAACCCACTTGCTTCAAATTGAAGCTTCTTCTTTTTTCTTATTTTTGTTTCTTCTTCGTTTTTTTGTCTTGTATTTTTTTTTTTTACATTTGTGCCTATGCCTTTTTATTAAGGTCAGTTTAGTAAAACAACCAAACAAAAAAAAAAAGAACGATGCAAAAAGAAACAAAAGAACTTTAAACTTTAAAATAAAAAATCAAATTCAAAATGAAGAAGGAAAAAGATAAAACAAAAAAAAGTGAAACATTAGCTGATGAGAATAAATTGAAGAAGATTCAAAAGAAATAAAAGAAAAATTATTCTAAATATTCAAAAAAAAAAAAAAAATTTTTAATGAAAAGATTAAAGAAAATTGTTCATTTTCAAATGAATGAAATTTTGTTTCTCTTCTCTCCACTTTATTGTTGTATATATTTACGTTTGTCTGTAACAGAAACATAAATGGGTGTTTGGTTGATTGGTTTAATTATACATAAAAAAAAAAAATACAAGACAAGACAAAGACAGACAATCCATATGGTATAAAATTGAATGAATTTTTGTACTTGTACAAAAAACTAAAGAAGTGTAAAAGATTTTTTGCTCAATAATTACTGTACACGGCTTAGAACAGAAGAAAAAAGAAAGAGATGAAGAAGATGAAGAAGATGAAGAAGAAGAAGAAGAAGAAGATGAAGAAGAAGCAAAAAAGGTAATTATAATAATTTAATTATTTTAATAGATTCTAATTTACTTTTTGGTGTTAATTAAATTTAATATTTTTTTTTTTTTTACTTCTAACTCTAATTGTTATAACTAACTGCATCAATTGAAGATAAATCTATATTTGTATATTGTATGAGTTGTGTGTTTGTCTGGTTTAGTTTTGACCAGATATTTTTTAAAAAAGTAGAATACTATACGGAACCTCATAATTCATTTCTTATTTATTCTTTAAAATTGATAAATTAAGAACACCAAAAACTATATTGTTGTAAGTAATATACGCGGCAACATATTTATTGTTAAGATTAAAACAGATAAAAATAAAAATCTTTTATACATTTGCGGTTATTCCTTTCCTGTTGTTGAATTTTCTTATTTGCTGTAGTTGTTGCAGTTGTTTTTGTATCAGTAAAGGACATCTTCTCTTAATCTATTTCTATACCAAAAACTGTTGTTGTTCCAATTACATTAATTAATTGAATAAATATTTAAGTGCTGATACTTACCGTTGATGTCAAAAGACGGGCAACAAAATATCTTTGAGGAGTTTTTGAAAAAGAAGTTTTAGTCAATATTTTATGCATATTGAAAGCAAATAACTTTGCTCCGACGCAGTAGAGTACAGGATGAAAATGGGGAGATAAATTTATAAGAAAACGTAATAATTGTAACATAGTGAACAATACTGAACAAAACTGGACACTGACAACTGCATAACGTTTTATATCTTATTCTTAATAATAAGCTAAATCTATCTTCATCCGTTTAAAAAGAACCCAGTTAAAAATTTTCATCACCTGTGTGTGTGTGTGTGTGATTGTTTTTGTGTTCTACATTATTTGTTCATTAAAAAAAAATTATCAAATAAAAAATAGTAAAATAATAAAAAAAAAAACATAAATCCCTCATGTCCGCTTTGCTTCATTGAACGTCATAAAAACCCATACAAAAACACACACACACACAACACAAGATAACCCAGTAAACTGCATCGATTTAAAACTGAATTACAAAAAAAAATACCAACCTATAAATTTTATCATCGGTAATTATTTATTCCATTATTTCTGTATAGAGAAAAAAAAAAATAGAAAATAATTTAAAAAAAAAAGAGCAGAAAAAAGTACAAAAGGTAAAAACCAAAAAGTTATAAAAATGAACACAAGAACCTCAGAAAAAAAGATGTATTGGTATTTTGCTGCGGGCTGAAAACATAAAATATAATTATGAATTATGGATTACAAATAAGAGGAAAAAAAAAGAACATACATAATTGATGTCTGTCAGTAATTAGGAAGTAGATCTGTAGCATCCGTTAGAAATATTGTTGGAAATTTTCGGATAAATTTTGATGAACAGTTTGAGAATCAAAGACAACAATCTTTTTTTACATTATGTTGAGAAATTTAAATTGAAGGTGCAACACAATCATTAATGTGAGTTAAATTTTATAGGCTGTGGATGTCATTTAGAGAATCACCAAGTGGTATCGGAATTAAGAACGGCTCTGCTATTACAACTCATGTTACACGTACTCAATAAAATTCAAAGGAAATGGAACATTTTTGGTTGTTATATTTTTTTAGTTCGAATTCAAATGATCATGTAGTGAGCTTCATTACATCTGAGTTCTTCCTGAAACTCTTCTCATTAAAACGGAACTTGAATGTTCCCACCTAGATATTTCTAAAGATCGATTGTGTGTTGTGTTTTTCTTACTTGAATTTTATTACAATTTATAAATTGATCGGATTGACATACTCTGATTTTTTCCCCTCATTTAACTTACCGCAGTGAGACGATAAAAAATCTATTAATTTTAAAGTTCTTAAATTTAAGTTTTTTCAAGAAGATTCAAAGTATTAAAAAACAAAGTAATCCCTTGAAAATTGGTACAATTCTTTTGTATTTAATTCAACTAATCTGAACGACAAAACAAAGATTATTTTATTTCAATCTGTAACAAAATATTAAAGATAAATTTAGCCAAATCAATTTGTATTTATTAAGGGTCAAATGCACCAACAAAGTTTTACAGTACACAGTTATATAGTTTCACCCTTTTATTTATTTTTCAATTAGAAAAACAATCAAATTTTAACCCCTTCAGAATATTCTGAATAAAAAACAAAAGAAATTTATTTTGTTCAGGCAGCGTTTTGAAAATTTCAATTCAAATGTAAATTATTATTCAATTATTTTTACCTCTCTTAAAATTTATAAGAAAACAAACTTACCATCCAGTTCACAATTACTGTGGAGTATTTTCTGTTAGTTGTTACAAGTCCTTATAATCATTCCCATCTTTATTATAAAAAGAATGATGTCAAGAACTAATTTACCTCGTGGGTTTTTTTTTACTTAAAATAAGTATTTCTTATGAAACTGAAGAAAAAGCATAGCAAAAAAAAAATCTTCTTCTTTTTTTTTTCTTGCATTGATAAAAATCCGTTAAGAAAGAATCATCAGACAACGAGAAAAAAAACCCATGCAAAGAACCTGTAAACAAAAGATACATAAACAAGGATACATTTAAAAAAAGAGGTCAAACCAAATCTTACAAATAACGTCACACATATTAAATTTCCAGAGAAACAAAAAAAATATAAGAGCCATCATCACAACAACAGCAAATATGACTGACCTTAATTTTAAGAGACGACGACGAATAAAGTAAGTTTGCAATTTTTTTTGATCCTCTACACACCAATGAACAGCAAACACACCAATACAAATCATCAACAACCGAGAATTCACACACACAAATATAAAATTCATTTGTTTTAATACGATTTCGTCACATTTGTAAATTGGCTAAAATCCGCCAAATCCTCTTTACGATAAAAATTAAATAAAATGAATCACATTTTATTTAATTTTTATTTTGGTCCCACCAAAAGTCACAAACAGTTATTTTACCAAACAGAATTCTTCAAAAAAAACAAAATAAGAAGAAAACAAAATTTCTTTTCATTTTTTAGTTGTTTCTCTCTCTCTCTCTCTCTCTCTCTCTCTTACACGAACGAAATTATGTATTTATGTTTTTGTTTTGTTTTTTTTTCTGTTTCGAAAAAAAAATAAAAACAAAAAATTAAATTCGCGCGAATAAAAGTTTAAAGTTAAAACTTACCGGAACAAATGCGTTCGTTCTTTTTTTTTTTGGTTTTTTTCTTTAAAAAAAGGCTTTTAATTTATGATCGACCATTTTTCTTTTGTGAAATATTTTTATAAGAAATAAAAAAAAAAAAAAACAAAATTAAATAAACTAAGAAATAAGACAGAATGTGTTAAGAAATCTTTGTCTTTTTTTTTTGTCTTTCTTTTTAATTAACTTGTTAACTTTGACACGTTCAAAAATTTTGTTGTTTCTTTTTTCTGTGTCATTTCTTTCGTTGTCAAGGGAATGAAGAGAGATTTTGTTTTAATGTGAAAAACATTTTAAAGTTTTCCAAAAATTCCACCTTTGACAGGTTTTTTTTTAGTTGCATAAATTTTGATATAAATCCTGAATAAAATTTGAAGTAAATATAAAAATATCGTGAATTATAATAATTTAAATGGACAAATAAAATAAAATAAATAAAAATAAACTTTCATTGATTTTAATCAAAAGTTAAAAGGAAAATTCTTCTTGAATGAAGTTTATTTTATTTTATTTGTTTTCGTTAAACAGAAACGTTAAATTCCATTCTGAAAATTATAAAAAATTTCAAATAAATTCTTTTTATTTTTTTTATTTTGATTTTGATTGAAAAAGAAAAAAACTGAATAAAATGAAATAAAATAAACATCAATTAGACATTTACTTGTTTTTGTTTTTTTTTCTTTGATGATAATATAATAAGCAATACATAATCGTCTACCATGTAACAATTTTTCATTTATAAAATTTCCTTCATATTAAGTAAAAAAGAAAATATTTTTTTTACTAAAAGATGAAGAGGTACCAGAAAGAAAAGGACAGAGAGAAAGAGAGAGAGAGAGAAAATGCGTGACTTAACAAAACGATTTTCATTTATTCCATTTTGTATATTTTATAAATATTTTTTACTAAGCCACATTTTATCTTTTATAAAATATTTAGAACAAAATACAAAAAAAAAAAGTAAATAAATTCACGATGAGAAATTATTGCGATTTAACGTTTTTTTTATGTATATATAAAAAAAAGTGAAGAAAAATAAGAAAACATAAGAAGAAGAATGAGAATAAGAAGAGGATAAAGTGAAATAAAAGAAAATATTTTCATAATAATTATTATCATAATCATCAGTATAATAATAATAATAATAATAATAATAATAATAATAATGTTATATTTTGTTGATTTGTTTTTCTTTCATGTCGGCGATATCTCAATTACGTGTCTTTCTGTAAAGTGTACGACATTATTCAGTTTCTTTCTGTAAATATGGAATTTAATTTATATAAAAAATGATAAATAAAAAAAAAAAAAAAGAATGTTAAAGAAGCTGCACGTAATACACTTGGTGTACCTTACCATTTCATGTGCTCATGGATTCATGACGATAAATAAACGTTCTCCATCTGTTCATTTGTTTTCTCTGTTATTATAATTTTGTTCAATATTATAATTAAATAATTATAAGATTATGATTGAATTTATATGTTTGTTTTACTAAAGTTTAATAATTCGTTAACATTTCGAATATAATTTCTAAAGAGGATCATCATTAAATGTTTAAATCAATCAATAATATGAGTCTTTAATTTATTCTACATTTGATATCTTTGTTATGCATTTAAGTTGGTTTTAGTTTATCATAAAGTCAGTGAGGTATATTTGATTGTGTGATGAAGTCAACAAATTCTAATTGATTACCAAAAATCTTTATAGATGTTTAAGACAAAATCATGGGTTTTTCTCTGAATCGTTAAATTCTTTATGCATTTATTCATATTTTCTTATTTTTAGGAATAATAATTTGAAACAGTAAAATTACACAAACATATAAATAAATTTCGCTTGTCATAAAAGAATTTGGCACGATTTATATTTTATCATCACTCTTTCTGTATACAAATTTTATTCACAAATTTTTTTCATTTTTTAGTTTGTGTCCGCATCCATCTTCATGAGAAAAATTCTCCTTTCAATATTCAAATAGGTCAAAATATAAAAGAACATAACAACAACAACAAACTATACAACGAACTATGAAAAGACAGACTGTAATTAGACATTTTGTGATCAAAGGTCAAAAATACAACAGCATAAAAAAAATTATAAAAGAAAATAAAAAGAAAAAACAAACAAACAAAATTGACCCAAAAATAAGAATACAAAAAAAAAATGTCTGACAACGAACAAAAGTCAAACCTGCCTTAACTTAAATCAAACTGATTGAGGAGAGTTTTTATTTTCTCCAAAATAATAATTCTTAAAAAAATTCATTTAAAACATTTTTGGATATTGTTCAACCTAAATTCCTGATTATTTATATACTTTTTTATTTTTTTGATTTCAAGATAAAATCACAGAAATAAACAACAACTAAAAAAATAACTAAGATGTGATTACAGATTTTTAATGAAAATAATAATAAAAAGTTACTTACTGTTCCTTATTCACCATCTGCTTTGTTGTGTGGAACCAAAAAAAAAAATATAATTAATCAATTGAATGTCATAATTTTTGGTGGTCTTTCTTCTCTTTGTTTCGAATTCGAAATTTCGAACAAAGACAACAATAAAACGGTTTTTAACATAAAATGGCGTCACAACATAATTTATATTATTTTTTAAGTTCAGTGAATAATTTATTTATTTTTCAAATAAATGACGATTTTAAACGAAACAAAAAATAAATTGAATAAATGAGAGACAAAGATAGAAGATAGCGAAATGTCATTAAATTTATTATTATTTAAAAGAAAGACCAGATTAATCCGATACAAAATATCATAAATTCCAAGATATTATTTTTTTTTTGTTGTTTGCAAATCAAAAAAAAAAAAAAAGAAAGAAAGAAAGAAAGAAAGATATAAAAAACATATTCATTTTTTATTAAGTGGCCAACAAAAAAAAAAGTAAAAAATAAAAATCAAAAAAAAAAAACTTTCTCCCAAGGTCGTTTTGTCTCTTTCTAACATTAACGTTTAACGTCATTATTGTTTATTTATTAATATATTTTTTTTTCGTTGATTCAGATTTTCTTTCTACGAAATCTAGGTAAGATAATAATAATTATACTTAACTTATATAAATGAAAAGATGTGACTCGAATTTTTAAGTTGAAATAAATAAATAAATAAATAATAACAATAATAATAATAATAATAATTTAATGATAGCAATAAATGGTGAAACTGAAAAGAATTGCGTAATTTGTATTTGTTTTTTTCTTCATTTCATTTTATTAAATTCTTCATTTACTATTTTTATTTTTGTTCACTTTTGAAAATAAAATGAGCAACTGGATGTGATTTGATTTTCTATTTCGATTTTATTAGATGTCGTTAAGTTTTCGTTATTTTATTTAGTTTCGTTAATTTCGTTGTGTTTCGTTTTTCAAATATAAAAACAAAATACATTTGAAAACTGATCGTAGTCGGCTTTGGTGAAATTTTTCATGTCTTTTTTTAAATAGTTTTTGTTGTTGCTGTTGTCGTTGTTGTTGTTCCTTTATTATTTGTATTTCCATGACCATGACCATTATTTGTTATTATATTTTATTTGACATAAAAGATTTGTATTTATTTATGTATTTTTTTTTTTGCAACGATAAATATAAAGTCAGTGTCATGTCATTATTTATCTGTTTTGTTATATTTTTATTCTTTTCATTTCTTTTTGTCTAATTTATTTATAAAAATTTTTTAAAAACAAATGGAATAAATTTTTTTAATTTGAATTCAATTATTTTTTGTAAGAATTTCCTAAAAAGGACTGATACGTAATCACGCTAATACTTATTAGATATTTTATAGAAAAATAATTGAATTAACGGAATGAAAAGAAAAGTAAAGGAGAATGGAATGAAATTTATTTGTCAGGAAATAAATAGATATATTTTTTTCTTTTACAATAATGAGATTCTAATCTTCTATCATTTTCTTATCCAACATTATTTATGGCTTATGAATGATTATTGTCGGTGGACAAAGTCAAATAAATAATCTAAAAATAATTTCATCAGTAAAACCTTTCTAATGCCGTTGGTGATTGTTGTAATTGTGTTTATTGTATTGTACCAATGAGTCAGGACAAAATTTAAAAAAAAAAAAAACACCAAAATATCAACAATTTTAATGGAAGAAAATAAATTACCCACTTTGATTAAGAATTGAGATATTATGAGTTTATAATTTATTCAAATTGTGCTTAAAGCGTATTTTGTTTGTGATGATGTAGGAGAAATGTCTTTCATAACATTCAATGTGTTAATCTAGAAGCAGATAAAATTTTAAGTGCTAACAACTGGATATGCAATTTTTAATTTTAAACCTTTTCATTTAACCCAGTCTTCATTTCTTGGAAAATATTTAAGTTCAAAATTATCAACGTGTGTAACATAAAAATTGTATTTTGCAAATTATTTTGAATAGATTTCATCTTAAAAGATTTGTCAGATTTGTTCAAAACATTCTTAGAAAATACATAATAAAAATATTTGTCTCATTCTGATTCCATTGCTTTGAATAGATGAGAAAAAAAAAACTCTATATTTTGTAAATTTTATGGTTGACACAATTTTCCTAAACAACAAAAAAAAATCTTAATTGTTTTTATTTTTGCGTAAAGATAAGAAGAAGAAATTTTGCAAAAGTTAAAGTGTCGTTTATTTTTTCGTTTTTCATTTTTTCTGGGTGATACACAAAAATACAAAACGACACGCTTACAAAACGATAATGTTTATCATCTGGACTTTATCCTCCGTCATCCGTCATTATAAGTATTTACGTTCCTTTTGGGCGCACATGTTGTGTTTTTTTTCTTTCCTTTTAATAATTATGAAAACGAAACTATAAGAAATAAAAAATAACCATTTACTTTCTTTAAATTTATAGAAGAAGTCCAATGTTAAGTTCAAGGATTTTTTCTTCATTTCATTTATTGTTAAAGATTTTTTTTTTATTTTTCACAGACAATTTGAGCTTTGTTTTTTTTTTCTTCTTATTTTTTTTAATTTATTATTTGTGCGAATAATAAAGAAAATTAAACAAGAGAAAAATGTACATATAATGAATGGAGAGAACAAAAAAGGGCACGCGCTTATTATCAATGAAAGATATGAAAAAATTGTTTTATTTTATGGCCTTGACTTAACTTAAACTTTTGTAAGAAAGATTAAAGAAAAAGACATAAAAAGACAAAAATTGTTTTTGTCATTTATTGATTTTTGTTTACATTTTTTATTTATGCGAATATTTTTCTGTGATGCAATTTTAAGTTAATATTTTTATTTTATTTTTTTTTTTAAATGACAAAATTATGTTAAGTCATCTGACATCTGTTTTTGGTTAAATGTCAGTTTAACGTGAAATTGAGAAAATATAAGATTAGACTTTAGTTTTGTTTATTACGAGAGGTAGCTTCATGTGAATTTTGTAGATTTTACTTTAGAGAATTATCTTCAAAGCCAAAGTGGGTTTGCATACATTAAAAGCACCCTAGCCTCACGTATAAAAACCGTGCCAATGATTATACTGATGTAGGTCGTAAAATTTAACCTAAATGACAATTCTATTTGTATCAGAAATAAGCAGGTTTCAATTTCAAGTTAAAAAAAAAAAGATTCAAATTGAGTTAACAACAAACAAGAGGTTTTTTTTTTTTATATTGAAAGTGTGAAAATAATGATTTTATCTTTAAGTACAGTTTCAGTTGTAACAAATTACGTTTACCTTAATATCGATCCAATTAAATAATTAACATAAAAATTAAATAATAAAGAGTCCGTTCCGTCTTTTGTTTTATTTTTTTTTCCCCTACATTTTGGACTAAATTTGTTAGCACGAAATCATTTAAACAACAATAAATCAATCAATCAATTTGTAATCTTAAAATTAAATCTATAAATGACAGAACAAAAAAAAAAAAATCAAGAACAAAAATTCAGTTTAAAAAAGTGCAAAAATGAAAAATAATAAAAATCCTTCAGTTTTTATTCTGACAGAATAAAAGGCCCCGCAAAAAAAAAAGAAAAGAAATTCCTTCTTTCAATTTAGTTCGCGTATTAACCGCGTTCCAAAAATGGTAATATCGCCCCGTCTTCATTTGATTCGTCGTGCATAATTTTCATGTTGATTATGATGATTATTATGATGATGAAGTTGATGATGTTCATGAATTTTAAAACAACAAAAAAAAAGAAAAAAGAATAACAAGAAGAAAATTAAAAAAGAAGACAGAAACAACGACAACAAACAAAAAAAAAAAACAACAAGAAGAAAATAAAATCTCAACAATTTTTTTTTTATTTCATACATTTTACCGGAAGTAGGTCAAATATTATCACAAAACGATCACACTCATTCGTACACATACATACACACTCATACACTCACATAGAAACTCTCACAAATACTCCCGTATTTTTATTCATAATTATTATTTTGTTTTTTTTTTTTTTATTCAAAGACGATCGCGACTTTTTTGTTTCTCTTTTAATTTTTAATATTTGTCTTCATTGCACAGCCGCTGAACACAAACACACAAATACAAATGTTATTAAGGCAAATACGCAATATAAATACATGGGACATTGGATGTTGATGAAAATAAAAAATCGATCAAAACATTTTATTTTTTTTTTCATTTTAATAAAAAAAAAAATAAAATCAATCGGCCATCTTGAACTTGTTTTTCTTATCCAAGAAAACGCGTTTGGACATTTTTTTTTTTGCTTCTTTTTCTTCTTCTTCTTCTTTACTCTTTCATGTTTTTCATTTGTTTTTGTTTTTTCTTCGTTTTTTTTTTTTTTTGCTTCAACATTTAAACGCAATTTTTATGTTTTTATGATTTTATGATGGAAGAATCTGTTTTATTTTTCACAAAAACCCTTTTCGGTGGATATTGCGTACAGAGAAATGAAACACAAAAAAAAAAAAAAATCAAGCCTTTCTTGGGAAAAACAGATAAAATTTTACGTAACTCGTTTTGTTTTGTTATTATCAATTTTTTTTCTTTTATTCCTTTTTTTTGTTGCGCTTCTGTTTCGTTTTAACTTTACAGAATTGAGAAAAGAACGCAGACTTTTTTCTTAATTCATAGTCAAATTTTGAATTAGAAATTGTGTTTTTATAAACAACAACAATAACAACAACAACAACAACAACAACAACAACAACAATAAGAATAAAGAAAATTGGTTCATTTCAATGGGTTCATTTCATCTTCATTCTTTCGTTTATTTTGTTACTTTTCATCTTTTTTGGACAACGACAATTTTTTTTTTGTGTAATTTGTTTGTTTGTTTTTTTTTTTTGGTGTGAACAATTGAAGATTTATTATGGTTGAAAAATATTCAAAATATTCCAAATCACTTAAAATACTATTCTGCCATCATCATACATTCCAAATGTTAAGAAATAAATAAAAACAAAAAAAAAGGTCTGAGCATCATAATTTTTTTTCTATTTTATTCTGATTCTTGTCTAACGGAAAATTGTAATAAACATTTTTTTTTTCTTTTGACTTAAACTTTGAAAGAATTCAGTTTAGTTTGAAATGAAATCTAAATTTATGTTAAAATAGCATAATAATTAATTAATGTATTCAATGTTGTGCAATCACCTGTTTCTCTCACTTTGATTATTAAAATTCGATAAAGAAATTATACAAATTGTGTTAATTATCTCAAAATAATTAATACAAAGCCCTAAACTTTATAATTGTCCCTTAAAAGTTAAAACTCACATCATAATTCTGTTTCCTTTTTTAATTTTCATGCAATGACCGTAGAAGCCGAATACGCAAATCTCCGCGTGGTAAAACAATGATAAATTAGAAGATACTGAAAGTATCGGTCATACCTATAGATCTTAAATGACAACTTATAGGAGTCATTGATTAATAAGTCAATTAGCAAATCTTTTAATTTTTCATCAATAACGAAATTCAATTTGGGGAAAATTTAATACTATGGGGATAATTGCAGAAATTCTTTGACACAATTATTATTAAACTTTATTGATATTTATTGTCGTACCGTAATTTTATAACATAATTAATTTTTCAATTTAAAGTAAGCAACTAAAAATATCAACATGAAAAATATAATCAATTTTTCAACATACATTTAAATTTTTATCTAATTAAAATTGTACCGACACATGTCAGCAACTTAACTTGTTACAAAATTATTGTTAAAGTACAAATAAACTTTAAAAGGTTTTGTCATTTAGAAACAAAACTTTGCCTTCATTATTCCGTCAACATGATTTTAATTACTGAATAGAAATAAAGAATCATATAAATTGATTAATTCATGTTTCTTACCAATTATCAATACATAAGATTTCTGTGATTATTAATTTTATGTTTAAATTATCATTAAGTATTAAGTTTAACGCACACACACAAATTTTATATAAAACTAAAACATAAATCGTTTAAATTGAATTAATTAAGAATGAAATTGTTCTTTATTCCGATCGAATATTTTCTAAGCATAGTGAATTTTATAGACGATAATTCCTTATAGTGTGAAGTCCTTACTCCCTCCCATTTTATTAGGGTGATTTTTTGTTTAAGAATGACACAATTGTTAATGCATGTAAAAAGAATTATATACGTCCTCGCGAAATTTACCATAAGATAATTATCTTGTATATCTAAATCGACAAATCCCATACACAATCTAAATAAGGAATAAATAAATAAATAAAAGATGTCCCGTTGTGAGTTAAACCTATAATAACATAAATATTTTCAGCGCCCCTTTTTATTCGTCTTCAAATAGAGAAACATTAACGTTAATTTACAACAACAATAATAACAACAACAACAACAACAACAACAACAACTGTTACAGAATGAAGGAAAAAACGATGTTAACAAGGACAAGAGAGAGGATGGTGACAAGGACAACAGAAGAAGGATCATAAATAAAACCAAGGATAAAACTAAAATATTTACAAAATATTGACTTTTTAACCTGAAAGGCGGGCATAAAACCATAAAATCTTAATTATTTAGGGATTGGTTTACGGATTTATTGTTGTTGTTGTTTTTTTCCTTTAGTAGATTTTTTTGAATTATTTGAAGAGTGCAATTGCGTATTTATTTTACCTGATACAATTGATGAAGTTGTTGTATTAGGAGAATTTTTACCTTTTTCTATTTATTTATTTTACGTGAGGATTGACAAACGGTAATCGGTAGCCAGTTACGTGTATCCGTTGTTAACTTTTAGCAAAATTACAAATGGCATTCCACAAACGTTAATAATTTTTATTTTTTCGTTAATTAAATTAATAGAAATTGATTGTCCTTTCAGCAATTGTCTAAATATTTCTTTTACTAAAACTAAACTGCGAAACAACAATTGAAGAAATTATCACAGATACGTTCCATCAGTCAATTGGATGTTTCTGCATCAATCTAATTGACATAAAAACTGCGAACTTTAATTCCATTTTAAAATTACAAAGAATTTATTTGAATTGATTGTGGTGTTTTTGTTGTTTTCTATTATCATCAAAAAATCATAAATATTCAATCAAGAATATTTAAAAATAATTTCCGTTTTGTCTTAATGACAAATTTTAATTATATGTACGCAGTAATTGAATGTAATTAACATTATGCATAGGTAGTTAAGGTATGTAAGTATTATATGGTTAAATATTTCACTCTTGTTGACTTAAAATAATAATAACAGTTAACTAGTTTTGTTAAATTTTCAATTAAATTAACTTAACAATTCTTATAAAATATGTTTGAAACGCACAAAAAATTTTGTTCACCATCAATTCCTGTATGAACTTTTATGTAAACCTTCGTACTTTTCTAAACAACATTATTTGTCATTTACGAAAATCAAGATAAGTAATTTCAGTTAAATATTCTTCAATTTCCATATAAAAATTAAAATGTTGCATATAAATTGCATCATCCCAAACTCACATCAAATTGAGAAAAATCCGTATCTTTTTATTTGTTCTTTTGCTTTACAATATTCGGTGTAAAGAAAAACCAACGGTACCTATATATTTTTTTAGTCCTCAAACCTCAAACAAATAAAATAAGCACAACTAACAGTTCTTTTAATTTTAAATGGACACAGGTCGAGTCACCAAAAAAAAAAAAATTAAACAAAAACCGCAAAACCTAAAAAATAAAAAAATAAACTGAAATTGTTGAACGAAATAAATTGATTTTTATGGACACAAATCAATCCTTGAATTTCTGATTTTTACAAGTAAAATAAGAAGACCAAAATATTTTCACCAAAAATCGCACGGATAAACAATTTTTCTTTGAATTGAATTCTTTGTTGAGTTTCGGGCAGGTGCCATAAAGATAAAAATAAAGAACAATATCCGTTTTTTTTTTCTTGGTTGTCCTAAGACAAATTGCGATACGCACACACATTTTTGTGGTATCAATTCAAGGATATTCGGAGGCTTGAAGTTAGGTAAAAACAGGTGAAATAAACCTTTTTATTTATTACGCTTTGAAGATGAAATAATTTAACAGAAGATGAAATAATTTAACAGAAGGATTACGATTAATTGTTGAATCTGCATCTAAAATAAACACAAACCAACGTTACAATTGAACTGATTAAGTTGGTTTCCATCTAAGTTTTACTTCATTAAGTTCAGTTTGGTTGAATTCCAACAAATTATTTATAAACACAAAAAATCTAAAAACTTCACCGGTGTAAATTCCAATATAAATAAATTTAAATTGAAAATTGTATCACTTCCGATTAAATTTCTTCTTCACTTCTCAACTCTAAATTTTTCTCACTTATAAATTTTCAAATCTTCTTTTAAAGTATACAGATGTAAAAAAGGTGCCCTTTACCTGCGTAACATAAATGTATATTGAGATGGTAGATATGAAATCAGAGACAGGTTGTTTTGTAAACAAACAAAAAAAAAATGAATATCGCAGATAAATAAGATAAAATAAAAACAGCAGGACATTTACTCCAGTTTTTACGTAAAGTATAAAAAAAAAAATTTTACACGGAAGAACAGAAGTCATCTTTATGGTTACGCATTTGGTCAAGTTGTTTGCTAACATTTTTTTATTTTATTTTATTATTTTGTATTTGGTTTTTTTTTTTTTTGTGTTTTTGTTCAATTTTTAGACCTCCCTTGACGATTCTACAGAGAAATCTATGTAATTTTTTTTGTTACATGTTTTAAGATTGGAATATTTTTTTTGGTGGGAAATTTCTTGTACAAATTTAGTTATCAATTTTTACTTTAATCACTTTATAATATTTTCAAATACCTTCGTTATTCTCCCTCCCAACTGCCTTATAGAATTTCGGTTCACCAAAATGTTAATTCAAAATAAATTATAAAATTCACCAAAGACCATCAAGAATTTTTTTGTTCTAAGACTACGAACGAATGTCCTTTTCGTTGATGTAAATTTTACACCAATTAATTGTACACACAAATATTTTTTTCTCTTTCTTAAAAAAAAAGAAACAAAACGACACAACTCACACATAAAACAAAAAAAACGTAAAACATTTGCGTGTTTCAATTATAATTCATCATCATTAATTTATATATAAAAAAACAAAAAAAAAAAAAACATCCAGTTCAATCGTTTGTGTGTTGTGCCTATGATTGAAACGCATGAACCGTCTTGTGGACTTCGTCAAATAAATAAATAAATAATATTATTACTTATTACAGAAGTGGATGATGACGAATACATCACAATCTACATGAATTTCATTCTAAAGTCTAAACCAATAATAACAACAACAACAAAAATCGTGTACGCGTGAAATAATTAAAAATTGTATTTCTTTATTTTCGTAATTGAAAAATTCACTTTAAAAAATATTCTATTTTTTTTTTTTTTTTTTTTTGTTATGAATTTTTTAATTAAATAAAATAAATGAAAAAAAAAAATGGAAGAAAAAAAAAAAAATAAATATGAAAAAATTAATCAGACCGTAGATTGAACATGAATAAAATTGTTTTGGTTAAAATAAAAAATTAAAAAAAAAAAAAACAAACGACTAAAAACCATTTTTATTTTACTTTTTGTGTGGTAGTGTGTGTGTGTTTGTGTGTGTGTGTGTGTCCGAATAAAGGTAACAACAACAACAACAGTAACAACAGAAAATAACGCAGATGTTGTGGTAGTAGTGGTAGTTGGTGTAGTGTGGTAGTTATACTGTTGGTATTTATAATTAGGGAGAAGGGGGTAGAATAAGGTGGAAAGGTGGTGTGTGTGTGTGTGTGTGTGTTTCTGTGTGTGGTAGAAATAAAATAAATTAAAATAATTACAAACTTTATACAAAAAGCAAAAAGCAAAAAGCAAAAAAACAAAAATTATTGATAAATATTCGGTCTATCGATTAGATGTCTGGATGTGTAATAAATTAGCTAATTATTATGTTTTTCTTGTTTGTGCCTTTTTTTTTTTTGTTTCATTTTTTGAATATTTTATAAAATTAAAATAAAAAAAAAATTTGAAAATTAAGAAAAAAAAAATAGAAAAAAATGCGCGCTTGTGAAATATTGTTGTTGTTGTTGTTGTGTGGTTTGTTGTTATTTTTCTTTTAAAACAAAAAAAAAAAAAAACAAAACTTTTTCACTCAAAAAAAAATAAATAGAAAAGTTGGTTAAAAGAAATATTTTTTATTGAAAATGAATTAAGTAATTTTTTAATGGATAAACTGCTATCTCTTTCACTCGCCTCATCTCTCTCTCTCTCTCTCTCTCCCTCCCTCTCTAAAACACTTCAATTTTTAATTTTTATGTTTTGATTTTTTTTTTGTTTTTGATTTTTTGAGTTTTGTTGTTTTTGTTGTTTTTTTATTTTTCAATAAAAAATATTAGTAAAAATGATGATTTGCCCTTTTCTTTTCTTTACGATTATGATCAATTGCTTAATATATTTATTATTTTTTTTAAATGAAATGAAAATTAAAGAAAATTATATAACTTCTGGTTGAAATATTTTTTTATAGAAGAGTTTTTGTTTTAAATGGTAAAAATTATAAAGTTGAATAAACAAAAGATTTGAGTGAAACGACGAACCCATTAAATATTTTTATTTTATTTTATTTTTTTGTTTTCAATTTTTTTTTGTTGTTTAATTTTTTTTTTTTTTTTAATTACAATTTTAATGTTTTAATTTGATTTGAAATTATTTTTCAATCTACCAAATAATTATTTCCCATTCAACTGCTTTAAATTGATTCTTGATGTTATTACGATGATTTTACACTTCCTGGATTTTCGCAACAAAGATTTGTATTCCTTAACATCAATAAATGTTCAAAAAAAATACTTTAAACAAGAATTAATCGATAAACTGAAATTGTGTCTTTGTTAAATTATTAAAATTGTCATAAGTTACGTTACGTTAATTCAGTGAATATATTAAAAGACAAACCCACACACACACACACACACACACACATCAATCATTTTAAGATGGCCCTATGCCATCAGACTAACCATCAGTTACAACGATGAGTTTAGTGTCCATTTTTAATAAGAACTTTAAACATACAAATATACCGTACCGTAAATAAGAGATGAAATATAGTCCGCTATTTATTTTTCTTATATAGAGTCACGTTTTTTTCTTCTCTTTCAGTTGGATTTTATTTGAATTTATAAATTTGTTTTTTTTTTGTTTTTTTTTTGTTGTTTTTCGTAACAGACGAGAAAAAATATATTAACGGATCTCACATACTAAATACGGTCCATGCTGTATATCCATACCACAAACAGAAAAAATAAGGTGTTTAAATTTTTGTGTATATAACGTTAACCTAAAAGAGTTAAATGTTTCGTTAAATTCAATTAAAATGAAAGAAAGAAGAAGAAGAAGAAGAAAAATTGTAAGAGGAGGAAGAGGAAGATTAAGACAAAAATATTTATATAATTAAAATTAATGATCGTTCAATACATAAGTGAAGATCTTTAATAGGTGATAAGAATGATTATCGCAGACACATTAAATAGTTTTGTTATGAGGTAAAACACAAAACTAAATTAAGACATAAAAAGGGAATTTTTATTTATTTATTTTATTTTTAATTGATAAAAAAATCAAATTAAAACAAAATGTAAACAAATAAAAACAAAAAAATCAAATTAAATATTTTGATTGACTGGATCTCCCCCCTTTCGTCTTGTTAAATTAATTTGTAAAAACAAAAAAAAAAACAAAACAAAGAACGAAATGCGTTAAAATATTTTCGCGCATTGAACCAAAAACAACAACAGTATGGATTCCATCAGCATCAGAAGTTAGTCGGATTATGTGATTCAGTTGATATTCTTTCGTAATTTAAAAGATTTTAAATTTTGATTCAATTACACTGATTCATTTGTGTGATTTGATTCTAGAGGATTCGTTATAGACATTTTGGAAACATGATTTGTTCATTCTGCACGGGCATTGATGCTTTGCACTTTTTAATTAAAATTAAAGTAAAGTCTCTAAGTTCCTTATTGGAATCAATCACAAAAACGTTTATGGCTTGTTAAGTCAGTAAAACCCATCCTGTGTTGCGTTAAACATAATTACCACGATCAACATAAATTTCTAAAGGAAGTTTCCTCCATTGTGGAATTCACAATGGAATTCAGATGAAATTTTATTGACATTTTCTTCTTATACAAATCTGTAAATTTCAGTTCTTATAATTGAGATTTAGATTATGATTGAGAATCAATTATTATAAGTTTTTACTTTATACAGAAATCTTACAGATTTTAATGAAAGCGATTTGTAATTAATTTTCCGTGAACTGATGAAATTTCCTATTACCAGGAGACAATTGAAGACAACAACAAAAGTGCGTTTTATTTTTTCCTAACAAATAAAAAAAATGCAATCTGTTAATTGGACTGAATCTTTTATATAATTATTAAAAAAAAAAAGAAGGCACAAACAAATAATTGTAACGTGTGCGCAATATTGTACCGTCTTCTGTTTTTTTTTATAGAATTTTTGATTTCTGTAATTTTTTTTTTTTTCTTTTATAATTTTTTTTAATATCCGATGTACAAACTTTGTAAATAATTTTTTTTTTTTTATATTAAATTAAAAAAATGAATTAAAATTAAAGTGAAAAAAATAAAATAAATTAATTATTGTTTGTTAATAAATATTGTCGCACTGACGCAATAAACTTTTGGTTTTTGTTTTTGTTTTTTTTCTTTTTTTTTTTATTTCTGAATTCAGTGATTGAAAAAATCGATAAAAATTTCAAATTTTCACAAGGATTTTTATTTTTGCACGCTATTGTTGTTGTTGTTGTTTAATTTTTTTTTCTTTTTGTAATTTCTTGGAATAACTGACAACCGTACAACTTTACACACGGTACGAAAAAAAAAATGCGTGCGTTAAGTGCAGTTTTTTTTTTGCAGGTGCAATAAATCTTCTTCTTATTTATTTTGCAAATAATAAAAAAAAAAAAAAAAATGTAGGGTGTAAATTTTTTTTTACCGCAGGACGAATTGACTTTTCTAGAAAATTTGTGTTTTTTTTAAAGGTTTTTCGGTTTATTTGTTGTTGTTTTTTTCAGTTGCTGTTTTTTTATTTTATTCTTTGAGGTTTAGGATCAACACACAAGTTAAAAGGTAATATTTGTACTCAGAAGTCAAAACTGAGGATAATTTATTGGAATTTATTTGCAATAAAAAAAATAATCAAAATTTGTAAGCAAGTTGATCCTAACAGACTTTAATATTTGATGAGGAATCAGGAATGAGGATCGATATAAAATATAATTGAATATATAAGATCGAATTGTGGGTAAGGCTAAATTAGACTATGAAAATTATCAAAGAAATAATTGAAAAGTATTCAATGAAATGTAAATTAAATGGTAGAGATCGGCCAAATATTTGAGGTGCAACTATTTGTAGTTGTACTTCAATTATACAATCATTTGAATTCTTCAATAAATAATTTATTTCTTTCATTCTTTTAATTCATGTCCATTCTCACTCAATAACAATTGATGAAAATATTTTCTTTGACTCCCTCTCTCTTTCTCTCTCTCTCTGACTCCCTCTCTCTGACTCCCTCTCTCTCTCTGTTTTTTCATAAAAAAACTTAAAATCAAAATTCTTAATTTTTTCTAAACATTAATTAAAAATTGGTTGTTTATCGGGACATTGTACAACGACAAAAATTTTATCTGGCAAAAAAATAAGAACAACAAAAAAGAAACATAAATAATTAATAATAATTGTTAAATGAAAGAAAAACAAACAAAAACAAACAATAACAACAATTAAATAATTCAATTCAAAAAGTCTAAAAATTAACCAAAACAACAACAACAATTAAATGTAGAACTTAATCAGAATATATACAAACAAAGTCCAAAATACATTCAACGCACACACACACACATACACACACATACGTATATACGTACGCATAATTATTTATTTCAAATTTAATCAAATCAAATCAAAATTATCATATTTAACTCATGATAAAAGAAAAAAATGTACAATCAAACACACACAACAGTATAAAATTGTGTGTATATACACACAAACACACATACACACACACACGTAAAATGTGCGTAAAATGTAGGTATAATACACAATCGACACATAAAAATAGTTTTAAAATTGTGCCTATAAAGTAATAAAGCCATTTGCGTAAAATCCATATTTAAATGTTTTGTTTTTTTTTTGTTTTTTTTTTTTTTGGAAAGAAAGAAAAAAAAATACAAAATTCAAATCTAAAAAAACAAAAAAAAAATTTATAAGAAAAAGAAGAAAAAGCATGAAAAACAAGAAAAACAAATAAACACAAAAATAAAAGATGATGATGAAGAAGAAGATGATGATAAAGAAGAAGAAGAAGAAAAAGTAGTTGAAAAAAAGAGGAGAAGAAGAAATTGACAAGATTAGAAAGAGATCGAAATTGTTGTTTGTTTCTTTTTTATTTGTTTAGAGTTGTTGTTGTTATTCTTCTTGTTGTCGTTGTTGTTGTTTTTGTTGTTATTTCATTTTTATTTCTCTCGGCTGGAGAAATGGCAGAAAGAGATAAAAATTTATAGAAAAAATGAAAGAAATAAAGTAAAATTTGAGAAAGAGGAGAAGATAACTGTTTTTGTTTTAACACTTTCACCGTAGAGAATTTTTTGGTTAGAGAGAAAGAGAGCGAGAGAGAGAGAGAGAGAGAGAATTAAGATTTACGTTTAAGTGATTCGCTCGCGAATTATTTGACTTAAGCTCGTTGAATTAATCATTTATGAATCCTCCGAAAAGGTTTCATGTTATTTACCTCCTCTCATATGAACAGAGAAACCTTTGTTGCTCGTATATCCATTATTCAATGCAATGGATAATCAATTCACGCTTGAAATTAATTTAAACAAAATCGGAAAATTGTGAAAAATTCAAATTTGTTTATTTGTACGCAAAAATGACAATAAAAAATATTGTGTCTCTTTCTCTGTTGAAGAACAACACAAAAATCTCACCCAAATGCAAAAATAAAAAGAAGAAGAAGAAGAACAAGAACAAGAAAATAAAAACAAATGAGAAATAATATACAACAACAACAACAATAATAAAAACAAAAGAAATTCCTCCTCATACAAGTCTGCGCTACTATACCATTTCTCCAATATTATAACTCGTTCGTCACACATTAAATCATCAAAAGAGTGGTAATAATAAAAACCGTAATCGTATACACACATACACACTCTCTCACTATATCTCTCTCCCCTCTCACTCTCTTATAAATATATATATAGATATTTCTTTCTCATTTTAACATATTTGTAACATTTCTTTTTACCGTACATCTTTCTCTTTTTTTTTGGTTTATTTGAATATTTTGTAGTATTGTCTTTCTTCAACTAAAGGCCCTACCACACTGGTGGAGGTCTTCTTGAGGTCGGAGACCATAGTTTTGGGTCTCAGTTAGTTTAGTGCCGTTGTCCGACGCGGTTAGGGTATCGATACCCTAAATTATTTACCCTAAATAAAACGACCTACATTATTTACGTCAATTTTCTTTCTTTTTGTGTTACTTAAAAATAATTCTATTTATTTTTTATTCCCGCGCTTTTTGTCCCAATTTTCATAAAAATTAAATTAAAGGAAATAAAAAAATAATTCATTTCAATTCACAAATTGAAATCAGGATCAAAAAAATTCCTTTTTGAATAAAAACGTTAAAAGTGAAAGACGCCATTTTTTTTTTGTGAAAGAGAAAAAAATAAAATAAATAAAACAATATTTAAGGATACTTTAAAGGATTACAAAAGGATATTTAATTTTTTTTTGTTAGTTTGTGAAAAAAAGTGAATTAAAATTTTTCGTTTCGTTGATAAAAAAAAAAAAAGTTGAATAAAATTGTTATCAGTGAAAATTCAAACAAAACAAGAAAAGGAAAAAAAAAGGAAAATTATTTAAAGTGAAAAAATAAAATAAAATAAAATGGATAACAAAAGTTTACTAGCAAATGGATAACAAAAAACACATACCACAGAAAGGATACTTTTTACATCTTCCTGTTTTATACTCTATATGTGTGTGCGTGTATTACTAATTACACACAATTAAACAAATCAAAAAAAAAAAATTAGTGTCAAAAAAGTGATTATAAAATTTTTTAACAAAAAACAAAATCTGTAAAAATTTAAAAAAAAATACAAAAAACAAAATAAAAAATAGAATTCAAGTTTTCCATGAATAAAAAAATAAAATAGAGAAAAAAATAAAAAAATAAAATAAAAGAATGAATATAATTTTAAAGTGACCTACTTTACCATCATACTTAAGTGCACCGACGATTTTTTTTTTTTTTAATTTTTTTATGACCCGGATATTAAATGTATGAGTATCTTTCTCTCTATCTATCCTCTCTTTCTCGCACACATTTATCGTACCATCATCATCATCATCATCATCATCATCATCCTACCATATAGAAGAAGTTAAATATTTTTGTTCTTTCGTTTTATGTGTATCCAATTTTTCAAACATTTTCTTCTCTTCTATATTTTTGTTTCTTTTTCTTTAGTTTGTTGTTTTTTATTTATTGTCAAAAAAATAAGAAGAAAATTTATTAATTTGAACTAAATAATATTTTCAATTATAAAATAAACACAACGGATAAAGGTAAAAAGAAAGAAAAAACAAAAACAAAAACAAAAACATGTGCCAAAAGAATTAGAACAGAAATTAAGAAGAAGAAGAAGAAGAACAAAAATTATGACAGTTTGACAGTTTAAGTGTGACTTAAGTAACAAAAAACAAATAAAGTGTTGTTGTTCTTTTAACTATTTTTTTTTTTTTTTTGTTATTTTGTTTCTATGGGAACAAACAAAAAGCAACAACAATAAAGAAATAAAAGAAAAAATTATGTGAAAAAAAAATATTCATGCAAAAAAAAAAACAAAAAAAAACAAAAAAAAAATTAGTGTGAAAGAGAGAAAAAAAATAAAAGAAGTATATAGAAAAGTTTAGAAGGAAGTGTGAAAAGATAAAAAGATAAAAAAAAAAATAAATAACAAAAAAAAAAAATTAAATTTGTGACATTTTTTTTTTCTGAAAAAAAAAAAAAAAAAATAAAAGAAAAATCAGGGAAATAAATTTTGTATAGTTTTTTTCTCCTAATCAAATCTTCCACCTTTTTTTTTTTTTATTTATTTATTTTTTAATTGATTAAAAAAAAAAAAGAAATTACTGCGTTCATATCTTGTGTGCGCTTACCCAAAAAAAAAAAAGAAAACACTTTTTTTTTTGTATATAAAATTTTTATCATCAATTAAAGAAAAAAAAAAAAAAAAACAAAAGAAAAAATTGAAAGAAAAACACAAAACAAAAGAAAGGAAAAAAAAAATAGAATCGTCCATTTTTTATTTTTCAAAATTCAAAAAAAAAAAAAAACAACGAACAAATAGAATCCTATAAAACATTCAAATTTGAATACCCAATCATAGACATACACATTCACACACTCGCGTGCATACACAAAAATACATTCACACATACATACGTATATATGCAAATATATACAAACATACATGCATACATACATATACAAAAAATAAATAAAAACAAATGAGAAAAATTCTAATTTGGGATAAAATACAAAAATATTAAAATTATTTGTGACTTTTTGTTTTCTTCTTCTACCTCTAAAAAATTTTTAATTGTTTTTTTTCTGTGAGTATATTCTTTCTATTTTCTATGTTTTTGTAGTAATTTTATTGTGTAACAGTAGTACTTGTAGTAGTTGTAGTTGTTGTTGTATTTTTGGTAGTAGTTTTTGTTCTTTGATTTTTCGCATTAAATGTGATTCCAAATTATGATTCTTTTATATAATTCAAATTAATTCAATTCTTACTAATTCTCTACTACGATTTTATAATTTACTAATTAAATTCTAAATTACTAATTTTACTATTATCTATGATTGATGTTTATTAATGCCTATAAAGACTTTTAAGAGAAATTTTTTTTAATTAATTCATATTCGGACTAAACAGAAAAACTATCGTTCAATACTTTTTTCTGAAATTGCATCTAAGTCATGACTTAGTGATTTTGTTCATGAACAAATTCACTTCCATTTTGATAAATTTATTACAATAATTACACACAAATTTTAGAACAAATAAAGTGACCATTTTGACTTATAATTTTCTCCTATAAGTATCATCTAAAGTTCGACTTTATAAAGTTCGACTTCATAAAGTTCGACATCATAAAGTTCGCCATCATACATTTCGACATCTTTAGAGTTATGCGATTTAATTTGCTTATTCCGACATTATTGCTTTTGTGATAAATAATTGAAAAATAGCAGGTGCTTAATAGAAAGGGGGATGGAGAGGAATTTATATCTTTGTATAAAATAGAATAATCTTTATATATTCACCACTTTACCTTCTTTCATTCTTTTCTTTCACTTTCACAAAATAAATCCTTTTAAAATTGAAAAAAAAAATTAAAATTTGATTATTTTATGGATTTTAGAATAATTTAGTTTTTTTCTTTCTTGTACTTTATGTTTTGTTTTTGTAAACTTCAATGCGAGTTTTTCTTTCTCTTTTTTCTTTTCCGTTAAAATTTAGTGTAATTAATTTTTTTTTTACATTTTTTTTTTCTTATTTTAAAATTGAAATAAAAAAAAAACAAATAACAATTTTTTTTGTTCATAAAAAATTATTTAATAAAAAAAAAAATAAAAAGTGCGTTTATGTTAAAAATTGACAGAATTTTTATTAATTATTAAAAAAAAAAAAAAGGACTCAAAGTGGATGGATTACAATAAACAGAAAATAGATAATATTATTATAGATTTATTAGGAACTTTATAAATGGATATCATGTTTATGGATTTATGTATACAGGTCTGGATAAATTAATTTTACTTTATTTTTTATAATTAAAAATTTATAAATATTAAATTTCAGATTAAAACAAAACCAAAAAAAAAAAATAATAAATAAATTTATTACTTAAGTTTCGGTAGAAAAATAATAATCAAAACTACAAAATTGACCCACATTTTTCTAATCTCAAAAATTAAAAGACAAAAAAAAAAAAAAATGGCGTCTCCATCGAAACTGAATTTCTCCTATTTATTATTTAAAACATATAAATGCTCTCCTCATATACTTGTATTACATGATTAAAACAAAAAAAAATAAAAAAGAAACAGAAAGAAAGAAGAGTACAATAATATATACACATACGCACTCACTCATACACACAATAAATAAAATAAATGATATAAATCTGACTCACTGTCGCGGACAGACATCCAGTCAGACAAGTGTATCTGACATATAGCTACTGGCAATTGTAGAAAAAAAAAACAAAAACAACTAACGAAAAAAAAAAAAGCTCAGCGTACTCGATCTTCTTTTGAAAGAAACAAGAAACAAGAAGAAAAAAGAATAACAACAACAAAATTAATCGAACGGTTTTGAATTGAATTTTGTGTGTTTCTTGTTGTTGTTGTTGTTCTTGTCTGTAACGGTAAAATTTAAATCAGGGCCCCCCAAATTTCGTATTACAATTTGTCGTTTTTTTTTTCTTCGGTGTTTTCAATTTTTTTAAATTGTGGGTGAAACTGTTAAAAATCATTCTTCTTTTCTTTTTCCTTTTTATTGGATAAAAACAAATTTTCAATAATTATAGAGAGATAATATTGTATTGGGAAGAAGACAAAAAACAAATTGGAATAATAAATTTTTGAACATCACAAAATTGTATAGTCGAATATAATAATTAGAACGTGAATAGTTAATTTCCTTAAAGTTTTTAATGATAATAGCCACTAATTACATATTGACGGGTACCTAACAGTAATATTCGCATTATTTTGCAGTTGTTCAAAAATTTAATCGATCAAGTTTTCATACATACAGGGTGACTCCATTTATTTACAAATATTTACAAAAATTTACTGTTTTGACCCTAAAGAAATTCATGATTGTTATCTGTAAGAACTAAATCTTATGTATTTATTTGAATTACCCTGTATATTATTCTTTTAAAAATTATGATAAATTCCCCCAAAAAAAATAAAAAATTTGCCATCGGTAATTATTTGTAACCGTAATTTAACATAAAATACATACAGCATATTTTTATTTAAAAATTTATAATAAATATACTCTCTCTCTCTCTCTCTCTTTCTCCCGTAATTGTTGCTGATTTATTATTATTATTATTTTATTTATAATTAATTATATGTGCATGCGTATTTGCGTACAGAGTTAAACAAATAAAAAAAAATAATATTATAATTAAATTTAGATGTTGTTGTTGTTGTAAAATGTAATTTTTTGTTTTGAATGTTTAGCGCCATTAAATACTGACCTATTGTCTGACATTTGATGACGAATTGAGGTTAGAATTTTTAATGAAGACACACGGAAGGTGTAAAATTAACGACAAAACAAAAAAAATATATATATATATATACATAATTAATTTAACAATTGCATAGTTCAGTCGGTTAAAAAAATATTGTTGTTATTAATAATATGACTCACATAAATGCAGGTTCTAGTCATGAATTGTGTATTTTTTTTATATTCCTAAGAAAAAAAATATTATTCCTTTCCCATGAGTACAAATTTTACTCTGACTGATTGATAGACTAAATGACAGACTGACATTGACAATGGCGTCTTTTAATGTCTTTACATAATTTTCAGAACAAAAGAATTGAATTTTATTATTGTGTGGTTCCATATATTTCAGTCTACATATGTTTTAAAAACATTTTCAAATAATTCTAAAACAATTAGGTTAAATTTGGCATTTTGTTGTATATCAGTTGACGCGTACCTCCTCATCTAATTATCATACAATTGGTAGGAACAAACGTATATCACACTTTATTAATATGCTACAATAAATTTTGTTTACATAATAAATATATGTTAAAATGAAGTGTGATTCTGTATTCACGAACAAAATAAAAAGAAGAAAGAAGTTTGAAAAAAAAAATCTAACCTAAATAATCAAAAAAAAAAAAACCAGCAACAGCCAACAATCAACAACACCAACAAAAAAAAAAAAGACATAAACTCAAAAAATGATCTGCCAAAAACAAAAAAAATATGCAATGCAAATTTTAACGCGTTTCTATAAACAAAAACAAAAAAAAAAAAAGCAACACCAAAAAAAAAACAAAAATTGGTTTAAATTTGGACCGATTGAACGAACACATTAACATATACACGCACACATGCAGCCAGACGTGCTTATACGGTAAATCCCATCTTTTACCATAAGTGTAAATGAGATGCCAAATACAAAAACAAAAAAAAATTATAAGCGTATTCTGTTCTATCACCATTGTATTTTAATTTTAAATTAATAAAAAGAAAATAAAAATCACTGCTGTAGAGTAAAAGAGTAAAATGAATTTTGTAGAAATTTTTAATGTAAAAGAAAAAGACAAATATATTTGTATTATATACGGAAGTGTGTTAGCAGGTCTCGATTAACGGTATATTTTTTTTTTGTTATAATGCTGGTATTTAAATATAGCGGATAAATTGAAAGCGAAAAGTAAAAAAAAAAAAACATTATTATTATTTATAATAATAATAATAATAATAAAATGAAATAGAAACATTTTTGTATTATCTTCCTACTCTTTCTATACTATTTCTTTCTTTTTTTTCATTATAAAATTATTATAATGTTGAAATTGAACAAATTAAAGGAAAGAGGAAAAGAGATGGAATACGTGAAATTACTGAAATTCAAAAAAACAAAAAAAAATGAGGCCATATTGGGGAACTTATTGATTCAAATTAATTGTATATCTCAATTGATTGTTATTATTATTATTATTATATGATTTTTGTGTATAATTTATTGTGGTAATTGCAAATAATGCCCAATAATAATAAAATCATAAGAAACGAAAACAAAAAAAAAAAAACAAATACGAAATTTTTCTACAATTCACAAAATTTTTGTAGATTTTTCTTATGAAATTTTATGTGATAGAAATTAAACGCACGAAATATAATTAAACCAAGAAATGCAAAACTTTTAATTAACCAAAAAAATTAGGTTAGTTTTAATTAAATTGAATTGTTCGTAAAACAAGAAATGAAAAAAAAAAAAAAAAAACAGAGAAATAAAGTAAAAATATAAAAACTGAAAATAAAACAAAAATAAAACAGAGATACCGCTGTATCAAAAAAATTAGAATCGGTTTGTCCCACATTTAGCGCTTTTTTTTTTTTAGTCGGTCTTCTTCCTCGGTTTGTCTGTGCCGGCTTCGCGTACCACAACTTACAACTACTAACCCACTGACAAATCTATTGTTTACATGCATAAATTTTTTTTTTCCTTCATTTTTGTGCTTTTCAGAAATTATCTTTTTTTTTTGTTGTTAAGATTTTTTTTTTGTGTTCTTCTTTCTCTCTCTCTTTCTTTCTTTTTTTTGTTCACTGTTCTTCTTTCTTTTCTTTCCTCCATTCCATTATTATTTTATATTCAATCATTTTCAATCAAAATTAAAACCGCAATATTCTTGTACTTTACCACAAAATGAAATGAAATGAAATGAAAAAAAAAACAACAACAACACAAAAACAAATACAAAAAAAAAACATAGCAGAGAATAATAATAACATAAAATATTACAGTACAATAATTTCATATAGTGGTACTTTATTATTATTATTATTAGATAGGAGAGAATTATTATTATTATTATTATTATTATTTGTGAATTTTGAAATGGATAAAAAAAAAAATGTATATGGTTTTGTTAAACATTTTTTCATCTCTTTCTATCACTGACTCTGTAATTATTGCAACATTTATTAATATTTTTTTTTATCATACATATATATCAGGCCAACCTCCTCTAACCGTGCTTTTTTTTTATTCTATTATTTATTATTCAGTTTTTTTTTTTTTTGTTTTTGTTTCTTTTTT